>OW964559.2:10511597-11711597 GCA_943138885.2 Tholera decimalis | reverse complement strand
ACTTGCCAGTCAAACATACAGATCGAATAGAAAATACATTACTTTCGCATAACAGATTTGATGAGTTAATTTAATATTATGCGATTTTATTTGTTGATTTCAATGATTATGTTGTCTCTATTTTTTACTTAGCTTTTTCACTCTTGGCATAGTGGTCTTGGTCGTCATTTGAGTTGTCTGACCCGCCTCATAATGTGTCACCTCTCGTTTCTAGCAGCATCCCTCCTGGTATATTCATGTACTGGGTCACCGAGAGCGTCTCTTATCTGATCTGTCCATCTCATCGGTAACCTTCCGCACGGTATCGTACCCTCAACTCGACCCTGCCCGACCAGGCACTCCATCGAGGTGTAGTCCCTTTTACCGACAACACATCAATTATCCATTGGTGGACATCCCACCCATACGCACAAAACGTTTTGGGAATACCTTCATTGTGCGTACGGCTAAGGAGTGGAATCTGTGTTTCCCGATAGCTATAACCTATGAGTCTTTAAGGCAAGAGTGAATAGGATACTTTTAGGTAAGCGTGCTCCATCTTCGACCACATCATCACTTACCATCAGGTGAGATGGTGGTCAAACGCGAAACTATTTTTAATAAAAAAAATAAATAAATATATTACTTTTTGATAAATGGTAGTGTTTATTGTTAGTACCTGCTGCTTACCTACAGTGAATCAAATATTGCGTATATATTATGAGTAGATTATTAAATAAATTACCACGTGTAACGTTTTAATTGAACTAAAAATAAAATATACCCGGTGAAACGGAAATGGTATTTATTTTCTCCTCGAGTAAAGTTGGGGAAGTTATTTTCTACAACATTAATATGGTCATAGTGTTGGCACGACATAGATAAAATACACGATTTAAGCTCCCATCGCCCAGTGGTCGATAACAATTAACAGAAATAAGTGTAAATTTAAAGTTTTGTCCGTGTAATTTACGTAAAAAGAGGTGCATAGATAAAATAACTAGTGACCGAATTTTAAATTAAAAATTTGAAGTAAAGAGATAGGCATATCTTTTTTTTTTCCTGAAAATCTGTCAAACTATGGCATTTAACCATTTTAACTGTAATTTCTTTATTCAAAACCGCTTATTGCAAGTTACGTAGAATTTCGTACATCTTTGATATCGAAAATATGCCAGATCAAATACTTAATATAATACATAACCCAGCAAAGCTCGACTGAATGCTTGAGAACCACACAGGATTTAATTACAAGGTAAAATATTAGGAACGAAATACCAACTTCAACTTCTACATTAATTTTCTCCGTGGAGCAAAATGGCGGCAATCGTCGTGTAAATGTCGCCGTTCCTACTAATTGTTCTGGTTTTAATATTGGTTTGCTAAGATTTTGATGAAGTAATCTGGCAAGCTGTTTATCTTCTGTTTAATTTAAAGTTTGATTAGTGTTCAATCCATCATAGAGGGAGAGGTCTATAAACCAAAAAAGTTGCGATAGTTAATGTATTTTATGCTGACTGAATGAATCAGTGGTGGTCCAAGGGTTACAGCGATGGCTTATGAGTTCTACGTAGATCAGAACCCAGGCAGGCACATTACTTTGTGCAACTTGCATCAACACCACTGGTCTTGAGACGGTGAAGAAAAACATTGTGTGGAAACCGCCTATATGTCCTAGGAGTAGGATAAAAAAATCCGAAGATTTGCAACATCTACTAACCAGCGGCAGGGGGTTTGCTTCGTAGAAGGCTCATTCACTCTTATAGTAGGGACGCACAATGTTAAAGGTTAAATATTATTATGATGACTAACCGATAGATAAACGCACAGCTAAAATCGGTGGTCGTATATATGTATATGAATTTTAAAGTATGTATACCTTATGTCAATCTCGAAACATATAAAATATTTTTTTCAATTTTATTTTTATTTTAAATAGGTTCCCGTTTGACCACTATCTCACCTGATGGTAAGTGATGATGTGATCGAAGATAGAGCACGCTTACCTAAAAGTAACCTATTCACTCTGGATTTAAATACTCCTAGGTTGTAGCTGTCAGGAAACAGACTCCGGCAGGGAATTCCACTCTTTAGCCGTACGCACAATGAAGGTAATGTAAATGGGTATTTCTCATTTTCAGTAAAATTATCTGTGACAGAGATTTTTTTCTTTAATAACAAAGGGCACGCGGACTTGATATATTTATCAAGGTAGTGCTACCATGTCTGGTGAAGACTACATGAAAATATACAAAATTTATTGATCACATTATTTTAAATATTAAAAAATAATCGCCAAAATGTCTTTTCCGTGGATGTGACTGAAGCAAATTTACAGATATAATATTTTTTTTTTTATAATTAGGATATTATCTTAAACTTTAACGAATACTGACCCATATCAGCTTATAACTTAATATTCAATTGATAAAAATAGGAACAAAAACCTAATTAAAATATGTGACTTAAATTTTGGTCACTTCCATGGACAAAGGTCACAATAACCTTTTACCGAGAAAAAAAACTACGTGTGTCCGAATTTATGTGAGCATTGACAAGCCTTCAACTGTTATAACCATAATGAGATGTCAATTTCTTACTGGCTGCAATACTTTTGTCGTGAAAAAACAATAAGATTACCTAATTAAAACTCGTCAAGCATACGTGATCACTACTGTGGTTGTTTTGCCAAGTAAGTATATAATGTTAAATTTACATTTGTTTTGCTGTTTTGTAGGTTTGATGGTCAAATTATGATTGCCGAAATAGGTTGCAAAGACGAGATTTTTTAGATTAGTTTTCTGTATTTGAACCAAAAAATGTCCTTTCCATGGATGTCACTTCCATTGATTACGTGGATATTTTTCCTCCAAGCACGTGACCACAAGTCCAGGGATGTGAACTTTAACTTGGATCATTCCAATTATTTTGTTTGTTTAATTACTGCCATATACATAGATACACAAAACGCTTTTACATACAAATTAGTGATGTGTCAACTCGATTTACTAACTCGAGTTAACTTGAGTTGGGCTTAAATCGAGTCAACTCGTATTGAATTGTCTTTACTGGATTTAGTCGATTTGAATACTCCCGCCCTAGCGCGTAAGCCGAATGACAGACACTGAGATGGCGCGAAGTTTGCCGATCATTTATGACTATATTCATTCATTTAACTAGCTACAAATGTCAATTATGTCAATGTCACAACAACACAACATTGCATTGTTGCAGATTTGAGGTTATTTTGGAGTGCTGGTTGTTATTGGTGTTAGTTTTTCGAATTATTTGGTACTGTATAGAAAAAATGGCGGGATCTAAAAGGAAATCTGTTGTTTGGGATGTATTCGAATCGCCAGTGAATGGACATGCTAAGTACAAACAATGTTCAGATTCATACAAATATAGTTTTGTTGTTAATTGATAGAAATACTTACTTTATTTATGTTACGAAAATTTAATCTAAAATATATAAAACATAAATAAATGATAAATGAATACATTTCTTTTTTTATTTAAATTCTACCTAGTTTAATTATAATGGTCCCCATACATATTTATGCTGAATCTATTCAATTTATTTAAATATTGTTACGAAAACAAATCATTTACTCAGTTTTATTTCACCCAGTTAACTCGAGTTGAACTCGAGTTACGTGAATTTCAACTCGAGTTAACTCGAGTTGTGTTTATTCCGAGTTGACACATCACTAATACAAATACATGTTTTAATTTTGGATGGCGAGAAATAAAAGACCAAGGACAATAAACAAAAAAGAGAATGCGAACGAAAACGAAGAGCTCGTATTAAGGCTAACCCCGACTTGTATGAAGCCAGTCAATTTAACATTTTTAGTGAATATTTTAATATTAAAAAAAAACATTTTGTTTTCAAATGTTAATATTTATTTAGCATGTATGGATGCTATACTATTGCCGGTTAACGGGAAAGCCCTCTGTTAGTTAATATACCGTATGACAGAAATAGCGAAAAACAGGAGAATAAGGAACCGGATAGTGAAACTAAAGAACAGGAGAATGTGGTACTTGACAGTGAGATAAAAGGACAGGAAGACGAGGAGCTGGATAGTGAGACTGCAGAATCGGAGGATAAGGAACTAAACAGTGAGATTAAAGAAGTGGAGGATAGAGAACTTGATAATCAGACTGAAGAAGAAGAAGATAACGAGCTTGATAGTGAGACTGAAGAACGGGAGGATAGTGAAATTGATGATCAGACTGAAGAAGAAGAAGGTAACGAGATTGATAGTGAGACTGAAGAACAGGAAGATAAGGAACACGATGAAAAGAGAGGATGAGGATCTTTGACAGTGAGAGCGATGATGACCTCGAAATATTTGAATTAAGAAATATTTCTAAAGTTATAAAATAACTTGAAGGTTTTAATAGATTTTATTGAGACTGAAATTAGAAAGTGCTATAAGTACAATGTTTTTGATCTCTTTAGCAGTTACTTTAAAAAATATATAATATGTTTCATATTTATTACAAAATATGGTTGACACCATAATTCCTAAGATAAAACATGTGATTTAAGTTCAAAGGAATTAAAGCTGATTTTCCAAACATTTGTTTTATTTAATAAATCCAGTGTTTTCATTATTTATTGATTTGTGACTTCATCTTTTATATAAAATATGTAGAATTTCACGTCCATGATTTGAAGTTATTTCCATGGTTAAAAAAAACTGTATGGAAAGTCACTTCCCTGGATTCAGTGTCACTACCATGGACGTTCGAAATTTCATTGCGTATTTCTAGTAAAACTAAAAAGTTGTAAGCTCGGTACATATTTTTTTGTAGTAGGTTATGATCTAAATTACTGACATTTACAGCTATTTCACGTAAAGTTGACCAAAGCATTTTTTTTTTTCGTTTTCGTCATCAGAAGTGAAAAATACCCAAATAAACTATTTACATTATTTCAACTAGTGTCAATACTAAAATAAATTGATTAAGAAGAGAGGTTTCCGTCGGGTTTCTTGCTCATTCTTCTCCATATAGATCCACACTTCAGAACGTGCAGATTCTTTTGTTTGACTAACTGACTTTGACCATTCAAAAGTTTTGAATAAATTATGTAAGTTTAATTAAAATAAAACCTTTGACTTTGCTTCAAGCATCAACTAAAAAGGGTTTTTGGAAAATCATTACAAGTTTTGCTATACAAATTGAAATGTTATGCGTATTAATTAATATAGGTAGTATAATGCCCTCCCCCTTTAGGGCAGTGAATATTACTTATTCTAAGAAAAACCGTAGATAGAACCCGCAGTACTAAGAAAAATATGGTCCACTCCAGTCAGAAGTCAACACAGCATCCATACAAAAACCAAGTTATTAATTACTCTGCATTTGTACGTTATTCACGTACCTACCCACAAATGAAAAAAGTATTAAAAATTCTATTATAAAACGTACGTTGCCCCTGTAATAAGACCTTCAAGCTCCGATGTAAGTATAATAAAATCCCCGCGAATCGTTTTTCGTCAAATCTTCCATTCAATCTTAAATTATTCGCAATAGAAATTTGAATTGGAGCATTCAGTATATTCGGATGTCGTAATCACATCGTCTTAAGATTCAATTTACCCAATTTTGTACAGGATACGATTAGGCGAATTTCATGATCATTTTGTCAGTGAAACAATAAGACTTTTTATGATGTATATAACAATACATGGTAAATACATAAATTGGATTGGATTAGGATGGAAATTGGCAATGTATGACTTCTATGCTGTTTAATTAATACGTAGGTACATCGATGTTTTTCAATGATTAGTTAATCGTTGATTTCGTCTTCTATTCTATAAAGACTTACTTATTGAAATAAAACGTAACTCATAAACTTCGCAAAATAAAATTGCAATAACTTCACAACATAATCATAGAATGATATCGAATATCGGTTTTAACCATAAATTTCGTGAAACCGAACTCTGGGTCCAAAAGACGGCGTGAATGATGAATCAGCACATCTATTAGAAACGAAGTGAAAATAACAAAGTATTGATTGGTTACGTAAGAAGATTTAACAGATTGCCGATATAAAATAATTACAAGGTATGTATACATAAATTTGAGGAACTTAGAGAAGAGCTTAGGAGAATTTGTGCTTGGATTATAGATAACAGTTTCATGAGTCGCTTTTCAAGATTTAGCAAAGCTTTCCAAGGTCAGGCCGTGGATGGGTGTCCATCTTAACTTATGTAGATTTATCCGTGTCTTGAAAAAAGCCGTTGGTCCCGATGACGACGTTTGAGATGACGTTTGTGCAACAGTTGTTATGGACATTCACAAGTCAGGAAATATGACACCAGTCTTACCATAGAATAAGTAATATTGTTAAATAGGTGTGTTTAAATTTTGTTGTACTATAAATTATATTATATCTATCTATCTATCTATCGTGTTACCCAGCTACTGGGTTGTGGAGGTCAGATAGGTAGTTACTGTTACGAGCTGGAGTTCGGAATAGAAATAATTTACACCAATTTAACCAAAATTAACACTTTAATTAAATAAACAAAAATAAAAATTAACACAGTTATTCACACTACGACACTTGTCACTTAATACTTAAATCGCACTGAAATTCACTTGTAGATCTCAGATTATATTGCCTCGTATCTTGTAATAAGACTGCCTCTTTGCGTCCCTTTGCGATCTATTCATACCCCGCTCTGCGTTCTAGAACACTCTTGTACAATCGACTCACTGCCTACACTGCCAAGAATATTCCAGAAGCTACTGAGATACACAGTACTGTTACTCGCCGCTAGATGGCGTTAGTGTCTCGAACGTATTAGAAGTCAGTCGAACTTTCTCGATATAATCAGTACTGCTACTCGCCGCTAGATGGCGTTAGTGTCTCGAACGTATTAGATTTCTGTCGAAGTTTCTTGACGTACTTCGCTAAGCGACTGGCGTAACATTACTCTATGTAAAACAGTAGTACTCAGCTGCATCCAGTCAGACTGGAAGCCGACCCTGATATAGTTAGAAAAAGGCTACTCAAGTGATTATGAATCAATCAACAATCAATCAATCAATCAACAATTTGTTACGGGTTGAACTAATTTGTTTACATTTTTCAGATGAGTTTCGTTTCCTAACTACTGCTACTATGGGTTAGTTAAACAAATTGGAAATCCAATATGGTTGTTGAAACCCAATCGAAATACGTACTTTTTTGCTAAACATGTCTAGTTGCAATGTTTTTATCCTGTCCGGAGTATTTTTTTAATAAAAAAACAAATTAAAATGATTGCTGTTGCAACGTCATCCACGTTTAGTTTATTATTAGTACCTACCTACCATTTTGTACAAAATAAGAAACTAAAAAATTATCATATTCAAAAATGTATGCACATACTTATTATTAATAATATTATATTGAAAAATAGGAAAAATGAATTAATACGTAGTTTTCAGCCTCACTGAAATTGTTATTTTTACGTTACTAAACTACTACATGTAGACACGAGACTTTTACCAAGTTTATTAAATGTTAATAAATCCTCTTCCTCGCGTCGCGTTCCTCATTGCTGAGGGTCGTGAAGCCCCCGTAGAAATAACTTTCTCTGATAGTGTTCCGCTATCTATGCCTGTTCTTGAAATCGTGTAGAGCGACGTGTAGTTGGATATCCAGGGTGTAACGGACTTGATAGGTTGATCGCTTGTAAAAGTTGGGTTCAACTTGTTGGTTGTTTGCCATCAACCTTGCCAGTAATGATGAGTTGTTCAAGATTGTGGAAACACCTGGCTATGTGACCTAAATTCTCCAGTATTCTGCGCAGTTATCAAAAAAGAGTCAAGAAATATCTTTATTCAGGAGCTTATTACTTTGTTTAAATGCGTAATGATTCTGAAACCACTTTACTTATCTGCAATAATTATTCATCTCTTCATTATTTTAAAGCGCCTTGTAACTTTTTGATATCAAATCTCGTTCTGTACACTTATTGCCAGCGATCTGCTTGAAGGATTAGTGAAACTGTTTAAAGCCGGGTCCGCTGCGCCAATTTTCTAACTAAACATGTTATCTAAACATGTTAGCAAAACATGTTAGTAAAACCGCCCGTCCGCTGCGCCAATTGTTGTAATGTTTTTGTTTAATTTCAAAAATTAGTTCCGACGAAGAAGACGTAGAAGCTGTTATAGCAATAGTAGATTTAGTTCTCCAAAGAAGAAACAGAAATAGATTCCGGGTCCGACCCTACCTGCAACCTCGTTCGTTCAATATAATATATTATCAAGAACTGAAAATTGATATAAAAATTGTTTTAGATGTTCAGAAAGTGATTATCAAGAGCTGTTATCATTAATTTTACTAGATATAGAGAAGAAAACAAAGTATTAAAAAACAAAGTATTTTCTTTATTCCACTCCATCACAAACCAAAGAGAATTGTCATAGACAATCAACACACTCTTCGAACGATTCCGTCTTCCTCTAGTGAGCGCGAACACAAAATGCGTCACTTTCCCTCCCCGCAGGCGAACGCGGGGGATGTTATCCATTCATCTCGGCAAACATGTTATTGAGTTTTTGCTAACAAAACTGTTAGGCCACGCCTATATTCGGTTTACAAACAATGTTATACTGTTTGCAAACACGAAAACACGTCGCAGCGGACCCGGCTTTAGTCTAGGAGTTGCAGTTACAAATTTTTTGAGTTTTTTAATTATTGGAATCTAATGTTGTTATAACAAATCATTGGTGTACATAAAGTTCGATAATTTTGCCAACGCAACGAACATTTAGTTTTGTGCCCCTGTGGGATCAACAAACCTGTATAAAATAGTGTCTGGAATTTAGTATTTAATGTGGTGATGTGTAAATATTAGGTTCAATGTACTTACTTTAAGATTCGAGTAATAACTTGATGAAACTGTTCACCTGTGTAAATTTTATAAAAAAAAATATTCATATATATACCTTCTCTTTTTTTCCTTTATCTTTGTTTGAATTTCATCTTTATACGTCATACGGCTTTTTTTATATTTCGTAATGACTGAGCGAGTGACTCTCGCTTTTATATACAGACACAGATAGATTCACTACACATACAGTAGGTAAAAAAATTTATTCTGCTCAAACATTTACATATTACAAGTGTTAAATAAAAGGATAACAATTAAAATGATAGAGATTAATGGCTCCATTTATAAATGAATTCCAACCAGAGCAAACAGCAAAACAGCAGATTCTCTATTTAAATTTTATATAGAGAATTTAAATTTAGAGTCCTGAGATAGATAGATAGATACTTTATTGTACAACAATAATTAAAACACAATGAAATAACAATACGGTTACAATGGCGGTCTTACCTATGAGAGCGATATCTTCCAGACGAACTTTGGAAGGACTTTACGAGCTTTAATTAAAATGGGGAGGGCTATATTAGTGTACTACAAATAGATTTTTTTTTTTAAAGATAACTAGCAATGTGGGTAGAATTCAAATTACTAGCAATCTATTTTTTTTTTTTACTCTTTATTGATCATAAGGGATTTTTGAACAAAAAATGACGATGACAATCCCATCGTACCTTATACTAATGTCTAATCCTAATTCATACAATTAACGCTTAAATATACTTAAAGGAGTATAGCATTCTAGCTACATCCGAACTTGGTGAAGCTAGAATGCTATGAAAGACACCAACATCTAGATAGTTCAGATTAAATTGCCTCACTAATTGTTCTCTTTTGTTTGCATTACGCACACATTCCATTAAAAAGTGTTGCACGTCGTCAATTTTCCCACAAATGTCACAATTAGGTGAGTCAACTTTTTTCATTAGGAATGCAAAACTTTTAGTAGGAATGTGTCCGGAACGCAATCAACATGAGGTCACTATTTGATGTCTACTCAGTTGCACACTTTCCAACTAAGCTAAATATGCTTGTGTCTCGAGTGGATTCACGGCAATAGTGTAATGGGTGGGATTCGAACTCGGGACCTCTCGATCACAAGTCCGACACCTTATCCATTAGGCTATTGACGCTTCATAAGTATATATATAGAGTTGATACGACCGAGGGTCTTTCCTTTAAACTACGTATTATTTTCAGGCTTTGTACCAAAGATCAATTAAATAGGAGAAGTAGTTTAGTCGTAAATGATTTTGATGAGATGCACCTTAAAGCGATAAATCTGACCAAGACAAGATAGAAGAGATAACACACGCCGCGCTACGTTGCCACTTTGTTACCTAGGTATTTAAGGTCAGTCACATTTATTTACAAAGGGTAGATGCGTTTTACTCTGATTTGTAAGCTATTTAGTTTGTCTGAAAAAAAAAAAAAATTTTGGCGCTTTTTATTTTTTAACTGTATCGAATTAACACTAAACACGTATAGTATACGTAGTGTAATTTAATGCCCCTATGTCGTAACAACTCTGTATATATATATATCCGAGCTTTTAAAAACAGCGAGTAACTGACTACCTTAGTAACCGTTACCGTAGTAAACTACCTTAGCCATTAGGCCATCAACGCTTGAAGTTTGGATGGCAATGCATAAGTTACGTAATTTTAAATTAATTAATGAGACAGATTTTAAACTAGTTTTTTTTTACCACAATGAATGATATAGGTATCAAATGAAAGCGTTTGTTGTGAAGAACTTGAAACGGAATATTTACCCTGTTTATTTATAGTTTCGGGTTTCCGATATTTCAGCACTGTTAGAAGCGACATGATCATGGTTTAACTGAATCGATAAATATACATCGTAAATATCCCGTTTTAAGTTTAATGATAATATAAGTGGCCATGTCAGTTTAAAAACATATAAAACTAGAACAGTAAAAAAGCATCTTTAAAAAAATATAATTTTATTATTAGCTTTGTAACGAACCTTATTTTAAAACCACTAGCGCCACTCACATCGACATCTAAGAATGTTATTACACCATGCCGCCTCAGTTGAATTACTTTAAAGTGACACTAGATGGCGCTGTGCAATTATGTAACGATCCTGAATCTCGCTGTTAAGATTCTCCGTGATTGAATGACCTTCGCTAGTATATTATTTTTCGTGTGACTGAACAAGCTATGCAGTCGTGAGCTACTTCCTAATTGGAATTGCTACACGAGAGTAAGTAGAACTTAAAATATACAAGACGGTGTCTTGTTCTTTGTGGTTTAGAGGATCAAAACCCCCTGCCTTCGCCCCTCCGGCCTCCTGGGAAAAGGTTGTTGGGACTTGTCCTATTATTACTATTATACTGTACGTTGTTGGAAATAAATCTTTGTCTAAGAAACCGAACTTCTCTTCGTGCTGGTAACGGTGACTAACATCCCCTGCAGCTTTTAATTTATTTGTATTGCTAGTCACGTCTTTATTAACAAAACATAATAAAAGGAGATTATAATTCAAATATTAAATGGCGGAGTAGGCTTCTAGCTATCTTCAACCCGATGCGTCGAGCCGTCTAGCCTTTTCCCAATTATCCCGCGGTCGTATTCTAACCATACCAGAAGCAGCAGAATACCAGTATTTTACGACTGTCTATCTGACCTCCGCAGCTCAGTAACTGGGTAACACGATACGTGTTTTGATTTTCTGGCTTGTGACTGTCGGTAACGCCAATGTGCAAAAACAGCTTTTTCTCGTTGTGGATATTCAAAGCCTAGGGCGGGCAAAAGTCTGTCAGACTGTAGCACTAAAACCAACTCGTGCATAGTTGTACCTACGGAACCACTTATATATTCTCCAACGAAGGCTCTGATTGGACAAGTAACAGCCTTGACTTACTTCTGAATGAGCTTTCCGTAAAAGAACGCAATCTCAAATTGTTACGATTCTCTTCATACTCTAGTGTTTAATCTTGAAAATTGACCCGTTTTTTAAGAATAAGAAATCATACAATGACTGCCTCCTGATCTGGGCGAAGCGGGAGGGTGGGTCCGACTTTTGCTGACTAAAACCCATCCATGTTCCGTCATTTACCCTTCGTATTCTGAGGCTGCGGTAACTCTTTCGAACAGTTCCGCAACTCCCCATGTTGTTACTATTTAGGCACGAGCTTCTCAACCCGACGCAGCTAAATACTGAATACAAGTCGTCCCAAGTGACGAGGAATCCTTAAAATACGGCTTGCCCTAAGGAACTCTGCTTAGTCCTCTGCTCTTTCAAATATACGTGAATGATCTCTGCGCCCTCTCTCTGCCTTACACTCATATCTTGGCATACGCAGATGACACAGCCATTCTTGTATATGGGAAGATTGGGTCACGACTAAACTGACTGTCGAAAAGGCACTACGTGAGACAATGTTCTGGTTTGCTAGAAATAGTCTTACGTTAAATGTAAGCAAGACTCACTTCGTCACTTTTGGCCTCAGACCATCTCTCCTGCCACCAGACCATTCCTTAATAGTCAAAGCACATACATGCAACTTCAGTGACCCCTATTGCTTGTGTCCTTCGGTGTCGCGAGCACCGGTTATAAAATATTTAGGTCTACAGGTTGATTCCTGCCTATCATGGGGGTACCAGCTAGAAACTATCCGCGCGTGTCAGGAAATTGTCTTCAAAAAACTAAGACTATCCACACATAGGGAAATCCTAAATATGGAATACTGTGCTCCATGTGAATCAATCCTAAGTTATTGCATCACGGCCTGGGGGGGTGCAGGGAAACTGCTCTACTTCAGGTTGAACGTGCCCAGAGAGCTGTTATTAAGGTACTTCTTAGCAAACCTTTTAGATTTCCCACGCAACAACCGACAACTATTTATATATCCTGCACCAATTCACAAACACTCAATTGTACCGTTAAAAGTTAATAACCCTCCTACAGCTAAGAGAAGACCAGAACAAGCATGTCCAACGAAAAGTACACACACAACCTTTGCTAAGTGTTATTACCCATTTTTGAGTGCCCTTATTTATAAAAAACTTAAACTGATTCTTAATATACACTCCTTCAATTAATTCCATTGCAAAACCAAAATAAAAGAATATCTCCTCACCCTAAATTACAACCAAACAGAAGATCTACTCAAACCTTTATACAAATAAACAAACATAAACACTACACACACATAAATACTACACACCCAATAACACTACACACACATTCACTCACCACACCCTTTTTTACTAATCTCTGCACGTTATCTTTAATTATAATTTATTTTTCTATAAGTGCTCTATGAAATAATTAACACTGATTGTACAAATAACGGACGGATGGATGACCCCTATAACACAGGTACCACCTAGCATAGGGGTCATTGATCAAATATACTGTTTAACTGTAAACCCTTCACTGTAAACAGATGTGCATAATCTGTACTTTACTTTGGATGAAAATAAATTATTTTAGTGTATTATAAGTACTTTACTTTTAAGAAAACCTGATCTCTATAGCCCAGAAACTACGTACCTAACACAATCCCCTCTCTACTTTATGTCTGGTGTTGAAACTTTCAAACTTCAGACTCCGGAGACTTATAGCAGTACTTAATTCAAGAATGTAGTCATCTGTTAGTTTCAGTCATAATGTTAAAATAACTGCAGCGCACTATTAGTACCTTTACAAGTAGGTGTCGTGTATAGGTGTTGGACATCATGTAACCCAGCATCTGGGTAACCAGAAAGACGTAGAGGGAGACCAAAGAACAGCTTGAATGAGGATACAAGAAATGGTCCCTGGAAACTGGAATTACTTAGCGAATGCCAGGAAATGTGGAATAAGTTGGAAGACATTAGATATTTTTACAAGATTTTCTACATATATATTTACTAGCTTCTGCCCGCGACTTCGTACGCGTGGGAAGGTTTTCCCGCGAAAATCCCGATGCCGTGGGAACTTTGGGATAAAAAGTAGCCTATGTGTTATTCCAGAATGACAACTATCTACTTACCAAATTTCATTCAGATCCGTTCAGTAGTTTTTGCGTGAAAGAGTAACAAACATCCATCCATCCTCACAAACTTTCGCATTTATAATACTAGCTTTTGCCCGCGACTTCGTTCCGCGTGGGAGGTTTTTCTTGCCTAAAACCCGATCCCGTGGGAATTCCGGGATAAACAGTAGCCTATGTGTTATTCCAGGATGTCAACTATCTACTTACCAAATTTCATTCAGATCCGTTCAGTAGTTTTTGCGTGAAAGAGTAACAAACATCCATCCATCCTCACAAACTTACGCATTTATAATATTAGTAGGAAGTAGGATTAGTAGGATAGATATAATAGATTTATAGTTATAATTATTATTATTTTATTTATAATTCCTGTTTTTATTTTTTTTCTGTATCACCTATTAGTTATAGATGGAATAAATGCTTAATAAATATTATTTTAATATAGGTATCGTTTTTAACTCATAACTTCAAAATTGCATTTACTCATCTATGCCATACACCGTGTAATCAAGGTTTTAATATTTTAAACGAAATTTATATATTGTTTAGCTACTGAAAAGCAAAAATTTTATATTCACAACCTAGCTTTGGAATTGAAATTTAATTTCATTTCAAAGAATAAATTTAATAACGGTTGCTCGGAGATTAAACCTAAACAAATAGTTAAAAAAGTAGGATTCATTCTAATATTATAAATGCGAAAGTATGTTTGTTTGTCAGAGAATTTATGTGATTTTGTAAGATATTTGTAGAGCTGGAAAGACACCTTAGACTATTTCTTTGGCTAAAAACAAAAACAATTAAGTACAATAATAATTGTATGGCCAAGAAACCAAGAGATGGCATACTAGATCTGCTACCTTTGTCTAAAGGACCATTGCAATTGCAATAGTCTCAAAGGTAAAAAAAAATTGGTAATATCCAGGTCCAATGGTTTACTCGTGTAGCAAGATTTATCTAAATACGTTCAGCCTTTCTGATGTAACGGGTTTCTATCTAATTCTAACGCTATTTCTACTATTAAACTCTGGAACTTGCTACCCATAGCCATCAAGAAGTCTGAGTAAAAATTTTCTTTTAAGCGTAAATTTAGAAATATTATTTAAAAGCACTGTATTTATTAGTTTATTATTTTAGCATATACATACATGTATTTATATATTATTTCATTCCATTTTCTTGCACACCTATCACAATGTGCTTTTTTTAACCCAAAAGTTGACTGGTAGAAAAAGCCTTATTGCATGCCCATGTAACACTATTGTACAAAAAGTTTAAATAAATAAACAAATATAAAGAGATATAAAAACTTTTTACCAAAAAATTAAACCGACTCCCAAAAACACTGCAAAGTGAAAAATAACTTTAATTTCGGAAGTCGGTGCCAAAAACGAAAATACAAAACTAAAGACACCGACTACCGAAATTTTTATTTCACTCTTTTTCGTTGGTCGATTTTTAATTTACCTAGTTACAAGAGCCTAAATGTCAACTACTTATAACCTTTTACAAAATATTGGTTTTCCCAATGCTGGGCCGTTAATTGTTGAGGAGTTCTCCTGGTACTTCACCATCAGCTCTACATCACCATATGCATTGTGACGAACATAAAGTGATTAACATCCATATTCAAGTAGAAGAATCGCAATCCATGAAATACTTATTATTGAGTCGGTTCGGCGGCCATCTGTGGTCTTCATCATCAGTTCCACTTCCCCAAATGGTATTTTTTGAGAGCAACTGCACAAGTTACTATAAGAAATACCCAAAACGCCATAGGTGTGCCTATAATATTTGAAGAGTTCCCTCGATTTCTCCAGGATCCCATCATCAGATCCTGACCTGGTGACAATGGGACCAATTTCAAAGTATACCCTTTCAAACAAAAAAGAATTTTCCAAATCGGTTCAGCCGTCTTCGAGTAATCGGTGATCATACATAAAAAAAAAAATATACGCGTCGAATTGATAACCTCCTCTTTTCGTCGTCGGTTGAAAAGCAGACGGACCGATTTACATGTTTAATACAATCTGTTGTCCGCGACTTCATTGGCGTAAGTAATTTGATAAATAGCTCATACGACATACATTTTCTCTGGCTTATGTGCTATTCAAGACTATAATCTATTTCAGAGCCAAACTTTTGCATGATGGAGTAACAAACATCGTTTCCATGCATAAATAGTCGTACAACGTAAACTTTCGTATTTAGGTATAATATTATATTAGTATAGTTAAATATGGAAATAACGATGCTCGTGTAGCCTTGTGGACTTAATAAATTCAACTTTAAACGTTGAAATTATTTATCAACGCATGTAAAACAAAGTAAATATTTAAGCTTATGTTTACACAGTAGTTTGTAGCGCATGTAGAAAGGATCCGGCAACTGGGACTCGAGGTGGCTCTGCACAAGTATTTCTTATTATTGATAATAGGTTCGCGTTTGACCACCATCTCACCTGATGGGAAGTTATGATGTGGTCGAAGATGGAGCGCGCTTACCTAAAAGTAACCTATTCACTATTGATTAAAGGCCCTTAGGTTATAGCTATCGGAAAACACAGACTCCGGCAGGGAATTCCACTTCTTAGCCGTACGCACAATGAAAGTATTCCCAAAACGTTTAGCGCGTATGGGTGGGATGTCCACCATGTAATGATGGCACATCGCCATTTGTCTTGTAGTCCGATGATGGAACGGACTTGGCGGAATCATATTGTGTAATTCCATCGCACACTCTCCGAAATGTAACCGATAGAAAACCGATAGACCCGAGGCCATGTGTTTTCTTGGCTGTTGGAACGCGCCACCTTCGAGTTCCCAAATAACGGAGGGAGAGGTTCGCATCGGCATCGAGACGACGATGAAGTACCTGGGACGTACGTCCTCGATAGCCGGTGGAACTTCGTCGAACACTTCCGACGTTTGGCTCCAAAAATGGACCTGGCGGGGGCTGCACTCAAGCGGCTCCTGCCCAATCTAGGGGGGCCAAACGCCTCCTGCCGGAGATTCTATGCGGAGATCGTGCGGTCCATGGCCTTCTACGGAGCCCCTGTGTGCGCTGAATCTGCAGCGGTTGCCAGCTCGCCGGCTGGTCGCGTCTCAGCGGTCATGGCCATCAGGATGATCCGGGGATACCGCACGATCTCCGGATTGCCGCCGAGCACAGTATATTTTTTGACCTCATTTTGGGACAGCTTATTTTTATTAGCTCATTCTATGAAGAAACATGTTACAAATGCTAGACTAAAACTCCTACCAGCCTAGATATTATAGTTTTTGCAAAAATGCAATTTTATTCCGGAATCCCGGAATGTCAAGTTTAGCAATTTCATTTTTTTTTCTTATAAACTACGTATACAACGTGTAACGGAAACCCCATATCTATCCAAAAGGACTGAAGACAACATCTGGTATGGAGTCTCTATGCAAAGTTTCAGCCCAAAATAAGTGACTCACAGAATTGACCCCAAATTATTGGTTTCATATGTTTCTTGAATACCAGTAATAACAAACGTGTCACAGCACTATGAGGGTCATCACTTTCCACGTCACTTGCCAATAAAACGATAATTCTCTTCGTTATTCTTAATTTGAAAAATTCGGTCTCTGGTATCAATGTATTGAATTTTCTAATATGCTCCACACATGTAGACATAAGATTAGAAAACCCTTGCCATATCGTTTGTTATCATCCAAAGAAGCCGTGCACTTGGTTCCCCATACCCTTATATACCAATATACCCTTTAAATTACACGTTGTATAATGCTTTACGTTCCTTTAAAGCCTGAAAGCTTCACCCTAAGACTAGATTAAGAACCAATCAGGAGTAGGTTAGGGCTTTAAAATTTTAAGATAATGGCGAAAATTTCAAAATCTTTTTTTTTCTGCATCGTGTTCCACGCGCGCCTCAAAAAGCTGTCAACACTTGTGACGGGGTTTGCTGGAAAGTTCTAATGAGATACCGCGGCCCCGGAACTTTAGGGCAGCTGAAGAAACAGGGTGGGTTTTTAGCCAGTTGACACACCCTTCCGCTTAACCCATCATTCGATGATTTTCCCAAACAATTTTTATTTTTTTATTTTGCTCATAGTTAGGTTACTTCTACGAAAGCGTGCTCCATTTTCGACCACATCATCAGTTACCATCAGGTGAGATGGTGGTCAAACAAGGACTACAATATAGGCTATGTTCTATTCCGTAACTCCAATAAGTAGCCCTATGACCTCCTCTGTCTTCCAGAACTATTAAAATCGGTTCACCTCTGCCCAAGATAAGTCCATTTAAACAGAAAGACAGACAGACAAATAAAAATAAGTTTATTTTTTATAGTGTATAAATAACTATAAACACTTGTGAAATCACAGACAGACTCATCAATTTTATTGATATGTAGGTTTTTTAAATCATTGCGCCACTCTAGGAAATTTCACATGTATCGTGCGTGTATTTAGAGACCTTACACTTATGTGATGTGAATGACCTTACCTTACCTCAACAGCATCCCTCCTCTATATACGAGATACCTACCGGAACAACTATTTGTAGGTCATACAAACTTTTGTTCCATTGCGAGAATTGAACCCGCAATAAACCGCGCAGCAGTAAATTGCTTATTTATGAACGCATATAAAACAAAATTAATATTTAAGCTTATGATTACACAGTAGTTTAGTATAGATTGCACTAAATTGAATCATAGTTTTGTTATCTAAGTAACGTTATATTCGTGAGCTAAGTGTCGTTGTGGCTTGCGGGAATGTTCTAACGAGATACCGCGGTCCCGGAAGAAAAACAAAAAAAAACAGGGTGGGTTTTTAGTCAATTGAAGTCTGACACTCGCTTTCGCTCCACACACAGCCAGGAGGAGTCATTAAATGATTGAATGAACAACGAAAAAGAAGTATCATTGTTGACCAACATTTATACAAAAAACTGTATTTACAAACTTTGACAGCAATAATATTAAGACGAAGCAATCTAAACAAAACTTAAAGCACTCAGTCAAGTTTAATACATGGGACTTGGGAGAACCAATAATGGAACAGTTTAAGACCAGACATAAGACAAATGTCAAATAAGAAATTATTTGATACCCCCAGGGCTTGTTTCCTTCGTCGAAGTAACAGACTGTCGCTAAGAATAACCGTCCCTCTTTCTGGTTTCTCGTTTTCTAACAAATTTGATTGAGTATGTTTCTGACACTAATTCATAAAGTAAACGACAGTTGGAGTAGCCTCCGTCCATCTCCTGTCCTATTTTTTAAGATATTTCGAAGTTTATTATACAAGTTTTGACGTACTAAATAGGGGACAGTGAAATACAATTGTACCTTTCTACAAAATGTTTGTTATAATATCAATGTTATTTTATGAATTGATAGCTGTGGGTTCTGCTTAAGGTTTGGCAAGTATAACTATATTAGCAGTTGCATGTGGCTTTGTTCCGATTGACTTTGTCACGATAAAAACATAACCTTTTTTTTTTCGCAGTCGGGTAAAAAGTAACTTCAAGCTACTTTCATACCAAACCAACCAAATCCACTCAGTACTTTCGAAGATTGGCGCGCTTAAATAAACAAACTTTTCCACTTTACAAAATTAAGTATAGTTTTTTTTTTTTGTTATTTATTTATTAAATTAAGGTTCACCAACAGTTGTTACAGATATAACACAGATAAGAACATACAAGTATTAGTGACTTTTTTTTTTAAATTTCGAATGAGCCCGCTCTTGATCACACCTGATGGTAAGTGTAAGATGAGGTCTACGATCGAACGAGCGAGCCCAGAAAATGCCTATTCACTCTTGCTTTAAAGGCTGACGGATCATATGTGACAGGGAACACAGAAGCCGGCAGAGAGTTCCACACCTTGATTGTGCGCACAATGAATGTTGAAGAAAAGCGCTTAGTACGACAAGACGGTATATCGACTAAGTGTGGATGGTATCCTGCGGTACGTCTGACTAACTAGCTGTAAATCTAACTGCACAACCAATTACAGGCAAACATCGCATGCAATAGTCTCTTTGTAATTTTTATTTTATACTTCTTTGTAAGTACTTAAATTCTAGATGGAATATCATAATTACTAATTACTTAAATCATAAAGGCCTATGTACTTATGTATGTATCTCATAATTGTTTTTTTACTGTGTATCACACCCCATATACATGCTCACCTTAAATTAGTCGGCGTATATTTCTATATTTCTTTGAACATATAAAATTATATTTTATAACATGTCTTTGAATGTCTATAAATATACAGAAGATACTATTATTCAATATTGAGTACGTGTACAACATATTTTATGTAAAAATTTGCGTCTGTGAGAAGATTATGTGAAATGACAATCAGAAAGTTTGATCGATTTGCTAGTAGAAGGTAAAATACTTCTCAGATTTAATCCCCTATAGTTAACAACCTTAAAAAAAATTGAAAGTTTATATCCACCACAACGCCTGACTCAAATCCGTGTTAATGTCATAATGTAGGCTAGGTTATATCCTCGTTTTTATCCTACGAGTGATTTAGTTGGGAAACAAGTTAAACTAGGAATTCCCTCCCAGAGACTGTATTTCCTGATAGCTATATATATATACCTTAGTATTTAATTCAAGAGTGAATAGGTTACTTCTAGGTTTTTCGACCACATCAACGCTTATCATCAGGTAAGTTGCTGGGCAAACGCGAGCCTATTTTTGATAGTATTAGTTTAATAAAAAATAAATTTAGATTCAATAAAAAAATAAAGAAGTAAAATAGTAGGTAGGTATTGTGTTTTTATACAAAAACAACCGCGGATCTAATTAAGTATGGAAAAACTTAAACGTGGCGATGCGCCAGAACACTGCTCGTTGTAATACTAATTTTTGGCCCAAGTCTTGGAATTACGAACTCGTAGTTGGTTAGCTGTAGCACAAAATAACAGTGATTTCTGCTTTATACGATAGCTGTTTAAGTTTTACTCTGTTTTGGGATTGTCATTTGAAATACCCCTTCCCGCCCCGCTATTTTAAGTAGGAATGAGTCACTACAAATATGATAATAATATAAATAATAATTCAGCCTATTATTCGCGACTTCGTTCGCGTGGGAAGTTTTTCCCGTGTCAATCCCGATCCCGTGGGAACTTCGCAAAATCCTTTCTTAGCGGATGCCTACGTCATAACATCTACCTGCATGCCAAATTTCAGCCCGATCCGTCCAGTGGTTTGGGCTGTGCGTTGATAGATCACTATGTCAGTCAGTCAGTCACCTTTGAGTTATATATATTTAGACATAAATAATAATTCAGCCTATTATGTTCTCACTCACAGAACAGAAATACATCGAGCAATGTATACTTTTTGTAACATGTCGCAATAATGTTGTTAATGTTCGGAATTTCATAGTGATTAGAATATTTGTATGTTTTTTACAAATAAAATTGGAATTAAATGTTATTTTCGACTTACCGATGGAAAGATATACCTCCTCGCTCTATACTTGCGATCTGACTTTTTATTTTACAGGTTATAATTGCACAACACGGCATTTTAAAGCAGAGCTCTGTGTTCCGAAGTGATCCAAAGCGCACTAAACGCGGTGAATGAATTAATCGGTCGCGCTATGATTTTCGTATCATAAATGTGGGTCGCTCGCCACGCCCACATTACCATTCCAACCTTAATCAATATTCATCTATTCCGTGTTCTCACTGCAGAGATACAGACCTCCTCTTTATGAGAGAGAATGGGCCGGAACAGGTGTAAACCGGGACGTCTTGGTTACATGTTGACTACCCCTTAGTAACTAAGGACATAGTAGATTTTTATTATTTTAATTAAAACGTCGTCTCACACCAGGGATTTTGTCTGTATCGTGAACTTATTTACAAACATTGAAACTGACATGCATAATCACCACACTCGGAACAGCTATCAGTAGCTTGCAAATATTTTATTCCGAGTAGAAATCTGCTGCTGCAGAAAGCAGCAAATCGCTCAGTCACTGCACCAAACATTTCGTTAAATAGGGGAGAAATGACTAAAGTAAACATAATTTTTATTTAAAGAAACCTTAAAAACTCGAAACAAATGTAAGGAATTGAAAAACAAAGACAGCTGAAATACTTGTAGATACATTCATTGGCTCTTTACAAAGCTTTGTTTTCTTTTAATTCTTTACATGTGGACAGTGAATCTCACACGCTTTAATGTCAAACTAAATGTTTTTAAATGCCTGCCCGAAAAAGTACTCACACATATTTGAGTGGACCTGTCTACACAATGCAAAAATTTGTCATTATTATCCTCTGGCTCAACTAAAAACGTATTGTGTGTTAAATTTTATTTTACGATATTAATACCTTTGTATCAAGTTATACTGACGGGGGAGTATTAAATTTGGAATATTCATAGTTTATAAATAAAGACGTAGTGCAGAAAGCTGATATTTTTATATAATGCATAAAATAATGATAATTTTAATTATGGTCAAAGCTCGTCCACTAGTTCACCATGTTAAAAGAAAATAGGAAAATATCATTACAGAAGTAATGGGCCTGTAATTGGAAAAAGGCGTTGTAACATGACTGATTACATTATTCTTAATATGCAATAGAAAAACCCTTTTCATCTGTATAGAGAAAAGTAAACTATTATAATAAAATATAAGAACCAATTCACTAACAGAGAACGGTCTCGTTTAGAGCTCAAAATTAAATGGGGTACTATAAACTAACCAGCTTAATGAAAGAATTTTAATGAAGTTTCATAGTGAATTTCATAAGCGTTTGACTAAGATTTCACAAATAGTGAACAAAATGTTAATGAGTTAAAAGCGTTTACGCTTCACGGCACGTCATACAAATTGGCAAGAAGATAGGCGAGATCCCCGCCGATGAACTGTTCTCTCGCCGCGCCGCTTCGAATCAGCTCTCGTAGTAGACCTGCACACGTCAAGGTCGTCTCGCCACCTCTTCCTGGGCCGGCTTCGGCGGCGCCGTCGCGCCGTCCATCTTCCGGTAAGGAGACTGATTTGTTTATTTGGTAATACCGATCGCTGATTTGAATGTTGGGGCTAAATTTATTTCAAAATAAGGGTGTGTGTAAATACATTATCATGTTGTGTTAGCCAAAACCTTAACTAAATACCTACCTTGGAAACTATCATTCGTTTACAAAAATCTCGTTAACAAGTGTTAGCTTGAGTTAGTGGTTTCATTCAATAAGTTAACAATATTTTATATTCTTTATGTGGGGTATTACAATTATGCCTACGTAGATATTTTTCTTTAAGCTCTAGTATGAGTGCTGAGCGTTTATTGTGCTGGATGGATACAGGTGACCTTAGTTTTAGACTGAAATTTCCGCTACAGCGTGAAATTCTTTTGGTGTTAACTTTGTAATCCGGTTATCCAATAGAATCAGTATTTTTAGGACAAGCTAAGAAGAACAAATATTATCATTAGAACTTAAAACGGGATATTTACCATGTGTATTTATTGTTTTGAGTTTCCGATATTTCGGCACTGTTGCAAGCGCCATGATCACGGATGAACTGAAGTAATTGCGGGTGGAAGTTTATGAGCAGACAAATCGGTCTACCCTCTTTCTCGTTCGTTTTCTGTTAGCGACACCGCTACCACTGTCACATGTATCACTAAACACTCGATTCTGTTCCCGACACACAAAACTCACCGTGTCGACTCGCGAACTTTCTTCGGAACTTTTTCGGTTTTTACACATTTGAACCACTGGATTCTAGGCCCTCGACAGTTGAAACCCATCCTCCCGATTGAAATTGTCGTATTTGGTAATCTCAATCGCTTCCCTTACCAGTCTTGGTATACAGGGTTAATTGTACGGAGTCTATGCGAAACAAAAGAAAGTGATAGTATAAGTCGTTTTCTTTTGCTTCGCATAGACTTTGTAACATTTAGGGCGTTCAATTTAAATATTTTTATTTTTGTATGAAAATCTGGTGAACTAAAATATGACGAATTTTTAAAAGTCATAGAACAAAAGTTGTTGATTATGATGTTAGTAACATAGTCCAGAGAGGTTTTCGGTGTTTTACAATTAACCCTGTATAGTGGCGTTCTGTCGAGATGACTTGAGGGTTATGTAACTCAATCCAATGGTTCGATCCTGCGTTTAAAAGATGTTGTGCTATTGCTGATTTTTGAACATCATTATTTTTCACCGCCCTAATGTGTTCCGAGACTCTGCAAGCTACGGTACGTTTTGTCTGACCGATGTACGACTTTCCAGTGACCATGTTAGCTTAAAAACTTATAGAACAAATATTGTTGTATCTAAATTACAAAGTATCTCCTTTAAATAAACTAGTAGCTACGTTTAACCTTTCCATAACACTATGACTTAATAATACATTCATCCGAATATTTATATCACAATAGAAACCAAAAAATTCGGGAGCATTGACAAAAATTCAGATCAGCGTGAATACAACTTCTTACAAAGACAATTTAATGGGAATTCGATTTTCATTACACATAAATTCATCTACTGCTTAATGATCCATAGAGTATAACTTTATGTGTTCAGAAGTTTTAAGGTCACCTTCGCGATAATGGTCATAGAAAAATACTAGTGGGAGTTTGCAGTTGAAGGTTAAAGAGCAAGAACTTGGAGGTCAATTTTAGAATATTAATTGCTGAATAATAAATGCTACACGGGTCGAACTTCGAGGTTGAACAACGCCTATCGAGGCTAATCTCTAGATGGGTGTAAATCAAGTTACCACCGTGCTTCGGGAAGCTCGTTTCTGTGAATTGTCTATATTTGACAGTTGTAACGTTGTAACAGATTGTTAGACGGCACGAATTCTGATACTGTTCTTCCCAAGAGGTATCGTCAGGTATCGTAGTATCCAGTTACTGATTTATAGAGGTAAGGTAAGCTATCGGTCCGTGTAAAAAGCTAACACCAATAAAGTAAGGAAAACACGAGATATACTTGGTAATTGCTGAAATCAGATACGGATATTGATTAGACTTCATAATAATGAAATTTGCAACTAAGTATCTTGACGTGGCACCAAGGATCTTTACAAGTTCCTTGCGTGGCACTGAGATATGTCACTAATCTCAGTGCTGTCAAGATGGATAGATAGATATACTCTTTGTTGTACTCCATAACAAAATTAAATAACGGCTTAACAACTACAAAGGGAGGTCTTATCGGTAAAAGCGATTTTTTATAGACAGCCTTTCGGTGGATCAAGATACATAATAAATAATACATAATAGTTATGCAATTCGAACATGTCGATGTGGAGGAGCAACATTTTGCTGATAGATGTCATAGCCAATAATAGCCATGAGCCTCAGCTAAGATATGAGGAGTCTCGTACTTGTTTTTATCGGCTGAAGGCCTTTATAAAATAAGGCCTTATCTATCGGAGGAGCTGCGAATCCAACTCGTTGAGTCACTCGTACTCTCAAATTTAAATTATGCAGATACAGTTATTGGCCCTCGACTGCTGGCTAGAACTGACCGACTGATCCAAAGGGTGCAAAACGCCTGCGCTCGATTTTGTTTTACGATTCCACCGAGAACTCACGTAACGCCATTTTTAAATAGACACTCTATCCTCAAAATGAAGTCGCGTCGTAAGTTACATTTGGCTTGCCTTTTGTTTGGAGTGATAAAGTACAAGCAACCGAGCTATTTTTATAACAAATTGAGTTGGATCGCTGGTAGAAGGGAATGCGCAAGCAGAATGTGCTCGCAACAACTTGCTACTCAACCGCACAAGACAGCTGCATTCAGAGGCAGTTTCAGGTACGCTGCATCCAAATGCTGGAACAATATTCCCCCGCCAATAAGACAGATTAAAAGGTTGGATACATTTAGAAGTCAGCTTAGACAGTTTCTTATAAACTCACAGAAGGAACTGGGCGAGGCGATTGCAAACTCTTCTTTAATTTGAAGTTGTCAATACAGGCAGGAGCACAAAATGATAATCACAGCAAATCTATTTATTTATTATTTATTTATATTTTAGACAAAATCCATACAAAATTTATTACTAAAACATGTACATAATGTTAATAAAATTATGAACTAAACACTAATTCCAATATATTTCTCTCGGCATCATCTTTAAATCGGTATCGGAAATGCTGCCGCTGTCAATATTGCACAAACCATTTCGCATAGCATTACTGTCACCCTCATGTTCTTTTTATTATTTAATTGTACCTACGCCACCTGCTCGACGTCCGTAAGTACGGCTACTGGGATCCAGCAGAATACCAGCGTCAGGCATATTTGCCTGGCACATGCTGAGCTGGACTCCCATTTGGTGCAATTTGGAGACACACACCGCACCGACTTTCAATGTTACATTTTTAAAAGTTGTTTGTTTCTTTTTTTCGTTTATAATATTTTTGATTGTATGTATACGTTTGTTCTGTTCTTTCTTTTTCTGTAATTTGTGTTATATTTAATGTGTTTTTATGTGTTGTGTCTTCTGTTGACCAATAAAAGTTTTATCTATCTATCTATCTCTTATTGTGTCGGAGTTCTGCTTTCTCGAAGCAGAATTCCTGGACATGGCGCGTATAGAAAGAAGGTTCCTCTCTCAGGAGCCTTGACTATCGGTTGCTTGGATCCTGTTCCTGATACTTCGATTTTTAATTTACTTTAAGTTTGTTTCTCATTTACATATTTATAGGTGTAATTTAAAATTTTAATTAGTGCAACAGATAAGATAAAATCTGCATAAAATGCAAGAAGTTATTCCACAATTGAAGCACACACTTGCATCTAATGATGCTGTAATTTGTTATTTTTATATGGTATGTACTTTATTTCTGAAATAAATTATTCTATTCTATTCTACTGCAATTTGGACGTTACGATTTGTGTAGTGTTTGTGTGTTGTTGCTACGGTGTTTGTATTGGGTTCGATTCCTGCATCGGAAACAATATTTGTGAGGCCTGCAGATTATTGTTTCAGGTCTTGTATTTGTGCTTATGTACATGGTTGCTAATGCACCCACGATACAGGAGAATTTCTAGTGTGGTAACGTTTTAAAATATATAAACACAATTATTGTATTATTGAAATATGTGTCTTAGTTTGTAAAGTATGTAATACTGATAGATTAGATTAGATATACGCCATAGATGCCAGAAAATAAATGATTTATTATTATAATAACAGACTTAACAGAAAATAATAGTTTTAATCTCTGTCTGCGAAATCCAAGATTTCCCAACAATTCCCTAATTCGCACTCTCAAATCCAATTAGTCAAGATCACATGCGAATACCTACAAATTTATGAAACAATGGTTTCTACAAGATGGGAGGTATTACACCAATGAGACATACACTAATTGGTATTAATAGAGTTGTAATAAATATGGTGATACCCGTGTGAGCCGTATTGGGTTCCTCGTAATTAAAACGTACTCGAGATTTTAGTTCTCATAGGGTTTCTGTGAGTGCCGTTTTAAAGCTTTACGATTCTGTGAAATTGGAAATTATGAACGAAACAGGAATGAAAACATTGAGTTCTTGTTCAAAAGATATTCATGTTGTACTTCAGTTGTGGTTCTTTTTTTCATATAACGGTGGAATCTATATAATATTTAAACATAATCAGCCTTTAACGTTCGTTCATAACGTAATCCACCACATGAGCCCAGAGCGAGTTGGTGCAAGTCTAAGTCTTTACATTTTAAGCAGTGCCTTTGTCGTTTTAAGCTGTGGTGATGACGAAAATTACACGAAGTAATGTACATGCCTGGGTTCGATCCCACAATCTACGATTCGTAAGTCACGCCTGTAGCTACTGTGCTACCACTACTCTAAGGAGTCTTCAAGAAAAAAAGGTAATGAATCTTAGGCAAATTTTTAAAAATATTCATTTAAATGCAATAGTTGGAAGGAGCTTCTTGGTACAATTTTAACCGCATCTCGGGTTGATTTACGGGTTGAAGAACGCTTTCCGAGGTTGGGCCGTTGATGGGTGACCAGCTTGATTCATCTAAATTCTTCAATTTAGTGTCAAAAGTCTGGCTAAGGTGTCGGATTTTTGGCCGAGAGGTCACGGGTTCAAACCTCACCAATAATACTATCGCCGTGTAGTCATCTAGTGTAGGTGATATATATCTCTCAAAAGATGTTATACTTCGGACAATCAAGTCACTTGATCCATCAAAGGGAGCTGGCCCAGATGGGCTGCCACCCGCTTTCCTTATAAAAATTGCCGAAAGCATACATACTATTTTGTATGGTATTCAACAAATGTTTGCGTGAGGGGGTTTTTGCAAACGTGTGGAAGCGAGCGTTTATCACTCCTATTTATAAAAGTGGTAACAAAGACAAAGTGGAAAATTACCGACCCATTTCCATCCTGTTCGCCTTATCAAAGCTTTTTAAAAAGCTGCTGGTGCACGGTGCTCTATATCTTCGATTTCAACGATTAATTATACCAGAACAACATGGTTTCGTAAAACAGCGTTCAACGATTACTAATCTGATGACATTTACTAATTATTTGTTTGAAAACATGGATCGACGAGTTCAAGTAGACGCCGTGTACACTGATTTTCAGAAGGCTTTTGACAAGGTGGATCACGCGCTCCTTTCGGAGAAGCCTGCCTTTAACGGAATTCGTGGGAACTTGCTGCGTTGGTTTGTCTCATATATTTTTAACAAGACCCAAAGAGTCGTCATCAATGGTCATGAATCTGAACCTATTAAGCCGGGTCAGCTGCGACGTTTTTTCGTGTTTGCAAACAGTATAACATTGTTTGCTAACAGAATATAGGCGTGGCTTAACAGTTTTGTTATCAAAAACACAATAACATGTTTGCCGAGACGAATGGGTGACATCCCCCGCGTTCGCCTGCGGGGAGGGGGAAAGTGACGCATTTTGTGTTCGCGCTCACTATCCCTATTTTTTATTCTCAGAGACAGAATTGCCACATTCAAATGTCCACTAAATCTACTATTGCTATAACAGCTTTCACTTCTTCTTTTTCGGAACTCATTTTTGAAATTAAACAAAAACATTATAACAATAGGCGCAGTGGACGGGCGGTTTTACTAACATGTTTTGCTAACATGTTTTGATAACATGTTTTGTTAGAAAATTGGCGCAGCGAACCCGGCTTTACTGTGAATTCTGGAGTCCCCCAAGGATCTATTTTAGGACCATTCCTATTTATCATATATATAAATGACATTAAATCTTGTTTCCTTAATGTTCATTTTTTATTGGATGCCGATGACATTAAAATATTTAATTCTTGCAAGAATATCCAAGATTACCTACTCATTCAAGATGATCTCATTCGACTGCATTCGTATTGCATAAATAATAAACTCTTTCATAGTCTCCCCAAATGTCATAGTATATCGTTTACTAAAAATAAGAATAAAATTAATTTTAATTACTGCTTCGATAACGACCATTTAAATGTAGTAAATTCCGTTCGGGACCTCGGTGTTATTATGGACTCATGTTTGCACTTCGACATGCACATTGATACTATCGTGAATAAGGCCTTTCAAATGTATGGTTTCGTTATGAGATCTTCTAAAGACTTTGTGCAGCCCTCTACTTTTCTGATATTATACAAATGTTTAGTGCGATCACAGCTGGAATATGGTATTCCAATCTGGAATCCTTATTATCTTAAATATAATAACAAATTAGAAATGGTGCAGAAAAAATTCTTACGTAGCATGAACTACAAATTTTTCAAACATTCAAAGATTCCCTATTCACTATTACTTAAAAAATACAAAATTCAGAGTTTGGAAGACCGACGGTTACTTTTAGATGTAATGATGCTGTATGGTTTGTGCCATAATAGGTTTGATTGTACTGACCTTACGAATAAATTATGTTACAAAGTACCTAGAACTGTTATCAGACGGGGGGCTCGCATGCCACGCTTGTTCCATGTGGACGCATGCAAAACGCCGGGGCACGAACGCCTCTACGTCGTCTTGTGGAAACCTATAACACACACTTCATAGACATCGATATTTTCTCTCTTTCTAATAAAAAAATTAAAACACTCGCTATCAGTGCATTAGCATCTAAATTATAATAAAAATGTTTAAAACTAACAGTTAAATTTTATTAATCTTTTATCGTTTTCCATTAAATATGTTATTGATTAATCCGTGGACAATAGTGTGGGTTATGTGTTTACCTATATATCTTAAGAACATTAATGTAATATCAAAACATGCAACTGTTTTTGTCTCTAATAAATAAATAAACCCACTACCCACAGACACAAGTATATTTCATACTATACCTGCTCGGAAAGTGCCTTATTACTTTTTAAAAAGTTTGACAGAAAGGACGTCATTACTGTAGTACAAATGTGCGGGTCGCAAAAGTGTATGAGAATTCATTACTAACGTGCTGGAGACACTGGCGAGGGAGGGAAAAGTGTATGAAAATCCATTACTAACGCGCTGTTTTTTTTTTTTTTTAATTTAGACCAATTCAGTAGCTAACTAAAAATACTTATAATGCCAAAAGACAAAAAAGTTTTTATCACCAAGAGAAAATGATACTGGCTACATAGTATTGCCCAACATTGATTTAAAATTACTCCCAACACGCTGCTGAAAAAATTCTCACATTAACTTTCAATATTCGAACATAATAAGAATAACAATTTGGCGCGAAAAATAAATCAGGTACCTACTGTCTATGGCCATAGGTCTTATCTTTTATTTCGGTTTCATTTATTAATGTACAAAAAGCTATTTTCCTCGTAGGTATAGTATAAAGCACTATGTATCACTCGGAAGAAAGTGCGATTCCCAACTCGTGAGTATTAAGGCCCTCAGCTGTGCTTCGGGCCTCAAACTACACCCTCGTTGGTAATCGGTCACTTTCTCCCCTCGATGAACAATGTACTATAGTTTAGTTGTAGGGGTTAACTGGTTTGCTAGCAATGTGAATTCCGTTGCCTGTCTGCCTGGCCTCGGAAAGCAAGTTATGCTATTTGTCCCAGTTGTCATTTGTACATACGAGACAGTCGGTATGAGTATTCAGAAGCTATTCCGATGCCAGCCTTTTAAGGGGTATCTTGTTACCTATATCTAATACGCAGTCGCTCCTTGTAAAACTGGTATTCAGCTGTATTTGGTTACATTGGACACTGATCCCAACATATATTTAAGCATTCATTTTATTTGTTAGACGACATAATGGAAATTAAAAGAAAAATGTTTTGTATTTTCGTTTTTGACACCGACTTCCGAATATTTTTCAGTTTGCAGTGTTTTTAGTGGAAGTCGGTTTTAGTTTCTGTTCAAAAGTTCTTTTTTTTTCTCATTTTATAATGGGTCGGTTTGTAATTTATCTAATTGCAAAAGCCTAAAAATCAACTTCTTATAACCTTTAGCGAAATATTTCTTTTACCGATGCAGGGCCGTTAATTATTGAGGAGTTCTCCTGGTACTTCACCGTCAGCTCCACTTCACCATAGGCATTGTGACGAGCATAAAGTGCTTAAAGCTTGAAACTATATTCAAGTAATCGCAACCCATAAAATACTTATTATTGAGTAGTTCCGGTAGCCATCTGTGATCTTCATCATCAGTTCCACTTCACTAAATGGTGCTAATGCTAATGGTGGTTCAAAAACAACTGCACAAGTTACTGTAAAAAACACTCAAGTCACTATAGGTGTGCCAATAATATTTGAATAGTTCCCTCGATTTCTCCAGGATTCCATCATCAGATCCTAACTTTTTGACAATGAGACCAACTAAAAGATACACCCTTTCAAACAAAAAAAGAATTGTTCAAATCGGTTTAGCCGACTTCGAGTAATCAGGTAACATACATAAAAAGGTATCGCTATCGGCTAAGATAAGTTCAATGAACGTTGGGAATGTACATACATGCTTTATCTTAGACCATATTACCGCTTACCATCTGGTGAGATGAGGATAAAACGCGAGACCATCTACTATAAAAAAAAAGAATATGTATTTATGTTCAGTTACCCCGGTCCAAAGCTCAGTTAAAAAAAAAACACTTATTTAAAAAATCTAAAAAAACCCGACTGCTCAACTGAAGTGTAAGAAACAAGCACATTTTTATTTTTAAAAGTGACAAGCAGGCGGGACCCAATTGAACATATTTTTTTTTTAAATGGGATGGGCCCGCCTGCTTGTCACTTTTCAAAATAAAAATGTGCTTGTTTCTTACACTTCAGTTGAGCAGTCGGGTTTTTTTAGATATTTTAAATAAGTTTTTTTTTTCAACTTTTTAGTTAAAATATTAATTAACAATTTTTTAGTTTTCCCGGTCGTGTCAGATTGGCACTCCACCGGATTAAGAAAGTGAGTCGATATTTTTAAACTTTCACATTGTGTTATTTTGCTAGTATTACACTAATGATAAACATGTTATACCTTTTTGAAATCCTTATGTTAAGGCCTTTAAATTGATACCCATATTATAGTTTTAGAAAAAAAAAAAATTTTTTCACCATGTATAATGGCTTCGCACAGCCGCCATGTTAATTTTTTTAAATGTCACCTATCTAAGAACACTCGGGCTGTTAAGACAAATCTAACGATACCTCAATTGTGTGAATCCGTTCAGCGATTCTGGAGATATGAGGTAATAAAGAATATTACAAACATACATACATACATACATACATACATACATACATACAAGATACGCGCGAAAAACATAACCCTTCCTTTGCAGTCGGGTAAAAATTAAAGTCAAATCAAGAAATATGGAAACCAATACCTTTTTCTCTCAGAAAATTCCGATATGATTTTACACATGCTCTACGTAGGTAACCTCGTTAGCTCTACATTTCATATTAGAACCGAGTGTTTCAGTGAAACCTTCGCACGAAAAATTTCCATTACATTTTGTTTTCTTTTCCTATCCTTTGAGAGCAATTTTAAAATATGCTTTTGATGAAGGTATACAAAAAGTTTTCACTCGTATGGAACGAAACGGAATTTGTGAAGTTGTGCCAGAACGAGACGAATATTTAGTCCACTATGCATTTTGAGTGCAAGATTTGTTTGAGGGTAGTTTCATCTGTTTCCGTGCTTGTTGAAAGTACTTACGAAGTTTATTTTGGAGTTTGCAGTTTCGGATGTTCGGTGTGTTGGAGTTTCAAGGTTTTTTTTTAACTTAGCCTTATTTGCTTAGCCTTTTCTTAACTATGTAGGGGTTGGCTTCCAGTCTAACCGGATGTACTAGGTTTTTCACATGGAGTGAGTGCCTCATAACCCAGGATATTGTGATAGGCAGGGTGATACGATAACCCTTGGTAAAATCAGTGTCAGATTTCTGGCTTCTGGCTCTCCGTAACAAACGTACAGATGTTATATTGCAAGTAACAATACTTAGGAAAGTGTTTTTGGGCATATTTTCTGTAATATTATTTATTTATTTAAGAAGTATGAAGGACTAACAGCTATTAAATACAGAAAATGTACAGTATAGTAGACAGTGAGCCAATTAAAAGTTCTGATGTTTAGAGACAGTAAAATCTTAAATTGAACACTTAAAAGGTGTATAATCTTAATATGACCATATCATAAATACAATATTCAAAATGACTAAATAGATAGCAGATATAAATAACATATACAACACAGTAACTACAGATATTAATAATTTAAAAAAAAATCAAGGCTTAGGCATCTTCTGGCTGTATTATTATATAAATGACCCTATTATTGATTACAGATATCTTATATTATGTGTGTGTGCATGTACATACATGTAAACGTGTATGGGTGTATAGAGATAGGTCCTTAAAATAAAGACATTCAAGTTCCCAAAAACCATTTTTTGTCGAAGTCAATCGTTTGAAAGATAGACGTAGATAATCGTTTGAAGCGATAAATCGTGTGCCTTCTGACTTTTAAAATAAGAAACTGAAGAATTGTAAAAAATACTTTAGATCTAAATGAATACTTTTTATAAATTTTGGTTTGCACGAGATACAATCAGCAGTTTTTTAGATGTGGCACATTTCCAAAAAAATTGACCACTTAAGAGTAAGATTAAGGATTCTGTAGTAACTACGCAAAATAACTTTTTATTTCATAGTGCTTGTATGAAATATAACGTAATATTTGCGGTTTTGTAAAATGTGCTTTATCACAAAATCTTGTCAAACTAATTTTCGTTGAATGTTTTTATTGATGATATCTTGGGCATACATTTTTTTAAATTTTGCACTCAATTATTATAAAAGTTAAAAGGGGGACAACCACATTTTACCACTTTGGAGATGTCTATCTTTTAAACGATTGACTTTAAAAATGGTTTTAGAAACCTCAATGCATTATTAAAGATCTGTGTATAGACACCATACACGAAGAGGTTTAAAAAAAAATTGTTGCAGTTCCATGGAGCCCCCCTTAATTTTATAATTAATATTTTTATTATTGTATAAAAACCGGAAAGCGGTTCAGAGAATACATCTACTTACCAAGTTTGTGTAGTCCTAATAGTTTACATACGGACTAATAGACATGACGAATTTATAAGGGCTCCGTTTTTTGCCATTCGGCTACGAAACCTAAATCGCAAATATAACTGTAATTTATCACTATAAAAACAAAGTTAGATTTCGCTAATCTATGCTTGTTTCTACGGTACCCTTCATGGGCAAGTACGACTCGCACATGGTCATTTTTTGTTTTCATTTGAAATAATTTATATCGCAGAATGTTCTACCGGTCAGCTAGTTTTAACATAAGTATATTAATTGTAATCTGGTTTTATTTCGTTTTGATGTAATTTTTTTTTATCATAGGTTCGCGTTTGTCCGCCATCTCACCTGGTTGGTAAACCATAACGTCGTCGAAGATGAAGCTCGCTTACCTAGGAGTAACCTTTTCACTCTTGACTAAAAGATCCTCAAGTTATAGCTATCACACAGACACAGACTCCGGCAGGGAGTTTCGTTCCATAGCTGTACCTGCATCCCACATTGCCAATATGTAACGATGGCGCATCATCTTTCGTCTATCAGTTCTAAAGACAAAATATCTCGCAATGAAAGCTTAGGTATGGAGAACTTGTGGCATGTATCAATAACACATAGACGCAACTAATTGTAATTAACACATAGACTCAATATAGGTAGTCGTGAATGTACTGTAAAGCTCATATACTCGGCTCGTAGAGTAATTAATAAGATCATAATTAATTATATCTGAAAACTTATAACCATTGCATTAGCGTGAATTTATTATTTCAGTATTTTACGAAATTTGAATCATAATTACAAATCCATAATGTTAATTAATCCTATCCTATTTGATTCTACGTTTAATAATCTTCAGTTTGAATTAAAATTAACAACGACTTTGTGCAAAATAGAATTCAATTACGTAAAATTAATGGTGGAATGGTTTGCAAACCACTTTGAACAATAACTTTATTAATGGTGAAATGGGATAATTTGTTTTAAATAAATAATCAAAATACTTATAGAGTTCGTCACTTTGAAGTGTAAAAGGGATACCTAATAGTATTATTTTGACCATTCATTTTCAGGCTAAATAAATAAATGTAATTAAGTATATATTTTTCTAATTACTAGTATTTTTCCTACATTTCGTCTGTTTTCTTACAAACATACAAAACAAATATTTGTCGGCCAGAAAATAACTATTAAAAGGTGGTGTGAAAAGCAAATTACCAGTTTACAACCAATTTCTGTTTAGAATAAAAAATATTTATAGAACCGGAACTCAGTTACCATTGCTATTAACAATAAAAGGTGTACAAATACATAATTATATGTTCTTAACCCATTCCTCCCCACTGTCCTATTTTTAAGACACTATATTCAACATTTTTTTTAAATGTTAGATCTTTTATTTTAATGTTTTCTGATGATAAAAAATGTTTCCGTAATTTTAATATAATTTTTTCAAATTTTTTTTTTTAATGCCTCAAGAAGAGCTTTATGTTCTGATTTTATTTACCGTAAAAGAAAAAAAAAATAGCAACTTTAAAGTACATAAAACTGATTCTAAAACCTTTACCAGATATATAATAAATAAAAAAAAAAAAAAACAAAATAGAATTTGGGAACTTATGAGATACGTTCAAAATAAGCCGTACTATAAATATGACACCAGGAACATTTATACAAATTGACACGAAATCATGTTCGATCTTTTTGAAAAAAAAAAGTCATATTATTTTCAACCGACGACCAAAAGAGGAGGTTATCAATTCGACGCGTATATTTTTTTTTTTTTTTTTTTTTATATATGATCATCGAGTACTCGAAGACGGCTGAACCGATTTGGAAAATTCTTTTTTTGTTCGAATGGGTATACTTTGAAATTGGTACCATTATCACCAAAGTAAGGATCTGATGATGGGATCTTAGAGAAATCGAGGGAACTCTTCAAATATTATAGGCACACCTATGGCGTTTTGGGTATTTCTTATAGTAACTTGTGCAGTTGCTCTCAAAAAGTACCATTTGGGGAAGTGGAACTGATGATGAAGACCACAGATGGCCGCCGAAACTACTCAATAATAAGTATTGAGTGGATTGCGATTCTATTACTTGAATATGGATGTTAAGCACTTTATGCTCGTCACAATGCATATGGTGATGTAGAGCTGATGGTGAAGTACCAGGAGAACTCCTCAACAATTAACGGCCCAGCATTGGGAAAAGCAATATTTTGTAAAAGGTTATAAGTAGTTGACATTTAGGCTCTTGTAACTAGGTAAATTAAAAATCATCCAACTAAAAAGAGTGAAATAAAAACTTTTTACCAAAAAATTAAACCGACTCCCTAAAAACACTGCAAAGTGAAAAATAACTTTAATTTCGGAAGTCGGTGCCAAAAACGAAAAAACAAAACTAAAGACACCGACTACCGAAATTAAAGTTATTTTTCACTTTGCAGTGTTTTTTGGGAGTCGGTTTAATTTTTTGGTAAAAAGTTTTTTCTTAACGTATTAATAACTTAATTTAAAGATTTGATCGAAAAATTTCAATTTTTTCGATACTTGGGAAGTAATGGGTTAATAAACTGTAATATAATCATTATTCTTTGAGGAGTGGCTAGATCGGCGTCACGGCGTCCTGACCTACCGCATGACGCAGGTCCTCACCGGACACGTAAGTTTCGGGAGGTACCTGTGTCTGATGGGGAAGGAAGAAACGCCTGGGTGTCACCACTGCGAGGATCGCCCTGAGGACACAGTAGAGCATACGGTGCAAGACTGCCCCGCCTGGGCAGAGCACCGACGTGTCCTCACGGCGGCGATAGGCGGAGACCTCTCGCGCCCGGCACTGGTCGAGGCCATGCTGCGGGGCGAGAGGGAGTGGGAAGCGGTCGCCTCCTTCTGCGAAGCAGTCATGCTATCGAAGGAGGAGGCGGGCCGCGTGAGGGAGAGGATGGCGTCCTCTCTCCAGCCCAGCCGCAGTGGTAGACGCCCACGGCGTCGGACGTCGGCCGACGATCTCTGGCCACCGTAGGCGCGGGCATGCGGACAGCGAGTAAATGGCAACTCGCTGTCCGACCATGGACCATGCCCGGGTCGACGGCGCGTTGTGTTCCACGCGCGCCTCAAAGAGCGTCAGCAATACGACGAGGCCCCCCTGTAGAGGGCCGAAGCCTGCCGGGGTCGTGGGACTTATCTTACTACCGTGACCCCGGAACGTAAAGGGCTATTGAAGGAATACCGTGGATTTTAGTCAGTACAAGTCTGACAGTCCCTCCGGCCCTGCCCGGGGCGGGAGGACTCATCTGATGATTTTACCACGTAAAAAAAAGGGAACTAAATTGCTTAACTACCGAAGTACATATTGAAAGATACAGAATGGAATCAGGCCTCAGTTTAATATGAAACGATAAAAAAATGTGTTAATCCCGTGAATTAATTTATTTTAGGTGGAAACACATCAAACATTTTTACTGTTAAATCGAATTAAAGTTTGCTCGAAGACAAAAAGACCTAATATCATATTACGGCGTGGCGACGCACAGTGGTCTGGAAATCGAGCTCCATACTCATAGAAACTTAAAGTAAAGAATTAAAAAAACAAAAATTGTAATGGCTCTGGTATACCTCCCTTTACATAATATTAACGTATGGATGGTACAAGTCACACTACGCGTGAGAAAAAAAAAGATTTGTTTTTTTTTGTATGGGAGAAAACACTAAAAGTACGTTTTTTCGAAACTTAATAGAACTGTTAGGCTGCTGCTCACACGAGCTATAGTCGCATACACGGCGATCAAGATGACATACAACTCATGTACCTTTAGGCACCGCTTCGCACGTAGCAAATTTTTGAATATTTGAATTTTGGAAATGTGATTTTTCAAATCTTTGCCGTAGTTAAGTGATGTTGCCGATCGATTAACTTATATTATAGTTAGAATTAGCCTGCTAATGACCTTTATGATGACAATAATTAAAAAAGATATTGATTGTATAGGTTTTTTTGGTCATTCCAAGAACTACTTAACTCATTTGATAATTACCGTGATTAAGGTTGAGATATAATTAGATACTAATGACATGAGCATTAATGTAATGCAACTTTGGGTATCGCTTTGCACGTAGCAGTTTTTGAGGTTATGAATTTTAAGTATGTGGTTTTTTCGATTGCTTTATAAATATTCATTTTAAAAGAAGAAAATGCGTACTAAACTGATTTTATTTTTTTCAAAGAATATAAAGTTAAAAATCTCGAAAAAATAAACCATTTTGTGGAAATAAATAAATAATTTTTATTATAAAATTATACTTATATCAAGACATTACAACAATATACATCTATAATATTATGATCCACTACAAATATCTACAGCAAGGACAACAAAAATAAATAACAAAGCCAGTATTAAAATTATAAAAATAGGTAAATAGCTCAAATAGTAGTAAAATAAGCGTTAGTTCATTCATTACTATTTTAGCGGTCTTTTACCACTATTACAACTCTGACTACTACATTTAATTATAACTATTTACATATTTTTAACAACTATCTATAGTAAACATAAAAACTACTGCTAACAGACAGTATCTTCGCCCTCATCAGTCCTCTAAATCGGAGTCCCTATATCATCAGTGACAGCTCTTTTTGTGGACTTTCGTAGCACAGGTCTTATGCTGGACAGGTAGGGATCTGATGATACAAGGAGAGCATTGAAAATATCTTCGTTTGTCGCTTTACGGCAAAATTTGCGTTAATGGTGTTCTCGGATTTTTTTGAAATCTTTGTTTCTGGCTTCCGTTTCCTCTTCAGATAATTTGCCAATGGGCATAATATTGAAGTGTTTAATAACTTCAGCACCACGCATTAAAAGTTTGTGGACACTCGAAGGCATGTAATACCAGCCATAGAGATCCACGTACATTTCTGCAGTAACGTGTGCAAAGTTTGCAAATACGTCAATATTTATAGGCTCCCCACTATCTAATACGCGCAAGAGTGTTGAAAATCTTTGGATCAAACAGGAATCCAATCCTGTAACAGCTGCGGTTTTCGCAGGATCTCAAAAATTAGCTGTGTTCCTATCATTTGTAGTTCCCGAACCTGAAATAAAACAAAAATTCTTGACTCTGTGCAGAAAACAGATGTAAATGAATAATGTTACTTGAAAAAATGTAGATTTAAAAGTTATTTTATCTCACCTTGTTTGACGATGTCTACCAGGAGGCCCATTTCATCATGGAACTTCTACTATATGATTTGTTTTCTAATCTTCAATGACTCTTTACTGCTTGCATCTCTGGCTTGCCTTGTTTTAAAGTCCAGTCTATATGAAATATGGAGAAGGCACTCCATACACCTGATCCAAGCATCAAGAGTAGATAACCCGTACTTGAACATTTCTGTTGAAACCGGTTTTCTGAAAATAAAATGGTTAAATTAATAAAAAGAATACAAATATTGAAGTACTGCAGTGACATTAATTAATTAAATTATTGAAAACTCACTTTGAGATCTTCTTCAACTTATTCATTTCCGAAGGAGTAACTTTACATAATATCACATGTCTGCTACGAGGTATTTGATAGCTGTAAAATGATTTTGCCATCTATCATGGTCATAAGCATTGAGTGCTTTACAACTGGCTTCCCATAATAGAAGGCTGCAGTGCTTCAATCTCAGCCTCAATCAAAGCCTGTTCTTCCACGATGTTTAACTAGTTTTCGTTCGAAAACTTAAAATAAATAGGTCTGCAAAACATGGTGGAAGATGGCTTTGGATTCTCCCATATCTTCTCATCGCCACAAACTAAGCGCAGAGGCACAAAAGAACACATAAAAATACTGGAATCGGCTTCGTCTGCCATAGTTTGCTTATACAAACTTTGCCCTGAAGCACCATCAAAGCCCCACTTGCATATAAGTGTCAACTCTTTGCCATCCAGCGAAGATTCCACACGTAAGAATTTTCCAAGCCTAGTCACAGTTTTGTTCAAAATTACTTAGAGCTTTACTTTTACCTCTCTTTCCATGATGTCTATGGTATCTTTTGGGGGGTAGCAGTCCTTCTTCGCCTCAAGGATGGCAGTATAAGAAGGATACAGTGGTATTCCTTCTTCTTTTGCACAAGATCTTAATGTTATATACTGCCACTTCGAAAGCTTCAATGAGGTCAAAATACCTAAAGCTTTGTCAGCGGAATATATAGGCACAGTTCTTTGTATTTAACAATTTCTTTATCTTTGTAGCCTCTTCAGGATGCTCCGATACCATTTTAATGATATCTGCTACATTCTTGTTTTGTGCTTTCAAACCAGTTGCGTTAGGAGCTCTTCCACTCTCGTTCTCTTCTGTAGTGGGCTTAGCTCCACGAATGATTTTCTCGGCGTCACAAATAATGTTGATGTTCCAACACTGCACGTCTCCGGTGTGTAGGATGTTGATGCACCCTCATTTACACCAAAGTCGGAACTGGAACATGGTTGCTGCTCTAGCGACACTACAGAAGTTGTCATTTTTTTCCTCACGACCTCAGGCCATTTGATGTTCTCCTACAGCCATGTCACATACTTTTTTATATATGTATATCTCGTGCGATCACACACATAACTCTGACAGAACTGTTTCAATTCCTTTTTTTCATTTTCCGACAATTCAACAGTATTCTCAAAAGCTTCAAGTAAAACATTGGGCTGTCAAAAACTACTGCTGTTTGCCACAAACATAAAAATACGCAATAACAAATATAAGAAAATAAATTAGCGCGCACAAGTACTGAGAGCTACTGATAAAATTAGACTCAAATGTCCTGTTTTTATACAACTACCCTCATCATCGTTCGCTATTCTCTAATTAGTTACCTATATTACAGACAATAGAATTGTATTGTGGCTAGGGCCCATTTGGCCCTGCTAGAGCTAGTTAATGCTCATGTCATTAGTATCTTTTGACAGGCCCGTTGGTATAGTGGTCAGTGGTCCAGACTGCTATGCGCAAGGTCGTGGGTTCGATTCCCACCTAGGACAAATGTTTGTGTGATGAGCACGGTCATTTGTTCTTTGTCTGGGTGTAATTTATCTATAATATGTATGTATTTAGAAATATTTATGTATGTTTATCAGTTGTCTCGTATCCATATCACAAGCTCTGCTTAGTTTGGGACTAGATGGCGTTGTGTGAAAAAGTTGTGGAATATTATATTATTATTATATTATTATGTCTAATAAATCTTAACCTTAATCACGGTGATTAACAAATGAGTTAGTTCATGGAATGAAATTTAAAAAAAAACCTATACAATCAATATCTTTTTTAATGATTGTCATCATAAAGGTCATTAGCAGGCTAAATCTAACTATTATATAAGTTAATCGATCGGCAACATCATTTAACCACGGCAATGATTTGAAAAATCACATTTCTAAAATTCAAAATTTCAAAAATTTGCTACGTGCGAAGCGGTGCCTAAAGGTACATGAATTGTATGTCATCTTGATCGCCGTGTATGGGACTATAGCTCGCATGAGCAGCAGCCTAACAGTTCCATTAAGTTTCGAAAAAACGTACTTTTAGTGTTTTCTCCCATACAAAAAAAAAACAAATCTTATTTTTTCTCACGCGTAGTGTGACTTGTACCATCCATACGTTAATATTATGTAAAGGGAGGTATACCAGAGTCATTACAATTTTTGTTTTTTTTTAATTCTTTACTTTAAGTTTCTATGAGTATGGAGCTCGATTTCCAGACCACTGTGCGACGGCGCGTTGTGTTCCACGCGCGCCTCAAAGAGCGTCAGCAATATGACGAGGCCCCCCCTGTAGAGGGCCGAAGCCTGCCGGGGTCTTATCTCGGGGGGGACTTATCTCACTACCGTGACCCCGGAACGTAAAGGGCTATTAAAGGAACACCGTGGATTTTAGTCAGTACAAGTCTGACAGTCCCTCCGGCCTTTTATGTATTTTTGAGTATTAAATAGCTAATTTAATTTGGCTTAGAAGTTACAACAGTGATATACATTCTCTTATGTTTTAATGTTAATAAATATGACTAGAAAATAGACATGCAACTCGTGAAAGTTCATAAAAAAACTATTTAATAATAAATATTGTCAAGTTGCAAATAGGTAAAACTGAATGAGCAAAATGCCTCATAAATATACCTACATACATACCTACGTTCGCACATATATACGAGTACATTCATATATGTATGCGTAGAACCCTGTCGTAAACTAGGAGGTTCAAGGTTACGACCAGAATATGGAAATACATGATCGTATAAAACGAGGAAATATGCCTTCGGTGGCCTGATACTGATCTGGGTGTTAAGCTGAAATAAAGCCCTGCTGAATATTGAAATAAAATTATATTGATCGACGGCAACCACTTGATAAAATTAATGAGGTCTGCATAGTATGGCTATGGCTTGGCCGAGCTCTGGCTGACGTTCGGAAGGCTGGATGAAAACTTAACAGATTGATTAAAAAACCCTGAATATCTGATCTGAATGGATAATATGTAAGTGTGTTAACTTTATATCTTCACCCTCCACGTGATACGTATATACGTCATATATGTATCTTACGAGGTTATTCGGTATAATTTTGTTTTAGAAACAATTCGCCTTATCTTTTCCAAAATATTATACTAAAGGGTCGGTCCAGTCTAACTGGTTGCAGGTGAGGACTAGTAGGCTATATTTCATTGCAGCGATAGCCTATCTGACCTCCAAAACCAGTAATTGGGTAACACGATATGCCTTAACAAGATTTTGTTTTGTTTTTGATATCGTCTTTTGACTACCCGTAACGACTGCCAAATGTATGTAAATTATAGCCGAAACCTTGGTTTACCAAGCCGTTGGGATTAACGTGCGTTCCTATACAGGGTTAATTGTAAAACACCGAAAACCTCTCAGGACTATGTAATGTATGTAACATCATAATCAATCATAAGCAAAAGAAAGCGATAGTATGAATTGCTTTCTTTTGCTTCGCATAGACTTCGTAACATTTAGGGCGTTCAATTTAAATATATTTTTTTTTTGTATGAAAATCTGGTGAACTAATATATGACGAATTTTTAAAAGTCATAGAACAAAAGTTGTTGATTATGATGTTAGTAACATAGTCCTGAGAGGTTTTTGGTGTTTTACAATTAACCCTGTATAGGCACAAAACAATCTTAATAGATAAATATCATGAAAAACCTTCTTTAGCATTGAAGGTCAACCCGAATGGCTGTTATTATTTAGTCACGAAATCCTCGGAGAGTTTACGTAAAAATAAATATTTTTACTTAACAAGTAACACCAATGATGAAGAAGAACGAAAGTATACTTTAATCTTCAGGGATCACAAACATTGAGTGTTTCAGTTATCCATCCAACTCATAAGAGGGAAAGGTCGTAAAGATCAATAAATAAGTTTCTAAGAATATAACAAAGTTGGTTTTAGTGCACTGTCTGTATCCATCGCTCATACGACTCTCACGTGGATTGCCGATGCATCCCTAAAGAATACTCTTCGAGAAACATTTTCTATTTAAATAAGTGGACTATATAAAAGGGCACTGAAATGTTAATGCTGGCTTTTAGGAGCGTTCAAGCTGGCGTTTTTACATACAAAACTACGACCATGCGATGATTTTGTCCTCTTTCTTTTGTCACCTGTTTTTAGGTCGCCGTTAAGTATTTTTTTTTAATAATGGGCTCACGTGTCAAAGTTTCCAATCGATATTTTCTAATGTATTTCTAGAAATACTTATTTGTTAATTGTTTTGATTTTAATTTTCAACTCATTACCTATTTTGCAGGGTATTTCCCCCTTATCTGCGAAACTACTTCTTTCGATTAATAGTAATCGGCTTGATTCTGGCTCACAGGAGTTGCAATGCTTCGAAAAGGTATGGCGAGCTTGAACTAAATAAAAACGTTTTTTTTTTTGTTTTATGATGTGGTATTTCGCTGGTAAACCTCTGAAGTTGTCGGGTTCTTAAGGCGATACCAAAATAAATTAGGGGTTTTTTCGTCACTATTTATTTCACTATTCCAGCAAGTATGGATTTAATTTTTGGTAATATGTTTATTGACTATTTCATTAATACTTTGACTGAAGGAAAACGCAATCGGGTTAAATTTGCTCCATCGAATTTGATTCCGAAAAGACCTCTATTTTTTTATTTTTCCTGTAATTCTAAAATCCTAAAGAATTTCATTTCAAAATTGCATTCAAAATGTGCATAATAGGTAATTGAAAACTCTGACTGAAAATATTTTTGATACATAGCTTAATTTATTTTTAAACAATTTTTATTTGGTTTGGCGCTTACGTTGTTTTATTTTGGTTCCAGCGCATTGTTGCGCTCTCTTTTTTTCGCACGTGGAAGTAATAGACTCTGTCACTTTCTTATGCCCGCCCAGTTCGCCTGCGGCCTTTGTCAGTGATAGACCTGTGTCGGTTCCTCCCGCAACCGTGATTATATTTTTTATCGAAATAGTTATTGTTTAGTCTTCTTTTCTGATTTTATTTATCTATATTTGACAAGTGAACAAGGTTTATATAACATTAGTTTACCGATATGGGGAATAAGCATAAAAGACAACGAAAGGTGAAAAAATTGGCCAAGTGCGAGTTGGACTCGCCCATGAAGGGTTCCGTAGTAACTATAATAAATATAATATACTTAATATATTTATTTGAAAAAAAAAAAAAAACCAAAAACCTTACAAATTTCTTAAAAGTAGCTTATTTACAATTTTTACAACTACGCCAAATAACTTTGTTTTTCATAGTGTTTGTATGAATTACAAAGTTATATTTGCGGTTTTAGAAAATATACTGTATCTCAAAAACTGTTGACTCTATCTCATTCAAACCAATTTTGGTTGAAAGTTTACATTAAGATCTACAACATATGGTTTTTTTTAGATTTTTCACTTCATTATTATAGAAGTTAGAGGGGGGGACACACATTTTACCACTTTGGAAGCGTATATCTTTTAAACAATTAACTTTATGAAAAAGTAATTTTAGAAACCTTAATGTCATTTTAAAGACCTGTCTATAGATACCACACACGTATAGGTTTCATGAAAAAATATTTTTTCAGTTTCAGTTCCATGTATGAGGAGCCCCCTTTATTTTAAATATTTTTTAAATTTTCTCTTAAAATCAGAAAGCGGTCCACAGAATACATCTATCTATCAAGTTTTACATGTATAGTCTTAATAGTTTCGGAATAAAATGACTGTGACATACGGACGGACGGACAGACAGACGGACAGACATGTCGAAACTATAAGGGTTCCGTTTTTTGCCATTCGGCTACGGAACCCTAAAAACCGACATTTGGAACGCCTGAGGGATCATGCTCGTAAAATGACGGAAAATAATTGGCCAAGTGCAAGTCAGACTCGCCCATGAAGGGTTTCGTAGTAACTATTATAATATAATATAATATGTATATTTATTTGACGAAAAACAAAACCTTACAAATTTCTTAAAACTAAGTTATTTACATTTTTTACATCTACGCCAAATAACTTTGTTTTTCATAGTGTTTGTATGAATTACAAAGTTATATTTGCGGTTTTAGAAAATATGTTGTATCACAAAAAATGCTGACCCCATCTCGTTCAAACCAATTTTGGTTGAAAGTATACATTAAGATCTACAGATATATATTTTTTTAGATTTTCATTCCATTATTACAGAAGTTAGAGGGGGGGGGGGGTACACATTTTACCACTTTGGGAGCGTATATCTTTTAAACGATTGACTTTATAAAAAGTAGTTTCAGAAACCCCTATGTAATTTTTATAGACCTGTCTATAGATACCACACAGGCATAGGTTTCATGAAAAAAAAAAAAAAATCCGTTTCAGTTCCATGTATGGTGAGCCCCCCTTTATTGTAAATATTTTTATTAATAAAATCTGAAAGCGGTTTACAGAATACATCTACCTACCAAGTTTCACATGTATAGTCCTAATAGCTTCGGAATAAAATGGCTGTGACATACGAACAGACGCACGGACAGACATGACGAACTATGAGGGTTCCATATTTTTTTATATTTATATACCAGTTTTATTTTACAGAGACAAAATCACAGCGCCGGAGCAGACCTCGGATAATACATGTGATTCGGAAAACAGAAGATTAGGGTCGCCATTATAATTTTTAAATTTGGATGATCAACAGTGTCTAACTACTAACTTCTTGGAAAAAAAATTGTCAGTAAACTGTTTATTTCATAGTAAGATAGAAAGAAATACATTGGCGCGGATTGTCTTGTTCACAAACTAAACTAAAGTTCAGTGCATCTTTTTCTTACTATTTCATTATAAAAAGGACAGAAAATATTAGTTTATTTATGTCAAATTAGTCAGCGCCTGAGGTAAATTGACGTATTTTTAGTAACCAATTTTTTAATCGAGTCTAAAATTGTCTATGGAATATCTTAATTTGACAGGACTAAACTAATATTTTTCTTCTGCTTTTTTCTTAATGAAATAGAAAGAAAGTGCGTAGCCAGGGCCAAAATTCGTGGTGGCAAGGCATCTGCCGGAGATTTTTCACTCTTACTTTAAAGGTGGCAGACGGGTCATATGTGGAAAAGAACACAGAAGCCGACAGAGAGTTCCAAACCGATTCGAAGACCGGTCGAAGTCCGACCGAAGTCCGACCGACAAAGTGCGCACAATAAATGTAGAGGAGAATTACATAGTATGACAAAGTGGTATATTGACCAAGTGAGGATGGTGCCCTGTAGTACGTCTGGTATATTAATACTGAAAGCCATTACCAATGATATTGCCGTTATTCATGAAATCAGTCATCGTGTTTTTTTCTATATATTTTATTTCTATTAATCAAAGTAATCACCCATGCAATCGATGCATCTTTTCCAACGCACTGGTAGCTTATTGATACCCTTCTTGATGAAATCAGTTGGACGGGAGGCAACAAATTCTGCAAAGGCATTTTTACTTCCTCTATGATGTTGATTTTTTTCCGAGAAGTTTAGAATTCAGGAAAAAGTAGAAGTCTGTAGGTGCAAGCAAGGAACTAGTGAATACGACAGATGGCGGAGAACTTCCTACACCAGCTCTTGTAACTTGTAGACCGTCTGCTGTGTAGTATGAGGACGCGCGTTGTCGTGCAAGAGCAGCGGAGCCGAGCGATTGACCAAAGCTGGTTGGAGATGTGCGAGCTTCTCCATAATTGTGTTCAGTTCTGCAGTAATGCTCATCCTGTTTGGTAGATAACTCATTACACCAGGGTTAGACCACCAAACAGGGACCATCACTTTTCTAGGGGTCAGTTTTCGTTTAGGAAAACGTTTAGATGCTAATCCAGGATCCAACCAATTTCGCTTACGATTGTCGAACATGATCCATTTTTCATCGCAGGCAACAAAATTATTTCGTTTGTGTGCCTGTTAAGCAGTGCAAGGTACGTCTCGATGCGTCCTTCGCGGTGATGATCACTGAATTCGTGGGGCAGACGTCAAGCTTTTTTACCTTGCCAATTTGACGCAAGTAAACCAATATTGTTTTGATACTAGCGTTGAAAGCTGCTTCTAATTCAGCCGCAGATTGGGTGTCATCAGCTCCCACAATCGCCTTTAATTCGTCATCGACAACCACAGGGTTCATTTTTCAGGTCGAAATTTCCAGATCGGACACGAGCAAACTAATAACGGGTGGTGCATTCATTTTTAGAGTTCGTTTTGTAAACGTCGTTGAGGTTGTGGGCCGTAGGTACAAGGGGCACGGTTATGCCAAACTATCAAACAAGAATTCCAAATTATAAAATAAAATTAATTTTAAATTATAATTATTAGCCAAAACAATATGATTATCGAACTCAAACTCAACATATTTATTTCACATAGGCCCACATGGGCACTTACAATACGTCAGAAGTTAGTGCATGGTTTGAAATTGGTCGTTTTCTTGGGAGAAAAACCGGCAAAAAACTCCACGGTATCCATGATACAGATTAAGAGGACAGTATATGATTTAATATTATAATTTAAAATTGCCAGTACGGCAAAACAGCGATTTCATAAGCCCTGTTATTAAATATCAAATATTTATAAATTATTTAAAAGTTAAACATAACTGACAACGAGCAGTACTGAAAGTGATGCTCTTTAAACCAAGAGACTTCTCTACTGACCAGCTATATTCTGACGCACAAATCCTCACAGTCAGACAGCTATATATCCTCCGTTCTATCCAGCGAAGACACCGTACTCTTCCTCTAGACAAAAACCTACTTCAAAGGCGCAAAGGTTTTCCAGTATGCAAAGCAATCCCTTGTCGATATGCATTTGCAAGTCGTCAATTTTTAGCACAAAGTTCACGTATTTATAACAAAATTAATAAAATTATTTCCATTTATAGACTCACCACTCACGAATTAAAAAAAACTTAAGAACTGGCTACTTATGACGAAGCAAAAAAAATATTGTGTATCGAAACTTAAATTTATTTATACTCCTATGGAATCATACTATCTCTCATTCACACATAAGCACACCGTCGCCCACACACGCATATACACACACCCACTCACACAAACACACACACACAAACCTTCCAGACACTCATAAACACACACACAACCTTCTTTTGCTGTTGACAACAGAAATATTGTAACCGAAATGTCACGGTCGTGTTATTTATTGCCCATGCCGAAATATCTCCGACTCCTAAGATACAGGTCTGCATACCTAGTTTAGGTGCCGGAAATCTGACACTAATTTTTAGATTTGCTGTACAACCTACTGTTTTTCTTTTATGTATTACGTGTCTTTTCTTATGTACAAATAAATTTTATCTTATCTTATCTTATATTGAAGGAAAATATGCAAAGACTTTACAAATTAGCAGTCGGGTAAAAAGAAGCCTATAACACTTCTCAAGCTTCAACCTACTTCAATACCAAATTTTATCTTAATCCACCCAGTACTTTCAAAGATTAGCGCATTCAAAGAAACAAACTTTACTGCTTTATAATATTAGTGTAGATTTCTTAAATTAGGAGCATTGTAGGATCATATCATAATCAGATTTCTTTCAATTATTATAAGTACGATAAGTCACAAATTTGAGCGGACCATCCAGAGTGCAAACATTTGTCAGTTATCGTGCAGCTCAACTTTGAACTTAAGGAGCTCAACGATCTGACGAACAGTATCAAAGTAAGGACATTTGGGTAGGTAAGACAAATACTCAAACAGCCATACATAAACTATAAATTATAATGAAAATAACATAAAAAGAAATAATAACCTACATATTCCTCACATTCATGATAATAAAAATATAAAAGATCAAAAAACGAAAAAAGAAATAATTAAATACAAAGTAGGTATATACAATACTTTAGAAAGTCAATCATTAACTCAGCAAAATATATAAAAAAAGAGCACATAAGTACGTATATCATTGGAGCAACTAATTCCCAAGCCTTTTAATCCTCAATATAATCTTTGACTGTGTAAATAGCTTCCTGAAATAGCTTACGTTTTATAAATAATTTGAATTTGATTAGAATAAGTTACTTATCACTTAATAGCTCACTAAATACCCATACTCACACACAATTGTGACAATTAAACACTAAGTTTGTATTTAGATGACAATAACAAAATTGAGGCGGTACAACCCAACGCAATAGGGTAGTTTCCTGTGTTACAAAATAATTATTTTATTTGGTTCATCAGGTAGAATTTCAAAAAATATTGATCACGTATTTTTTGCCCTTTCAAGTCAAGAAAAATTCACAAAATGGAAAGCTTCAAAGTATAGGAGTGGGGGCTGCTGACGTCACACAGTGCCAAGAATTATACCGGAGTGTGACGTCACGCGAAACTTCAACTCACTGTATCGTCTTAATTTTTCAATTACGTGAAAAAATAAAAAATACGTATCGAATGTTTTTTGTTAAACTACGTGACGGACTAAATAAAATATTTTAGGAAACTACCCTACGCCCTTCCTAGGGGTATTAAGTATTTTTTATCACTGAATACCCGATCATTATAAGAGATAAGGGAATTCCCTGCTTCGTTCTCGATAGTCGCACATACGGATTGGCCGATTATGGCGTTGCAAAAATTGTGTTTGAATTTTTCATATTTTCGATTTATTATATAATATAGATTTAAAAGTATCGTCTATTTTATTAATGAAAACTGGCAGGGGGGCCCTTATATCCATGGGGCCCTGGGCTGCAGCCCAAATAGCCCATAGGTAGATCCACCCCTGATGCAAGCAAGCATGCAACATGCAGCAGGCATAGTTTTTGTCACGGCTCCGGTGCTGCAAGCGGTCCCATGCAAGCTTATCCTCACAGATGTGTCTCACGCTCACCACCGCGGCTGCGGCTTGCTGGCTGGCTTCGCCGACCAGCTTCAGCCACGGCGGCGAGTGTTAAAACCACCTGTTGCTCACCTCGCGGGCCGCCTCGCCCCTCCGCGCCTACGCGATTTTAAATAACACTCTAGGGGTAGGACAGACATGGAACAGACGTGGAATCGGTTTCGCAGCAATTCGTTTCTGTCACGCCGCTTCCGCAGCACGCTCAATCAAATTACTCGCAATATTATATATTTTAAACGATAGGCTTAATGATTTTCGATTAAATAAACGTTATATCCAATAACGTTATACGAAATAAGTTTTAGAGTATATAAATGTTATGTCTAAGGAAATTACATCAACAGTTGGTATAACTCACTATCTTGTGAACGTTATTGAAATGAAAATATACCAACTAACTTTTTATGATATGAGACGCACCCCGCTAAATCAGTACGGATTTGTTTCGAACAGACCAGTTAAAAAACCCTGTTCAATTCAATTGCACACTATTTTGTAAAACCTCTTTTAACGTTGCTTGACCGCAAAAACGTACTCATTTGACGCGAGTTGAGCACGGGTTGGTTGAATTGTGTAGTAATACAAAAGCGTGTGTATTTCGCGAGACCGATGTCGTCAGTTGGACACGGAAAGGGAAATACGCGACGATGATTTGGTGCATTCACTAGAGGTCAGTGAAGATGATGAGCCTCTACCATATGAAATAGAGATTGAAAATAATGATATGACTGGTAGATCCTCGGTACATGAGAGATCCGTGATCCAGAATATGTAATTAATAAAAATAGGGGCAAGGATACAAACAAAGAAAATAAAACATGTGGGGGAAATGTCTCTGATGAAATATTAAATGAAGGCGAGAGACATGTATTCCAAGAAAATAGTGTAGTTATAGATTTTAGTAATTTTTTATTAAATCTTATATATTTTACATACTCTGACTTTTATTCGTAAGAAAATATCCATCAAAAAATTTGATTGGATGAATAATCTTTAATTAAATAATAAATTAATAGTTTAAAAATCACTAGAAAAACACGCTTTTATAAGTGCACGTAAAAACAAAAAATTTGTTCGCGCTTTTCCTTTTTTTTGTAGCCTCCGTTTTCTTTGTGTTGCTGTTTCTTTTTTTATATTATTCCCACGAGTAGTGAACAATTAAACGGTCAATCACCCCAGAGGATTTGAAAGTGACATCACAAAAAGTTGACAAAAAGGTTAAGAAAACCTAAAGATTTTCTTTAGGTTTGTTATCCTGAAACCTGATCCTGTTTGAAACCTGATCGTGTTCAAACCATTACGTGGTTTTTCTCACAAGTACAAACACGACTATGATACGATATTCCATCATGGAATGCCACTGCCTATCTTCCGGCTTCATCATCAGACCTTGAAACCTAATCGTGGTCAAAGTTCATTACAAGACTTTTATAAGAAATCCAAAACAGCTATGATACGATTTTCCATCATGAAGTTCCAGTTCATATCTTCCGGCTCCATCATCAGATCAGTTCGACAGTACCATATTATTGTATTGTCATCAGAACCACATACAGTTGCCAATTTTCATTACGCTACGACCCTTGGAAGATGGTTAAAGTAGTTACCTTAGATTTCATTACATAGTTAGTTACATACAGGTTGACCTAATAAAAGCGTGTTAAAAAGCGTAGTTTTGAAGCAACTTTTTGTTACTACTCATTTTAAGTAAATGAATTAAATAAAATCATAGTAAGAATTTGTTTACTACACTAGTAGTTCTTTTTAACCGACTTCTAAAAAAGGAGGAGGTTCTCAATTCGGATGTTTTTTTTTTTATGTTTGTCCACGCATAACTCCGTCGCTTGCCAACCGATTTGAAAAATTCTTTTTTTGTTGGAAAGGGTATACTTCCCAAATGGTCCCATGAAAATTTTATCGAAATCGGACGAGCCGTTTCTGAAAAATCAAAAAAAGTCGAAAAAAATAATTTACCTTGATGATCTTTTCGTTTACTCTGCATTGCGTTTTTTGTTCGCGCATAACTCCGTCATTTACGAACCGATTTGGAAAATTCACTGTTCCACTAAAAAGCACGAAAATAAAAACTTTTTTGCAAAAAATAAAACCGACTTCCATATCAAAACACTACAAAGCCAAAAATAATTTTAATTTCGGAAGGCGGTGTGAAAAAAAAGAAAATTCAAAACCAATAACACCGACTACCGAAATTAAAATTATTTTTGGCTTTGTAGTGTTTTGATATGGAAGTCGGTTTTATTTTTTGCAAAAAAGTTTTTCTTAGGTCAATATGATCATTTACTTTTACGGTCTGTTCATTTACACACGTTATATTATTTTTTGTCATTCTTAAATAAAGTAAAACACTAAATACCTAACAATATAATGAATAAGTTTTTTATAAAAAAGGTTGGATCAGATCCATATTGTTATAATGGGAAAATTTAAAGCTCAGCGTCGCGGGCTTGCTCTGGCAAGGGTCGGCGCACTATCTTTTAACGTTTTAAGAAGTGCCCATGATGTAGGCCTATGTGAAATTAATTATTTATGATTTGATTTGACCTTCATGTAAGGCATAAAAAAACATAACAACTTTTACTCGCCCCAAAGTAATAAATAATAATAAATAAATCTGGTGGAACAAAAACAATGTTAAATCTGAAATAAGTTGTTTAAATTCGCGTCGATTTCTTCAATCTCAGTTTAATCCTTTTATTAAAAGTTTTTAATCGATTTACGAAATGGTTCTAGGGTAAAATCGAATGTTCAGTTTTTATAAAACATTATAGTCCGCTATTTGAAAGGGATAAATTTTTTAAAAAGGCATTTCTGTGCTCTCTTGGGGACGATTGTACAGACTCCGGATGAACTCAGCCCGCTTCGGACAATTGATCACCAACCTTCATGATTCGTCTTTAGTTCCATGAAACTAATAGTTTAAGATCCTTAGGCCGCCAAATCTTCCTTATACGGATAATTATTTATAAAGTTGGGAATCCTAGCAAAGGTGAGACGGTACTTCACATCGGAACAGCTGCTCAATTTGTATCAAGCCCAGGTTCGGTCGTGTATGGAATACTGCTCTCATCTTTGGGATGGATCTGTGAAATACCAACTGGACGTGCTTGAGTTCTCGATAGAAGCGGGCCAAGAGACTCATTGGCAACAATGCATTGGTCGAGTCAAAGCTCCAGAGCCTTGAACACCGACGACGAGTTGCAAGTCTATCGATTTTCTATCGGTTACATTTCGGGGAGTGTGCGACTGAATTACACAATCTAATTTCGCCAAGCCCGTTCCATCATCGGACTACGCGACAAACAGCGAAGCGCCATCGTTACATGGTGTACATCTCACCCATACGCACAAAATGTTTTGAGAATACTTACATTGTGCGTACGGCTAAGGAGTGGAAATCCCTGCCGGAGTCTGTGTTTCCCGATAGCTATAACCTAGGAGTCTTTAAGTCAAGAGTGAATAGGTTACTTTTGGGTAAGCGTGCTCCATCTTCGACCAAATAATCACTTACCATCAGCGATAGTGGTTAAACGCGAACCTATTTTCAATAAAAATATATATATCTATATATTTTCGAAGTAACGAATTTTACGGAACGGATACTCTTATATGTGTTTAAGAGTGTGTGCGTACTCACAAGCTTGACTAGGCGGTCCGTTCCTAGATAGTAAGCTGAAAATGTAGACAGAAACATAACTTACTTTTGTTAAATTCGAAGAACTGATTTATAGGTATATATGTTATACGGAATATTATTAAAAATATATATTTTATATTGCCATACCTTTTCTGTGGGTGGTAACTTCCCCCAGACGCTTTAAATGAATAAATCTCATAAAAAAATTACGGAACTTTTCTTGTATTCGAAGTCTTCTGTTTTATATACAGTATGTTAGTTTAAACGAGGGACATATTCAAACCTATAATAGTGTATACTTACATGATACTAATAAAAATATGAACAAAAAAAGCACTGATAAATAACGGACAGAACCATACCAAAAGTCCTCGGGAAGAATCCCGCGGGTGCGGAGTTTATACACGAGCTTCTTTTTTTGGCAGGATCGGGCCGTGTTTTGCCACATGATTACTTTAGGTACTGTTTACAAGTTCATTCACTTCTTGCGCCTCAGTGTACATGATAAATGTATTATATTGGACTATTAGTCAAAAATTTAAGTTATAGGTTTTTCTCATATTTGGGACGAGAATCGAATACTGAATACCCTCCCTCAATAAGTCCCTCGTTTAACTTAACACACTGTATAATGCTGAGGGACTATTTTAATACCTTTTGTGGAAGCCAGACCAATCCCAAGGGCCAAAAATCCCCGATACACAATTAAAGTTCCGCTCATAATCTATAATTATATAGAAGCTTACCAGGATTCCATGTTTTCACAGGGTGTGACTACAACCCTGCTTCCTTTAAGAGAGGAAAACAAAGACCTTTAAATTTTGTCCTGGCTGTCATACTGGAATGTGTTTTTGAAATTGTAAAATGAACAATTCAAATCATGCATTAGGTTTGTCCATGTAGGTCTACGAGAGACAAAATATTTTTGAATAGCTTGTGCCCGCCTTGCTCCCGTGAATATATTTTTTGTAGAAAAAGTTATCTTTTCTTTAGTTTATGAGTCTTGGGCTATGTGCCTGGGAGGACGGACTAAATGCAAAACAGACAATTAGTCTATAAACAGTGGGTGCGGTGAAATATTTTGAGTTAATTTTTTTTAAATCCATCTCAAATGGAATATGAGTTTGTTTGCGAAAACTATGTCTTCGAAATGTATTTCTTCGAAAATCTTGCAACGATATCTTTATACTGCGACGTCTTGGTACTGCCATATTTCATTACATCAAAAAACTAGACATGATTTCGATGATTCGACGATTATAAATATTATTTAGTAGTGGACGGACCCGTGCTTCACCTCGGATTTTCACCTGGGTGAGGCACGGGTACTATATAGGGTCCCGTGCTCGAAGTAATGAATAATACAGTCAAGTATCCAAGAAAAATACATGATTAAACACTAGGTTTTATTTTAATGCATTTATTTAATGTTTTATATATATCATTTGTAATTAATTGCATTTGTGATTATAAAATAAATGGTGTTTTTACAATGCGCTGCGTTTACTTGGCGGTAAATAAAAAAAATCGATATTTTGCGATATTACTGTTAGCAATAATAATTATAATCAAACGAATTCCATAATTGTACATACATAGATGTTAATTCCCTTCTAATATAAATTAATACAATTAGACTTACTCTAAGTTACATCAACACAAACACATTAAGGCACTTCATTTGGTAAACATTTCGCCTTCGAAAACTTTTAAAATATAGTTTAACAAACTCACAAATTAAAAACGTAAATAAAATTATAACTATACGTTATAATATTATTTATAACATTTTTTTTTTTGTTAAGTATATTTGTTTGCACGTAGGTTTTTTTTAAATAGCTTCTCATTCAGTCTGTCACAATAAAGCGTTCTTGTTTTGCATACCTACATACAAATACTTTAACAAAGTGAGTTCACCAACACTTGTTCCGGATGCAACCTGCGTAAAGAGACATAGCCGTAAAAAAATAGGAATTACTACACATGCCCGTGTGTGTTTAGCATACTCCGTTTAATGGCGTTGTAAATTTTATTTTTTCCCCACTTGCTATGCAGAAAGGAGGTTAATGGTTTTCAGGGGTGTATATCGGTGTATTTATTGCTTGTGTTTAACCTTTGAATGGGATTACTTTGAACCGGTCCTCTTGTTTCGGTGATCAACAATAATATGCCGTATAGGTGGTATAATATGAATACGAAGTATGGGATATCTATGTGTAATTTTTTCATCACCACTGCTCCCAAAAACCGCGAAGGAAAACATTGTTTTAGGATCGAAAAATCCGAAGACATTCGATATTTAGTAACTCGTACTAGGCCTGCGTGGTGGATTATTATAGCCACTTCCTTCTTAGGGCCTATGCACACCAAGTTTTTTAAACGCGCCGGTGCCGCGCGTTTTAAATCGATACAAACGACAACAAACTGCTCTGTAGGATAAAAGCGCACCGTCGCACGGTGGGCTGAAAATCGGCTTTCATAGACTTAGGCATTTTATTTTGCAAGTGCGAGTTGTTTTGCCGGATATCACTTCTATTAGTTATAACAATATACAAAAATGACACCAGAATTGATTCTGCACAGAAACGAAGGAATTATAATTTTTTTACGAAAATTTTGTATGGAGCTAGTATGAAAAATCGAAATATCTCTAAAACGGCAGCGATAACCGTAATATCCTTATAGGGGGTTATAGTACTAATTATTTATGATTTTTTGACATACGTTACATAATGGTTGTAGATGCCTTTTTTTTTTAAAAAATCGTCAAAATATTTTTATTTATTTTTACATATTTAAACGTTCCTTTTAGTGTTTAAGTTGAAGAATTCAGAGCTTTAACAACTCTTATCATAAAATAGCATCACCCCTATAGACCTGAAGGACTAGACAGAGGTGTGTAGTGTCTTGTTGATCTTGTAAGATTTCCAACAATACCAAATAGTTGAATATCAGTGTCAAAGTGCCCATGCTGTCGCTTCTTTTTGAAAGATAGGGGAATGAAATTGTTAATTGATCATACCCTAAAAGTATGATTACAACATAACCGGACACATAATAATAATAATATCCTTATAGGGGATTATAGTACTAACATTATTTATTTTAACATATGAAACTGTTCAAAACGATCCATGAACTGTGTCAAAGTTAAGAACATCGTTAGGAAGCATGCTTTTTCCCCAAATATTAAGAATATGTGAAAAAAAAAAGACTGTATATAAACTTTTTATTGATAGGTAATTTAAATAAAACAGAAGTAACAAAAATAATATCTAATAAATTCAATTATACAAAATACATATTTGAAACTATAATTTATGAAATTATTAACTAAACATATTGGTACAATAAACTAACATAAATAACAAAAGAACATAAAGAAAAATAATTACATTTTACAAATTTTCTTTACAACTTTCGTTGTCGGACTCCAATTCCGAGTCAGAATCCAGATCGGATATACCTACAAACTCGAACTCAGTTTCCGGAAACTGTATTAGGTCGAGAGTTTCAGCAAAAAAGGTTGTCTTCCTTTTGGCATCTAACTTCGGCCTTTGTGCACTTAGAAAAGGATCCGAAGAAACAACAAGCATATTTAGGATATCTTGATTAGAATCTTGCCTGCTTCTTTTCCGCGAATGATGTTCCCGGAACCTCCTAAAATCTTTGTTTCGAGACTCTGAGGCTTCTTCCGAGAGAGTCCCAATCGGGACAATATCATTTTTTTCGATTATGTCAGCTCCGTGTATTAATAGTTTATGTACGGTTGATGACATGTAGTACCAGTCGTATAATTCCACGTACTTTTCTGCTGTTTTGCGAGCAAAATCTTTAAATTTGATGACATCGATCTTCTCACCAGATGTTATTGCTTGCAAAATAACAGCAAATCTTTTTATCAGGTTTTGATCCAACCCAGTAATAGCTGCAGTTTTATTGGGAAACTCGAAAAACTTCCTTGCGGTATTCCCGTCATTGGTAGTTCCCGAGCCATGTTTTACTATATCAATTAACAGATTGAGCTCCTCTTTAAATTTATTTTGAATGTTTTTTTTTTCTGTTTTGTAACATATCTTTATGCTCATTACTTCTTGCTGCCCACTGTTTGAAGTCAAGTCTGTACGCAATGTGTAACAGACATTCCATGCAATTTATACGGGCATGTAGGGATGATAGGCCAAATTCATATATGTCAGAACACACAGTTTTTGATGTTACAGCATCTAAGTGGTTCATTTCTGTTGGTTTTGCTAAGCACAGGTAGCATGATGCATTTGATCTAGCTTCAGAAAGGTACGTGCAGACTTTTGCGTCGATCATTGTCATCATTAGTTTATGAGTCACCCTGTTACTATTAATGCACTCTGTGGGGTTAAGGGCCTCAATTTCCTCATCCATTTTTCTTTTGTTATCAATGACAACTGCATGGCTTTCTTTTACAAAAGTGAACTGAACCGGACGACAATAAAAAGTTGAGCATGGTTTCGGGTTTGTCCATATAGTATTATCTCCATCTGTCAGTTTCAGTGGCACCAAGGAGGTCATGAAAATGCTTGAATCATCATGCTCGCCGTCCATTTTCTGCTTGTATCGGCTTTGATTGGAAGCACCATCAAATCCCCACTTCGATATCAGCTTTAACTGCTTATTTTCCACATTATCAGAAAGACTTTGAAGAATCCGCTTCACCGTGATGTCAAGTAAAGCTTGAAGTGTAATTCTAGCTGATGAATCCGTAACTGATACTGATTGATTAGGAGGGTAGCATGCAAGCTTAGTTTGTTGCAGTTTATAGTAGGATGGGTAAATATCCTTAGCCCCTTCCCGAATGGCAGTCTCTCGCAACGTAATATATTGCCACTTTGAAAGCTTAAGTGAAAGAAGCAATCCAAGTGCCTTCTCTGGTGTAAATATTACTGTTTTCTTAATGCTTTCCTTGATTTTAACGGCAGCTTCTGGATTTTTGATCATATAATTGATTACAGATGCGATATCTTCATAACCTTCTTCTTTTAAACGTGCTGCAGCTGCATATGCCAATTCACAGGAATCCTCGCCTATGTGCTCACTAGATCTTCTCTTTTTCTGTTTGCTTCCCAGATCTTTGAATGGTTTTCGGGACCTTTTTGTCATTGTTCCAACAGTCGATGATGTCGAAGGTTCTGGAGAGACTGAGCGTGCTCTTGGTATCTCATCAACAGTTGGTTCTTGATTTATTAAAGTTTGCACGCAACTCGGCCAATCAATATTTGCTTGCAACCACTCTCCGTACGTATTTCTAAACTTATCAAAGAATCGTTTAGATTTCTGCCACCTGTTTAAAGCAGCTCGCGTGAATCTCCGGCAAAATTCTTTGAGAGTTACTTGATCTTCGGCAGAAAGGCAATCGCCTATGCGGGACACAATTGCACTAAACAATACTTCATGATTAAATGAAGGACACTCACTTTTTAGAAGAACAAACAAATCTAAGTTGGTGATTAAACTTTCCATTCTAAGATTTTGTAGTCGCAAAGCAAATAGTTTTAGTGTTAGCAGTTACACGGTTGTGAACAATCTAAATTATGGAACAAAATTATAGCCCTTTTATTGTATAAAGTCAATAATTAGTTAACTACCCTCATTAAAGTTATAAAAGATATGATAATAAAAATTTATAATCGTCAAAAACATTTCGTAGAACTCATAGTAGAACTAATCAACATTAGCAAATCACATTAGCTCACTAATTATAAAAAGGTGAATGCAGTTCTTAGTTGGTATTGTTGCGAGATATTTCAAATCATTTAATCACTTAATAGGCTCATTAGAATCAGAAGACTACAACCATCATTCTAATTACTTAATTACTTGTCATCAGACTCATTAGATGACTACACAATATGTTATTTTGTATTTTGAACGTATGCAAGGTTTTAAAATTCCTTTTGTGTCGATATTATTATGTGTCCGGTTATGTTGTAATCATACTTTTAGGGTATGATCAATTAACAATTTCATTCCCCTATCTTTCTAAAAGAAGCGACAGCATGGGCACTTTGACACTGATATTCAACTATTTGGTATTGTTGGAAATCTTACAAGATCAACAAGATACTACACACCTCTGTCTAGTCCTTCAGGTCTATAGGGGTGATGCTATTTTATGTTAAGAGTTGTTAAAGCTCTGAATTCTTCAACTTAAACACTAAAAGGAACGTTTAATATGTAAAAATAAATAAAAATATTTTGACGATTTAAAAAAAAAAAAAAGGCATCTACAACCATTATGTAACGTATGTCAAAAAATCATAAATAATTAGTACTAAAACCTCCTATAAGGATATTACGGTTATCGCTGCCGTTTCAGAGATATTTCGATTTTTCATACTAGCTCCATACAAAATTTTCGTAAAAAAATTATAATTCCTTCGTTTTTGTGCAGAATCAATTCTGGTGTCATTTTTGTATATTGTTATAACAAATAGAAGTGATATCCGGCACAAAAACTGGCACTTGCAAAATAAAATGCCTAAGTCTATGAAAGCCGTTTTTCAGCCCACCGTGCGTCGACGCGCTTTTTAAAAACGCGCGTCGACGCCGCGTTTAAAAAACGTTGTGTGCACAGGCCCTTATAGAGAAGAGACCTCAGTCCTAGCAGTGGTAAAGCTATAGGCTGGTTATGGTTATCGGTAACGAATATTTAATTTATTTATACACTAAGTAGGCTTGTCCTAATCAAGCAGTTCTTAAAGGTAGCGTTATTAATAAAAACATATTAACGTCCAATTAAAAAACAATACTATTATACACTGGCTTTCTGTCTACTACTAAGCAAATGTCATTCAGGTGACATCAGCTGTTTTGGCGTGATACCAAACATCTAGCTAAACTTTCGCATTTATAAAATTAAGTAAGATATATCGTGAGAAGATTAATATACGAGCAAAAAAAAAAATAAAAAAAAAAAAAAAAAAAAAATTACTAACCATACAGTTCCATAAAAAATAGAATCTTTTCGTACCTATATACCATTCCCTGGACTAACTTTTAAACATCTGATATCAAAATAGAATTTGAAACAGTAAAAATAAAATGATTCAAATTTTTAACCAGGATCACTTAGACTAAGTCTAAAAACTAATTTGAATAACAGCATTGACTCATGGAACGGTCTGTTGAAATGGTAATGTTTTTTCCTTAAAATTGTCTAGCTAGTTCGGAATTACACAGTAAAAGTGCAAATCATCCTCACAATCCTTTGCAAGTAACGGGTCGTAACTAACAAGATGCGGCAGCAGTAAACGTGGAACTAAATCGAACGCTATCAAATCTATTTGCATTGAAACGAACCGGACAAGTGGCGTGTCATCGAATTCGTTTTAGGGTCAGAAGTGCCCACATGCAGTGATTTTTAACACGTTTTTATTTATTATGTATTCCGTAGTCTTTATGAACGAACTAGTTGTTCCACACCAAGCCAGCCAACGGTAACTGGTATGTCGAACAGTCCACGGTACGTGGAGCTTTACCGTTGTTTTTCAAACAATAGGCTCTTAGGCCGTAATGATTAAGCTTATAGCCTAGACTTACCCTCTGAGCTGGGACGACAAGCTTCGACCTTCCTCAGGCCACGTCCGTGATATGTGTGTAAGTATGTAATGAGTAATTGAAACGTGTAATGATGGTCAAGTGTTCATGGACGTTCACAAGGCGCCGGTCTTCAGATGGCGTGGTCCAGACAGCATTAACGTTTCCCCACAGGCATATTTTAGCACCAATTCACAATTACTTTCAACAAGTTTCGCGTGTCATACGTCTGACTTCAATACGGCGTTATTGTTCAAAATATCCCAGGTTTCCACTCAATTCGGGATTCTCGATTTCAACTAATCACTAATCACGATTAATCCGTCTTTAACTGTGCAGATTCAACTCGATTTTCAACTAAAACCAATAAATCGATCTCAACAAGCAAGGCAGTTAGTTTTTACAAAGAACGGATATCTGTCAAAGTGAAAAAAAGTCAAAGACTATAGAATATAATGTTGCCAACCAAAAATATGGGTGCAGATATTCTCTTCGGACGGAACACTAGTTTTTTAGGGTTAAGTAACCGAAGGATAAAAACGGTACCCTATTACTAAGGCTCCGCTGTCTGTCTGTCTGTCTGCCACCAGGCTGTATCTCATGAACCGTGATAGCTAGACAGTTGAAATTTTCACAGATGATTTATTTCTGTTGCCGCTATAATAACAAATACTAAAAACAGAATAAAAAATATTTTAGGGGGCTCTTATACAACAAATGTGATATTGTGCCATTTTTTAGAGGGAATATTGGAATAGAATGGTACGGAACCCTTCGTGCGTTAGTCCGACTCGAACTAGGCTGTTTTTTTATTTATTTAAGGATTATTATTTTTATTTTATCCTTATTTTTTACGAGTGGGAAAATCATCGAATGTCTTCTCCCATTCTGGGTAGAGTGGATGGGAGTGCCAAACTTCTACTGAATAAAAACCCACCCTTGCTTTCCGCGGTCACGGTATCTCGCGAGAACATTCCCGCAACCCTGACAGGCAATGGCCATATGGGGCCCTGCCAAACACGTCACACGAGTTCCGTGGGTCCATCTTAAAATATTGAGATTCCGCCGTGTCTCTGAAAGTACCTATGTTAAGCCGTAGGAGCGAGCCGTCATTTGTACATTTTTGTTACGGGATTACAACAATCTTACGGTTAGTTAGAAGCTAGAAAATCTGTCACTAGACTTGCCAAAGGGTATCGTGTTACCCAGGTTGTGGAAGTTAGATAGGCAGTTGCTCCGCGTAAAAACATTAATTCTTAGCTGCATCCAGTTAGACTTGAAGCCAATCCGACATAGTTGGGAAAAGTAGTAGGGCCAAGAGTGCCACGTGTGGTTATTCTTATTATGTACTAACTGTGCCCTCAACTTGAGGTATTCCTCGAAGCGCTACCATTTTGAAGCGCACCTAATGAAGTGCTCCTTTTTTATGCCTCGGAGCGCTCCTTTTAGTATACCATATTATCGGGAGCGCTACTAAAAGGAGCGCTCCGAGGAATAAAAAAGGAGCGCTTCATTAGGTGCGCTTCAAAATGGTAGCGCTTCCTCCTCCTCCACCTCCTCAACTTTTGCGTGGGAGGGTTTTCCCGCTCAGACAAAATGCGAGATACCTACAACGTAGCCTGTAACTACGTTGCCGTCTAACATCCTCTATTATCTAGTGAAAGTCCCATTATTATTATTTTTTTACGATGTAACGAGCGAGCCCAGAAGATGCCTATTTACTCTTGCTTTAAAGGCTAAAAGGTCATAGGTGGCAGGGAACACAGAATTCGTCCGTTTCAGAGCTTAGGCAAGATAAAGAGAAACACAGACGAAAATTTAAACAAAATGAGTGTTTTAGTATCTTGTTTCACTTGAAAAAGCACAGATATTTCGAAATCACAGACCGATACTTCAATTGTATAAAAAAATATAGATAGTTCTAATATATAGATTCCATAGTTTTTTAATGAACTATAGATATTTTTGTTTGTACGTTTTTAGTTGTTGATTGTCAAGTTTGGGTAAAACAAAACAACGTAAGAAAATATTTTGTACTTTCCCTGCTTTCAGGTCGCTTAAATCCTTTATGTAAACACCCGACCAAACTCTCTAAACGATAGTCATCCTTAATAACGAAGTGACAAAATACATTTTACGTTACGGCCAAAATGTATCTAACTTGCCCTAAACCGTGACCATTACGATCTTATTCCCTGTTGAAGGTACCAATAACTGGTGGTAAAAGTCAATATTTGACGCTTTGGGACCTAATCTGGCGTAACAGTACTGGAGCCATCGCGCATAAAGCCATCATTTCGTACTTAACCCTTGTTTGCGACTGTCCGTTTTTGCAGTTTTAATAAAACGACCCATTGTAGAGACAGGGGGATGACAGAGGCGGCCCCAGGGGATTTTGCTTCGGACGTAACGGCAATTTAATTTAGTTGCCACATGATGGATATTGATAGCACCAATCCACTTTTTCATGGCCTGTGGAAACGTCAAATGGAAAGCTTCCTGGTTTTTATAATGTTATATCCAGTGTTGTATGTGAGATATGGATTGGGGTTTATAACCCGCCATAATATAAACACGGTTCATGAACTTGTTGGGTTATTTTTATAGGAGATATGAGGCCGTTTTTACGCCATTTGTGGCAATTTATTTAGGCTGAATTGACATAAAGAGTCTTGCCGTACTTATCTATAAATATTACCACTTAACTTTCCTCGTTTACTTTGAAGAAAAACAAGATTGCTGTTGTGAACTTCAGTTGTTGATTAGTAATATTTTAACAAATTAAACACAAAAACAAATAAGAAAACAGAAAAAGGATTGTAATGTTCCACAATTATCAATAATCCAAAGATTAGTTAACATAGCTATTAGGTATACTACATTTAGGTAGGTATGTCTTCCTTAATTTGCCTTCAAGGCAAACACGTTATTATTGTATCTGAAATTTGCGAGCTGAGATAATTATAATATTATTCAGAAACCATATTTGGTTTGTTATTAGCGTTTCATCAAGTACAGATACTTCATCGAAAACAGATCATCTCATCTGGCCGGTGAAAGATTGTAAACAGTATTCGTTATATATTTAGTTTATTTTATAAAGCCTGGTTAACACATATAATAAACTGTTTGACTCTATTAATATTATGTTTTTCAGTAAAACTGTATATGTATACTTAATATACATAAGAATGAAATTTTAACTATTTTAAAGATCATATCGCAAAATTGGTTAAAGTGCTTTGCTGTTCTGTTGACTGCTAACGATGTAATCTATGAGTAACGTTTTGAGTAGTAAATATGTAAACAAATGATTAAAATTACGTACCAAGTAAACACAGAACTTGGCACCCATATACATAGATCTCGATTCTTTTGTCGGAGAAGTCGAGAACGACGCATTAATCAATGTTACTTTATTAATAATCTTTATACTGTGTGTTATTAAATATACTGTCATTTATTGTCCCTATTAAAGTAAAAAAAAAGGTTCAATATTCACTAATGTCATATGGGTAAATTTTATCAATAATATTTCTGTACAGAAGCAATATCGCCCCAACATAAAGTTACCGAAGCAAATACATTGCGGCAAAAATATTGAAAATTTTTATTTGAAGGTACTCTTAAAGTTATTACGATCCAGTAAACTGACTTTGGCTTGGATCCAAAAAATTGGTAACCGTTGAGTGCATTGCGGGTACAGTGGGTCACCCGATTTAATTAGGTTAATACTTGGGTAAGCGAATTTATCGTAGAGTTAAATATCAACCATGGCGCGACGGCTTGCATCCTCTTGCCTTTTTTTTAATAAATTACGCGTAATACGTAAAAAGGATTTTATGGTGGTCAGAGAAATTATACGCTTTGTTTTCTGGATTAGGGTGGTTATGCTGATTTATAAATGGGACACCGAGGACATCAGCTGTTTGGTATTAGCTGTGAACAAGAACAGAACATTACGAAAAATGGGGACTATATTTTTTTAAGACTTCATAAAATGCATTAGTGTTTTGTTAACGAGTCGTAAAGTATCCTAAGTAATAAACATAATTATTATAATTTTTTTTCACTTATAGATAGATTTAAAAACCAGTCCTTCAGGCTCTATGCTCCCCTGACTCCCTACGCTGGTAGGACTAAACACACTCCGTTCTTTTAGTCACCCTTGTGTTACGTGGACGCGGTATCTTGCAAGAACGTTCCTACTACCCCTACCCAGTTAAAAGATCTTAAAATATTTTTCCAATTTCCAAGCCTCGGCTGTTTTATTAAAAAATAAAAAGGCCCTAGGCACCCAATACATACAGCCAAAAAACAATATCGAGTACACATTATTACGGGAAAAATAAAGTGGCCTTTCTAAAACATTTGTAAGACGCGTCCGACATCGGCGTGTAATCTGCGGGTACTCCGATATGAATGTTGGCTCCGCTTTACTACAGAATGTTTTGCTGTTTTGTATCAAATATTATGTTGAAACGGGCCACTTGTACGGGATCAACGTCGTATTTGTCTGTTAGTCAGCCAAAGCCTAGCTTCGCAGACGCAATGCAATGTAGAATGCTTTTGTTTAGAGGTGGATATTGTGTGACAGATAAAGGCAATTATTAACATGATCATGACCGAGAGTGCAGTCATAGTACAGGTCGTTTTGCATGCCAATCTGACGAGCTCTTGTCACCATCGGCGTTCCACCCGTATGGCTTGGTTCATATTGTAGAGCTGGGCTCTCGCTCAGTATACGTAGTAATCTCAGTGTTGACTTAGATTATATCTCCTTTAAGTTTTGTCCATTCAAAGGTAAGAGTAAGGTAAGAGATTGCCTCGTGCGATAAGATCGCCCACTGCCTACACTAGTTTTATTGTTTGTATCCTTGTTTATATGGTGTACAATAACGTATTATATTGAATAACTAAATACCTAAATTTTCGAGCTGTTTCGGGTGAAAACTCACGGAACGGCCTTTGTGCTCGCAGCCTTTCAAAAAATTCGAAAAAGGCTGGTTGACATTTCCAGTGACCGAAGGACTGGCTATTACTGGAGATAACAATAGATTATGTGTAAGAAAATCTAATGCAGCACTTATGCATAAGAGCGTGTTTTATAGTTACTTTTTTTTTGTTTGGTATATTATAATTAGATAGCCTAATGGATAAGGTGTCAGACTTGTGATCGACAGGTCCCGAGTTCGAATCCCACCCATTACACTATTGCCGTGAACCCACTCCAGACACAAGCATATTTAGCTTAGTTGGAGGGGTTAACAAGATTGCTAGTAATGTGAATTGTACCCACATTGCTAGTCATCTTTAAAAAAAAAAAAAAAAAAAAAAAATTATATTCGTTAAGATTAATAGTGATTTAATGTATACTTTTATTTTTGATTTTGTACCATTTAATGTTTAGCTCTTTAGAATAATTAATTAATTTAGTTCTAGGAAAACCATTTCCTAATGTAACTTCCTAATAATGTCTCAAATATTTGCACACGAGTTCCCTGCTAGAATATGATGGACTCTTTAATGTATACCTATCAACTTTCTGTACTCGTATTCTTGCAAATAAATAATATTCTATTCTATTACTTTGACCAAAATTTAATCATTGCCATACAATGTGGTACTAACACCAGTCTCTAGTGTATGTTACCAACCGACAAAATTTAGGGCGAATGTTTATACTTCATTTTATTTTGAAGTTTATTTTAGTTCAAAAAATAGCGTATAAAATATAATGTATTTCAACAAAATCGCTGTAAGTACACCTTTTTTCTTTTTCTTATGTGGTTGGAAAATCATCGAATGATGTCAATGATGTCTCCTGCCACTGCTTCACTCAGAATGGTAGGAGTCATCATTCGATGATTTTCGTAAGGGAATGTCAGACTGCTACTGACTTAAAACCCACTCTATTCCTTCAGTTGCCCCTTTGGTGCTAGGTCGCGGTATCTCGTTTGGAACGTTCCCGCAACCTCAAAAAGTCTTAATGCCGTCATTGAGGTCGACCACGGCACAGGTGGAGTAACGATCTGATCATGTTTGTGGGATAAACATGGTCTGAAATTGCTCAAAGCAGAAAAGTTTGGAAGGGAAAAGGGCGGCCTTTGTTCGTCTTGAAGAATGATCATCAGCTTGCTGGTCAGTCTCTATAAAGGACGTCAGGGGACTCACTGTGACTTGTCAACTCTTCCACCAAGGCTTTCCAGGACGGGTACGAACTTCAGTTATGAAACCAGCGACGAAGAAGAAATCGTGAAGATAAATGACAAAAAAATCATAATTAGCCATTCTTCCCACAATTCTAGAGTAACATTAACATCATCAAGAGATAACAAATCTTTATGAACGTCACCAAGTCTATTAAAGGGATTTTTCCTTATCGTATCAATCTCGGCTTCCTGGACAGATTTTTTAATAACTGTTCTACTTTTACTGAAGATTAGTTTCCTCAACACGAGCTTTATTTTCCATTAACTCCATAAATGTAGAACGAGATTGGGTAATATCCTTGGGAAGGTTTAATTCGTGATTACATTATAATGAATGAATATTAAAATAATGTTCCAACAAAAAATGTTGTTTATATTTGAGATTTGTAGTACGTCTGACTAATTAGATTATCATGAGCACTAACATGAAATTTGGGGATTAACTTTAAAGCATTGAACTTGGACTTTTTTTATTTTTTAGATGGAATGAAAAATTTTCTTTATTAGATGGAACAACAAACAGTTACATTATAAGAACTTACAACTAGTTTAACAAAAAGTGAAGTTTTGATTATAATGGAAACCACTACGCTGTCCACAGATAAACATTCGAGTTTAGTAAAAGAGAATATCTAATCGCTAGGTAGCGTTACGTGCAACGTTTATAGCAACTTATAACAAGTGGTATTTATATAAATGTAACTAACTAAAATTTATATAAAAAATAAGTCAAATTATAAAATTACTTGGGTATACAAGATAAAATAATAATATAGTACAATATAACATCAGTTATTGTCACTATTTGTGTTCAATAGAGTACAACGAATCTTTTAAACTTATTTATTGTGCAATTAAAGATATCACTATAAATTAAAGCAATTAAAGATATTTAACATTAAGTACTAGGAATTTGTCCTGTAGGTATCGTGAGTGCATTTTTACAAATACTACACACAACAACACCTACAACTAGAAAAACTATTTGTAGTCCATAAAAACATTTGTTACTGTGCGAAAATCGAACAGATGACACGTAGCGCAGTACACGCAGTGCACTGCCACTGCGCCAACCGTGTTGTCAAATTGAGAAACACAAGGCGTCTTTTTCTTGCACCAGGTGTTCCAGTTTGTGAAATCAATTATAGCTTACATTATTATGTTGTCCAGACTTTAAAGATACGAGTATATAACAAAAAAGTTGCATTTAAAGCTACTTAATAGTTTCGAAGTTGAGCCTGTGCAAACACACAAACAGACATTTTATCTGCTCTATTACTGCTTCTAAACCCCTCTCACTTACTTTTTGTAAATATATTTAATGAAGAGACACACTTTTTAAATGTTTTTTTTTAATATTATTATATGTTTTAATATTGATAAGACGTTCTCCATTCATATTAAGTACTAACAAATAATATAAAATATGTAATGGAATAGTTTAATTTAAAAATGAACCCAATTCAATGATTTATTTTTTTAATTAAACTATTCCAAATTCTTATTACATATGTTGAAAACAAAATACTGCGTTACTATAATATGAAAAATATTAATATGTTCGTCCAAGTTTTGCTAAGATTGAATCACTCAGTGCTAAAGTTCATTTTTTTATTTTATTTTTATATTATTCAAGAGGAACAACAATCAGCCACAATATAGAACATAGAGACAATAAATATACAAAACATAAAACAATATTGCAGCCCACAACGCTCTTCACAGATTAATAATTGGATATGATACAGTGAAAACAATAATCGCTAGGGTTACAAATGCATTATATATATTTATAATAATACTAACTTATTGATAGTAGATTAGTAGCCAAGGGCTGTAAGGTATCAATTGCAGCCCGAGATATTTAAGCGCACGAGCGCAGCGAGGGCGCCTATAGTTCGAGGGTGCAATTGATGCTTACACCCGAGCTAACTACTCTGCTTTACATCTCGATTGTGAGGTAAGTAGAAAAAATTGGCCAAGTGCGAGTCAGACTCGCCCATGAAGGGTTCCGTGGTAACTATAATAAATATAATATACTTAATATATTTAATTGAAAAAAAAAACCTTAAAAATTTCTTAAAACTAGCTTATTTACAATTTTTACAACTACGCCAAATAACTTTGTTTTTCACAGTATTTGTATGAATTACAAAGTAATATTTGAGGTTTTAGAAAATATACTGTATCTCAAAAACTGCTGACTCGATCTCGTTCAAATCAATTTTGGTTGAAAGTTTACATTAAGATCTACAATATATGGTTTTTTTTAGATTTTTCACTTAATTATTATAGAAGTTAGAGGGGGGATCTTTTAAACGATTCACTTTATGAAAAGTAATTTTAGAAACCTTAATGTCATTTTTAAAGACCTGTCTATAGATACCACCCACGTATAGATTTCATGAATAAAAATATTTTCAGTTTCAGTTCCATGTATGGGGAGCCCCCTTTATTTTATATGTTTTTTAAGTTTTCTCTTAAAATCGGAAAGCGGTTCACAGAATACATCTATCTACCAAGGTTTATATGTATAGTCCTAATAGTTTCGGAATAAAATGGCTGTGACATACGGACGGATGGACAGACAGACAGACGGACCGACATGTCGAAACTATAAGGGTTCCGTTTTTTGCCATTCGGCTACGGAACCCTAAAAAACCGGCATTACAAGAATAAAACATTTTATTAGTTAAAATTTATAGTGAATATACAATTTTCAAATTTTAGGGACAGGTGTTTTTTGGGTATGTTAATAGTTTGAGATTGTGATATTTGTTGGTCATGGATAAAATTTGACGGGATGAAGCTTTCTTCAGCAGAAGTTGATGGTTGCGGATCATCTCTTGAGAAAGATGTTGATGGTTGGTAATTTTACTTTTATTTTGTATGGAATCTTCAATGTAACCTTCAGCCACCTTGCTGGATTTCCACCCACCGTGCCTTTTTATAGTGGTTAAGTTAGCCTCAGCATCGGCTAAAAGTTTAGCCGATGTTCTCCGGAACCTGTGTACAATTCCGGGTTTGCTAACTTTAAATAACTTGCGATTTGCTTCGGCATACTTCTGATGGTATTTTTTCCAATAATTTTTTTGTAGCATTAACCTTGGTGGTACTTCAAAAAAATCGGTTGGTATTTACATTATAGGACGAAGATTTCTGTATTTTTTGTACGAATTCAGAGAATTCTTGAGGAACTACAAATGTTCGGTCAATTTTAGTTTTTGTGTTCGGTAGTTTTATTACTAACAACTGACCCTGTTGTTCTATGTTCTCTATTGTTATATTTGTCAATTCAATACCTTGGCATGCGCCAGTTATACCGAAGATAAGAACCACCTAAAACAAGCGAAATATAAAAATAAGAAGGTATGTTTTTTTACGATTGTAAGAATTTAAAAGATAAATGATGAAGTATTACCATTATGTGATTTGTTATTTTACGTACCTTAACAGCTAAATATATGTCATCAGGGGCTTCATTTATGAATGTTTTCACGTCTTGCGCTGTAAAAACCTTTGACTTTTTGCTTTTGTGCCCAGCTGATTGTCTTTTTAGAAAAGATGATAATTTTGAAAAGTTCTTGATATTGATGTCGTGTTTAGTAATCATAGTTGCTTTTAACATTGAATAAATGCACCACAAACTAGATGGCTGCAGCTTTTTTGATAGCTCACTAAAGTATGTTAAGAATACAGTCTCAGATAAAGACTTTACTCGTTTTTCTTTTCGCCACTTCATGAACTCGTCGTAAGTTTTCAAATATCTCTCTTTAGAACTTTCAGGCAAAATATTGTTAATTGCTACTTCAGCTTCCATTTTCATTGAATCGGGAGTGCAGCTTATATCTTCATCACTTGCAGAACTCATGTTTTTTTCCTAATTAGCACGTAATTATAAAAAAATCCCAAAAACAAACAATATTTAAAGTAAAAGTTTTCTGTTCCCGCCTTTTTTCATCTTTGTTTTTTAATTATTTTTTTTCAAGAACGAAATTGAGCTTCGCCGTTCGATATTTAAAATTTATGACTATTATACTCATACGAAGACAAGGCTGAACAGCGAAGCGACCTCTTTTGTCATTGGGCTGAATGCATGATGTCTATTGCCAGTATGATGGTTAGATGTACGCGAACTTTTTGAAAGAGTGAAGAGATTTTTTAAAAATTACTTACCGCCCTAGGGCTTTTCTAGCTACATTATTACCCTAGAGCGCTAATTGGTTATCTACAAGCCCCATTTGGGGGTAATAAAGACCTACTTACCGAATATGAGAGATGTAAATTAACTTACAGTGATATATATGAATAGAATGCGTATGGTATAATGGATATAGTTTATATGTATATAATACACAAACAAAAAAAAAAAAACAAAATATAGAATAACATTCAAGAAAGCTCCTTAAGTATAAGACTTTTAAACCGATAGGGAGAAGATGCCAAAATATCTATATGTTCCAAAGTTCTATTGTAGGAATCGACCATTCTGCGAACAGGCAAGCTACTATTGGACTTGCAAGTACACACTAAAAATAATGTGCCAGCGCGCACCTTTCGCTTGTGGACTGTCCTAGAAACTGGATAGCATAACATGTAGGAAAGTTCAAGGCTGTCTAATTTATTTCTAACAATACTATATGAATTCATAGCTTCTAAATACTTACGTCTATTTTCAAGTATTGTGAGTTAATACTTTGCAAGCAAATCTTGGTATGACAAATAATATCCATAACATCTATAATGCATAGTACGCAGGAATTTATATTATTTATGGGATCTCTTATTGTATAATAAATAAAATATTATAAATTTATTGCGTCTGGTATATATATAATAAATTAGTATTTCGAATTTATCGATCTGGTGATTAAAACACATTTATTCAACCAATTTAAAATGTCAACTTCCAAATATGATTCTAAAAGAAACCTAAATTATATATTCGTGTGTCTTGACTAAACCAAGGAATATCTTGGTTTAGTACACATGAAGAAATCTTCTGTTCAAAATACATTTAATAAAATGCACTTTGAAACAAAACAGGAAAACTGCGTCGCACAGAACAAAAGGCAGAACAGAAGACGATTTAGAGCATGTAGTTCTATTGAAAGAAATCTCATAGAAGACAGGATATTAAAACGTTTAACAAAAACCCTGGCATTGTAAAAATAAAGCAATATCTGAGCTGCGAGCTCGAGTGTGGCCTCTCCGAGCACGCCTCTAGATAGCTCGAGATAGCTCGAGTGTTGCGCAAACAAAACGGCGCACTAAAACAATTTGCTGCCTGTGTTCACGTTAGGTGCTTTAGAAATCTTTGAAGCTTGACCAACAGCGCTGTTGTTATGACCTGGGCTACTCTCTTTTATAGCGGATTTTGGTGTAGGTAACATAAAAGCGTGAGGTTTGTCAACAGGGATCGCAACCCCTTTTGGTATTCGGTTGCATGAATGAATATTGCGGAATAAATTTCGAAAGGGATTTTATTGGTGTAAAATGTTTACGAATTGCGAACAATCATTTAAAAAAATATATAGATACAATATACTAACTATGGCTGCAGTGCCTTTTTTCACCCAGGTTTTTGTCCGAATATATTGCTTAAGAAACTAAAATAATAACATAGAGAAAGAAAGATTATTTTTTTATTTAGCACGCCATAAAAAACACAACTGAATAAAAAGAAAATATAAGAACACAATTTTTTATTTATTACAAACAGATATTTGATTAAATGGTTTTGTAACTTTTTAACCTACAGAGGTAACCATAACTTTCTTTCTTATGACCTCTTCCGTCTCCAATATTCTTAGCCGCCTTTCATAATCCATTAGTGCCCAGATAAAACATTAAAGTCCCCTTATAGGATACACTATATCTATTTACCTAACGCTGACACTTCCGGTAAATATGGTCTGTATCAAGAGCTTTATAAACAAAATGTGTATGTAAACAATATGCAGGCTAACCTCACGAAGTAGATAAGGTACAGAAGGTCAGCTATATGATCAGCGAGTAGTACGGCTTAAGACATTTATTTCTCAAAAAGAATACAATTCACTTATTACGAGAAATACAAGTTAATACTAAATACAAATACAGAACGCACACATAGATGCTTCATGTACAGGGAGTGCAAGCGCATGAGTCAGGCCGTTGCACCCTCATTCCGGGAAGCCCTCGTCCGGGATGCCCTCGCATCGAAAAATTTGTTATTCCGGCATGCCCTCGGCTTGTACGCGCCCGTTTTTATTTTGTTTTCAAGAAATATCAGTAAGTAATGTTGAAAACAAAAATGTTAATGACATTTTTGTTTAGTTAAATAACGACAATTAAATTCACGGATGTGTGACTGTAGACTAATAATAGGTAAGAGTAGTACTAACAAAGTAAAACAATATCAGTGATACATAATTGTTTAATAATTAAGACTTAATGAAAATGAAAAACAGTTTTTGCTTGCATGAATACAACAAATAGACGGATCATTTCTAAATACGAAATCATAATTTTTTTCGTATGTTTCCATCAGTCTGGCAACTATTTTTTTTTAATTTTCGTGCTATTCTTGGTTATAGATCTTTCTTTGAGTCTATCTGTTGAAATAAATATAATATACCTGTTCGGTCCGACGTGAAACAGAACGCACCTTTTGGCCGGCAACATTAATTATCTGTGGACTTGACATAACCTCTCTGACTTGACTTGACAGATAGACTTTTGGTTCCGGTTGTTGGAAAATGTCCGCCCTTGGGACTTTGATTTGATTGTAATTGGGGAAATATCGTTGGATTCGCCTGTTGAGACCGATAATTGGGTCGCGAATTATCAATTGTTGAAGTGAAATTCCCACTTGTCGAAAACCCCGGGATATTGTCGGAACATATCGCCTTATTGCGTCACCTCGTGGCACGCGCTTGGTGGAAACGAGTTGGGAGTGATGCTGAGTTGGAACCGCGCCATCTGGAGACGGCGCCTTGTGAACGGCCACACACTTGACTTACATCACACTTTTCAATTACTCATCTCATATTACATACAAACCACTCTTGGGGCGTGACCTTGGAAGGTCGAAGTTGGCGTCCCCAGCACTCAGGTTAGTGGTACCATTCTTGTGTAACCTTGTTTATTGTTTGAAAAGCAACGGTACGCTCCACGTATCGTGGAAAGTTTAGGACACCCCAGTTACCGTTGCACTGGGCCTATTGTAGTCCTGAACAAAAGTGGTAGCAGGCGTGGCTCTTATAAGATCCACTGATTCATTCTGGTAGCAGGGCGTGGCTCTTATAATATAAGATCCACTGGTTTAATTGGAAGTTTTGAATATTGTTGAAAACTTAAAACTTAAAACTTGAGTTTAATTACTTAACACAACTTATAACTTAATAAGTTTTGAATATATTACCATGTCATCCGGGCTATCTAATTGAAGTTGAATCAATTGAAGTTGTATTTGTAATTGTAGTGCTAGCCCCTTAGAATTGAATTGACAAATAGGATTTATTTGTGAAATTAGGAATTATTAGGTTATAATTTGGTACATAATTTGGTACATAATTTGGTATTTGTTGCAATTAATAATTGAATGTCATTGATCTGAATTTGAAAGGTTATCTAAATAATAATTACACATAGTCTAACATAATAGGACTTGAATTGTGTGTATTGGTTATTGCATTTATAGTAATTATTGGATTGTTGTTAGAGATTGTCCGGAGCAATATTATACTTCAATTGTTGTATTTAATTGTTGGTGTGATCCTGCACAATATATACATTGAATTGTTAGTTATCTTGTAACTAGCCATCTGTACCAAGCTAGATTCATACTTGGAATAAGTACAGGGTCGGATTTGGACTTGAAATAATTGAATTTGAATTTTTATTTTGTTGAGATTATTTGGTCGACTAACAAGTCATTGCTGTTTGTTTAATATTTGATTGTTGGTTGTTGATTGGTGTTTTGTATTAATATTTGATTGTTGCAATGGCCTCATTAAGGGCAGTCAGGGAGGCTGCTGCGGGATTGACCTCACAGTTGAGATGGTTCACATCGGCAGCTGCAACTGTTGAGCGTGTGGAATTGGAAGAGCTCACCCTTGCTCGGTATGGGCAAGTGATTGAGAGGATCAAGTCAGCTGATGCTGCGCTCACGCGCTTCAACGAGTACATCATGGACGTGGATTTGGGGGTGATGGATCAGACAGCCCGCGATAAGATTTTGGGTGACTATGACCAGATTGTCCACCTGGGGGATGTCATATGTCTACGAGCGTGGGAAATTTTGAAGAGTCGGGTGCCTGATGCGGCCAAGCCGCAGACCCCTGTTGTTGCAGGCCCTGGACTATTGAGTAGGCTGCCCACCCTGGAGCTGCCACATTTTGACGGTCGCTTGGACCACTGGCTGGGCTTCCTAGATCTCTTTGAGAGTCTTGTCGATGCACGCTCGGACCTCGGACCTGCCCAGAAGCTGGCCTATTTATTGTCTGTCCTGGAGGGCGAAGCCAGAGCCTTAGTGCAGCACTTGCCGGTGACGGATTCCTCCTATCCGACCGCTCTGGAGCTTCTCTCCCGACGGTATCAGAACAAGCGCTGCCTGGCTGATGTGCACATCGACCAAATTTTGGGACTACCGGCTATTGTCAGCACGTCGACGTTGCGCACTGACTTGCTGAACCCGTTGGTCTCAGCGACCAACGCCTTGAGACGCTTGGAGTTACCGGTGGAACATTGGTCCTACTTGTTGGTGCACATAGTGCTGCAGTTGCTCCCCGCGGAGTTGAGGTCACGTTTTGAGCAGAAGTATGGTGGGGATAGTGCCACCCATCTTCCCCACTTTGACGACCTCCTCAAATTTTTGGAAGACGAGTGTCGGTTTGCGGATAACACTCGTGGCGCTACGGGGTCGCCCCCACTACCTTCTCAGCCCAGAGTCCAGGGACGGACTAGGGCTCGGGGGACTGTTGATGTTCGCCCCGCCCCCCGTTTTGCTGGCGCCCGGAGTCCTCGGGCTAGGGGGCCTGTTGATGATCGCCCCGCCCCCCGTTTGGCTGGCGCCCGGAGTCCTCGGGCTAGGGGGCCTGTTGATGTTCCCCCCGCCCCCCGTTTTGCTGGCGCCCGGAGTCCTCGGGCTAGGGGGCCTGTTGATGTTCCCCCCGCCCCCCGTTTTGATGGTGCCCGGAGTCCTCATCATTGTGAATTTTGTAAGGCAACGGGGCATGTCATGGCGCGTTGCCCGGATTTTTTGAATTTGCAAGTAAGTGCCCGCCGCCGTATTGTCAACGCACGCCGTTTGTGCTTTTCGTGCTTGGGGGCCCACTTCCATCGGGACTGCCCCGACCCCCGCCCGTGTAGAATTTGTGAAGGGTCCCACCTTGAGATTTTGTGCGCCAACGCGAACCGCTCCAGCAGACCAGCTTCTGAGGGGGGTTCGCGCAGGGGGGGGGTACCCCGGAGACGAGCACCGGGCTGAGACCCGCGATTCTGTACGCCGCACTCCACCCCCCGCGCAAGTTGAACGGGAGCCCCACGAGCGCCATTTGGTCTTCCCTCGTCAGGGAGAACGCGCATTGGCTGCTAGGCAGCAGTGGCCGGGTCGGCGCCGCTGCCTTTCCCCTCCGTTGGCGGAACGTCCCCGGCTGGAGTCGCGCCCTCCGCCATTCGGGCATCCGGTGGGATATGCCCCTCCAGTGATGGCGAGCGGCTCGGGACACCGCGCAGACGAATATTTGGATTGTTGGCCCCGTCGTGAACGAGGGCAGCCTGGAAGCGGCGATCGGTCGCCGCCCAGGCATCATTAAGAGATTGACGCCTGCCCCGCTAAAGGACCCCCCCGATCAAGACGGTTTTGTTGCCAACGGCCTCGGTCACGGTCTGGGGACCCTTGGGTGACTCGATTGTGGTCTGTGCCATTTTGGAGACGGGAGTCCGGGGTTGCCTTTTGTCTTCTTGGTTAGCGGGACAGGTTGGCCTGAAGGTGAACGACCTTTCAGGCAGGATTTGGGGAATTGGCGAAACGGCTGTCACCACTGTTGAGGGAAGGACCTGGTTTGAAATCACCCTTGTGAGTTGTCCTTACCCTAAAATTGGTGCTTCTGCCCTTGTTATAAATGAACTTGGTTCAATTGTTGGTGACTGATCGTCACACTAAGAACTCGCATGCCGGTTGCAATGCGCTGTTGGCCATTCTGCAGCGAGAATTTTGGATTTTGTCGGCTGATCGCGTCAATGAGACGAGGCCCTTTGCTGGCGTCGTAACGGATTTTCTTGGTCCCCCTTTGTTGAAGACGTCCACCCTTCGTAATAGCAAGATTGTTAGGGCTTATTTGTGTGTTTGTCTGCCTGTCAACCAAGGCAGTACATTTGGAGCTGGTAACCTCCCTCTCGACAGAGGCCTTTGAGGCGACTTTGGAAGGATTTGTGTCTCGCCGTGGGTTACCTTCGTTGATGAGGTCTGATTGCGGTACGAATTACAAGGGTACAAGTAACTATTTGAAGGAGGTATACGCCTTCCTTACTGAGAACCAGGTTGACATTGGTAATAGTTTGGCCCGCCGAGGGGTCACTTGGTTGTTTGACCCGCCAGCCTGCCCCTTATTGGGGGGGGTATTTTTGGGGCCGCGGTGAAAGCGGCAAAGGGACGCTGGCGGAGATTGTTGGGAGACACCGTTCTCACCTTTAATGAACTAGCTACGGTATTTGGCCGCATTGAAGCTGTGTTGAATTTGCAACCTTGTCAAGACTTCCAATTGATTAGCGGACGGGTAGGCCCGTCCGGGGGGGGGGGGTAGATGTTCGGTCCGACGTGAAACAGAACGCACCTTTTGGCCGGCAACATTAATTATCTGTGGACTTGACATAACCTCTCTGACTTGACTTGACAGATAGACTTTTGGTTCCGGTTGTTGGAAAATGTCCGCCCTTGGGACTTTGATTTGATTGTAATTGGGGAAATATCGTTGGATTCGCCTGTTGAGACCGATAATTGGGTCGCAAATTATCAATTGTTGAAGTGAAATTCCCACTTGTCGAAAACCCCGGGATATTGTCGGAACATATCGCCTTATTGCGTCACCTCGTGGCACGCGCTTGGTGGAAACGAGTTGGGAGTGATGCTGAGTTGGAACCGCGCCATCTGGAGACGGCGCCTTGTGAACGTCCACACACTTGACTTACATCACACTTTTCAATTACTCATCTCATATTACATACAAACCACTCTTGGGGCGTGACCTTGGAAGGTCGAAGTTGGCGTCCCCAGCACTCAGGTTAGTGGTACCATTCTTGTGTAACCTTGTTTATTGTTTGAAAAGCAACGGTACGCTCCACGTATCGTGGAAAGTTTAGGACACCCCAGTTACTGTTGCACTGGGCCTATTGTAGTCCTGAACAATACCTACTTACATAACGTAAAAAATATCTCAAATAAATAATGAATAAAATGCATAAATAACGTTAAGTAATTTTGTTTTCACCAGTACGTTATCAACTGTGCTGTCAAAAAATTATAAAAGCCTACAGAGAGCGTGCCGGAATAACATTTTTGTTAATTTGAGGGCATCCCGGACGAAGGCTCCCTGGAATGAGGGCGTAACAGTCTGACCCAGGCGCATTTGCTACTTTTATATTTTGTTTTAGACTACCATCTGTACGTTTTTATGTGTGCGTGCGATTGTTTTTGCCAGTTGCATGGAGTAGATTACCTGAAAAGCTCGTGCCTAAATAATAACAGCCCCACGGGTTGAACTTCAAAGTTATGCAGCGCTGTTCGAGGTAAGACTGTGGATGGGTGACCAACTTAACGTATCGAGATTCTTCCATGCACTGGAAAGCACTTTAGGCCATTGGTCCCGGCTGTAATTAACACTTTGACAGTCTTGAAGGGTAGTCAGAAACCAGAAAACCTGTTACTAGACTAGCCAATGGCTATCGTGTTACCAAGCTACTGGTTATGGAGGTTAGATAGGCAGTCGCTCTATGTTAAACACTAATACTCAGCTGTATGTGGTTAGACTGGAAGCCCACCCCAAAATAGGTGGGAAATGGCTAAGCAGGTGATGATGTACGGAGTCGACCTACTGTATGACACATATTGTGTTGCCCTGCACCTCACATAAAATAGTGTGTTCTGAATGTGTCGGGAATTCTATTTATTGGTGGCTGTTGGCGATTTCTCTGCAGGCCTACATGCTGCTGATGTTGTAGGTGAATTGTTCGCAAAATTTGTTTTGTGGTGCACGCATGGTAAAGTTTAGAGCGAATATTGACTCACTGAAACTGTTTGTTTTGATGTGATTGTTTTCGTGTGAATTACTAAAGAATAAGGTATATTCAGTTCTCAGATTCAGCACGACTCTTGTAGCTATTTAATTTTAAAAAGAGGTCATTTTTCTTTAATTTTGTATTTGCTAATGAAGTGTTACTCATAAAAAATCTTGTGTAAACTGTAATGTAGGTAGTTTATATGGGTCCGTGGCTTAGGCCCCCAGTGGTCGAGGCACCTGTGGCTGACGCTCCCGATTCGATTAATTTAATATCTTTCTTTTTTTGTGCTCTTTCACTTAGTACATTAATGGGAAAAGGGTTTCACCATAATATGAAACACTTTTCTCATTAATGTACTAAGTGAAATTGGTTACTTTGTAAGTACGTAGGTAGATCTAAGTTGTACAGTTGTCAGTCCAATTATAGTTCTGCTGCAGAACGCTTGACTTTTATTTAACAACTCCCGAATATCACAGTGGCGACGAGGATTAGTTTCGAACAATTTTGCGTGTGAGGCGTAGTGTATGGTGAATATTTCCAATTTACCACGAGTGTACGAACATTAAATAAGTACGATGTCGGTCGGGAAAATTAACGAATTGGACACAAAATCCGGGCCGTGGTCGGTGTACGAGTATGTGGACCGGTTAGACATGTTCTATAAAGTCAACAAAATCGACGACGGCGTGAAATTGCCCACTCTAATAGCCGTTATTGGGTTAAAAGGTATATGAATTGCCGTGCAATCTGGCAAGTCCCAAGAAGTCAGCGGAGTTGGCATATGACAGAGCGGTCGAGTTGATGCGTCATCATCTCGAACCAACGCCGTCGGTACTCGCAGAACGTTATTGGTTCAGGCAGAGAAGATAGGCTAGCGAATAAAACATAGCCGCGTACGTGGCCATAATCAAGAAACTGTCACGACATTGCAAATTCAAAGAACGTTTGAACGAAAATTTGCGGGATCAGTTCATTTGCGGCTTAAGGAGTGATGTTATTCGACAGCGGCTTTTTGCGGAACCCAACACAGTATCGTATACGGAAGCAGTCAGGTTGGCGAGTTCGTTAGAAGCGGTGGAGTGGGACGCGGCCGCGGTGGAGGCAAAGGCGCCGGTCAGCGGAGGTGACTTCACGGCAGGCGGTGCACGCGCTCGCCAGCAGCGGAGGTGGCTGCGGCTCGGGCCAGCGAGAGCCGCGTGGCGCGGCGCATGCGACGGCCGCGCGGCACAGCCACGCGACAAGTTGGCGGCCGCAGGCTGGCGGCCACGGCCGGGTAAGCGGTGCTGGCCGGGCAGGGAGCTGTACGGGGTGCGGAGCGACGGAGCATTCTGAGTGTCGATTTCGAAACTACGTGTGTAGCAGCTACAGGCAACCGGGACACCCGCGACGCGTGTGCCTGGATAGGGTGGCGAACGCGGGCACGGATCCCAGGCGGTCGGCAGCGTACCACGGGGTTGCGCATGAGCATCTGTTAGAGGAGGAGAGGTCGACAGAAGAGGAATTATATCATTTGTGTTTGAACGATTACAGAGCAATAATGATTGTAATAATGTAAATTGGAAAGAAGTCAACATGTCTAATGATAATAATGTATTGTTTAATAGGTATAAAGAACTATTCAGCGGCGGGTTGGGGCTGTACACTGGGGGCAAGGCAACGCTGCGCGTGTGCTCGCGCGCGACGCCTATGTTCCACCGCACGCGGCCCGTGCCGTATGCGATGCTCGGGCGGCTCGACGCCGAGCTGGATGCCATGCTGCGCGATGATTTATGTTTTTTTTTTGTTAGAAAAGGTATGCTAATCCATTTTGACCTTATTTTTTCTAAAGTGATGGGCTGGCTTAAACTTACATTATAATACAACCAAATGCAAATAATATAGCACAAAAATAAAAAGACAAAACACAAACTAAATCATTTCGCAATTAGAAACACTTCCACAATCTCTTCGACATCAAATCGCATGAATGTGCTACACGGTGTTACGAAAAGCTACGTGTTTTTTCGTAGCAGTTCGCTGTACTTCGCTGTGTTGTACTCCTTATTGTTTCATAATTTTTTTTTTAAATTCCCACTGGATTACATTTTTGTATAAATGTGTATTTGACACACTCAGGCATATAATGCAGTAAAAAAGTAGACTTAATTTCTAACATTGTACGTCGTGTACCTGCGCCATATAGTCTATAAAGAGTAATTTAGAGCACAGATATGGGATGTTCATACCTTGGATTAGGGTAAAACATAAACTTTACTTTTTTTTTCACGGAAAATCATCAAATGATCTCCGCATCCCACTCTGCGTGGAGCGGAAGCGAGTATCAGGCTTCTACTGACTTAAGCCCACCCTGACCCAATCAAGCTCTGTAAAAGGCAATATATATCCTAGTAGTACAGCTCTGGGTGTTATTTCTTTGTAAATGTTTAGAAGTAGGTATGTATAACTTTAGCCTTTATTTTTTCGCCCAAATGGTGACTAGTAGAGAATTAATTAATACGTGAAGCAAAAACTTTGTACACCTTTTTGCGAAAATCACGCAAACAGGAGAGTTTCAAACTTGCTACAATGAAAGTTAATATGGAGAAGGAGTATAGTAAGTCAATATTTTTACTATTACGGCTAAACTGAAAAGCAAAACTAGTTACTATCGAATATTGACACTTGGCAAGCTCTAGTTAAAAAAATACATACACAGCAGTATCACTAACATTAAGACGGCACCAGCAAATTTTAGCACGAAGTTGTAGTTTACCAGATTCGTTAAAATTAACTGCATAATTTTGTAATTACCTATTCTGTTAGGAATATTAATTTCTTGAAACTGTATAGTTGTGCTAGGGACATAGCGTCGGTGTAAATGTAGAACGGTATGACGCGCGCAAAAAATATGGTCTGTTATTGTAAAGTATTAACGTGAATAATTTCAAATACATTGTTTTATTTTTTTATAACTTACTGGCTGCCCTCGCCACTTCATTCGTGTAGAGTCCATATTATCCTTTACCCGTGTAAATCTATCCTAGCTAATGCCCGCGACTTTGTTTATTTCCCACATTTTTCCGGAATAAGAAATAACCGACGTGTTATAATTCCAGATGGTAAACTACATATATCTGTGCCAAGTTTCCAAATACCTCAATTTATTTTTGCGTTATTGAAACACAAATTATACAAACATCTAAACTTTCAAATCGCACCCTTCCTGTAAGAAAGCGGTAAGTGAATTCGGACAACTTTTCAGGAGCTTAAAAAAAGTGTCCAACTTTGTTAAAAAAAATCCCAGGAGTACCGTATAAAGAACAAAAGATGGCATTTAGCAGCGGCGAAATGATAGAGTTTCCGATTTTTCATTGTTTTATGTATACTGTGAGATAAGGTTGAATTATACGGTTACCTAAATAATCCCCGAAACTGTTACAAAAGATATTGTAAAAATGAATATTGCTTTGTTATGATCTTTGGTGTACCGCATCGGCTGCGTTAAGTGTAGTTATTCCATTATTCATGTTACAATTTTAGGCTAGTCTGAAAGTGTAAGTATCAATTACGTAGTTTTTACACGAAAAATTCATTTAAGTAAACAGAAATACATAGTTTATGCATGCGAAAGTATCTACGTTTTGCTGGAGGTTCTGAATAAACTTGTTTTTGATTGGAAAAAATATTCAAATAATGAAGTGTATCATCGTAAACTTCTATTTTACTGTTTACAGCTTGTCATGTACAAAAATTGTATGTCAATACTATATAGATTTATAATAAATAAAGAAAAAGTTAAATTGCTGCGTTTCAATCATACTAATCGATTTAAATTATGTTTGTATGTGTGCGAAGAAAAAACGTGCTGTAGAAGCCTATAGTATGTAAAATGAAGTGCTCAAAAGTAAAAAAAAAAACGGAAATCTTCTACCAATTACTCAAACACAGAAAAAATTACCTTTGTTAATGTTAAAACATTTTGACTCTACATTGAGAAAAAAACACAACCAGATTTCACGTTGCTTCAACAAGTTTTCGGGTTAAAATAGCGCCTACGTGCTGTTTGGTTGAAACTACGAGTTTGATCTTGTAAAGTGTAACTTATTGATTCTACAAGCTACGTATTATGTTATTTCTACGTTACGTCAGGTCGAATTTACGTTAACATTTTCCGATTGTTTTTACAAGTTTAGCAAGTAGATTTAACATGCTCAGCACGTTGTTGTGACATGATTATTTTGTTGAATTTACAAGCAGCTTGTTAGTTTATCTTGTTACTCTTACGTGCTGGGCAGATAGTTCTGACATGCTCGTCTTGTTGTTTCCACATGCTTGACATGTTGTTGTGACATGACAAGCTTGTTGAATCTACAAGCAGCTTGTTAGTATATCTTGTTACTCTTACGTGTTGGGCATATACGTCCGACATGCTCACCTTGTTGTTTCAACATGCTTGACATGTTGTGATATGACTAGCTTCTTGAATCTACAAGCAGCTTGTTAATTTATCTTGTTACTCCCACGTGTTGGGCATATAGTTCCAACATGCTCGCCTCGTTGTTTTTTTTTTTATTATAAAATAGGTTCGCGTTTGACCACCATCTCACCTGATGGTAAGTGATGATGTGGTTGAAGATGGAGCACGCTTATCTAAAAGTAACCTATTCACTCTTGACTTAAAGACTCCTAGGTTATAGCTATCGGGAAACACAGACTACGGCAGGGAATTCCACTCCTTAGCCGTACGCACAATGAAGGTATTCCCAAAACATTTTGTGCGTATGGGTGGGATGTCCACCATGTAACGATGGCGCTTCGCCGTTTGTCTCGTAGTCTGATGATGGAACGGGCTTGGCGGAATTAGACTGTGTAATTCCATCGCGCACTCCCCGAAATTTATTCGATAGAAAACCGATAGACTTGCAACTCGTCGTCGATGTTCAAGGCTCTGGAGCTTTGACTCGACCAGTGCATCGTTGCCAATGAGTCTTTTAGCCCGCTTCTCGATAGACTCAAGCGCGTCCAGTTGGTATTTGGCAAATCCATCCCAAAGATGAGAGCAGTACTCCATACACGACCTAGGCTTGATAGAGATTGAGCAACTGTTCGGGTGTGAAGTACCGTCTCATCTTTGCTAGAATTCCTAACTTTTTTGATGCTAGTTGAGCCTTAGCCTCGATAAACGGGCCAAAATTGAGGATAGAAGTTAGTGTTACCCCCAGAAGCTCGATACGGTCGGTTATCGGCACGGTTACACCCCGGAAAGTAGGAGCTGGTTTGAATTGACTCCTTTTTGCGAAGAAGAGACATGCCTGGGTCTTAGCTGCATTAAACTTGACCAAGTTGGCATCGCCCCATTCGGAGACAGCCTTCAAGGACAAGTTCAAGCGCCCAACCATGTCCTCACGCAGAGACTGGATCTGTGATCCACCAGCTCGCGCGCTAGGCATATATCTCTCAGAAACTGCTGTCGTCTGCATACCCAAAGGTACCGGGAATCAGCAGATCGTTAATATGTAGCAAAAATAAAGTTGCTGAGAGAACAGACCCCTGAGGGACCCCGGCATTAATTGCCAATTGGCCGGACGAGCAGCCATCAATGAACACTCGAATGGACCGATCTCTCAGGAAGTCTTCAATCCAAACGCAAAGTTGAGTGGGTAAATCGAAGGAAGGAAGCTTAGCAAGAAGGTTATCGTTCCAGATCCTGTCAAAGGCCTTGGAAATGTCAAGGGAAACAGCAAGTGCTTCCCCGTGCTTCTCAATGGCCTCACTACAGGTATGAATGGCATACGCTACTTATTATATATTAATGGTACACGCTCCATACTCTTACAAAGTATGGACGTGACTGAAATAAGCCTGTAGTTGGCCGGGTCAGCACGACTGCCCTTTTTGGGTACAGGCTGTACGTTAGCCAGCTTCAATGCTTTCGGCACCTTTCCAGTCTCTAGCGAAAGGCGAAACAGGCGTGTCAAGATTGGAGACAGTTCAGGCGCACAAGTCGCCTTGTTGTTCCAGCATGCATTTTATCATGTTGTAGTTACAGTACGTGCTTGTTCTATCAACTTGTAGCTTATTATGTTACCTTGTTGAATCTGCATTATTGGTTTGTTCTATTCACAGTTGAGGACTGAGTGAAGCGGTCAGACTATAACTGTAAACCACCACCAGCCAGTCTATAATGCAGATTCAACAAGGTAACATAACAAGCTACATAATTAGTATTTTTTATGTAAACTTAAACAACCAAACATAAATAACGCACAGATAATACTTATGAATATTGACATATTATACCTATCAAATAATTTGTAATTACCTCTCGCATGATTAATATATTTTTTTTGTTTATTTTACATGCAACCATATATTTGTACGCCTCTTGGCATAACATAGCGACCTATCTTTAATTTAAGAACTGTATTCACTACCTATGTTACACAAATAAAATTGATTTGATTTGATTTGATTTGATTTGATTTGATTTGATAATAACAAAAATACTATATGCAATTACATTTAAATAAATCACTAGCAAACAAAATTTTTTTTTAAGTTAAACGCATTACAGCCTTTAACCGTATCTTATTTTGAGGTACCTACGTCGTTGGGTCGCAAAGGAATAATCGTTAAATAGATTTGTAAATAAATAACATGTATTTTAAGGTCTTAATTATTTATTAATTTACAGTGTTACCACAATGGCGTTTAGAAGTTATAGAACAATGTTCCCTGTCCTAGAAGTTAAAACTACATACAGTTATGCAAATGTATAGTTGACCAAGTGTTCCACTTTAAACCTTATAGACATATGTTTAGACTTGAAAGTGGTAAGGTAATATCTTGGTCAACTATGCCTTAATTTATGTATATACAAGTATTTTAAGGTCTTATTTATTACAATTTTTATTTTTTGACAATGTGCATCTTTGGTGTTTAAAAGGTTATAGAACAATGCTTCCCTGTCCTAAAAGTGAAAACTACATACAGTTTTGCAAATTTATGGTCGACTAACTGAAAGAAGATTCACTTTTGTGACATAAATTATTAATTTGCTTTGATAGTGATTTTATAGAATGAAAATGCCGGAAACATCCTTCTTCTCCGCAATGAAACACGGTTTTTTCTAAGGCAGCAAAACACAGAGAACGCAAATGGTGACAAAGAGATCTAGTATTAGAAAATTGAGCCTTACACGCAAAACAAGTTAACATTTTAATCCTTTAAATCACCCATTAAGGTATGAATAACACTAAGTGATTTATCAAATTTAGTGTTTATGTTATATAATGCTCTTTGTATAAACAGCCAAATGAGATAAGATTCGTCAGAGTATTCTGCTCCTGTCGCATGTATAATCTTAAATGCTACATCCACTCCCTGGAGTAATGAATTTACTTTGTAAATAGTCTGACCAACAACGCCATAAATTTTTAAAATATCACAAATTGTACCCGTGTAGATTATCAAGGGCTGAAATGTTCGTCCGAGTTTCACCAATTTCGTTCTCTTACTTGATACTGCTGTTTGTAGATCATCAACGCCAGCTATTTGCAATATAAATCCATCCCGGATTTCACTACGCGATGGCTTCCTTGAGAGCTTTCCTTTTTTCTTTGATACTGTTGAAGGCACTAAATATGGCAGCAACAACAACGCTGCATTGATTTCCGACTCTGGTTTGGTATCTGTAACTATAATAAGTAATGTTCAAACTGCAATCTGCGTAAATTACGTACTCAATGAAAATAGTAGGAAAGAGCAAAAAAAGTCATGCAACGTCAATAGTATCACAAATCACACAGTAGGTAACCACAACATACTTTCGTCCGGTTTGCTCGTGTGGAAACCTTACAAAATAAAACAAATTAATTATTGATGTTATCTCCAGTAAAGTTCTGGTATGTATTTTAGGAGGTACCTATATTGGCACTTAGTAAAAAGTATTCTAGTAGAAAATAGCAGGGGAAACAACTCACCGTAATTAATGCTGTCCATATTAAGCATACGCCTGACCCGTGGGTTTCTTACCACCACACTCAGCGGACGATGTTTTTTTATCCTCGATTGCTTCCAAAATTTTAATTGCCAAGTCAACATACACCTACACCACGATAGCGCTGACGCACGAATGCATGCAATGCGTCGACGTGACACCCCCGCGCCCCCGCAGCCGCACGACCGCGCGCTCGCAAGCGCAGTTCCACACTTTGGTATTAAAATCTAACGCGTGTATAAGTAAGTTTTGAGGGTTTCCGATCTTAGATTGTCGTTCTAATATAACTTAAGTACAGGTACACCAAAAACTTTCACTTAATGTCTATGGAAAAACAAGTGTTCATTATTACGATTTGTATAAAACTATTTTCTTCGTAGAGTAAAGAAGTAAGTGCAGCTACGCGTCAGGTATTTATGACAACTGCTTGGAGAAACTACGTAACGATAGTAACGCAAAACAATCCCGCAACAAGTTTCGTGCAATAAGTAAGTAAGTGGACTTGCAAGACACGCCTTCGCAATAGTATCCAAGAACAAATGCCTATGTTCATTTACTTTTATAAAGTTATGTTAATTCTTCGTGTTAGTTATGGGTATGTGTGTTTATGGCTTTATACCCAGGGAAATTTGTAAAATAAATAAATGTATGTATGTTTACATCTATATAAGAATGGAAAACTATTTTATTTTTTGTCGCAAAAATACACATTTTTTGTGACAGTACCCTTATTTTTGGCGCTAGCTTCATGAAAATTTGTGAAAAGGTGTATTAGAGTACGCTCGATTTTTTGCAATAATAAAAAAAATATGACGCAACTTGAGTTACGCGACTCTTCCAGGAAGGGTGCGAAATTTCGTCTGCGTGGATTTCAAAACGATTTACCTCTAGCCTTATAGCACTGATCATGACCAATAATGGACTTCACTCCCAATGACAACATTTTTAGAATAGGAACATGTCATTTGAAAGTTTAATTATCCATAAGCCGTTCACATGCCTATTACTGTGTTAATTTAATTTCTTATTTCGAATGTAAGGAAAATGCGAATGGGTTTTTTTTAAGTTTGTCTGGCGGTTTAATAATTTTAAATTCTTTCGTGGAATCATTTGTTTTTTGTGCTCTCGAGTTCAGCTAAGCGATAAGTTTTGACACTCAAATATCTGTGTATTTTTTTCCTCAAATAGAACCTCAGACATTAACCTACATAAGTCTCATATGATTTAACCAGTACGGAATTAAGGACTATAAATGAGATCTCTGAATTTCTTTTAGATGTATCTTAACAAAGCAGTCCACTAGGAAACACCGGCCTCATTGAGATTACATGTACAAAGAAATATCCTGAAAAGGTGTTATTATTTTATAACCACTTTGCGTGATAAATAATCATTATATTCATCAGGTTATTCATAATTATAATATCAATAAGTAAATGGTTCCCCCATTTACTTATTGATAACACTGCGGATCATTTTTTTAAACTAACTAACAAACTTACAAAACATCATCAATTTCAAATCCATAATAACGAACTTCAAACACAAACCAATTACAACGACTTTTGAAGCCTCCAGGAAATAAATTTCAACGGAATAATCTATTAAGTTAAGTTCCACCAAGAAATTCAATTCGAGCAACCGCCACACTTTCGTAATACCACGAGAAAGCGTGGCACTTATTTCAGAAATAGATTTCCTTATACATCGCACGGTGACTGTGAAGGGACTTACTGGGCTTTGTAACAAAACGCACAATGAATGGTGTTATAGCGTTGATGTCGTAAAGATTTTTGTGTTCCTAATGAAGCCTTTGTACTAACTCTTATCTTACCACAACAAAGGCAAAAATAAACGTCGCGCAAGTTCGCGGGAAGCTAAGAACTATGTTATGTGAGAGTATCAACGCCAGATAAGAAAAACAAACTTATCAGAGCTTTGAGATGAACATAATTTAGTCTTGAGAGGAAATCTTGTATTGGATCTTTTTACGACGTGACTGAATAGTTCGATTGTTTATGCGAAATACTTTTGGTTTCTGTTTTGTGTCTTACTTGGAGGTCTTTTACTTTATGCTAATTATAGTAGAATAAAAAACTTCCCAAAAAACACTGCAGAGTGAAAAATAACTTTACGGCGTTGTCAAAAACGAAAATATTTACAAAACTAAAGACACCGACTATCGAAATTATCGAAAATATACCCAATTGAACATTTTAATTAAAAAAATGGGAGGTCCCGCCTGCTTATCACTTTTAAAATAAAAATGTGCTTGTTTCTTGTATTTCAGTTGAGCAGTTAATTCCGTTTTATAAAGTTATGTTTTCTTGCTTTTATTCCAGTAAATTTGTCTTGAAATTGTTAACATAAAAAAAGTGAATTTCCTTGTCTGAAATAAATTCCTCATGAAAAACCTTCCTCCTTTCAAAAATATCGAAAACGTTGACGAAATGTAATTCGATATCGTTAAGCTACTTAAATTTTCACTTTGCTGCCAAAGTGTTATTTTGTACTGTTCTTTTAAATGTTTATTCCGTTTTAATAATGATCCGATGTTTTCGTAACTCAATATCCTGAAATAATGACGTCTTAACAGGGATCATGGATTTTTGTTGTTGTGAATAAGTACTGTCGGAATATTCCAGAATATCTCAAAATCGTTACTCAGTTACTCAGTTTTATCTTCAAAAAAACATAATTTCCGTCAAAAGGTGTTCAATGCTAGATATGGGTACTCTAATCGTCACCCATTGACGTGCTTCTCACATTTTTTTTTTAAATTAGAATGAGTCCACTCTTAGTTCACGCGTAATGGTTGAAACGTAACGAAAGATGAGATCTACGATGATCAAGTTAGCGCGGAAGATGCCTATTCACTCTTGCTCAGGAATGATTGGATTGGTAACGAACACAAAAACCGGCAGATTTTCACGTTCTGATAAATATATACGCGAGTGGTCTTAAGAAGATCCCATAACTTGGAGATGCGTTGTAGTAAGTCACAGTCGTCAGCAGTGAGGGAACAATGAATAAGATATGAGAACAAGCAATCATTGAAGCATCGTCTGTCTTTGATATTGATTTTACTTCAACTAAGAAAACTGATAACAGACATGCCACGGGTATCCGTGGTCACAGGCGCTTAGAGTGGGGACTCTGTCCGTTCTTCGAATGATTCCAGGGAAGACGGTGGCAGAGTAATCAAATGCCATATAGATAATTAATAAATACCATTATAGCTAGGGTTGACAGGAAAAATAATTTTCCATATTTGAAAACATTATTTACCCCACTTATGCTTTTAGTCAATGCGCATACACGAGTCGTGATGGAGATAAACAAAATGTTAAAAAAAAAACATTTACTTATACCAAAACGGAGCCAGATCAGTGGGGCCAAATAACTGTTAGTTCTATATAAACGTTTTCCAGCAGACAATTTCCATTCCACAAACAACAACTGGAAAGTTTCCATTGAAAGAGCAAGCAAACCTCACACGAAATATATACAGAAACAATAAACACGGTTATTTTATGTTTGAACGCCATTACGCTCTGTGTTGACATTAGTCGGAATAGTTTACAAACATGACGGGAGGTTACTTGAGTATGAAATACTCGCATATATATACGTACTGTAGTCCTGGTTCTAGCAATGAACAAAATATCGGAAATGTTAGGCCCGTTAGAGCGTATTTTGAAATGGCTATCCGGACATGTAACTAATCCTTTCGTGCCATTTTTAGCTTCTACTGGTTTATAAAAACTTTTTACCGTTTGCATATTTTAAATACAAAAGTTTTTAAAAGAAGTTTCAGTTTTTAGAAGAAGATATAACTGCAAACAAAAGTGGTACTACTAGGTGATTAACTGTAGTACGACAAGACCGCGCTCTTTTTCTTCAAGTGAGGTAGTTTTGACTAATGTCGGAACTATTCTTCTGGGAGTACCCACAAACTATGATAGATAATTTGAATATTATATGACGCATTACACTGAAATTCTATCATAATATGTTTTCTATTAATCTAGAGTCACTTTATTATAAGATCAAAACATACGGAGTTTAAAATAATCAGTTATTCGAAATAAAGTAATTATTTGGAAATCATTAATAAAATTATATCAAATATCAAAATCAAATGTCAGAATATGGATTTGAATATTTATTTGAAAGAAATAAGGTCAGAATACGTATCTAAAGTAGCTTGTGTTCGGTTCACTGTTTGTCAGTCTTGACTTAAGTACCAATCAATAAGAATTTCAAAACAGACAAACCTAATTTTCACACCACCAAGACAATTGATCTAACTTTATATACCTACAGAGATACATATCTGATAACCATACCTTCTGAGTAGTAACTTAGTAACGTTTGGATACTGGGTTTAAATGCGTAGTTAAACAAAAAACTTTTTAACAAAAAATTAAACCGACTCCCAAAAAACACTGCAAATTGAAAAATAACTTTAATTTCGGTAGTCGGTGTCTTTAGTTTTGTATTTTCGTTTTTGGCACCGACTTCCGAAATTAAAGTTATTTTTCACTTTGCAGTGTTTTTTGGGAGTCGGTTTAATTTTTTGTTAAAAAGTTTTTATTTCACTCTTTTTAGTTGGATGATTTTTAATTTACCTAGTTACAAGAGCCTAAATGTCAACTACTCATAACCTTTTACAAAATATTGCTTTTCCCAATGCTGGGCCGTTAATTGTTGAGGACTTCACCATCAGCTCTACATCACCATATGCATTGTGACGAGCATAAAGTGCTTAACATTCATATTCAAATAATCGAATCGCAATCCACTCAATACTTATTATTGAGTAGTTTCGGCGGCCATCTGTGGTCTTCATGATCAGTTCCACTTTCCCAAATGGTACTTTTTGAGAGCAACTGCACAAGTTACTATAAGAAATACCCAAAACGGCATAGGTGTGCCTATAATATTTGAAGAGTTCCCTCGATTTCTCCAAGATCCCATCATCAGATCCTGACTTTGGTGATAATTGGACCAATTTCGAAGTATACCTATTCGAACAAAAAAAGAATTTTCCAAATCGGTTCAGCCGTCTTCGGATATACGCGTCGAATTGATAACTTCCTCTTTTTGTCGTCGGTTGAAAAAGGATTACTGCAAGCCAAATGGCACTTCGCGAGGAAAGGCTTAAGACGTTTCTACGAAGTAAGGCAAACCAGGGGTAACTGAAAGGGGTAGGAGGGCGCTGGTAGCTCAGACTCATCGTCCTAGATGGAAGAGTAATGCGACACGAGTCACGATGTGGAAATGGTAGTATTTAGGTGGCTGAGCAAAGAATTTGTTTTCGACTGCATCTTTTTTTAAGTAAATAAATAAAAAAAATGTCATGTGCTTGTGTATTTTGTGAGCCCGCGGCTTTGCTCATCTGATAATTTTTACCACCAAATTTAAATTAGCTTATAAGTCTCTATCCAGCCCTTCAGCTTTCTTCACAACAAAAACTTATCAAACCCTTGCTCGGTTTTGACGTGAAAGAAGGACAAGCAAACAAACACTCTTTTTCATGTTTAGATATGTATTTGCTTATATTACGCAAAGTATTTTCGTGTTCTTGTATAAGATTTTATGAAAAATTCCCGGCTATCGTACCTACATACTTATTATGTAATATTATTATTTATTGTTGTCATTTACTATTGTAACTATGCTTTGGCATAAGGCGTAGTGTTTTACAGTATAACTTACGTAGTAACTATTAAGTAATCTGTGGTATAATTTATAATGACGTTAGGAGCTTGTGGCTATAACCGCCTTATGGGTTGATATTCAAATTTAAGCCACGCTTGCCCATGGGTAAACATCTCATCAATTAATTATTCAAACAAACATATAACCTGTATTACTTGTTGATGTAGTGCCCTCAAAACGCTGAAGGAAAACATCGTAAGAAAACCAGTAAGATTATTTTGGGATCGAAAAATCGACATCCACCAACCCATACTGGGCCATTGTGGTGGATCACGATTCATTCCCTCTTATAGGCTTGTTTCCCAGCAGTTGGAACATTATAAACTGATTCAATTGAATATACATATACATTTAAATAAAAAATAAACTGCCCTATGTTAGTTTATTTTCCTAGAAATTTGTGCGCATCGCTGTCACCTGGTAATGCGCCCAAAAGACTAGCGGCATTGCCACGTTGTATGGCAATGCTTAACCTCTGTCCAAGGTAAAAGAGAGACCCAAGGGCTGGCCCTTGGGTCTCGCGAAGTGACAACTAGGCGTCTGAAAAGTTTGCACTCGAACCCAACGATCCCAAGGTCTTAACCCCAAACGGCTCGAAAATGTAACTACCAATAAGGTTATTATATTTCCGCCGCTTGAGGTTTTCAGCAGCTGCAGCGGCAGCGACAGCACAGCAAGACGAGCTAGGAAGATGGGATGGCACAAGAGTATCGACACAAGTTGCGTCCCACACTAGAGGCCTACCCATCTTCATATCATAAACCATACCCATATGCTGATTATGTTGCGTAATATTATATACAACTGCGCAACTGCAAAATATTATATTCTAATATGACATTCGTTCGTTGTTTAAATTTTGTAACATTATTCCTTATATCTTTCATATTTCCATCGCTTTGTATATTGTGCGACGTTCCTGTGAGACAATGGAAGCATTATGAATGAAGTATTGCTTTAATTGATAGTAGTCATTAAGGCATGTGTGGAGAGTATAAGTCTTGACATCAAAAGCAAAGGGTCGATCATTTGTTCTGTCTTTGTGTCAGATATAATTTATGTTATTAGCTTTTGCGCTTGGGTTTTGTCGATTGGTGGAGTTAAAAGTACGCATATATTATTAGTCTAAGTAGTATTCTTATTTTATGATTTGGATAACCAGTATTGATCTTTTCTCAGATTCATTTAATGATCCAAAGGCTTGCTTGTAATTTAGCTAGATGTTAAGCATTGCCATACAACATAAGAAAACCGTAAGTACAGTGCAACTTTGAGCCTCTTTTAATTGAGCCAATAGTCATAACTTAGTTTTCTCTAAGTATATCTAGATAGCCTTGGTCAAGACCTAATTTTCATAGTCATAACTTTACAGAAAATCCACTTAATTGATGTTGTAAGATGTTTGTATGCTCTCTTTGTATTCAAATAAATTTGTCTATTCTTACTTTTATTTATCAGGACTTAGCTCCCTGAAATAGATAGACATATTCATGAAAATACTCGATTTAATTACTACACTAGATAGGCTACCTAGCTCAAATTACAGGCTTACACTCACTGTATTAACTCCTGAAATAATAGACTACTAGCTGACCCGGCCACGCGTTGCTGTGGCTAAAGTTTTTGTTATATTACATTATAGTAAACAATCTAAGAGGAACAATAACAGAACATCAGCCACGGAGTCCACTATGCTTTTTCACACAGATGGTATTTGTAAAAAAATATGGTGATCTCCTTATTTGACTTTCTACTACTATAACCCTTTAGTACAATGAAATTATTTACGAACAAAGACGAAAATGTTGATGTTGGTATACAAATTCACTGGATTGAGATTTGAAGGGGAAGTACGTTGAACACAATTAATTAAAATGTTCTTACACTTGATATTAAGCAGAAATCAATAGGTACAAAATAAAAAATTTCAGATTTATTATTTCCATTTAATTTTATAACAAATATAAGTATATTACAGTATAATACAGTAAATAACATGTGACGCTTAAACTCATGAATGAGGTAGGCAAGGCAGACAGTCTTAAACTTTTAAACATTAATATCTATTTTTTTGAATTATAAATACTTTCAATTTCAATTTAATTTAACACCAATCGTTGCACAATGTTTTTGGTTAACCTGTCTTTAGCTAACACAAATAGATTCGACGGTAACCCAACACGTGAACACGCAACATATAGTTGCCCATGAGAAAAACATGGATTTTCCAAATCTAAACCACAAATGGACATTGTTTGACCTTGAGATTTATTTATAGACATGGCGAAAGCTAAACGAATTGGAAACTGTAGCCTTTTGAAGGGTATGGTAGAATCTGATGGTATCATCGGAATACGTGACAGCAGGACCACTTTTCCTTTAAACTTCCCAGCCAAAATGGTTGCTTCAAGAATGTTTCCGGTGATCTTTTTGATGACCAAACGCGTACCGTTACATAATTAAGGTGGATTCAAATTACGGAGGAGAATAATAGGGGAACCAATCTTTAATCGAAGATTATGTGGTGGCATTCCAGGGATATCTAATGAATTTAAAAATTCAATCGGAAAATTTACACTTTCATTTTCATCAACAACAGTATCGATTGATTTAAAAGACATCAGATCGCCTGGTAACAACTGTTGTATCTGGAAGTTAATTTCGTCAACATCAACGTTTTTGGCTGCCAAAATCGCCCGTTGACTAAGCCATTCATGATTCAAATAATTATTCTGTATATCCGGGAAAATACTCTGAATCAATTCATTTTTATCCTGAACAACAGTGCAAAAATTGTCTGGTAGTTTAATGCATTGCGTATTTGGTTGCAGTTCTATTTTACCGTTCCCAATATCTAGTAGTTGTTCGGAAAATATTTGTGCTGATCGATCATTTTGCAATTGTACTCGCATATTTATGGTCAATCGAAGTGTTTCAACACTTCGCCATAAGAATGATTGTTTCAAACATGCATTAATCTCATCCGCGAAAGTAGAGCGAGGTATAACCGGTAAGGTCTGCCGGAAGTCACCAGACAAAAGTAAGATAGCACCACCGAAAAGTTTATTATTGCTGTTTAAATCTTGCATAGTTCTGTTTAATGCTTCAAGTGAATATTTGTGTGCCATTGTGCACTCATCCCAAATTATTATAGAACTCTTCTGCAACACTGCAGCTATTCCACTATTCTTTTTGATGTTACACATTGCATCTGGTTTATTATGAACGTCCAATGGCAGCTTGAATGTTGAATGTGCTGTTCGCCCACCATCCAGTAAAGTAGCCGCAATGCCTGACGATGCTACTGCTAATGCGATTTTTTTGTTGCGACCGTATTTTGGCAAGAATCAACGATATTAAAAATGTCTTACCGGTTCCACCGGGTGCATCCAAGAAAAAAAACCGCCTTGTTCAGCAGCAACAGCCAGCATAATCCGATCATAAATAATTTTTTGTTCTGCTGTCAGTAATGGTTGCATAATCCGATCATAAATAATTTTTTGTTCTGCTGTCAGTAATGGTTCACTGTTCATGATAATTGTTGCTAAACTTCCATGGTCATATTGATTTTCTCGTTGTAAATCGGTATTGACTAAGTCGGTGGCTGGACGATTAGGTGATGGCATACCATAATGATTAAGTGGTAAATTTGAAATAAGAACACATAAATCCTGAGAGGATTTGTTGACGTTGCGACCGTATTTTGGCAAGAATCAACGATATTAAAAATGTCTTACCGGTTCCACCGGGTGCATCCAAGAAAAAAAAACCGCCTTGTTCAGCAGCAACAGCCAGCATAATCCGATCATAAATAATTTTTTGTTCTGCTGTCAGTAATGGTTGCATAATCCGATCATAAATAATTTTTTGTTCTGCTGTCAGTAATGGTTCACTGTTCATGATAATTGTTGCTAAACTTCCATGGTCATATTGATTTTCTCGTTGTAAATCGGTATTGACTAAGTCGGTGGCTGGACGATTAGGTGATGGCATACCATAATGATTAAGTGGTAAATTTGAAATAAGAACACATAAATCCTCGATCAAGACCAATGCTTCGTTGTACATCTCTGATGTATAATCTATGTTTTGGCATTGATTTGTTTGTCTAATTCGGTGCAAGATGTCTTCTGTCATACAATTTTTATATTTTTCCCACAAAGTTTGTGCTTGCGAGGGATAACATGTCGTCAAAATAATTGCAAACAACTGACGAATGTTATTCGGTGTTGATGTCAACGCAGCATCAGCAAGCGTTAAGTCCCAATGGTTATCGTCTTCTAGCAATTGCAGTTCACGACATGCATATTCTCAGTACTTCTGCGGCGATACATTGGATAACCATCAATATCCGTGATCGTGTCATTCGTATGCGGCTTTGGGAAGTTTTTTTTACATTTTCCATTTTCCATGCACGGTGACGTCATGTTGAAAGCACCGCATGGCCCATGGATCATGTGTTTGGTGACAATATCAAATAATTCTTGATCAATTAATGGGTCTGGAATTTCGGCTGAAATTATTTGATCGATTTCTTCAGGACGGATTCTATCTTTAAGCCAAATCAAAATGTGGGCATGAGGCAAACCTCGCTTTTGCCACTCTATCGTATACAGCCAACAACGTGTGATACCAAAAATTGAATATTTAACAATAAATCAATTAAGGATTTAAATTTTTGTTTAAACACACGTGCAGTTAAATCATGACGATGAATGGCTTGTTGTCCTGGCAATAGTAAAGTTTGTATCTCTTCCCAATTCGGATTGCATGTGAATGTAATAAATAAATCCGGTCGGCCGTAATGACGTACGTAAGTCATCGCATCTTGTATGTATTCCTGCATGTTCCGTGGACTGCCGATGTAGCTTGAAGGTAAAATGAAAGCATTACCGATGTCATTGGGATTTAAATTTCCATCGATGTTTCCAGCAACAGCATCTCGTAAGTGAATATATTCTTCCGATCGTAGTTTTGCCTGGTTGAATCGAAGGAATCGCAAGCGTTCGCTTTCGACCTTAGCATACATATCAACAATGTATTGATGGAACAGCTGACGATATCGAAGGATATAATTGTCTTGATGTTGTCTAACCATTATTCGGTGTGCGTAGTAGTTCATTGAGCTAACTTTATTATTTCTGTAATCACCTAAAAAAATAAAAAATAAAATGCAATACGAAATTAATATCTATACATACAGTAAGAAAATAAATAGATAATTGTCAAATTTACCGGTATTTGGATCATACTGTTTGATATTAAGGTGATATTCATCTTGTCCTTGCCAAAATATCAATGGATATTGTAGTGCGTCATATGAATGGTGTAGATCCGAAATCGTACTGACAGTGTTGTCTCGCCGTGTAATTTTTATAGATCTTTTGTCAACTGGATCACCAACCATGATAACAGCAACCTCATCAACAGTTGGAGCGTTGAATCTACCAGCATGTTCACCTAATGGTACTTTGTCGGCTTTTATGACGATTTGATAATTGTCATTTTGCAGTCGTGGCGAAACTCTTTTGATCAATTGAATTAGTTGATTGTGATCTTCTAAAAAAATTTCCAATAATATCACAATTGCTCTTTCCTCTGTTTGTTCAATAAAATTATACAGGCACCGAGTCGTCACGCGCTCTTCACAATCGCCCATAAAATAAATTTGAAGAAATTTCGGATTGTTATCAGGCATTGGCATCAGTGATCCGATTTTATGGTACACCTGGCCTTGAATTTTGAATGTAGTTTCAAAATTACGTCCATCGGATGCACGATCGCAAATTTTAGTTGCCCCAAATGACGTCATTTGGAAGCAAGAATTAAATTTGCGTATCTTACGCAAAAATAATTTGGAATCATCTGAATTGCCAGTAAGAAGGGATAATAAAGGCTCCGGCGGAGCGGGTAGAGGTGACAGCACAACTTTTCCTGATGCGCAGCACATGCCGGCTGCTTCATTCCGAAATTTCAATGCCTGACAATATTGACATACTTTATCCATTCCACCGATAGCAATTTTTGAATGCGCTGAGTAGTCAATATCTGGTGCCTATTCAAAGGCAAGCCGAACGAATGATGCACGTGTTAATGAGCGGCTGATCCGTTGCCTTTGTCGATCTAGTACTCGTACTGTAGCTATGTTTCGTTCTCGTGCCGCTCTTGTTCTCGTAATATTCTGTTGCAGACGTTCGTCACGCTGTTCTTGAGATTCTTGTGCACGACTTTCTGCAGTCCTGATTCTTTGAGCTGCATTTCTTGTTTCGATTTGTTCTGGTAATTGCTGAGCTCTTTCAACACGTTTGCGTCGTGACCCTTTGCTGCTCGCGTTGTTGAGGTTAGATTTTTTCGGTGGCATTTGACTGAAAATAATAATTTAATCGTTTAAATATTAGAAAGAGGAACTGAAAAACATGTTATCATAGCAAATTGAAATAATAAGTGCAAAATAATTTTCAATGGAGGTTAAATAAAAATAATATAAAAATTTTTGTACAATTATTGAAAAAGTGTGGAGAGCTTTGTGCCATTTTCTCATTGATATATTAATTAACTTTTATAAAACTATGTGATATTACTTACATGTATAAATTGAAATTATTGTTCCTGTGCTCCTACTGTGGCTATGTCTCGTTCTCCTGCTGCTCTTGTTCTTATGATATTCTCTTGAAGACGTTCGTTACACTGTTCTTGAGATTCTTGTGCATGACCTTCTGCTGTCTTGATTCTTTGAGCTGGATTTCTTGATTCAATTTGTTCTGCCAACTGATGGGCTCTTTTAATACGTTTGCGTCGTGCCTCTCTGGTGCTCGCGTTGTTGAGGTTAGATTTTTTCCGTGGCAAAGTAACACGTGGCCGGCTATGCTAACACCAAAAATTTAAAAAGTGAAAATAATTGAATTATACGGTATTTCGTTCACTACAAAATAAATTTAATTAATTTTATAGCGTCAACAACACGTGGTAATTATGCTGTTAAAATGTAGCTTATATGACACGTTTGTAGATTTACCATAGCAGCGCCATCTATTGATTACTTACTCAACCCAGTCGAAAGGTATCGACATCTGTTAGAATCATTTGGAGTTAACAGATAATTGTGACTGTCAAATAATAACAGACAAATAATTAGCAATAAATTAAAATTTCGACTATAATTTGAGATTTAAACTATCCTATCTCTCAAGTTGGATCGAACTGCACATGGTGTGCGAATTTTATTATAATCGGTTAAGTGGTTTAGGAGTCCATTGAGGACAAACATTGTGACACGAGATTTATATATATTAAGATGAAATCAAATCATAGAAGAATTTTCATAGTATATTTGTGTATAATGTATTACATTTACACGATCATAATTTTTCAGCCACACTAGGTACACAAATAGCTGGGATTTCAAAAGATAGGTAATTTCATGAGGATTGTAATGATAGTCACATGTCATAGTTTGTTATTGTATTAATATAGACCAGGGGTCGCCAAATGGCGAACCGCGGTCCAAATCCTGACCACCCCGGCACCCATTTTGTGCGGACCGCGAGAAAACAGCAACTTCCACTACAGAGTATACTTCAGCAAACACCTACTTAACATTTTCTAAACGAAAAAGAAAATATAGCTGCCATTGCTTCCTTGATGGACATTTTTAAACGTATCAATGACCTGAACCTTAAACTTCAAGGCAAGAACTTGGATTGAATACTTGGATTGAAAATTTTATGAATGATCTTGGTAATGAATGCTTACACTTATGTTTCTTTATTGTTGATTATGCATGCTTCCACTGTTTGACATCTATTTTATAGTATAAAATAAGTGAGGGGAATGGTACTGATAGCCGAAATACAGGCTTTACCTAGTTCGGCTACAGATGTTAAACTCAGTTGCCACATTGCATTACTTATATGTTTTTACGGAAATAGATATATTATTAATACTATAAACACTTCCTCAATTTAAATAAAATTATCAGCAGTGACAATGAGATTGACATTGGCCAATACAAGACGTTCATTACGGATCGGAATTTAAAAACAGCTTCGCAGATTTTGAGAAAGTTGTAGAAATCCTCAGCAGCATTTACTCTCTGCATCGTAATGGTGAATTGAGCAACGAAGCTGCAGTTATTTTCAGAGGTGATAAAGCTACTCTGCAGATGGTAATAATCGATTTCCAAGAAAATACATAAACAACAGTTTTAAAACACAATCATCCGCAAGTTTCTAATGAAGATTTCTGGATAAAATTTGTGTGTGTCATTTTTCTCTACGAAACTAATTAGTGACCCCTGAAATAGATTATAAGCCTTTTGTACATAATGGTCTGACGAAAATAAAGATTGATTTCGGTAAACGATTTGCGGTCCTCGTTACGGCAAAGTTTCGTTGGATCTAAGCGGGCAAGGTTCCCGACTAACTTCGTAGACATCGGCGTGGCATATTTTTATACTTCTAAGTGGAAACTAAAAAAACCTGAAGAGTTACGCCAGTCGCTTCCTAAAAAGTTATGAAGACTTATTAGTTATGTGATTTTATTGCGTCAAAAAATCTCGTCCCTTGTTAGAGATACCTGGAATCTATAAGTCTAGGACATCAGCACCACTAGGACACGCCTGAATACACCCAGAAATGTAGACAAGTACTTACGCTTCATATCCTGCGATCACGCCCGTCCGGCACAATATTTTTGTGCCTAGAAATATTTTTGCAGTTTTCAACCATGTTAATAAAATACTGCAGTTCATTTCATCAAACGTAAACACACTACTGTTTTCAATACAAATTACATTTCGGAAAACATAAATAGATGTACTGGGCAGATTGAAGAGAATTTTCATATTTATAATAACAGTTATACTACGTAAAATACTGGTAATCACTTGCGTCCGTTTGTCTGGAAACCGAACCCAACATAGGGATTGGCTAGGAAATTTGATTATGCCTATTTATTTATTTATGCAAGGCACACCAACGATATATTTACGTATGCAATGTAATACAAGCAGGCTAAGGTTTCAGATTCAGTGCAAATATATCACTTACAGGTATGCACATCATTCTAAGTGCAAGATAAAATTAATTAAAGAACAGATTAAGCAAATCAATTCTATCATGTAAACATCATAACATTCTTCCTTTGCAGGACAGACGTACGATTTTGGACATGCTGTTTCTTTATAATATTTGTAGTGGAAATATAGACTGCGCTGATCTAAGTAACTTAGTTTTGAGATTGAGCACACCGTCACGACGGACTAGGCACACTCAGCTTTTCGATGTACCACATGCCAGTACAAACTACGCTCAGAATTTAGTTATTAGTAGAATACTAAGGACTTTTAACAAAAACTTCTCCCATTTGGATATATTTAACTCCAAAAAAGGTATGTTTAGGAAGCAACTTTTATCCTCTGTACATGTCGATTTACCTAATCAGATCCTAACAGAAGTAAAATAGTACGAGATTAAGTATGTACACTACATGTATGAGTATGGTACACTACAGGCATTCATCATACACCATATACCTACACACACACATACACACACACACGCGCGCACGCACCAAGACACAGTCATTTAATACTCCCCATGCACACTTCTTAATACTGTATAATAATGTTAATCTTATAAAAAAAATATTTCCTACATGTTTGTTACTAGTGAATAAATTGTAAATCCGTAATTGGCTGTAAGATTAGATTTAAGTTACTATAAAACATTGTTTTAAGAGCTGTGGATTTTGTTATAAATAAATAAATAAATAAATAAATAAATAAATAAAACCAAATAATCATGTTGAAAGTAATCATGTCAATAAATTAATTAATATGAAAATAACAGTAGTAAATTAAATTGAATTAAATGTCAAATAAAATTATTATACATGAAAATAAGTTGCATTTACATATTAATTAAAATAACTTTGAGTAAAAAATTATTTAAAATTAAAATGTATATTATAATAAAAAAAGAAAGCACCTGATCACAGGTCAACATTTTTAAGTTTTTTGCCTACCAGTTTTGATTGCATTATTAAACAACGACATACATAATTATAAGAGTACCTACTAGCTTCTGCTCGTGACTTCGTTCGCGTGGGAGGGTATTCCAACGTAAATCCCGATTACTTTGTATATACTTACTGTTTTAGCGTGGACTGTATTTTTTAGGTTTTGTAGGTCTTTTATAGTGAAACACTGCAAGTAATTACCACAAGATCTATTTATTGTAATGATTTTCACGGAATACAAAGTTTACACACTGCAATGGTAGACGGAAGTGGTTTTAGGAGTGAATGAACAATTGAGAAAGTATAAAAATGGCAGTATTGCCAGTTAATATTGTAGGATTCCTACACTTACCAAATATCATTCAGATCCGTTCAGTGGTTTCGGCCTGTTCCTTATCACATGGTGAGCTACCCATCTTCAACACGCTTATTTGGTGAAGAATGGCTGGGAAATTTAGCCCACATTTTTATACATACCTCATCGTCATCTGCTTACTCTTTTTCTCAACTATTTCGGGGCTGGCTTTCAGTCTAACCTGGTGTAACTATGTACTTACCAGTGTTTTACACGAAGTGATGGCCTATCAGACCTTCATTACCCAGTAGCTGGGTAACGAGGAACAGAATACACGAACAGATATGTTAATATAATACAGTATGTTAACTAACAGAGAGCGTTCCCGTTAACCCACAATAGTATAGCATCCATACATGCTAAAAAAAACAAAGAAACAGTCTGTACACATGTACGCATTCATGAATAAATTGCGACGTTGCCATCCTTCAAGTACGCGTGTACAGAGTGTTTCTTTTACGGATCAATTTAACATTTTTAGTGAATATTTTAATATTAGAAAAAATAAATAAAAAAAATTTGTTTTCGAATGGTAATATTTTTTTAGCATGTATAGATGTTATACTATTGCGGGTTAACGGGAACGCCCTCTGTTAGTTAATATACTATATATGTATGATTGTAACTCAATGTAGCATACAAATAGTCTCGTACAGGAAACCCCGGTATGGAGCTTGAATATGTACAAATAGGTTTAATCCCTAGGCTTGACAGGTGGCTTTACCAATCAAACTAGGGCATCTGTTCTTGGCAGAAATATCGATCCTATTAGCAAGGGTATACAGGATTTAAGGTTCAGAGTTTTCTAGTGTTTTCGCAGAAACAATACTAAATATTTTTTTTCCTCCTAGCTTTAGAAAACATCAATATTGGTACTCTGTAGGTACAAGTCATCCCGCTATGAGAAGTTCAGTGAGTTGGGCTGTCAATTCACATTGACAGTACACTTCACGCTAATTTCGCTTCAGTTTTTCGGTTACTTTTTGATAGAATATTGTAGTGGTGTGAAATATTGGTAAAGTAGGTTTATTTGTTTTCGGGATTGACAACTCACTTCAAGTTATCGCTCTGGTGTGATTTTCTAGAGCGAAAAATATAACGACTAAGTCGAGTCGGAGTTAAGCGTAAGGATTTTAAAACCACGTATTTTTTTAAGACAAAAGTAAAACACACAGGGGCAGCTGACCCTCACAGATTAAGTAAACACCTTTTTTTCTATTTTAGTTGCAGGCTTAGGTACTTATTTCGAATATAAAACTGCTTATTTTGAAATACTAAAAGCTTTAAAGAAAACTGTTTAAAACCCTTAAGCCTGCAATACATGTTGGCCGAGCGTTGTCGAGTGAAGGCCAATACCAACATGTAGACGGTATATTTGCTTTGTCTTGCTATCGCTCGGTGTCACTTCCCTAGTTGGCCGAGTGGAGGCCAGCGCCAACGTGTATAGAGCTCATTTGGTGCAACTTGTCTTCGCTCGCCGTTGCTCGTGATCACTTGCCTCACTTCGGATCGGTGTCGGTTTTTGGTCATAAATCAAAGGCGCTCGCCTGCGCTCGGCCAACGTGTGGGCAGCTCTACAGACCCTCTTCTACATTGGTCGTCTGCATTGGCGTTCGACGAAGTTGTCGAACGTGTGGACATTATTTCTTTCCTTGTACCTATTTGCCAACGCTCGCGTTGACCTACGCTCGGCCAACATGTATTTACAACATGGCTTTACAATAACGCCATTCATTTGGTATGTCGTTAAACTTTTTTATCATTTCTGAACCAGAAGTAACCCCTTATATCTGAAATCTGGAAGTGTTCATATCAGGCAGGGGGCAATGAAAAGAGTTAGAGGAGACCTTTGCCAAGGCACTCCACTCATTTTGTCAATTTTGCTGTACATTTAGAACCTAATTTCGGAAATAAACGACTCAGTTTTCTGAAATTTTATTAATATACATTGTGTGTCAGTGTTTGGGTTACAGAAGTTTACGTGTGTGTGTATTTCAATTTACTTATTAATCTCAAGTATTAACTTGGGTCTAATAGATTTCAAGAAACTAAAAAAACTTCTACTTAGAATAATAATTTAGAACAGACCTGAATTTATTATTTATCGATATATCTTAAGACCGATTAAGGATAACATGTTAATCTATATTTTAAATACTGGAAGGGTTCCGCTAACATATCGGCTCAATTAACTACTCTGAGCCGTATCCCTTACATTCACTACCAATACTTAATCAACGTTAAATTTACATAAAACAAAGGCACATAATCTAAATTAACAACAGTGTTCCCAAAACTAAAGAGCTCGGATTTCGGCTGTAAAGTCGAACAATTCCAATAATCTGCGTTCAGCTAAACCCGCTCTTCAACCTACGAAACCCCCTTAATTTTCGTCCCTAACAGTAAATTCTACACTATCCAACTTTACTTGACACATCACCATGCTTGACACAACTCCTTTGTGACCCATGGAACTGATTGAAAAGATTTGAAGGGAAGGTCATTTTAAATTGGTTGATTTATATTTCTATATTAAAGACACCTGTTTCCATCTCTTTACGATGTATAGTTATTGTGACGGACTAACATTCTGTATTGTTAGTTTGTATTTTGAAAATTATTGGGATTTAGGACTATGGTGTTATTTATGGCGGGGTATACCTACAATATGTTCGAGAAGGATTTTTGGATAAAATAATATGAAGATCTACCAATACGGTACTCGCCAATCTTTATGATTAAGTAATCGCCGAGGTTGGTCTATGGATAAAAATCATAACATTATCGTGTCTTAAAAAACACGTTGAACCATTGATTGGAGCTGTCATTGGTACATATTTGATAGTCGTTACCGTTAGCCAAAAAACTGTAAATGTGTGGCCAGTCTTGCCAAGGCGTTTTGTGTTACTCAGTTTCTGGGTTGTATCGACCAGATAGTTCGCTCCATGTAAAATACTGGTACTCAACTGAGTTTGGTAACACTGTTAGCCGACTCAACATAGTTCAGAAAAGGCTGATTTTGTATAGAGTATTTAAGAAGTGTGAGATCTTAAAGAAATAAATAAAATATTTTCTTTTTCAGAACAAAAACTATTTAAACTAGTACCATTGCATGGACCAAATTGTATTTACTTCAAAACAGACTTCGACCTTGTTCGACTTCTGAGTTTTTTTTACAGTGCATTTTCTCAGAGTAATAAGTAGCGAAACACCGGTCACGAATAGATGAAATTTACGAAAAAAATACGTATTAACGTTTTATTTCATAGCCAATTAAGAAAATAAATATCATTTAAATTACTTATGACTAAATAATACCAATAAAGCAAACCAGCTGTGGTCAAACAGAATATAGGCGACTGTCGAATCATTGTTACTTACTGTTAAGTATGAGGATAGGTCGATGATATGCACGGACAAGTGAAACGATTGCTGGTTAGTAACGCACTGCTTTATTATCATAGATGACGCTAACGTATGGCGCGCGGGGCGGAGCGCGTATACACAACATTCCTCCCTCTATTACAGAACTCCTGAACAATCCAGAATCTTAAAACTACAATTAATGCTATGCTATATATATGTATACTAAACAATATTAAAAGTACTTTTTAAAACAAATAACGGGGCGTTTTCGTAACGATCTCTTTGGTGTAACAATTATTGAGCTATCGTGTTGTGACTCCTGGGTGTCGGTTTCTGCTTCTTGGAACTCATCCTCAGAGTCCTGTTGGTCCTGTCTCTGTTGTTTCAACATCTACTTCATTCGAAACAGTTTGCTGCTCTTGCTAATCAGCCTGAGGGGAGTCACTCAAAGACTTGTCCTCCCTCAGCATCTCATCATCTCTCATCATCTCATCTCAATCTACTATTATCGCGTCTATTTCCACGAAATAGACGCGATAATAGTAGATTACGTGTTCTTTGAGCAAATACAGCCCTAATGCGCAAAAGTGTCTGCTGCATGGCACCAGAAATATATAATAAATTGCCTAAAGACTGGAAGAATTTGAATTTGTATTTGTTTAAAAAAACATTACGCAACTTTTTAGCAGACAAAACGTATTATACTGTAAACGAATTTCTGGCGGAAAAAATATTGATAATATATAGTTTTAATTTTAACTATTTTTATTTATTTATTTATTTATTTACTAGCCTTTGCCCGCGACTTCGTCCGCGTGGAATAGTTACTTTGGGCTAACGTTAAATTTAACCCCGATTTTGAAGCATTCTTCATTGGCGCTCCGCGCCTATTGGCCTTGGCGTAATGATTCTCTATAAATTGACTATTTAATTAAAAAATAATTTTTCAATTCGAACCAGTAGTTCCTGAGATTATCGCGTTCAAACAAACAAACAAACTCTTCAGCCTTATATTATTAGTATAGATAGCTGTTGCCCGCGACTTTGTCCGCGTTTCCGTCGCTTTTGTAAAAAAAAGTAGCCTATGTCCTTCCTCACGGTTCAGTGATTTTGATGTAACAGACAGATTAACTTTCGTAATTTAGTAGGGAAATATAATATGTCAATCTATAATAAGAAAAAAAAAACTGTTGAAAAATATCGTAATACGGAACCTCACAATATTATTGTTAATAGCTGTGCCCGCAACTCCATCAGCGTGTAATTCCTTGTGTGTTATTAAGTTAATGTATTGGTAATATTGTTTAGATTACGTTCACATGACGCTTAAGTACCTATAGAACGAAATTTTATACCTTCGCCCGCTAGACGCGTCGAGCGTGGCGACCGATTCTCAAAAATAATCCTTATAGCATGATTCAGTATTCACGTGCGATGGCTTATTATTAGCGTATTTCATGTATAACTTTGGTGTTTCTATACCGATTTATATGATTATTTTTTATGGAATAGTTAATAATGTTAACTTTTTCAATTAGGGGTGACTGAGAGTGTTATAAACGTAAGAGCAGACAAATATTATAATCAGAAACCTTCGAACTGCTAAGCTATCGGGAGTTATACGTGTTATTGTGAGTCAACCATAAGAGATAGACACATGCTGTCGTGGGATATTTTTTATATAATTTTAAGGAGAACATTTCCGTCATGAAATGATTTCTGTGTAGCTTTAACCATTAAGGTTGCACACGCGACGAAAGCTTAAAAAATGGAGTAACTTCTCCCGTTTTCCCAACATTTCCCTTCACTGCTCTGCTCCTATTGATGGTAGCGTGATGAATAGTATACTATAACCAGCTCAGGAGTATGAAAAATAATTGTACCAAGTTTCGTTGAAATCCGTCGAGTAGTTTTTGTTTCTATAACGGTTATACAGACAGACAGACAGACAGACAGACAGACAGACAGACAGACAGACAAAAATTTTACAGATTGCATTTTTGGCATCAGTATCGATCCCTAATCACCCCCTGATAGTTATTTTGGAAATATATTTCATGTACAGAATTGACCTCTCTACAGATTTATTATAAGTATAGATTCATAGGAAACTCAATAGCTTTTTTTACAATTCTCATTATACAATAACAATGTCACATGGGGTTCTGAAGCCTATTATAGAGTTTCACAACATGCATGTTAAACTAGACAGTATAGTAGTTCTAAAATTTTAACTATACAACCAAAGTAAAAATTAAAATTAAATTAAGTAGTAACGTTGTTTAATATTGTAATCCTGCTTTAAAGCTATGTATACTTTTCTTTTATTTTTTGTATTTTTGCATGCCTGATGGTAAAATATGGTTGAGCTTTATTTTCTTTTTGTTTATGTCACCACAATATTATGTTGTAAAACCCATATTTGCAAATAAAACACATCTTTATCTTATCTTTTATCAGCAATGAAGAGGTACTTCCTTCTTTCCATTCTGTTCTCTTCCCTTTGACTGAACTGCCTGGACGGAGGTTTGGTAAGTCAAGCTCGGGCTGGGGTACAGCCGTTTCTGAAGTCGCTGACGAAGGCATATACGTATGACGCGCGGGGAGGGGCGCGCATACGTAATTAGTCATTATAATTCACCAGTCTTCTAAATAGCTTTCATGTTTATGCAACACGTGGACGTGAATAGTTCGCATTCAAATTGTTATTACAAAAACCTTTAATTCAAATGTCAAAACCACAAACGACACGACAAAATGACATTTGGTTTTGTGAACTAACATAAATAACAGTAATAAATAATATTTATAAACGTGCTTCTGTTATTTGCATGAAAATAAAATAATAAATGTTTAACTTTCGGTGGCAGGTGCTTCTTTGTATTGGTTTAGAGGATAATAAATAAAATATGTGAATAAATTGTTCGAACAAACGTTACCGTCGTGTAATGTATGGAAATGGACCTTTGATAAATAGATTAAGGTTGTATTCTTTTTCTGTTTAAAAAGCATATAGGAGTAAAGAAGACAGTGTTAGAGGAAGTAATTTTAGAGAATAACTGTACAGTGCACCTACAGGCAAGCACACTACTGTGTAATTTTCATCATCACCACTGCCCTTAAAATGTAGAAAATATATGCTCGCATTTTTTGGAAACTAGCATAACCTACGGCCAAAAAACTCGAAGGTATGCGACATCTACCAAACTGTACTTGGTCCACGTTGTCGATTACGACCTCACATAGAGAGGGGGCTTTTTCTCAACAGTGAACGTTATAGGCTGATTATGTCATGTTATTTGTACTTCAGGAAGAAAAACAGAACCACTAAAAAACAATAATTATTGTTGTCTGACTGTCTGTCTCTCAGTCTATTAAGATATAATACTCGGCAAGAATCTTAAGCGCTGACCTTCACCTGCGCAGAAGCGAATTTTGGGTATTTCATTTTATATAAGTGTAATCGCAAAGCGATCCCCACCCTACTGCCGAGCTCTCAAGATCCATGCCGGTATCTATTCAAGATGTGAGGAACGCATCGATGTAACAAGTTGACTTCAATAACAAACATGTGGTTGTTTTGATCTTTAAAAGAATTAAGCTCAAAGTCTATTGAATAAAAAAAATAGTAAAGCTACTTATGAGACACATTTTCTTTATCCCAAAAATAAATCAAAATCTGGAGGATGTTTCATGTTGATCTGAAATCATTAAATTTAGCTGAAAGCAGAAAACAAGAACTAGCGGTGCGACTATAGAAAAAATGCTTAGAAATGTCAACATAAAACATTGTTTTAGATCGCTAAACCATCATGATCTGTTTAGCCTATTCCCCACTTTGTTGGGGTCAGCTTCCAGTCTAACCCGATGCAGCTGAGTATTAGTGTTTTACATGGAGTGACTGCCTATCTGACTTCCACAACCCAGTGGCTGGGTAGCACGATATCCCTTGGTTAGACCAGTGTCAGATTTACTGGCTTCTCATAACGACTGTCAAAGATGTCCAAATAATAGCCGGAATCAACGGCTCAACGTGCTTTCGGACGCACGGGGTTATCCCGCACCAACTCCGGGCTACTACGAAGAAATTACTTATAGATAAAACCAATAGCACTTTTAGCTCGAATCGAACCTCAAACTTCGTGCTTGACTGTTTCGCTGCGATCAGACGCAAGCGAGCAGCGTCCTTGTTCAGCAGAGTGCGTGTCAGCACTAACAGTCTCCTGTGTGTCATTGCCAGTAAATTAGACTGTCCCATTATTCACTTTTTGATTCCACTACATGTACTTACATGTAATTGACTCAAAATTTTAATATAGTATTATAAAGTTACTAACATAGTTTTAAGTAGTGCTACTAATGATAATTAGCTATTAATTTTATTGGTTATGGGAAGAAAATCCTGAAATAAATAATTGTATTATTATTATTATCATTCGCGCTTGCGAACACTCGACCAACGAGGCAGACTGCTAAATATAAAACAGGAATATATTTTTACAAACAAAATGTGAAGATTGTTCACTCTACTGATCTTTTTCAGTACTTTTAAATGTACTTTCAGTAGGCAATGTATACTCAAAAACTATTAAAACTCGATACGTTCGATCGACGGAAACGTTGTAAGCTAGTTATTTTGTTTTAATATTAGTAAAATAGTATTTGGTTTTGTCCCTCTTTGGTGAACCAAACATTGCCTACTTACCTAGTTACTATTTATAGAATTCTATAGTATCCAGAAGATAAATACAGCTCTCATTTACTATTGACGTACTGATTTTCATCCACCAACTTTGTTCCAAGGGATAAATATATGAATATTTTATAACAAATATTACAATTTTGAACACTACGTAATGGAGTTTTGCTCAAAGAATATTCATATGACGTTGATCATAATATAAAAAAATATTTAATTTAATTTCGTAGATATTGAATCAAGCGTGATAAATTTATTTAGTGAAGCATACAGTATTCATTCTCTTTTGTTGGGATTTATAACTTATTGCAGCTGGCAATACAAAAGCAAAAGCTACTCACATTTAGCATCTAAAAGCCATTTTTCGGGGACGTGTTACGCTTATTTTTTTATACAATACCATGTCTAAAGTGGGTTCTTAGGGTCCCGTAGTAAATTAAAGAACCCTTACAGTTTCCTTAAGTTCGTTGGTCCGTCCCTTCGGCTTCAGTTTAACTAGTTGTAATTTGGATTGTTTAAAGATAAGATAGAAAAACATGTTTTTTTAGGCTCCTCTTATACAGTCAAAGCGGGAATGATCATGAGTCTTGCAAAAATATATTTCTTCTTCTCAGTCGCTTCACTCTTCACAGAGTGGTCGTTGTCGTCACGTGGTAACTTTGTGTTGAGTGACCCGCTCCATCACCCGCCGCCATTCTTTACTGACATATTATGACTTCCTACGGCAATCGTGCATGGTGTTGCCAGTGGCGGCTTTAACCTGGTCTGTCCATCTCATCGGAGATCGCCGGAGGTGACCAAAAAGTAAGCATGAGTCTTTTGACTGTGCACGATAGGCATTGTTGGATGCTTAGTTTGCTCAGGATGGACACGTTTGTTTGGAATTTGTTCCACGACACCCCCAGCAGTCTCCTCCAACACCACATCTCTAGCGCGTCTATTCTTTTCACGTCACTTTTTGCAGTGTCCATGTCTCCGAATCGTATCGAAATATGGGAAACACCAAAGCTCTGATAAGCCGGATTTTAGTGGCTTTAGTAATGTTTTTGTTTCGCCATATTTTTTGGAGTTTGTCCATAGCGCTCCTTTTTTTTTTTTTTTTTTCTGGGTGGTAAAATCATCGAATAACTTCTCCCGCTCTGGGTTAAGCGGGAGGGAGTGTCAGACTTCTACTGACTAAAAACCCACCCTGTCCCTTCAGCTGCCCGTAAGTTCCGGAGCCCCGGTATCTTTTTACTATATTTCCGCGACCCCGGCAGGCTATGGCTTTATGAGGCCCCGTCACCAATGCTGACGGCTCCTTGAGGCGCACGTGGAACACGATGCGCCGCCGACCCGGGCCTGGTCTTTGCCGGACGGTGAGCTACCCCTGCTCGCCGTCCGCAAGCCCGCGCCTACGGTGGCCGGAAATCGGCTCGCGATCCCCGACGCCCGGGGCGTCTACCACGACGGCTGGGGCGCGAGGAAGAGAGTTGCCTCTCCCTTGCGCGTTCGGCCTCCTCCTTCGCTAGCATGACTGCTTCACAGAAGGAGGCGACCGCATCCTATTCCCTCTCGCTCCGCACCATGGTCTGAACCAGAGCAGGGCGCGAGAGGTCGCCGCCGCCGACCGCCTCTACGAGGACACGGCGGTGCTCCGCCCAAGCAGGGCATACCTCGACCGTATGCTCCACCGTGTCCTCCAGGCGGTCCTCACAATGACGACACCCGGGCGTGTCCTCCCGCTGAATCCGAAATAGGTACCTACCAAAACAACCATGTCCGGTCAGCACCTGCGTCAGGCGGAAGGTGAGGACGCCGTGGCCTCTCTCCAGCCACTCCTCAAAGAGGGGACTTATCGCCGCGATTGCGGCGTGCCCAGCCTTCGGTTGCGACAGCCACTCTTTCCATACTGCCGTGAGATCGCGCCGGAGTTCTATCCGCTGAGCCGCGACTTGCCGCGGTAGCGGAGTTTCACCCCGGCTTAGCACCTCCGCGCGCCAATTGTGCACGCGCGCGAGGGATACCGCCTCCAGATCCCACGGCAGCAATCCGGCAAGGAGGTTCGCCGCCTCCCCAGAGATCGTGCGGTTTTCTATTCCGTTTGCAATATATGAAGGTCACATCCTTCACCAAATAAATATTAGTTTTTGGAATATAAAAAGTAAATATTATTGTAGTATGTTCAAATGAGAATAGTATGAAAAAAAAATTGAGGCTAGAGGTACCGAGTCACTCCACCAATTTCTTTGGTAAGTCGTTCGCAGCTCAAGCAGTACGACTGTGGAATACTCTTCCCGTGTCAGTAAGACAAGCACAAGCCGTTACTTCTTTCAAAAACATGGCAAAAGATCTCTATCTCTCTCTTTAATTTGTTACTATTTTTTATATATCTCAGCTTTGTTCTTTTTATGTGTATATATGTGTATTGTGTATGTAGGTTATTTATTGTATATAAGTGAATAGTACACCATGGACTACCCGCGTATTTATTTTCTCCTGTGTCAAATCCATCCAAAGGTTGTCTGTAAAAGATCGCTTTTAGTGATAAGACCGCCCATTGTAACACCCTTTGTAGTTTTTAAGTCCTTAATTAATTTCTGTTATGGTGTACAAGAAAGAGTATCTCTATCTATCTATATATGCTTGATCAGTAAATAAATATTTATTAAAATGACCAAAAATAATCACGAAAATTCATAATAGTAATTTTCATGGTACTCACAATAATAAATAATAAAATACCTGCTCAAATCAAATTTAATGATGAGACCAGTGATGTAAAACTGCACATTTCTTGACATGGGATGGGTTTTATGTTCATTTAATGTAGACTACGGAACCCTATACAGTAAACAGGGCGTGGCTTGACACGCACTCGTCTGGTTTTTATATTATCTTCTGACAGGTCATTGTCCAGATAAGTATCCATTAAAAAGTCGCTGCCAGTCATAAAAAGAAAGTATTATTGAAATAATTTAATTTTTCTTGTTAGCAAAGGAGCAACAGTCAAAACAATTTCTTAATATCTACAAAGGAATGTTTGCTATCTGTCCGGATACATGTCAAGGCGTCAATCAAAACTTTTTCAATAATGTTAGACAGTTATTTCATGAGCTCATACGACATCTAGTATATTATGGATCAGTTACAAGTTCAAATGTTTTACTTACAAACAGTTCGTATATTTTATCTCTTAAGTAATTACTAGAGCGAGAATATGTATATTCAAAGTACCTTTTACATTAAAGACATCAAAACTTGAAGCCTAAGATTACCATTAATAACAGATTGCTATCAAAGCTAACAAATGAGCAAAGTTGGCTTAAGGAGTTTCCAGAGATTTTACACTGTGACCAAAATTTAGGGCACCGTACCGAAACCGCTAATCGGGAAATGTTAACGAAAGTTAAACTATTCTGGGACCTACATCGGAGACAGGAACAATAGATTTTAAGGAGGAAATGTACGGGAGGATGTCAGGGCATGTGCCTGGCAACGTCGCTCAAAGTGACTGACTGCACTTCCCGGATTCACAGTTTTCGGTTGGAAAAACTAGCTCAATTTTTTTTTGTTTTGATTGAATTTTTTTTAGAAACCACTGCGTTTTTGAAGTCGTTTTAATATTTTTATGCTTGCAGTATTTTTGGTGCATACGTATAGTTCCACATATAGAATAACAAAAAGAATTCAAAAAATGACTAGCTGTTTCGCTCGCACATGTATTGACTTTTTATTAGCGAAAATATTGTAGTAAATATCACTATCCAGGCCTTTGAGCTATCTTGACACAAAACACATCGGACCGTTGCTCCGTTTTGACGAGAAAGCAACAAACAAACGATATTTCGCATGTATATATTAGTAGATATAGATTTGCTAATACCGTGTACCGCTAATTGCGTGTTGCGCGAGGAGCATTCACCTCGCGTGCTTGTGAAAAAAAAAATGGGGGGGGGGGGTGATGGAGGGGGGTTGCACCATTATATTGACTAAAGCATTGCCCCTCTTAATGAATCTGAAAAAAAATATGTTCCAAGTCTCTTCATTTCCGAGATCCGCCTGAAGTGGATGAGAAGGGGGGCAAGGAGGGCAACTTTGAATAATGTTTTTTACTTTACCGAGCCTCCTCTATACGAATCCCTAAAAAAAAAATACGGATCTCGTAGTTTCCGAGATACGATAGGGAGGGGTGAAGGGGGGTGAAAAGGGGATGTTTGGCACTTTTCCCGTAGGTTTGAGAGTTAGTTGTTTACGAATCTGTCAAAATATACCCACCTCCCCATCCACCATCTGGGAGAACAATTATGTCAATGAGTGAGTCAGTCAGTGGTAATTTAGCTTTATATAGTATAATTACTAGTATTTGCGTGTTGCGCAAGGTGCAAGCACCTCGCGTGCTTGTGAAAAAAACTAAAGCATTGCCCCTCTAAATCAAGTATTTGCGTGTTGCGCGAGGTGCAAGCACCTCGCGTGCTTGTGAAAAAAAAAAAAAAAAGAGGGGGGGGGGTGATGGGGGGGGGGGTTGCACAAGTATTTCGACTAAAGCATTGCCCCTCTAAATGAATCTGAAAAAAAAAATGTTCCAAGTCTCTTAGATTCGTAGATCCGCCTAAAGGGGGGGAGAAGGGGGGCGGGGGGGACTTTGAAAAATGGTTTTTACTTTACCGAGCCTCCTCTATACGAATCCGTAAAAAGAAAAAAATACGGGTCTCGTAGTTTCCGAGATACGATAGGGGGGGGGGGGAGAAGGGGGGGAAAATGGGGGGTTTGGCACTTTTCCCGTAGGTTTGAGAGTTACTTGTTTACGAATCTGTCAAAATATACCCACCTCCCCATCCACCATCTGGGAGAACAATTATGTCAGTGAGTCAGTGAGTGAGTGGTAATCTAGCTTTAGCGTAAACTTATATAGTATACATATACAACGGGTAAGATTAAGCGCAATACCCCAGACCCCAATTAGAATATTAAATTATAAGTCTAAAACAACATCCGTAACTAAATAATTTGTATCCGACCCAGGCATTTTTTATAATAATGAAATAATTATGTTTATTTTGCAAATAGGTTATAAATAACACTTTAACACATCTTTTTTTTCGTAAATGTAAACTAGATGAGGCCGGTGTTTCCTAACTGACTACTCTGAGAAGAAACATTGAAACAAACTCAGAGGTCAACGTCTCTTTTAAAGTCCAGACAACCTGTAGTGATAAAAACATATGAGAGCCATGTAGGTTAATGTAAACACTGAAACAAACTCAGAGGTCAACGTGTCTTTTAAAGTCCAGACAACCTGTAGTGATCAAATCATATGAGAGCCATGTAGGTTAATGTCTGTGGCGCCCTTTAGAGGACAGAATCAAACAGATTTGAGCAGTCCCGTCCAAACAGTGCAAGCATTTGTCAAATATCGCGTAGTTCAACTTATTTATAAAATAGTTATCTTTACTAAACGCAAAACCTATGTGCGTCATACAATATCCTTACGCAGACGCATAACTCATATTAGCGGCCGACACGCGCACGAGCGTATTTCCTTGAATTAAGGATTATATTAATTTGTCATGGTAGTGTTTCCATTTTATGTTAAAATGAAACATTTTTCCGACAAAATTTAACACCTATTTTTTATGACGGAAATCGAATCAGAAGCCGATTCTGAACCAACTACTTTCAGGAATTGCGTTTGTTCTGTTAAACTTTGTATAAATAAAACTACACAACTATTTAACTGTACTATGTATTCAATAAAACAACCAGTGTTATCTGGTACAAAAGTTAATTAAAGACTATGTTTGTAATTATATTAATATATCATAAAATGAGTCCGACCACTCTGGGTGAAGCAAAAGAGACTGTCAGACTTCCACTGACTAAAAACTCACCCTGTTCCTTCACTTGCCCTTACGTTCCGGGGCGGCGGAATCTCATTAGAACATTACTGCAACCTCGACAGGCAACGTTGGGGCCTGACAGTGCTGCTAACTGCTGCTATTTAAGGCTAATTGATGTGCTTAGGATGTCGCTGTAGCACCCGCGCAATCTACCCATCATTGACGCCGCCCTCTTCCTCATGATAGCATGAAAGTCGTCAACATGGACTTCTGCCAACATCTGCGTGTGTTGTGTGCTACAGAAGCACGAAAGCCCCATCAACAACCCCATCAACTTCAAGGTTAAACAACGCTTGTCGAGAGCGGTCCTTGGATGGTTGCCATATTAACAATACATTTTTCAAAATATATTTTAACAATATCGCTTTACATAGATGAAAGAATTTTTGTAAACGTTCCAGTATTTTTTGTTAGCTCTTGATCACTTCGTAATTAATATGTAAATATTATATTTTACTGCCGCATCTAAACCCATGATAATATCGACTGTAGTCGATATTGTCATGGGTTTAGATATAACCCTAAGAAGCTGCTATTGTGACTCAACTATGATAGTTATATATATTTCCTCACATACTTTTTTTGTAGACAATAATGAGTGTTTTAATCATGTAGTGCATCAAAATTTTGCTACCTCGTGTAATATTATTGTAATTTTCTTATGGATCTAAAATTTGTGTAAAATAAATTGTAGGCCTTGATTGATTCTCGTTATGTAGCTTTCTATTGGTGAAAGAATGGTTATAATCGGTCGAGTAGTTTTGGAGCCTATTTGGTTCAAACAAACAAAAAACATTCCTCTTTATAATATTGGTATAGGGTATAGATATAGATTAGCCATCGAATGCCATAAAAAGAAGTGTAAACATCTTGCTACAGCAGCACGATTTTCATTCATACCCGTTCGTGTTCATTAATGTTTATTCAGAATCCCCAAACACTCATTTTTAGGAAATACAATTTTTCTTATTTCCTTATCCAGACCATTACTGATTCCTTGAATCGCGATTGTTTTCCTATTCATTCCAAAACATTGGAATACTCCGTTCACTCTCTAGAATTGGGTCAATCAGGAATCAACGAAACGGGAATATAATTTGCAGAAAGGAAAAGCCAGAAGTATCCAAATTAGGTGGCATACGCTGCCTAGCGCGACATTTAACAAGATGAGGTATAAAGTCACGGATATTTTACAATTTTATGAAACGTAAGAAGCCATACACGCTAGTAAATAACGTCACACGTGTATTGCGACGGAGCATAAAGTTTATACACAATTTAGTCCTTGTTTTTAGTACAAAATGTAAAGCTGTAGAATTTGTAGGATATACGGGCAATAAGGAGTTGAGAAGGGTTTGTTGAAATACTGTGCTTATGAATACAAGCCTGAAATACCTGGTATTTGGCTTTCGGAAGATTTGTTTTAATCTTTGCTTAAGCAGGTATATCCATGGTATAAGACTATTCAAATTCGTCAATGCAAATACTTACCAATCCTTTCAAAAAGATTTACTTAAAACCCTCTGCATAAATGAGAAAATCCTCACCAATAAAGCGCGGATCAAAATATGCTGAAAAAAGTACAGTACAATCGTGAGCTTAGAGCACTCCCGGTAGAATGCGCACTATTCCTTCCTTTCTTTAAAACTTTGACCTTAGCAATAGTCCGGAACATTGTAGACGTTGTCTGTAAGGAGTAAAATAGGTTGCCAACATTTTACACATCTTTTATTTGTCTGCAGTAATATCGTGAAGATGTAAAACTTCACGCTACCAATCCTATTTTCTACTAAGATTATAAATGTGAAAATATCTTTAAAAAAAAATTGGCCAAGTGCGAGTTGGACTCGCACATGAAGGGTTCCGTAGTAACTATAATAAATATAATATACTTAATATATTTATTTGAAAACAAAAAAAGAAAAACAAAAAACCTTACAAATTTCTTAAAACTAGATTATTTACAATTTTTACAACTACGCCAAATAACTTTGTTTTTCATAGTATTTGTGTTAATTACAAAGTTATATTTGCGGTTTTATAAAATACACTGTATCTCAAAAACTGCTGACTCTATCTCGTTCAAACTAATTTTGTTTGAAAGAGAAGTTAGAGGGGGGACACACATTTTACCACTTTGGAAGCGTATATCTTTTAAACGATTAACTTTATGAAAAAGTCATTATAGAAACCTTAATGTCATTTTTAAAGACCTGTCTATAAATACTACACACGTATAGGTTTCATGAAAGAAAATATTTTCAGTTTTAGTTCCATGTATGGAGAGCCCCCTTCATTTTAAATATTTTTTAAATTTTCTCTTAAAATCGGAAAGTGGTTTACAGAATACATCTACCTACCAAGTTTTACATGTATAGTCCTAATAGTTTCGGAATAAAATGGCTGTGACATATGGACGGACGGACAGACAGACAGACGGACATGTCGAAACTATAAGGGTTCCGTTTTTTGCCATTCGGCTACGGAACCCTAAAAAATAAACAAAAACAATACTGAACTAAAAATCAAATGGAGGAGATGTTTCATTTTGGGCTACCATTATGTACACCACATAGATAAATAGGAAAAATAAAAGGGATTATCATAAATATATAAAAAAAAAATTTAGAGGCGGGTATAGCTGTTATAAATTAATATTTGGGAACATTTTTACTATGATAACCCTTGTTTTAGGGCACCCCTGACAGTCGTGTTTAACATGACGTTTGACAGATTTAAGTTGCGTGACGTTTCATGTCTTTCTGTGAGTCGAAGGGATAGCAAGTGAAAAAATATGTCGATGAATATCGAATAGATATTTTTATGCTAAGTCGATTATTGTCGAGTAAAAAATTTCGGTGTATCGGTATATATTTTAACAATAGGTAACAAATCGTTTTCGGCTTACACAGTTGCCAATTACAGGTTAACCAGCATTCTTAGTAGAAGTGATAACTAACTTAAGCAAATATTCTTATACAGTTACAAAAATAAAATAACAAAAGACAAATTATAAAATAACATAAATGAAGAAAAAAAATAAGATGAATGAGATCAAGCATAAGCTAACAGCTAACAAAGTAACACTTACAGTTCAACAATATATATATACCATATATCTTAACAAATTTGGGATTTTGGGTCTCGGGATTCTAGTAATTACGATATTAACTACTGCCCGCGAGTTCATTCGCGTAGACACGCCACATATTCGCAGAATAAAATGTAGCCTATGTGGTATTCCAGACTAGCCTATATATATTCCTAGCCTATCTCTTTGTCAAATTCTATTCGGCTCCGTTCAGTCATTTTGGCGAGAATGTAACACAAACACACGTACATCCATAATAATATGTCTAAACTTCCGCATGCATATGTGAAATGTTTACGTTGGACAATCGCTAATAACATTATATTTCCGATAAGAGCATGCTTCATTTACAATATGCCATGGAAATGGTAATAATGGTACTATGGAATAGTTGAATGCCATCTGCGATACGGAGTTATCTTTTGGGGTAACTCAACAGAAAAAGAAACTGCATTTAAGGCACAAAAAAGATGCGTAAGGTCTATTTTTAAATTGAAAAGTACCGATAGCTGCGTGCCATATTTTAAACAATATAAATTATTAACCCTACCATGTTTGTACATTTTAGAAATGGCAGTGTTCGTAAAATTAAACCCGGATCGTTTCGCACGAATGGCTGACGTATTTCCACGGAATAGGCGTGACAATAGTAGTCTATGTATCCCTAGAGCTAGAACAACTCTGATGCGCAAGGGCGTCTGCTGCATGGCACCGGTAATATACAACAAAATACCAAGTTGTTGGAAGGACTATAATTTGACATTATTCAAAAAAAGACTTAGGAACTTTATAGCGGACAAAGTTTATTATAGGGTTGAAGATTTTTTATTGGAGAAAGAAATTGTTTGACTATTTTATATAATGTATTTAAATAACTATTAGAAATTGTGACATTAGTTATATTATTGAGTGATGAATCAGTATTATTTTATGTTTTGAATGAATCGAATAGTTGAACATAGATAATTATTATTGAATGATGAATTAGAATTATATAATGTAATGGAATAGTAAATATGTATTTTAAATGTAAGCTCTGTACTTTTGCATGCCTTGTAATTGGCAAAATATGACTGTTTCTGTATTTATATTATGTACCACCATGACTTGTACCCGTATTTGCAAAATAAAATATCTTTATCTTTATCTATACAACACACATTGCAAGAATACACGAACCTCATATCAACATGTCTCCTCATACTCGTATGTATTCAAAACTTTTACAATTTCCTTCACGAGGTACACGTGACGCTTTCATTAACGACCAAAGTGCTTAAGTAGACAAGTACTGAATCAAGTAGAATTGCTCTAAATAAAACAAACTTCATAAACTTGGTAAAGAGCTAAATCACGATCTAGCAAGCACACACGGGAACTTCAATAGAGATATTATACAATTTGAACGGTCGACTCTAAAAGTTATGCAAGCGAACTGCGCTTGTTTTTGATCAGGCAAATGACCACTTCCGCGAACAATTGTTATTGGCGAGAGGGTTTCTGCCTAATTACATTGTGTAGGTGATATTAATATTGAATGAATTGTGTGTTTAAATGAGCTAATGGGTTTTCGAATTGGAGAAATTTTCTTGAGTGTTTTTGTGTCGAATAAGGTCGTCGTCAACTTTGTGATTGGAAAGGCATTCGAGAAAAAGAACTTTGTGGGCGATTTCTTTATTTTTGATAAAGGAAGCTTTATTTTACACACTGTCTATTCAAAATTAATACTTGACTAAAAAAATATAAATAAATACAAAATTATAGCAAGAAATATATAAGTCAGTAAGTAGATTGTTAGCATTTTTTCCAAATGAGCTAACTCTTGACCTCGGATACCTCTCATAGTAAGCGATTGATGAGGATGAAGAGGGTTAAAATCATTTTAAAGTGGTAGGAATACAAAATTCAGCAAAAAAAGAAACGAACAGTTTGGTGTTAGTAGTTCGTTAACATTTTAAAATATTATAACTTTTTAGCCTCTCTTAAATATTTGAATACTGTCGTGAAAGGCTCAAAAATATAAAGTTTTTTTAAGTTTTCCACATGTAAAAGTGTAGTGATATTATTTTATTAAATTTATAATTATAAATCTTGTTTTTTGTTACTTTTTGTTTTTGGTTCCTGAGCGTTCTCGCTGTCACATTATAATGATTTCTTCATAATTACTTAATAAACATTCAAAACACAATATATAAATAATCCATCCTAAATTTCGATTCCCCTTATTAATATTAATGTTCACACAGTTCATCAAATTATGCGGCAAACATGCGTCAACGTTGTTCCCACTACATTCCAAGCATTTACCAACGCAAACCCAACTGACACTAACATTTGGGGACTGACACCAACATTTGGGGACCGTACACCTCCCTCCTTATTTATCTTACGGGTTCTGCAATTTTGTGGTGTAATTTCGCAATACACTACCCGAAAACACTACAAGGGGCAGAGATAGTATTGTAAATATTGTACGAACATAGTTATGGTGATGTCAATCTACTGCGTATGTTTCATTATGAATTCAAGGTGAAGCCGGGATCGTACAAAACTTACCGTCTGGATTACCTTCAATTTAATTATAGTATATTTGTATTAATCCGGTGTTTGTAGAACCTAGTTTCCATGGTGCTTGGAAGAGACCGTGGAATGCGATAATGTGGTTGCCATTACATAATGTTATTTTTTTTTAAGAAAACTAGCGAACTAGGAAGAATTCACATTACAAGCAATCTTCCCTACAACTAATATATGGTATTATTTTGAATAATTGGAATTTGTAAACCGATATTTTTGATGAAATATTCATAATATTATTGACTAATTTATTTAAATTTTACTAACTTCTTTGACATTGAATTGTAATAAGAGCTAATCTTTAATGAATAATGATAATTTAATAAATACATACATAATCCATCTATTGTGAAACTTTGATGAATATTAGCACGGTTTATGCACCATCTCTTCGTTAGTTGTACGCCACAATATGCTGCTGAACATGTTAGAACTTTCTGTATCACTTGTTATCTTGCATGCAATGCATCATGTACACCATGTTAAAAAAAAAATCTTATCTTATCTTATCTTATCTTAATCTAAATATGATTGTGTCTAGAGCGGGTTCACAGCTGGCAATAGTTTAATGGGGTGGTTGGTCGTCTTCATATTCAGCTAAACATTCCAGCTTACATAACAAAAATATACCTACCTACCTGTCTACCTAACTAACCTCCAAAAATGTTGATCCCAACACGAATAATAAACTAGTCCAATATGAAGATAAAGTACGCAGCCGTGATGAGTGCTCACCTACATTTTATGTCGGAATGACTCCGAACTAATTAAAACAGTGCTGAAGTTTCGACCTTTGGGGGTAGTAAAAACTTTTCAACATGTCCTCACATGGAATTTCGGGGGCTTTGAAAACTGGCTCTCCGGGTTCCTTGGACCCTTTTATGTTCTACGTGAACAGATTTCATCGCCTCATTAGTTTGTTGTGTAAGCTTGACTGATGATCAAAAGGTAATGTTTTGATTCGTGTTCTTTTTTGTTCTTGTAATTTTATATGTGAATTTTGTGGTGTTATTTTAAACTATTCATAATATTTATTTATTTATGTACACATGACACTTACAAAAGAAAAAATCTATCAATACAGACAAAAGTGTACAAAGGTGCTGCTTTGGTAATAACAAAACCATTTCGTATTAACGAAAAGCAGTACTGTATCAAGTACGTAACTAAATCGTGCATTTACTAGTACAGAATATTTACCTGAACCGAGTAAGTATACCTGTACTGAGCATGATTGTATCCTAGCTATATAGGTTACAATTATTTATTTTACAATTATTATTCACCCATTGATATATTATACTTTATTACCTGCTCAAGTGCCTATCAGGACGAACCAATGAAAATATAGAAATATTACTTGAAGTTAATACCTATTAGGTATTTTCATATCGAAGTCTTGAGCGTCAAAGCTTAAGCATCAGATGGTTCCCTTTTACATAAATAATGACAACAGCGGATCACGTTAATCCAATCCCCTCATTTAAAATTCACAATGTGGGTTGATAAATAGGTGATTCAGTTGGATTTTCGTTCGGTATAGAATTAAATATGTATTGTATAATAAACGACTTATGGGTGGCGTATTAAAGTGCATGGTTTAGCTATTTTGTTTTTGAATTTCATACTTCTAGGTCAATGGGAAATAGCAGTTGGTAAGTAATGGGTTTTGATTCGCTTAAAACATTGTGTATAGCTAAAAGAGACAGTAGACTCGAGTATCTGATATAAATTTTAGCTCCTATATATCTACCCGTTCCTGAGAAAAAGGGTCATGACACATGATGGTCGAACAGACGTACACAAAGTGATGCTATGTGTTCTGTTATTAACAACAAAGTGTTCTGTTATTTCAGTGGTACGGAACCCGAAGGATGATCAAATCATTCACAATTTTTTACACGTTTAAAATATTTCAAGGCATAGCAGATGCTTCTGATCTCCATGCCAAACTATCCTGTCTGTTTCTTATTATTTATCATGTCTTCAGCTATTGTACTGACCCTTCGTCCGTGTTTTATTGAAGTAAACAAATAAATGAGAAACAATGGCCAAACGAAATGGCTAAAATAGCCACTAAGGACTAATATTTGCACAGGAAATGTATAAACATTATTACACCGTTGCGTTGTTAGGACACAAACAAGGAAAAATCTTTTCTTAAGTATTTAGAATGTTTTATAGTATCTTTTTTTTTATTATATTCTGAATTGATAGTGAATTATTGAAACGTAAACATATGTATATATGAACCACAGTTTTCAGAATCCTTTAGAATTTTTTAGAATTTGGAATCCAACTTTCCGAGCATTTAAGTATGTAATTTTCCACCAAATCTTTCATCTGCTCATTTCAATACAAATCAATTGTACTGTAATACATGTAATATTTATAAAACATACAATTAAAGATTCAAAGTTAAAAAAAAATTGGCCAAGTGCGAGTCAGACTCGCCCATGAAGGGTTCCGTAGTAACTATAATAATATAATATAATATGTATATTTATTTGACGAATAAAAAAAACCTTAAGAATTTCTTAAAACTAGCTTAGTTACATTTTTACAACTACGCTAAATAAATTTGTTTTTCATAGTGTTTGTATGAATTACAAAGTTATATTTGTGGTTTTAGAAAATATGCTGTATATCAAAAACTGCTGACCCGATTTCGTTCAAACCAATTTTGGTTGTAAGTTTACATTAAGATCTACATACATATATATATTTTAGATTTTTCACTCTATTATTATAGAAGTTAGAGGGGGGACGACGACACATTTTACCACTTTGGAAGCTTATATCTTTTAAATGATTGACTTTATGAAAAAAACCGGTCAAGTGCATGTCGGGCCACGCGAAGTTAGGGTTCTGTAGTTTTTATAACAGCCAAGTGCGTGAGTTTTTTTTATTTTTATAAAACTTATTTAAATATGAACCTAGCGCGATACAATTGACGCTTAGCGCCATCTATCGACATTTCTGTATTCTTCATCGCAGTTTTGGTGGAATGGCCTAGGAAGGTCTTCGGGAAGATGCTAGCAATATTGACTGGTCTGAGCTTGTTCATGCAGACTCGATTGATGAAAAAATTAACCTCCTTAATTCCAATCTCATTGAGCTGTATGATGTGCATGCACCTGTTCGGTTGGTCAAGATCAAGCATCTGCCTGCTCCGTGGCTAACAGATGACGTGAAAGCAATTTTACAAAAAAAGGCAGCAGCAAAATCTAGGTACAAGTGCAGACCTAGCTCCTTAAATCATAAAAAATACGTCGCTATCAGAAATCGCAGCAACTTGGTTTGTAGGGATGCCCAACGCCGCCACATTCATAAGTCCGTTGAAAGCTAAAGCCTGGAAATTTCTTAGATCAATGGGAATTGGGAAGTCACGTCAAGAGTCTATTTCTAAAGATATAGATCTTGAATTACTCAATCAATATTTTTCCACCTCTTGTAGTTTCAATGGGGCTGTTAAAACCAAAACTTTAGATAATCTTTCGTCTCTTCCCACTCCCGATTATTCTCCTTTTGTTTTTAATCAATTTGCTTGTTGTTGCACTTTGTTTGATGTTAAGAAGAGTATTTTATCAATTACGTCAAATGCTGTTGGTAGTGACTGTGTAAGTCGCAAGATGATACTCCCTATTTTGGACGAAATCCTTCCTGTCATCTGCCATATCCTTAATCATTCCGTATCCTCTGGTGTTTTTCCATCTGCATGGAAAGAAGCTCATGTAACTCCACTTCCAAAAAAATATAATCCTGTTACTTTCTCTGAATTCCGTCCCATTTCCAGTTCACAGTTCACAGTTTCTGTCCAAATTCTTAGAACGCCTTATTCATAGTCAGCTTAGTGCTTTCCTCTGTAGAAACAGACTCCTTAATTTTTACCAATCCGGGTTTCGTCCGGGGCATAGCACTACCACAGCTCTTGTTAACATTACGGATGATATAAGATTGGGTATGGACAATAGGAAATTGACGGTCCTTTCCTTACTTGATTTCAGTAATGCTTTTAACACTGTTGATTTTGATGTCTTGCTCGGGATACTATGCTCTCTTAACATATCTCCAACAGCTATTGATTCGTTTAGTAGTTACCTGTGTGGCCACCGACAACGTATTTAAATTGAAGGTTCGTTGTCTTCATGGTGCAATACTACTGCTGGCGTACCACAAGGGGGCGTTCTCTCTCCTCTTCTTTTCGCCATATTTATAAATTCTATTTCAAATGAACTTCTCTCATCCTACCACCTTTATAATAATAATAATAATAATAATTTTATTCAAATAAAAACGTTTACAAAAAGGTGTACATGTCGCCAACAGTTATAAGTTATCCATGCAATTATTGTGCCTAAAAATAAACTAAAACTAAGATATTATTATAGGTACAAGTAATGGTTGTTCGGAATAGCAACGTTAGGTAGCAACAAGCCAGATCTAGGTTAATTAAAACCTGTGTTTCAGGCCATCACTTTACAATCGAACTACTTAGGTCTAGTACAATTTAAAGTTAAGTAAACTATATAAAAATAAAGTATATTTTACGAATTACGAGAAATAGCTTAATTGTACATAATATCTAAAACTAAGCCTATGTAACGATACAAAAGTAAACAGTTACGAGGGGATTAAATATCATCATGCCAAAATTTCTAGAAGTTGTTCTGTGTCTGTATAATGTAGTGTCTTTAAATATTCAAATAGCATTTTATTACATTTGTTATAGCTTACACTATAGAAACATAGTACCTTGTTGAGCTTATTATATAGAAAAGGTCCCAAGAACAGATAAAAACGATTAGCAAATGCATGCCTAGTTTGGGGCTTTATGCAAACCATGTCCTTCCTTCTCTTGTCAGAAGGAACAGGGTCAAAAGGAAGTGCAGTGTGTTGGAGTAGTACTGTGTTTAAAATAAATAATTTCCGTACTGTAAGCACCTTCCATGCTATGTAGAGCTGATGCGTAGGAAATCTAAATGGGCGAAAGGTAGCAGCACGAAAGGTAGCACCTTCAGAATTGCTCTTTGAGCACGTTCTAATGGGAGTAAAATTGTTTTTGCTGCACCACCCCAAGACGCTATGCAATATGTAAGAATGGATTGACACAAAGCTAAATAGACCTGTTTTATCAATTTAAAGTCGGCTACATTCCGTAAATTTTTAAACACATATATTAATTTGCGAACTCTCGTACACAGTAAATCGATATATTTACGGAAATTTAGATTTGTGTCAATGGTGACACCTAGTGAACACGCCCGAGATCCAGGAGCGGGAGATAAATGAAACACTCAGATACTTCACACGAACACGAGTATATTTCACAATCAGAGGGCGCTTAAACCGTTTTACAATATCTCGGGATATGTTCATGGTCCTATCGAGCCGGTTGAGAGTGAATGAGCGATTTTTGGTAGTCATCGGTGGTGATAGCTATCACCCTGCGTTAGGACTGGTCAGCGGATTGTTGACCAGAGCATATCCCACAGCTGGGCATCAAGATTGGTGCTGGAGCTGGAGGAGGAACCAGAAGATCGAGGCGGCCAAGGGAGGCCGCGGTCAACTGGAGGAACGCCTACGCAAGGGAGGCGCTCAGCGGAGCCGGGCGATAGAGGGCGCCACGGGTATCAACGTTGGAAGTGATTGTGATCGGTTTGTGTGGTGAGCAAGTGTCTCGAAAAACTGTGAGTACATTTTCGACCTTATTATAAAGAAGAATTTAACTTAGTGCAATTCAATTCAGAAATTTAAAACTTGGGAAGATTCAACTTTATTTCAAAGACTATTAACTTAGTTTTAATTTAGTAGAATTTAGGACTTGTGTTAGTTTTAAGCAAATATTGGTTGAGACGGGGAACCTATGCCCGATTTCATTCCCAGTTGAATAGTTTTAAAACACTTAGAAAAATATTGATGTTGTTTGGGACTTATAAAATTTGGTGTTATTTAGGACTTAGAAAAGTTTTATGGTTCTTGGGATTTAGAAAAGTTTACTTTATTTTGGAGTTAGAATAATTTAATAGATCTGACGACTTGTAAAAATTTGGGCATTTGTAACTTTTAAGGACTTTGTTAATTTGGTTTTAATTTAAATATTTTTAGTATCTTACATTGTTTATAATTGTGAAGGATGGAGTCTTATAATAGTTTGCAAGAAGATATCCAGGAGAACATTGTAAGGGCTAGTTCTAATTTTAAGAAGTCCCCAAAGGAACGTTTAACTGTTTCTCACATAGAAACTAGATTAGAAAATCTAGATAAACTGTGGTCTCTATTTTGTAACAACCATAATAATATTATAGGAAAGGTTAAAAAGTCTGATCTACATAGTTCAGATTACTATAAAAACTCGGTTTATGATGAGGTCGAAGAACTGTATATTGAATATAAAAGTGAATTAAAAGAAAAGTTACGTTGTATTAAGGGTGAGTCCTCTAAATCAGCGGGGGAAGGTGCTTCATGCTGTCACGAGGGTGAAGTAGTAAGCAGAGTGAAGTTACCAGAAATAAAGATAACCTCATTTTCAGGGAAATATTCAGAATGGAATACTTTTAGGGATTTGTTTATTGGCTTAGTACATAATAACAAAAATTTAGAGAACTCACAAAAGTTTTATTATTTAAAAGGACACTTGACCGGAGAGGCAGAACAGTTGTTAAGAAACATAAATGTTACATCGGAGAATTACAAAATTGCTTGGGATAAATTAGACAGTACATATAATAATAAGAGATTTTTGGCAAATAATATAATAAACAGATTGTTAAATCAAAAACCTATATCGAGTGAATCTGCTTTTGAAATTAAGTCTATTTTAAACACCACTTCTGAATGTATAGAGTCGATAAAAAACTTAGGTATAGATATTGCGTCATGGGATATCCTTATTATTCATATAATTAGCGAAAAACTAGATAAGGAAACTAGGAAAGCATGGGAGTTAAAAATATCTGCAGAATGTAGTGATGAATTGCCTACTTTTGTACAGTTTTCAGAATTCCTTACTAGTAGATTCCGAGGGCTTGAAAGTTTGGAAGGTAACCTCGAAGGGCGTAGGAAGGAAAGGAATCCCAAGGGAACCCAATCTTTTCATGTATTAAAAGATAAAACTAATGCAAAATGTTTATATTGTTCTGCTGATCATAAAATAGCCAATTGTAAACAATTTAGTAAGCAGTCAAACGACAAGAGACGTGATTTCGTTCAGGAAAACCATTTATGTTTTATATGTTTATACAATAACCATCCTGCCAGGTTTTGCAAGTCTTCCAATCGTTGTCAGGTGTGTAAACGTCGTCATCACACATTATTACATCCTTCGGGTGTTTCCGGGTCAGTTGTTGACGGCACTAGCACTACACAAGAAGCTTCGTCATCAAGTATGAAGCAGGATAATAAAGCGGAAGGGGCCGCGCAAGCGGAGGGATCTAACAACACATTAGTGTCATGTCTTTCGACAGGGAATGGTCGGAAAACAGTCTTACTACCCACAGCAGTAGTAAGAGCTGAATCGAAAGATGGGACATATAGGTTGGTAAGAGCGTTGTTAGATCAAGGGTCGCAAGGCTCATTTATCACCGAATCAACGGTTCAATACTTGGGTCTTAATAGGGTTGCGACAAAAAACACCGTGTTAGGTGTAGGTGGGAACAAAAGTGTTACTTCAAAATACACTGTTATTTTAAAGCTTAGATCGAGAAAGGATCCTAATGTGCAAATAAGGGTTAGCGCGTATGTGCTAAGGTCAGTTACAACCCTACTCCCAGTTTCTAAGGTAACCAGGGTAGAATGCGTAGACCTGGCTGAAGATGACTTAGCGGATCCGGAATACTTCAGGCCTAATAAAATTAATCTCTTATTAGGTGCTGAGGTGTATAGCCAAGTCATTCAAATGGGTGTAAAGAAGAACTTAAATGGTACACTATTGGCACAGGATACCTCTCTAGGCTGGATATTGTCGGGCATATCCGAGGTGGATAACACAACCAAAATGTATTCTCACATCACAGTTATGCACTGTTCTCTCCAGGCAGACGACCTATTAAAAAGGTTTTGGGAATTGGAAAAGGAACCGTCTGAATCAAAGAAAGTGCTCACAGAGGAGGAACAACGATGTGAAGAATTGTTCACAGCAACTACCCGACGCCATGTTAATGGCAGGTACATAGTACGTCTACCATTTCGTGATGGTGACCTGGTTGAGCGGTATGGGGAGTCTAAGTCCATAGCTGAAAAAAGATTAAAAGGGTTAGAATTAAAATTGAATAAAAATTCTAAACTAAAAGAAGATTATACTAAAGTTTTAGAGGAGTACTTAGATTTAAATCATATGGAAAAAGTACCAGTTCAGGAGAAAAACATGAAAACAGCTATATACTTACCTCATCACGCCGTCATACGGGAGGATAAAATTACAACTAAGGTACGGGTCGTATTTGATGCGTCCTGTAAAGGGACTAATGGGATGTCACTAAATGATTGTTTATTGGTAGGACCAACGTTACAGGCTGATCTTCGCCATATTGTTATGCGTTGGAGGACACATCCTATATGTCTGGTAGCGGACATAGAAAAAATGTACCGCCAGATTCTGGTAGACCGAAAAGATACAAGGGTTCAACGGGTTCTTTGGAGGGATGACCCTGATAAGGAAATTGAAGAGTACGAATTAGTCACAGTAACATTCGGTACTGCCTCGGCACCATATTTAGCAGTGCGAGCTCTTCATCAGGTTGCATACGATGAATGTCAGGAGTATCCCGAGATTGCTAAAATCATTTTAAATCATTTTTTCATGGATGATTTAATGTCAGGAACTGAAAATATAGAACAGGGGTTTGATATTTATACAAAACTTAATACAGTCCTATCGAAGTGTGGTTTTAAATTACAAAAATGGGTTATTAATAGTAAAGAATTACTTAATCAAATCAAGAAGGGAGAAATATATACGAAAGAAGAGATAAAGTTAGAAGTGGATAATATAACAAAGATTCTGGGACTTACCTGGAACTCCAGCGGTGACTTCTTTCAGTATTCGGTTAAGTTGACGCCGACAGCTGAACCTGAAACAAAAAGAAAGATTATTTCTGAAATTGCTAGATTATTTGATCCGCTAGGGTGGTTAGCACCAAGTATTATAATAGCAAAGCATTTTATTCAAAAACTATGGTTAGCTGGTTTAGCTTGGGATCAAGAAATTCCGCCTAATTTATTAAATGAATGGTTTACTTACCGTAAGAATTTAACCTCGTTAACAAACTTGAAGATCCCACGATGGCTGCACACCCGTTCCAATAATGTGAAGACAGAGCTGCACGGATTTTCGGATGCCTCAAAAGTGGCATATGCAGCGGTTATTTATGTAAGAGTCATAGATAATATCGGTAATATTCACCTATCACTATTAACGGCGAAAACGAAGGTGGCTCCCATTAAGCAGGTGAGCATTCCACGATTAGAGCTTTGTGGTGCAGTGCTTTTGAGTAGCTTGATGGTAGAAGTAGGTAAGGTTCTGGACATACCAAATAATGATTGGCACATGTGGACAGATAGTGAAGTGGTTCTGGCTTGGCTCAACAGTCATCCCAGCCGTTGGAAGACATTTATCGCAAATAGAGTGTCCCACATTTTGACACTCACTGAATCACATCACTGGTGTCACGTACCATCAAAGCAAAATCCAGCGGATTGTGCATCTCGTGGTGTTTCTCCTGCAGTACTTGAAGCCACGTCTATATGGTGGGACGGTCCAAGGTTTTTAAGACAGCCAGTGGTAGAATACAAAAAGTCAAAGAACAATACTACTCACTTGGAAGAAGTCAAGGTGCATACATCTACAGTTGAGGTTGGGGTTTGGAACAAGTATTCAACCTTGTCTAGGTTGGTACGAGTGGTAGCATATTGTCGTCGGTTTTTATTACTTTTAAAGGAACGGTCAGCTAGATATAAAACAAGATGGAAATTACAACAACGGATGATGCAGTACTTTAGGAGGAGGTGGTCTCAGGACTACCTAAATCAATTTCTTCAGCGGTATAAATGGGCTCATCAACTCCCGGAACCATCCATTGGTGGTATAGTCTTAGTTAAAGAAGATGACTTGTCGCCTGGGAGGTGGTTATTGGGTAGGATTGAGAAAAAGCATCCAGGTCCAGACGAAATTACACGTCTCGTTACACTGCGTACCCAAAATTCAATTATTAAAAGACCGACTCTAAATTATGTGTGTTACCGGTCACTAAATAAAATATTGTTAATTTTAAATTGTAGAGTTAATTTTAAGTATGGTTGTATATTAGAGATAAGTTTTAAGCTAGATAATGAGGGTTTCTCTGTGTGGTTCTTAAATACTACATGTTAAGTAGTTAAATTGTATTTATACGACCGTTGCATGGTGGGCGGTAGTAAAGGACATTATTCATGATGTCCTTGGTGGGCGGTATGTTTGAGTGTAAAACATATATTTAAATATTTTTAGTTAACCAGAGACTCGATAGATGGCGTTGGGCATCAATTTAGAAGTCGATATCATTTGGTTACAACAAAACATATAGGTCAGGATTTTTTTTATATAATGGGAGACATATCCCGAGATATTGTAAAACGGTTTAAGCGTCCTCTGATGGTGAAATATACTCGTGTTCGTGTGAAGTATCTGAGTGTTTCATTTATCTCCCGCTCCTGGATCTCGGGCGTGTTCATGCTCTATCGCCCGGCTCCGCTGAGCGCCTCCCTTGCGTAGGCGTTCCTCCAGTTGACCGCGGCCTCCCTTGGCCGCCTCGATCTTCTGGTTCCTCCTCCAGCTCCAGCACCAGTCTTGATGCCCAGCTGTGGGATATGCTCTGGTCAACAATCCGCTGACCAGTCCTAACGCAGGGTGATAGCTATCACCACCGATGACTACCAAAAATCGCTCATTCACTCTCAACCGGCTCGATAGGACCATGAACACGCCCGAGATCCAGGAGCGGGAGATAAATGAAACACTCAGATACTTCACACGAACACGAGTATATTTCACCATCAGAGGGCGCTTAAACCGTTTTACAATATCTCGGGATATGTCTCCCATTATATAAAAAAAATCCTGACCTATATGTTTTGTTGTAACCAAATGATATCGACTTCTAAATTGATGCCCAACGCCATCTATCGAGTCTCTGGTTAACTAAAAATATTTAAATATATGTTTTACACTCAAACACCTAGATATTTTAAGTGGTCAGCTTTAGCTAAAGTGGGGCAAGAACATGCGGAGTCAGCATACGTGCAACAATTGTGTGCGCGAATGTTTAAATTAGTAAGCGGTATGTTAGTATTTCTCATTGTAAATAAAATGTAATTGGTTTTATCTGCATTTAATGATAAGAGATTATTACGGAGCCAATTAGACACAATGTTAAAGCCATTTTGAGCATGTTCATAGACCTCAACTCTAGATTTAGCTGAAAATAACAGGGCGGTGTCATCCGCATAAGATATTATAACACCATGTTGGAGTGAGAGGCTGCACAGCTCATTAATATAAATTAAAAATAGGGTAGGGGCCAAAACGCTACCTTGTGGAATACCAAAACTACTATTTTTAAGTTCAGAGCTTGTATGCTGACCAATTTTAACACATTGATGACGATCGCTGAGATACTCAGAAAATAGTAGAAGTTGATTTCCTCTTATCCCAAGTGTTTCGAGCTTGTGCAAAAGTAAAGTAGAAGAAATAGTGTCGAAAGCTTTGGCAAGGTCTAGAAATATCCCAATTGTGTGCATTCCATTATCTAGGTTGGTAGTGACATAGTTAGTCAATTCGTGAACTGCTTGGCTAGTTGATCTTTTGGCCCTGAAACCAAATTGACTATCTGATAGTAGTCTGTTATCTTCTAGATATTTTATCAATCTACTGTTTATAATTTTTTCTAAAATTTTTGAGATCCCTGTTAACACTGAAATGGGTCTGTAGTTATTCACACAGTTTTTGGCTCCCAAATTAAATACCGGTGTGACCACAGCCTTTTTAAGCAATTTTGGGAATATTCCTTTAGATAAGCATAGTTGAAAAATGTGGGTTAGAGGAGGGGCAAGTAGGAATTTAAATCGTTTAAGAATATTATTAGGTATGTCATCCCACCCAGTAGCACAAACATCTTTTAACCCGTTTATCATACTGATTATTTCGATAACGTCGGTATCTAATAAAACAAAAGAATTTAGAGTAGAGGATGTCGTGGTCGTGTGTTGCTGGGAAATAATACTTGAGTTTAATGATTTTTCGACCAAGTTTTTACCAACGTTTACGAAAAAGTGGTTTGCTTTATTGATTGCTTCGGATGGGTTTATCTCTGTTGAGAGTAAATCAAGCGGAGGTTCAGGACTTTTTGATGTAAAGGTATGAGTTTTTACAAATTTCCAAACAAGTTTACTATTTTTCCCCGCCTTCTGTAATTCATTTTTGTCGTATTGATTTTTTATTTTTTTCAAAAGATTATTACAGAAGTTCCGATACCTTTTATAAGTTACAGAGAGTACTTCGTCATCAGGAGCGAGTCTTACTTTTAGGTGCAGTTTGTCTCTATGTCTTATACAACGAACGAGACCGGGTGTGATCCAAGGTTTGATACAACTATACTTTCTAGGCATTGATTTAGTAAACGTGTTTTTCCTTAGTGCAGTTTGTAGTGAGTTTATGAAATACTTTAAAGAACTATTTGCATCGTCTGAATTATAAACAGGGTCAAAATTAATACCGCGTATGTCCTTTTCAAGATTGGTCATATTGACTTTAGTGTAACTACGCATGCAGTTTTTTCTAGGTGAACTTATTTGTAATGTTAGTAAAACAGCTTGATGATCGGTAAGCGTAGAATTAGTAAGCAATGTTTTCGATGGATTTTTTGATTTTAGAATTATATGGTCTAAGCATGAGCCGCTCTGATGCGTGGGGTGATAGTGAGCTGGTAAAAGTCCATGGAATGAGCAAATATTCAGATAATTGTGTACATGGGTTTCTGTTTTCCCGGAAGCAATGTTAATATTAATGTCACCCAAAAGTATTATGTTCTTAAAAGATGTTATGTTTTTTAAATTAGTGTCAAGTGAGTCTAAAAATCTGTCCATATTTTGAGAAGGAGGCCTATAAATAGCCACGACTACCGTGTCGGGAATAATTTTAATTATTAAACAGTTACTATCGAGGGATACAGATTCTTCTTTTTCTGTTCTTAAATTATTTTTTATATAAACTACTAGTCCATCATTCTGGTTTATGTTTCTGTCAGTTTTGTAGGAATAATAACCGTCAAGAGATGGTATGTTGGCCATCTGTTTTGACAACCAACATTCTGTTAAAACAATAATATCACAGTTTATGTCAAGATTCTGTAATAACACTTCAAAGCCGTTCATGTTACGATTAATGCTGCGAATATTCTGCGTGAGCAGGGTTAAAGTTTTTTCACCAGAAGAAAGAAGGTGTTTACAGTCCTCAACATTACAGATTTTAGACTCCGACACAGAAAAACTATCTAGATCGCAAATTAGATGTTCTGTCATGACAGTTACAAAATAAGAGGAAATAAATACAAGCTACCTGTTTATCTGCTAACTAAATAAAGTGTTAAGTGGCGCTCTTAGGCGCCTTCATAATCTATTGAGTTTATGTAATTCATTTCTGCATGTTTGCGGGCCGGGCATCCAACATCACCAGTTGGATGGTCACATTTCCTCTTGAAGCGCTTACACGTCGCACATTGAGGGGGAGAAGCTTTGCTGCTGCAGTCCTTGAAGGAGTGTCCAATCTCTCCACAGTGGTTGCAAATAGGACTAGTTTCCCGGCAAAACTTGGCTGCGTGTCCGAACTGCTGGCAATTGAAGCACCTGGTGACTATCGTGAAATCTCTCACAGGGCATGATGTCCAATTGATGAAAATTCGGCTTTGATTTATGATAATCTTTCTTATGCTAGCGGGTAGTTCCAAGATATAGTTACAAGTGGAAAGCTTTTCTTACCCGATTTATGGCTTAATTTGATGCACTCAAGGAAGGACTCACGAGTTATCGGTAACTTGTCTGATAGGTTCTGCTCATAAATACAGTCAAATACCTCTTTTTCCGTAAGAGCTACGGGGACACCGATGACGGCTATCCTAGGACGGCGTTTAGAAGGTTCTTCTATTGTAAGGCCCGATGATACCAGTTTTTCAGAGTTCTTAAGTTTATCGATATCGCACTTATTTTCGGTGCTAATCAGAACGCCCCCATTCTTCACTTTTTTCAGGCCACGGACATGAAGCTTAAGTTGTTCAGGGGAGATGATTTTTTGGACTAGTGACTTGGTATCGTCACTTGTTTGGGTCTTATCGCTCGGATAGATGGCCACTGAACTCAAATTAGCAGGACGGACGAAGTTATCAGTCCCTTTCTTCACCATGCTAGAGTAAGAAGTATTTACCGATGAATTCAGCTTAGCCTCCACAACCTCTCTGAACTGCTGAAGAGAGTTCTGGTGAGCCTGAAGGTGTTGGATCGTGGTATGGGCCTGTATCGTTTTTGACTTCAGAGATTGGTATAAAACGGCCATCTGAGAAATCCCACTTGTGACCTTCCGGCAGAGAGTGGTGACACGAAGCTTCTGGTCCGAGTTCATTTTCCCTTCACCGACAACAGAGCAGACTTCGTTCAGAAGCCCATCTATAGATCCTAGCCACCTCTGGATCTCCGACGTACTGATGACTTCAGTAGGCAATTCTCTCTCCGCGGGTGCTGGTGGGTTTGGGTCGCTTGGGGGTACAGGTTGGGTGGGCGTGGGCGGAGGACTTCGTCGTAGTAATTGGCTACGTCCAAACGGGCTCGATCCTTGGTTGGACATTCTACCAGAAACACTTAATTTAATGTTTATAAAAAACTATTTAGTTCATCTTGCTTAATCAGTAACAACCTACTGACACACGCGACACACTTTAATGTTACACTGACGGAGCAATATTTATATTTATTAATCGTAATTGTTATTTCATAATAATCAAATACAGAAAAGACGACCGCTTAGTCTCGCGTCTCGTAAAGCGATCTTTTTTTATGCTGACGATCTGCAAATTTATTCGCAAGCTCCCGTTGAAGATTTGTCTGAGGCGGTGAAGACAGCGAATAAAGATTAAGCGCGTATTTCTGATTGGAGTTTGGATCATGGTTAGAAGGTTAATCCTTCGAAGACTAAAGTCATTATTGTTGGCAGCCCTAGGCTACGTTCCAAAATTGACTGGACGACCCTGCCCCAAATCATTTTTGATGGAGCTGTTATACCCTACTGTGACTCAGTAAAAGACCTTGGTATTTATATTGATAAAGATTTGTCTTGGGGTCCCCAGTTGCAAGAAGTGAGCCGCAAACTGTTCGCCTCTGCGGGGTCTTTGCGCAGATTGCGCAATTTCCTACCGACTGCTACTAAAACTGCGCTTGCCCAATCTCTTCTTCTCCCTATCCTTGACTACGCTGATGCAAGTTATCCAGATCTAACTGAAGTGCAGCTAGATAAGCTTGAGCGACTCCAAAATTTTTGTATCAGATTCATATTTGGATTGCGCAAATATGATCATGTTTCTGAGTTTCGCACTAAACTCAAGTGGCTGCCTATTCGCCTTCGCCGGAATGCACATATTTTATCATTACTCTACAGTATTCTTTTCAATCCAACGACTCCCTTTTGCCTCAAAGAACGTTTTAAGTTCCTTCATGACACACATGTTAGAGATTTGAGATCATCAGAGAATTTGAGACTTTTGATGCCTACGCATTCCACAAAATTTTACGACCAGTCGTTTACGGTGCAGGCCATTTGGTTGTGGAATGGATTGCCGGTATCAGTAAGACAAGCTCAGTCACTTGCTGTTTTTAAAAGCTCGGTTGCCAATCATTTTATTTCAAACTTATGATTATACCTTTGCTTTCTCCACACGATGTTAAAGAACACATTATATATTTATTTATTTTATGTACTTATGTATTTGTATATATATATTTGTTGTATTTTTATTAGTTTTTCCGTTATTAATGAATATTTGTACAGTAGTACACTAATATAGCCCTCCCAATTTTAATTAAAGCTCATAAATTCCTTCCAAAGGTTGTCTGGAAGATATCGCTCACAGCGATAAGACCGCCATTGTAACCAATTTTTTTACAATATTGTTATTTAAGTGTGATTCAATTATTGGTGTACAATAAAGTATATTCTATCTATCTATCTATCTATTTCTATGGAGTTGTTCGAAATTTTTGAGTCAAATACAATTGGTCGACTATTACTCGTAAACTTGTAAAGCCCACTTATGTGTGATAGTTTTCCTTTAAACTTCGTTATATATAGGTACTACTGCCGTAACACTTGAATTTCTAACTACAACCATTTAGTTGGTGGAGGGGGGACACTTAACTCTAACGAAAATTGGTATTTTAAAGCTTGATAAGCCACGAACGGTTTATTTAATCAAAAAACGGTCTTGCCAAACCCCTAATATTTTTGAAAGACCTATTCAACTATATCCCACACTATGTGAAGGACGAAAACAGAAAATTATCATCCCACTTTACATGTAGGGGAGGTACCCTAAATAATTGTTTTTTTCAAGGTTTTATTTTACCACTTTTTCGACGTCATTAACGTGTATACTCATGCCAAATTACAAATTTCTAGTACCAATAGTTTTTGAGCTCAACCGCGGACAGACAGATAGACAGACGGACATGGCGAAACTATAAGGGTTCCTTGTTGACTACGGGACCCTAAAAAGTGGTTTTGGAAACCCCTATATAATTTTTAGAGACCTGTCTATAGATACCACACACGCATAGGTTTCATGAAAAAATATATTTTCAGTTTTAGTTCCATGTATGGGGACCCCCCTTTATTTTAAATATTTTTCAATTTTTTTCTTAAAATCGGAAAGCGGTTCACAGAATACATCTACCTACTAAGTTTCACATGTATAGTCTTAATAGTTTCGGAATAAAATGGCTGTGATATACGGACGGACGGACAGACAGACAGACAGACAGACAGACGGACAGACATATCGAAACTATAAGGGTTCCGTTTTTTACCATTCGGCTACGGAACCCTAAAAATGGTAGCCCATTGTTGCGGGACCAAGGTCCATGTTATCGGTACGACGCTAACAAACAGGGCTCCAAAGAAAGGAACATCGTATCAATGCGAGCCATGTTGCTTAACTCTCGTATCCTTCTCAGGAGTATGTCGAGGCTTAAAGCTATTAAGTCATTGGCTGACATGGTTATTAGTACTATGATTGCCGAATCGACACATCCTATACGCTGACAATCTCGTGGCAATGATAAGATAATTACTTACCTTTTTTAGTTTTCATAAGGTTATCTTCATTCAAAGATTTTAGATACATAATTATGAATGTGAAGGTCAAAATACGTCTTAACATAGTATAAAGCAAAGTCGCTTTCCTGTGTCTGTCCCTATGTATGCTTAAATCTTTAAAACTAGGCAACGGATTTTGATGCAGTTTCTTTCAGTAGAAAGAGTAATTCAACAGGAAGGTTTTTAAGTATATAACATGTATAATATAGTAGAGAAACACTGATTATTTTTGAGGTTTCTAATGTGATGTCGCAAATAAACACATTTTTTGCGCTTGCTTTGCAAATGCTGGCTGAACCCTACGAGATAGATCAAAATAATGCACTACAGTATTCTACACCTTAAAAAGTTCAACAAAAATGTCCTCGATGGCATCTGTCTATCTCTTATTGATAACCCACAACAACCATTTTTATCCTTTACATTTTACGAGAAATACGAGCATATTTTACGAAGCGATTTTAAGCAATACAGCATTAATCCTTATCCAATTAAGTACCATAAATACATTGTGCATTTAATATAAATCAATATTGCCTTAAACAGAATATAATTTAAATAAATAGTTTCGAAGATATTACAGATTTAAAACACAAGGACATAGCGGTTGCCGCGCAGTGCCGGCGGAGGCACGGCGCGCGTGCCTATGTTGCTTAGATTTGAGCGTTGAATGTTTTTCCCATGGTAAATTATGTGTCGCACTTTCAAGAGTAATTACTAAAGAGAACATGTATGTTGAATGACAAAAAGGCTGTCAACGATGTATATATATAAAGACATTCTATAGTATATTTAATATATACATTGCACCCGTGCGAAGCCGGGGCGGGTCGCTAGTTTTTTTTTATAAATTTAACTATTAATGTGAATAAAATTCACAATACTAGCAATCTTGTTCGTCGCTTTACCACTCTCCCTTCTGCCGAATTAAGGCTCCTGTTAATTTGTGTGTATTTACCGATCATCTGGTCCACTTCGCCTCTGCTAAGTCTTGCCAAATCATCGGGATAAATGAAGCCTATGCATTAATATTATTCTAATATGTATACACTTTATACTTCAGGAATGTGTTCTAAAGAGTATTTTAATTTATTGTAATAGTAGTGCCGGAAATTTTATCTTCTTAACCTCTCATCTAGGGCATTTCCTAATGTTTCATAAAAATGTTTTCATCACAAAAACCTCCTGAGAAACATAACACTGCAATAAGTAACTAAGAACCAAATAATGTTGCTGTTTTAAACCTACATAATTACATTCAACAATTATTGTTTTCTTTTCGATATGTGAAGCAAAAACTTTGTTGTACCCCTTTTTACGAAAATTACGTGGTCGGAGGAGTATGAAATTTAGCACACAATTTTCTAGAGAAAGAGTGCACATAGCTAATATTTTTGAATAATTATGCATATGAAAGAATTAAAATTTTGGTTGAATTTCCTCCACTGGGCGACTTCAAGTTTGAAAAAAAAATCTGGATTGGTCGCATAGTAAAAATCTATAATTTTTACTATGCGACCAATCCAGATTTTTTTAAATAATACGGGCACGTGATATTTTACAAGTACCAACATTTTTGTTAAAATGACTCGTTAAATAAACAATTGATGTTTTTGTTGTGATTTGAGAGTTCATTTTCACAATGAACCTCCATTGTGGAAATGAACTTGAGGTATTTTCGTTGTGATTTCAGAGTTATATTCCATTGTAAAATGTATTAAAATGTTGAGAGCGATGACCTCTGTTCAGGTTTTATACATATTATTTCTGTTTCACTTTGTATTCTTAAATGTAATGGATAAATCAGTAAAAAAAGCCTTGTAACATTTTCAGTTCTAGACACAAATATATACTTAATGTATGTTTCTTAATCAATTACGCCTCAATGGTTCAACGAAAAATAACATTTTTTTTTTAAATTGGTTACGCGTAACTTAAATTTTTCGTAAATTTCGTAAATCTGTTTTAGGTCGATGTTTCCTAGCTGACCAATCTCAGAAATGACACCGAAACAAACTCAGAGGTCATCGTCTCTTTTAAGGTCCGTCCAGCAATCCATACGGGTGAAATCGAATGAGAACCGACGTACAACAGAGAGTGTAGGTTTATGTATGAGGTGCTCATTCAAGGAAATAGACATACAGATTTGGGTAGAACTGTCCAAACAGTACAAGCATTTGTTTTTTATCACGTAGTTCAACTAAGAACTTTAAGAAGCTCAAATCGTTTGACGAATAAAGGAAGAATGAAAACGATGCGAGTCAAGGTCCGCCCTATGTTAAAGGCCTATCTCAGAAGCGTCTATACTATGTAAAAGTAAGGAGCGTGTAATTAATAGTAAGCTCCTGGCATACCTAGAAGCCAACGACATCCTCAGTGACCGGCAATACAGCTTCCGCACAAACCGGTTAACTGGGGATCTTCTAGCGGATCCATTCATATCTGGAGTGAAATCATTGAGAGGCACGTTGTTTCCCTTGACATCTCCTAGGCCTTTGACAGGGTCTGGCACGATAGCTTTATTGCTAAGCTTCCTTATTTCGGTTCACCCACTTAACTTTGAGTTTGGATTGAAGACTTTCTGAGAGATCGGTCCATTCGTGTGGTTATTGATGGCTGCTAGTCTGGCCATGGTAATTCATGCCAGGGTCCCTCAGTTTTTTTTTTTTCACGTTTTTAGTGGGTCGGTTTGTAATTTATCTAGTTATAAAAGCCTAAATGTCAACTATTCATCATCTTTTACAAAATATTGCTTTTTCCTATGCAGAGCGGTTAATTTTTGAGAGGTTTTCCTGGTATCTTAACAACCATACTCAATTAATCGAATCGCAACCCACGAAATACTCATTGTCGATTATTGTAACCTTCTGTGATCTTCATTATTAGTTCCACTTAATCAAATGAAGCTTTTCGAGAGTAACTGCATAAGTTACTAGAAAAAGTACCCTAATCGCTATAGGTGTGCCTATAATATTTGAAGAGTTCCTTCGATTTCTCTATAATCTACCATCAGATCCTGACGGGGCACCAAGTAGAAAGTACATATACCCTAACGAACAAACAAAAATTTCGAAATCGGTCCAGCCGTCTTCGAGTAAACGGGGAACGTATATTTAAAAAAAAGATTCCGACGAACTGAGAACCTCCTCCTTCTTTGAAGTCGATTAAAAAAGAGAAGCTTGCGTAATAAAAAAAAAAATCTGTTTTTGACGAACAAACTCTTGACAATGAAATGAAATCACATTGACAAAAAATCATTTTTATAAAATTGTAGATGCCAAGCATCAGTATCTTGGCTTACAATACCCAACCAAATATTCAGCTGCTCTAACTGGAACCTCTAAATCTAAATCTTGGTTGTTTTTTTTTACTAAAAGCCAATTCCCTTGTACGACTCGACTGCCAACACTTCTGCGAGCTAAGCGGTCTCTTGGCACCAATCAGCGTTCACATTGTAAACATATTATCGAAATAAATTCTGCATTTCTATCAGCCAGCACTTTTTGCCGGATAAGTATTTTTACGGCTGTGCATCAGTGGCTACCGACTCGTCGCTCTGCAATATAACACAACTTTTAACTTCCATTGAGTAATGTACCCACTTAGTTTAGTATAGTTGCCGGCTGGGTAGTTTATTTTGATGAGTATAACGGCTTTAAGGAGTCCGATGTCCATCCGGGGCCATCTGAACATATCGAAATTCGTTTGCGCTTTGGAAAGCACGAAAACCCTTGCATTGCTTTTAGCAGTACCTAATTTGTACATCTTTGACAGTTGTCACGGGTAGTGAGAAGCTAATCTGACCCTGCTCTTACCAAAGGGGCATCCGTCATCCAGCTACTGGGTTCTGGAGGTCAAATAGGCAGTCGCTCGTAATGGTTATTCGAAGGCTAACAGGCAGATGATAGTTGCCTTGTTGGTTTAGCAGTCGTAAACTGCCAAGCGTTAGGCTCTTCGAATCAGGTAGTGTTATTGGATTTTTGTAAGTAGCACTGAAGAGATCGAAAAAGTAACCCTGAGCCTCGAAAAACACGTAGTTGAACACACGCCTCTTTAGTCCTGCGCCTGATCCCTCCGCGGTTATGTTGGATTACTATCGTATCGGGCTATGAAAGTAAAGGAAGCGAGAACAAAAGAACCCATTTGTGTATTCAATTACTGCGTAGGTAAGTAGGTACTTGGCAAGTTTCTATTAGGATTTAAATTAGCTCTTCTTCTTCTTTGTCGCTTCGCTCTTGGCAGAGCGGTCGTGGTCACGTAGAAGCGTCTGCGTTGTGATTGGCTTCCATGATCGAAATTCAGTCGGAAGGATTATTATTATTATAATCCTAAATAATTATGATGTTTCCATTATTTTAATATTCTAAAATAAAAGATTTTAATAAATTAGAACTTGTGAAGAATACGTTTATGTACGATGATACATATTATTTCTCATATATTGGATTACATTCTCATATACATGCAGTGTTCTGAGAAAAATCGCTATTGCCATAGCTTTTAAATGTAAGAGTAGATACCATTGCCATAAAAAAATCTTTATAACAAAAAAAGACCAACGCCCGGTAGCAACATATACTTGCCTCAACAAACATGAATAAACCAAGTCTAACTCCACTATTGTTTGATATACTCGCCATCAGTGAGTGCCTTGGTTAGTTTAGCGAGGCTACATAGTGATGCGATTTGGCAGCACTAACATAAGCTACCGCAGACCGTAACTGAAAGCAGACCAACTCAAAACTTAGCTTAGTTGAAGCTAATGCAGGGTGCTCAAGCTTGAATCAGTAAGTTAATAAACAGATTCTAGTTTGTGTAACTACTCTTAGAAAGTGCTGGTATAACACTATCGTATATTAAGGATTTCGTAAGTACGAATAAAAACTTAAGTTGTTATATTTATTTAGAAAAAAAAAACAATACGCAACCCTTTTTCGGGTTCTCGCTCTGGGTGGAGCGGAACGGAGATAGGACTTGATAGGTACGTATTGTACTGTTTTTATTCGTGTGATTGTTTCTCTGTTTAATTTTGGTGCACACGGAAATAGACCCACCGGACGTTCTATTCTGAGATTCAAAGACTCCTGCAAGCGGGAAATGATCAGTATCGGAATTCAGACCGACAGTTGGAAGAAACGCGTAAACATGAGAACTGAATGGCGCCAAGACATCAAAACCAGAGCGTCAAAGCATGATATAGACTGGCTCGAGAAACTTAAGCAGAAAAGTCTTCACCGAGTACTTCCACCACCAGCGGACACGCCTTTCATCTGTGACCGCTGTGGCAAGAAATGTCGCGCTGCTACCGGGCTATATAACCACCGAAGACACTGCAGAAACCCATTAACTCATTAGTGCTGCAACAATCATCTATACAGATGCTGTGGCCAATGAGATGACATAATATGAAATTGAATCAACGGTCTAAACAGAATGAACCATCATCTCCACCAGGAGAAATTAGAAAGTATAAAAAAAACTCACAGGGCTCAAAAAGTCAGGGCTTGTATTAAAGTCATTGAATGATAAAAGTACCAAATTTAAATATTTTTACATAGTTTTAAAGTTGAGATTTGCACAAAATATAAAACATATTTATTTTAAATAATAAAACAAAACAGGAAAACCACTGAGATTCAATGAAGTTAAAATCACCTGTTAAAAATATTAATCGTTCGGAACCTTTTGAATAAAAACTTGACATGCTAACATGAAAACTGATGAACTGATGTTTTCCTATTTAAATCCTGGTAGATATTAATAACGAAAGCTTGCGTTTGCTGAAACAGTTTACGTTACAAGTAAAAGGATTTTTAAATTATTTTTAATATGATTTTAGTAATTAGGTATCTACTAATATTATGAATAATTCTGTTCGTTTGTTACTCTTCCATGTTTAAACCACATAATCAATTTTATGAAATTTGGTACATATTAGATATTGATGAAGGACAAAAAAAAAGTTTAATTTCAGCAACAACAATGGAGCCTATCTCCATTGTTGTTGCTGAAATTAAACTTTTTACGCAAGCCACGGATAGATGCAAGTATTAAATTAAAATATCTGCTAATGGAGGAGTAAAACTGGGAAAATAATAACAACCACAAGGGTCGACCTTGTCTTCTGTTTGAGGAGTGGCTAACGAGGCGTCATGGCATCCTCACCTTCCGCCTGACGCAGGTGCTCACGGGACACGGTTGTTTCGGGAGCTACTTGTGGTAAGTTTGTTGGTTAAGTTTAATGCCACTTGGACCCAGGCGTTTCCAACCGGCTCCATCATTCCGTGGTGTAAATGAGCAGATAAGCGATCATAGCGAGCTTCTTGGGGTAACGTTGACCCTTACTTTTGGTCTGTTCGTCGCGGCTAAGACTCAACTGGTTGCCAATAATGGTCGAGTCAAAGCTTTAGAGCCTTGAACATCGGTGACACGATGCTATTCTATCGATTAAATTTTAGGGAGTGTGCCATGGACTCGCACAGTCTAATTCCATCAAGCCCGTTCCATTATCGGACTACAAGACGAACGGCGATGAGCCATCGTTACATGGTGAACATCCCACCCATACGCGCAAAACGTTTTGGGAAATTTCATTTTATAGCTGTGGAGTGGAACTGTATTAAATATCTATTATAGCTATAATAGGGCTCTTTAAGTTAAGAGTCAATAGATTTCTATTAAGTAAGCGTGCTTAGTCTTCAACCACATCATCGCTTCACTATCAGGTAAGATGGTGGTCAAATGTGAGCATATTATTAATAAAGATGAGGTCCAAGAAGGAATGAAAGAATGAATTGAATTGAATTGAATGAGTGAGCCCAGAACTGTCTGTTCACTCTTACTTTGAAGGCAGACGGGTCATATATGGTAGGGAATACAGTTGCCGGCAGACAGTTCCACACCTTGGCTGTGCACACAATAAATGCAGCTTACCATCAGGTGAGATAGTAGTCAGAATCGAGCCTATTATCTATAACCACAATATACACGGACGTGCAATAGGTATATACGGACGTCAATAGCTGTATACGGACGTTCAGTAGCCTGGTGACCTTAATTGCAGGAATGCTATTTGGCTGCAAACTACTGTAAGATGGATGTACTATATACCCAATCGGGCTGCATCAGATTTGAACGAGAAAGCTCACAGTACTTTCGGTTGCACTTTCGTGTTCAGGGAAGCTCAGTTTGTAACTTGACTAGTTTTTACTAACTTCATAAGATCCCACCATGTACTTGCTGGAAATGGGCCTTTACCCGGCGATGGAGACACTAGGCCTTCATCACCTATGTGACCCACTATCTGAGGATCTAATGACCAGAAGTACTTAACTCTCTCTCTCTCTCTCTGTAAGCAGACCCCACGAGGAAAAGAGAGACCTGCTAACATTTTCGTGATGTTTTGCATAGACATACCTAATAAGCTTAGCTAAGCTAATTCTATCATACTAAATCTTAATTTGACTCACCAATGAACTTACTGCGCACATCCTACTTCCTACTTCCTACTAATATAATATGTCATCCTACTAATATTATAAATGCGAAAGTTTGTGAGGATGGATGGATGTTTGTTACTCTTTCACGCAAAAACTACTGAACGGATCTGAATGAAATTTGGTAAGTAGATAGTTGGCAGCCTGGAATAACACATAGGCTACTTTTTATCTCGAAATTCCCACGGGAACGGGATTTGCGCGGGAAAACCTTCCCACGCGTACGAAGTCGCGGGTAGAAGCTAGTTGTTTAAATTTGTAAAAAAATAGACAAATATTTACAATATGTCATTTTAGATATGTCCCGTGACTTCTCATTTAAAAATCTCCCTGGAACCTCAATAATTGTTAATCTTATTATTATCTAGGTATTTCTGTCACTAATATTAAAATCCGTTCGTTAAGTTTTGTATGAAAGAGAAGCCATACGTTTACTATTCAATCCTTTTATTTAGGCTCCTAACAACACAACAGACTTTTTAATAATATTGATAACATAATATTCGATATTTATAGATATCAATATCGGGCATCCGTATATTAGCATATCTTACGAATATTGTGATAATTGTACCTAATGTTCAATCTGTGGACTACTGTCAAGCAATAATAAAAGAAAGAGATGAGTAGATAAATCGAAAGCTGGCAACGTCGCACTCCCAAATACCTGCGAGGACGTTAAATAGTCAATGCCATAGGAAAATCGCAATCAATATATCCAGGACGACTAGAATGTATTATCATGGTTTGGGGTTCAAAAATGTTGGGGCATGACTGCAAGAGGAATACGGTATAAAATAAAATTATCGGAAAATGACGCCAAATTATTGGTTTCATATGTTTCTTGAATACCAGTATAAGAAACGTGTCACAGCACTATGAGTGTCATCACTTTCCACGTCATTTGCCAATAAAAAGATAATTCTCTTCGTTCTTCTTAATTTGAAAAATTCGTAAGCCTCTGGTATCAATGTATTGAAATTACAAAACCCTTGCCATATCGTTTGTTATCATCCAAAGAAGCCGTGAACTCGGTATGTATTGTTAGCTTGTTCAAATTCATGTTTTAATTTCAAATAAATATTGCGCATTTTCTAGATATATTTGCTTCATTCATTAAAAACTAAGTTGTGAATTCGACTAAAACTTATCGATTATTACGGAGGTTTGGATTTAATTATAAAAATTGTATTATTTTAATACCCAAGCATAATATCCACTGTGGGTGTCAACTGTCAAAGAACAAATTGCTATTAATTTAACAAATGTATAAATGTATTTATTATGGCAAATGAATATGTTATTTTTACTTTGGCAACACTCAGAAATGACGGTGAAGGCAATGTCGTTATTTCCATAGATACCATAGATGTCTATTTTTCTTATTATCTATGTTATTTCTGGGTGGGGTAAAAGTCATTTTTAAAATTGAAAAATTAGTGATAAGATAGCGATAAGCAAGCCGGTTGAATGTCAGTATTTCGTGTGCGTAATAAAGTTATTTTATACAAAAGAACATTGTTTGGACTTGAAAAAAATAGCAGCATTTAACAATTCAGAAGCAGGGATAACCCCAGGGAATTATGGTGTAGCTATTGCTACCACCCTGGTGTGATCATACGTCCACAGTAAGGTATGTAAATAGTTAATTAATTATTGTAAATGATTTGTGTTCGTGTGATTTTTATTGAAAGTGTGACAGTAGAATTCTATCCATAGTGATATTACAATACTGCAGGTAGAACATATCAATAATGAATAAATCTTGATGAGACGTTATCTAGAATATCATATGGTAAGGTGTAATCTAGTAATCCTTACTGGCTGCGACCGTATTTTGCGGTGGGTAATCATAATAATGGATTACATGAAATAATATTAGTAAAAAAAAAATGATCTCTGGCTGTGAATTGTGGTTGCGATTACGTGATTACTTTTTATAGCTACGTTTAAGTTCAAACTATTTCATTTTTTGTGTTTTACATGCAAACAATATTCTAGCTACTACAATATAGTATGATTATTTTCTATTAACAAATTTAAAATGAAATCGTTTATTTTCTATTACTAATTTGTTTAGAATGACATTTTTAAATTGGTTATATTTTTTTAATAGAATGTCCGATTTGAATAATTCAAAAATAAATAAAAATACGTACACATCTAGGTCTTGTTCATATAAATAAATCGATAAAAAAAATATAAAAAAATAAATAAAGATGGTTTTTCATACCGGTCCAGGTTTACAAATAATTTTGTGGGTATATAGAATTACTTCAATTTGCTATTGATTAATTAACGAATACTTGTAAATATTAAATTTTGAATATATTTACTTACAAAACAAGATATTCTTAGATCTAAAGTGATCAGATTAACGATTACTTTATGTAACTAAATTGCTGGGGTTGGATTACATGTAATCATAGCTACTTGTAGTGAACTACTTTTAGTCGTAATTATTTTAGATTACAAAATAGTGGTTGGCTATGCCCTATACTGGTATTCACTGAAAGGTATCGGTGAATCCTGGTTTTGTGTTGTGTGATGTCCCCTCCAAAGGATAGTGAAATCAACTTTATTCCACTTATAGGTATAGAACAAACATGATTACATGGACGCGTATGATATATATTTTTCTGCCCTCTCCTCAGACATGATTTATTTAATAAAACATAGGAGGCAAATAATAATTTCAATTTTCATATTATTACCTGATTTTAACTTGATAACATGTTTACATTCAATGAAATAGGTACTCGTTGTTTTAATTGCTTTTTTCAGACCGTTGGACAGTCTAAATTGTACAATTGGGTGAAGATGTCCAGCGACCGGTCAGAGAAGTCCACCGGGAGTCATCACAGCATTGTGCAGGGAGGGCCTTCGAGACGCAGCCGATATCGGACACGTGTTGAAGACTTGAAGCAAAGTCGTCGCTCGCCAACTGCGCCCAGGCGAAGCCGTCGCTCACCAGCATCGCCCCAAACCGATGGTCGTAGCTCCGAGCGGCGCAGATCCAGAAGATCACCTCCAAGGGTTGAGTCGCACTCAAGAAGTCGAAGCAGGTCCAGTCTGGTTAGTGGGTGAGACGGGTCGTGCTGTCTGCGCATGTGGTTGCTGGAACACGGCGTGGAACAATGTTCTCACTAACCGCCCACCGAAGATTTGTTCGTAAGGACTTTTCCCAGTTTGCCTAGAGGGCGTTCTTCGCAGTTGGGATTTTATTTTTAAAATTTTCTCGTGTATTGAGCCAAGTTCATTTTCCATGCTATGCAAAGCTTTCTTTACTGTCTGGACGAATCGTTCAGCTTGACCGTTCGTTGCTGGGTGATATGGGGCCGAAGTTTTGTGAGTCACTCCGTTCTCATGTAAGAATGACAAAAATTCTTTAGAAGTAAACTGCCTCGCGTTGTCCGAGACCAGAACGTACGGTAAGCCAAAATCAACGAATAAATTTCTAAGTTTTGAGATACACCACGTACTTGTGGTAGTTTGAGTTGGAATTATTTCTACCCATTTTGACATAGCATCAACTATTATAATGAGATAATAACCGCGTAATGGACCTGCGAAATCAATGTGTATGCGTTGCCAGGGCGCTGTCGGAGCTTCCCGGTGGTGTAATGGGGCTTTCTCTGGTTCGTTTTGTTTGAGACTACATTCACGACATTTGTTGACCAATTCCTCGATGTCTTTGTCAATATTTTTCCAATAAAAATAGCTCCGCGCTAAAAGTTTCATTTTAAGTATACCAGTATGGCTTGTATGTAACTCCTTCAATATGTTATGTCGGAGATTTAGAGGAATCATAACTCTAGTTCCCTTAAAAAGACAGTCGTCTTCAATTGTAATTTCATTATCACCGTAGCCCAAGTTTCTTAGGGTCTGTCCATTCTTTAGTTTATGTATTATATTTTTGTATTCTGGATCGTTCATTGTTTCCTTCGCTATTACTTTGCGGTTAATTGTAAGTGCATTGAGTTGGTTCTGCTGAAATATACTGTGCTGGTCCATATGGTGTTCCGAAATTCGTTCCACTGGAAATCTTGAGAGATAATCTGCATTATTGTTGTTAGCTGAATTTCTGTATTCAATATTGTAGTCGAATCCGGAAAGAAAGTGTGCATAGTGAAACAACCGCATCGTGCTCATTGCAGGTAATGTTTTGTGTGGGTGGAATATTGTCGTTAAAGGCTTGTGATCCGTAATCAGTGTGAATTTCCTTCCGTAACAATAGTGAAAAAACTTCTTCACTCCCCAGTAAATTGCTGTTGCCTCCTTATCTATTTGGCTGTACTTCTTGTCGCTAGATGTTAGTGAACGCGATGCAAAAGCAATTGGTCTGTCGGTCCCATCAGCCATTCGATGAGAGAGCACGGCACCCAGGCCGGACGGTGAAGCATCTGTAGCGAGGACCAGGGGCTTCTTTTGGTCGAAATGGAGTAAGACTCTTTCACTAATAATTTCTTCTTTAATTTTCTTGAAACTATTTTCGCAGGCTTCTGACCACACAAATTTTGTGTTCTTTTGTAGTAATTGGTTGAGCGGATTGGAAATCGTCGCAAGGTTAGGAATGAATTTGTTATAGTAATTACTCATACCCAAAAATGTTCTTAGTTCATTTACGTCGTTGGGTTTCTTTGCATCAACTATGGCTCTAACTTTTTCTTTATTTTTGTGCAGTCCGTGCTTGTCGATTGTATGGCCTAAATAATTTATACTAGTTTTGAAGAAATTACATTTATCTTTATTCAATTTGAGATTATGTTCTTGTAATCTTTCTAACACAGTTTCTAATCATTGTTGTAATTGTAGTTCTGTCGGTCCTTGTATAATAATATCATCAAAGAAGCATTTCACACCCTGTATGTCTTGAAGAATTTTATCCATAAATTTTTGCCACAATGTGGGGCCACTTTTACCCCAAACATCAAGCGGTTCACCTTAAATGTGCCTCTGTGAGTGCTCAGTGTCTGTAGGAAAGAGCTTTCTTCGTCCATTTGCATATTTAGGTACGCTCGACAAAATAATGTCTAATGTGCAGTAAAATTCGCCACCGTTCATCTCTGAAAAGATGTCTTCTATGATAGGAATCGGATATTGTTCATCTTTAATTACTTTATTTAGGGTGACCTTATAATCAGCACATAGACGTATGCTTCCGTCAGGTTTAACAATTGGTACGACTGGAGTTCCCCATTCTGAGTTGTCCGTTTTTGTTATGACTCCTTCTTGACACAGACGATCTATTTCTTTATCAACCTTTTCTTTCAATGCGTAGGGAATACGTCTGGGCTTAATGTAAATTGGTGTAGTGTTTTCCTTTAAAGTTTGGAAGTAATTTGGAATGCATCCCAGTTTTTCACCAAAAACTGGTGAAAATTTTGAAATGATCTTGTCCAACTTTGAGCTGTCGGCCCTTTCTAATGATATTTTCCTCATGTCTGATATATTAATATTGATTTCTCTAATCCAAGCTCTTCCAAATATGGCGTCGACGTCTTGTCTGATAATAAAGAGTTTTCCATGGAAATATTGGTTTTCGTAATTGCACTTGACGTATGTAACTCCAACTGGCGTAATCAGTTCACCTGTGTACGTTCTCATTCGTACTGCTGTTTTAAATATCTGTATTGAATTGTAAGCGTCTGAAGTCTCTCAACGAAATTGATGAAAGTGCTGCACCTGTGTCTAGTTCCATCTGTACCTTTTTGCCTTCAATAGTTACGTCAACCATAAACTTATCTAACCCAATAGTGTTGACGGCATTGATATCACAAATGTTTTCATCATCAGTTGAGTTCGGTTCTTCCACCTGGTGAGCTGTATTCTGTTTTAATACCTGTAGGCAAACACGAGCTAAATGTCCTGTCTTTCCGCATTTAATGCAATCTGTGTTAACGTGTCTGCATTTATTGGCTCTGTGATTAGCATCCCCACAGCGGAAGCATCTTCCTTGCATATCTTTGAATGACGCGATATGGTTTGGTAGTGGTTTAACCGGGGTTTTGTATTTATTCTGAACTGAGTGTACTGGTACTTCGTTGCTTGGATCTTGTTTGTTTGTCATGAAATCGTTGTCAGCTTTAGCTATTTCTGTTGCTGTCGCCATGTGTAGTATTTCCTTGAATGTAGTTATTTTGTTGTCTTGCAATATTTTCGTTCTAATTTCGCCATCTCGGACTCCTCTGATGATTTGCAGTGATAATAAGTTGTCATTTAGCGACTTTTGGCAATTATCACAGTTGAACTCGCAATCGTGTGCTAAATGTTTCAATTCTGTACTGAAATTAGTTACGGTTTCATTCTCAGCTTGTGTACGCGTTATAAACTTATGGCGTCGTGCCCATATGCTGGGTTTAGGATCTATGTATTGTTCCAGCAAATCCACTAGTATCTGAAACTTAATTTGTGATGGGTCTTCCGGTGCACATAAGTCGCATGCCCGTTCATGTAACTCTGGGCTTAAGGAACTGAGTAGTACGCAAGTCATCATATAATCCTCATTACAATTTGTCATTTTAAAATATGTTTTCAGTCGTTTCACGAAATTTTTGAAACTTTCCTTTTCTTGGAATGGTTAAAAGTTAATCTTAGGTACCTGGTACCGTGCGTTGTTCTCTGTAGTGCTCGCTATCGTGGTAGGTGGAACCGTATCATGAGTGCAAACAGTTGAAGTTCTTGGTGGCCGGAGATTGTGTAACAATATCTTTAAGTTTGTGATTTCTTGTGTTATTTCAAAGTGTAGGTCAATCTCTTCTTGGAGGTTTTGAGTGATAATTTCGATTTTCTCTTGTATGGTGTCGAATTTTTCCTCATTTTTTTGAAGTGACGTAAGTCGCGAATCATATTCGACATCCGAAATTTCTTTCAAGGTTTGTAAGTAGTTGAATAGTTTTGTCAATTGACCTTTAATAACACTTCTTGAACGTTTGAGTGTACTCAAATCTTCTTCCATTGTCGCCATTATTAAATACAAGAAAATAGTTTTATGAAGTAAACCATTTTAATTTTAGTCAAACAACAATTGACAAATCACACATGACATTCCAATAAATTACTCTTCTTTGATGTGTCATACACTATGCTATCTATCAACAAAGGAAGAGGTAAGTATCCAATATTATGTGCCAAAAGTGTAAACGCATTGGTCATGATGATCCTAAATGCAATAGGAGCGTTTGGGTAGATAGAGCCGAAGTTAAGACGTTATGACTAGATAATAGTATTGACTTAGGAGTAGACAAAAAATGTATTAAGGGTGTTAACGTTAATAATGTACACTTGACAGGGTACGTAGATTTTGGTAGTCAGTGTACTTTGATAAAAGAATCCGTCATGGAAATAATTGTACCACGTAAAAAATGGCAAGTGAATAATTTGCCATTTCTAAAAGGTTTTGGTAATACATACGTGAGTGTAGAGACAGAACTACTTGGAGTGCTATGTGCACGTAGTCATGTTAACCCATACACTGCTATGTGCGTGAGTGTAAAGACAGAACTACATGAAGTGCTATGTGCACGTAGTCATGTTAATCCATACACTGCTATGTGCGTGAGTGTAGAGACAGAACTACCTGAAGTGCTATGTGCACGTAGTCATGTTAACCCATACACTGCTATGTGCGTGAGTGTAGAGACAGAACTACCTGAAGTGATATGTGCACGTAGTCATGTTAACCCATACACTGCTATGTGCGTGAGTGTAGAGACAGAACTACCTGAAGTGCTATGTGCACGTAGTCATGTTAACCCATACACTGTTATGTGCGTGAGTGTAAAGACAGAACTACCTGAAGTGCTATGTGCACGTAGTCATGTTAATCCATACACTGCTATGTGCGTGAGTGTAGAGACAGAACTACCTGAAGTGCTATGTGCACGTAGTCATGTTAACCCATACACTGCTATGTGCGTGAGTATAAAGACAGAACTACCTGAAGTGCTATGTGCACGTAGTCATGTTAATCCATACACTGCTATGTGCGTGAGTGTAGAGACAGAACTACTTGGAGTGCTATGTGCACGTAGTCATGTTAACCCATACACTGCTATGTGCGTGAGTGTAAAGACAGAACTACCTGAAGTGCTATGTGCACGTAGTCATGTTAATCCATACACTATGTGCGTGAGTGTAGAGACAGAACTACTTGAAGTGCTATGTGCACGTAGTCATGTTAGTATATACACTGCTATGTGCGTAAGTGTAGGGAGAACTCTTTTGAAGAGCTATGTGCACATAACGTTATAAGCCGCTATGTGCGAACACAATTTTTGGAGTGCTCAGTGAACAATAGCTGTAATAGCAACATGTAGAAAAATACATATTATCTATGAAATACGATGTGTATTAAATGTTTCTGTAATTCTTATGCTACCTTTTTGCTAAATTGTATCGTTCGCGGGGACGCGAAACTGATCAGGATGGACGAATTGTTAGCTTGTTCAAATTCATGTTTTAATTTCAAATAAATATTGCGCATTTTCTAGATATATTTGCTTCATTCATTAAAAACTAAGTTGTGAATTCGACTAAAACTTATCGATTATTACGGAGGTTTGGATTTAATTATAAAAATTGTATTATTTTAATACCCAAGCATAATATCCACTGTGGGTGTCAACTGTCAAAGAACAAATTGCTATTAATTTAACAAATGTATAAATGTATTTATTATGGCAACTGAATATGTTATTTTTACTTTGGCAACACTCAGAAATGACGGTGAAGGCAATGTCGTTATTTCCATAGATACCATAGATGTCTATTTTTCTTATTATCTATGTTATTTCTGGGTGGGGTAAAAGTCATTTTTAAAATTGAAAAATTAGTGATAAGATAGCGATAAGCAAGCCGGTTGAATGTCAGTATTTCGTGTGCGTGATAAAGTTATTTTATACAAAAGAACATTGTTTGGACTTGAAAAAAATAGCAGCATTTAACAGTATGTACCCTTTAAATTACACGTTGTATATATATATATATATATATACAACGTGGGCTATATATATATATATATATATATATAATATAGTATACTAGCTGTGCCCACGATATCGTTCGCGTGGTAGATGAAATTACCTAATTTACCCCATAGAAAATTCAGTCCTACCTCTTCTATCCCATTAATATTGTTTCAGCCGTACCTGATATAACTCCAAAAAACATAAACCCAGATAGATAGACGGAGTGACAGACAGATAAACAAAAATGTAAAAAAGTATCTTTGTGTATTAGTATCGTGTTAATAAGCACTTAAGAAGTCACAGTTATTTTGAAACTAGCATCTGCATACAGCTTCACTCGCGTATAAAGTTCTGCAACAGGTATTCTAGTTTCTCAAAATCAATTATAGCCTATACTATATATCTCGGTCCTAGCCTATACAACAAAGTTAGTAAATATGTAACTAAAAAAATTGAATTCTAAACTGTGTAACAAAACTAGAGATATATTCCTCAAATCGCTAGACTACAATGAAACTGAAATTCTTTTGAACTAATGGAGATATAAAAGTGGGTACATACATTTAAAACACTGAAACAGCATAAAACATACACACACACCTCATACACATGCATAAGCAAATATCTTAAAATATACAATATATATATTACAAGTAAGAAAAAAAATAACACATATTACATAATTCTAATACACAAGTACTACTGTTCCATATCAATACGTCGTGATTATACACAGCTACGATGAGATTGAATGTCTGGGGAAGAGGTATACTATGCGCCCGTGAGACAGTTTTTAACTAGTACGGGGGCATAGGGTGCATCGTTCTAAACAACAAACTTATAAAAGCACTCAATATATTACTAAACAAATAATTATGTATAGTGTTATTACATGCAATGGATTATTGTTAATATTCTAATGGTTAAAATAATTTATAATGTAAGTACTTGCATAAACATTTATTAATAATTTATACGCTGCCATGACTTAATCGCTATATACAAATAAGTTTCATTCAAATCTATATAGTAAATGAACAATGATCATTATTTTGCAAATTGTTTATTAAATAACCTTCTAGTAATTTATAAATGATCACTGTTTTGCAAAATGGTTATTAAATAACACTTTTACACTTCATTTTTTTCGTAAACTTAAACCAGAAGAGACCGGTGCTTCCTCCGCCTCTCAATCCAACAACAGGGCAGGCCATCAGGGTAGTCATACCTTGAGAAGAAACACCGTAACAAACTCAGGGCTCCATCTCTTTTGAAGTCCATACACTCTATACTGGTTAAATTATATGGAAACCTAAGGTTACAGTTTGAGGCAATCTTTTGAGGAAAGATGCTCACAGATCTGAGTGAGCTGGTCCATACAGTGCAAGCATATTCAGATGACGTAAAGCTCAACTTAGAACAAGGAGCTTAACGATTTGACGAACAATACCAATGTTTGGGTAGGCCACAAAAAGTACTCAAACTGCCTCAAAGTTTCAGGGATTAGCGTATACAAACAGATAAACAGACAAACATTTTATTTTAAATTCTTCTTTTAAATTCTTTCTAAGCCCCCTTTTTTTGTAAATATATACATTTTACAGACACACTATTTTACTATATGTTTATTGATACCAGACGGACACTCAATACCTACTCTAGCGCTCATCTTTGCTGCTCATTATGTTATGTTGGTGCTGGTGCCTGGTGCTTAGTGCTGAGGCTGCAGAAAATATCAAGTGGTGTAAACGTGACTGGTACAGTCTTCACTCAAACAGTGAGGACTTCATAAGTTCTTAAGCTAACATGGTAGTGACCATGCTAGCTCACAATAGCATTAGAACTTAAAACGGGATTACGGGTCTTTGCTCACAGTCTTTCCCAAGGATTTCAAATGGCTGGTTGTCATTTCCTGTGACCTTCTGGCTTTTACTCTGGCTAAAGGTATATTTAGAATACAACGTGGTTATTTTGCCAGTCTTAGGGGTACATTCACAGCCGAATGCATTGAGCACGAGTTTTATTATGCTTTTGCTTTCTTTTGTACTTTTAGTTTGTATAAAGGTAACATGAAATAAATTTATAATATTAATTTGAAAATTACTGAAAGTATATATAAGTTCTATTTCTAATATCAAATAATTATGTTTATTATAAAGGTTTTCATAGTAAATTCCTCACAGCACCAAAGCTGAATAAATTAATTATTAAAAGTAACTGAGAATGTAGGGTGTCAGGATAAACAGAAAGAAACTAAGACTTTTCCAACATCAACCTTTAATGAAATTATAAAGTATTAATTAATTAATTACTTTACAAAGAACTATTTACATTTATAACCTAGTTTTACTTAAATAGGTATGGAAAATATAGTACACAAGTTAATTTCTATTTTATTGTAGACTTATGTGGTTGAGATGTTGAATTCATTAAAATATTTTATTTACTGTGCTAATTTTACCAAGGTACTAAAAAAATACACGTCAAAATATTGTTACAATTTAAATGAATAAGTTTTAGAATATAAATGTTTTCAAAAAGTTACCACAAAGTACAAAGAAGAGGTATTTGTTTCCCATTTACAAACACAAAAATATTTATATGAACATAATATAAATTATTTTCATAAAACTAAGTTAACTAATGGAATAATGGCTCATTTCATTGTTATTTATTCAAGCAACAGATTTATAAAATAAAAAAATCTGCAGCACGCATAAATAAACACAAACCGTATTTAAACAAAATGCATCGACATCGTATATCTTAAAGGCTGTTATTTTTCTCTTACTCGACACTATCTGTATCCGATTGGCGACTTTCCAAAGAAATTTTAGTGTTTCAATTAATAGTATTCAATGTGTTATTTTTATAAAAGTGACTTGAAAGCATTTTTGTGTAACTTGTCGTGATATAACAGATATTACTATTTATTTTTCAGGTAACAAAAGTTTCTCATTTGTTTCGGGCCTAATCAGATGGCATATTAGTTTTAGTAATTAATAAATCAAATGAGGAGTACTCTTCAAAATTGCAAAGGAAAACATCGTGAGAATATCAAAGTACTTAAAATTTTATATTAACAACAAGATTACGTCAAATTCGTTAAATTTTACTTTAAAGATTTGAAAGTAATACACAACAATATTTTAAAATTAAGATTCCAGTGATGTTGATATCCTCACAGATGACAGCCGAGATTCTATTAACCTGTTTGCTAATAAGGGTGTGACAAATTACCTTACGCAAAATGGACAGTGTTATAAGCCTAAGTGCCTCAGTAGCGTAACAAGGAAAAATCTGCATTATATGATTTAAGGTGACAGTATTACGATACATTTTGATGTAAGCAGGACAATGTCAATACTAATATTATAAAATAAGCGACATTAGCCAAATGGCTAAATTGTCGGATTTGTGATCGAGAAGTCACAGGTTCGAACTCCACTCATTAAAGTATTGGCGTGAACCTGCTCCAGACATAAGCATATTTAGCTTATAGTAAACTAATTACAGTTGACATAGTAAAATATTCAACATAAGCCATTTCACCTATAAATGGTCGCCAAAAGTAATCAATGATTTATATTTGAATAGACTTCAACGTTACCTTTCATTGGCATTGCATAATATATTATTGACTGACATAGCTTCCAATTATTTATGATTAGTATTAAAACAACGTGTTGTCATGTGGTAGCTTTAATATAAATTATTTGCGTATGTATTTCAATTGAAGTCAAAAATAGGTCAGTATTGTAATCTAAATATAGAGCTACGAATATGTAATAATACAAAATTGATAAAAATATTTACAGTACAGAATAATTGGAGTTACAAAAAGTTAGTACATAGATATTGTCAAAGTTTTATACAGTAATCAACCGACGACAAAAAGAGGAGGTTATCAATTCGACGCGTATATATATATTTTTTTTTTTATGTATGATCATCGAGTACTCGAAGACGGCTGAACCGATTTGGAAAATTCTTTTTTTGTTCGAATGGGTATACGTCGAAATTGGTACCATTATCACCACAGTCAGGATCTGATGATGGGATCCTGGAGAAATCGAGGGAACTCTTCAAATATTATAGGCACACCTATGGCGTTTTGGGTATTTCTTATAGTAACTTATGCAGTTGCTCTCAAAAAGTACCATTTGGGGAAGTGGAACTGATGATGAAGACCACAGATGGCCGCCGAAACTACTCAATAATAAGTATTGAGTAGATTGCGATTCGATTTCCTGAATATGTATGTTAAGCACTTTATGCTCGTCACAATGCATATGGTGATGTAGAGCTGATGGTGAAGTACCAGGAGAACTCCTCAACAATTAACGGCCCAGCATTGGGAAAAGCAATATTTTGTAAAAGGTTATAAGTAGTTGACATTTAGGCTCTTGTAACTAGGTAAATTAAAAATCATCCAACTATAAAGAGTGAAATAAAAACTTTTTACCAAAAAATTAAACCGACTACCAAAAAACACTGCAAAGTGAAAAATAACTTTAATTTCGGAAGTCAGTGCCAAAAACGAAAAAACAAAACTAAAGACACCGACTACCGAAATTAAAGTTATTTTTCACTTTGCAGTGTTTTTTGGGAGTTGGTTTAATTTTTTGGTAAAAAGTTTTTTTTAAGTGTGTTTCAATTATTGGTGTACAATAAAGTGTATTCTATCTATCTTTTGTCTGTACATGAAACAGAATTATTTTTAGATACAACAAAAAACAATCAATTCGTTTATCCCAAAGTATACGCTAACATTAACATAAGTGGTAAAATTAGCACACATCATGTTTAATACCTCTAACTATTCTGATTGAAACATTAGCATTTAGGGATGTTTGTGCTATCAACAGTATATCTAATATTAACACAACCCCAGAGTTGTATGTAGTGATTCAATTAAATGCTATGTTTGCGGTCAGTGCTGGGTTGTTTGTTCTCAAAATACTTGGGTTTCAAACAAAATAGCGTTTAACGAGGGAAATAAGACTTAGTTTGGTAATAGACTAGATTTTCTCGTATTGACTTTTTTCCTGCTTTGTTTGTTTATTTAAGCTTTATGCAACACAAAAGCTATTGAGACGAACTTAATACTTTTGGCATTCTCTACCGGTCTACCATGGGTGGTAAAGAGATAACATTGCACGTGCAAAGTAAGTATATTGTACATAAATAGTTTATGAAAAAGTAATAATAATCAGCCTATAACATTCTCACTGTTGTGACACAGGCCTTCCTCCCTATGAGATGGAATGGGCCATCATCCACCATGCGTACCCAGTGCGGGTCGCAAGTCTTCGGATTTGCGGTCCAAAGCCATACCATTTTTATTCACACTATAAAGAGCAGTGGTGATGATAAAAATTATACAAAGCAATGTGCCTTGCCTGGGTTTGAACTTACAACTAGAAACTCGTGCCTATAACCACTGGGCAATGGCTGCTTAAAAAAATAAGTAAATCTTATATATCTACCACTATACAACGTGTAATTTACAGGGTATATACATACCAAGTGCACGGCTTCTTTGGATGATAACAAACGATATAACAAGGGTTTTCTAATCCTATGTCTACATGTGTGGAGCATATTAGAAATTTCAATACATTGATACCAGAGGCCGAATTTTTCAAATTAAGAATAACTAAGAGAATTATCATTTTATTGGCAAGTGACGTGGAAAGTGATGACCCTCATAGTTCTGTGACACGTTTGTTATTACTGGTATTCAAGAAACATTTGAAACCAATAATTTGGGGTCAATTCTGTGAGTCATTTATTTTGAGCTGAAACTTTTCATAGAGACTCCATACCAGATGTTGTCTTCAGTCCTTTTGGATAGATATGGGGTTTCCGTTACACGTTGTATATATAAATATATTTATGATAAGTATGTATTGGACTCTCACACTGTCTATTCACCACTCATGGTTGACTGCTAGAGAATGCCTACGGCATTAAGTCCACCTTTGTACCTATGCATGGAGTGTAAATAGATAAATACGTTATGGAAAGGAGGTTTTATGTAACTTTTGTTGATACTTAGGAACATGGGTGCGTAAGGATTACAGATACGTCGTGCGTCAAACGGTTGCTTTTATAGCACTGTATTTTTGTAGCAGCTGAACCAATCTTGATATTTTAATGATTTCCAAGATTGATTGATGATTTTATTTTTAACAGTGTTCATATTTACAATGGGAATATTTTTATCCATGAAGATATATTACGATACATACAATTCTGCTTATTCCTCTGGCTAACTAGACCGTGAAGGTTAAAGAAATCGTTTTCAATATTACCACAGATATTACCATGGTTTATGCATGCGTTGCTCTCTGTACGAAGAATAGAACAACTGAAGTGTGACGATAATTTACATTTTTATTATTCCCTGTGTTCAGTCACCACAAAAATACGCCAACTAAAGCATGAACATATTACTGATAAAGCTAAGATATATACCAACATCGAAATAAGCCAATATTTATAACATGTTCTATTCGAAGATATTACAAAATCCAGTACTATCATCTCGTTCATATCAATAAATGAATACTTTATCATTACAATGACATTGGTAAAAGAGACTTTATTATTAATTTTACATAATAATCATAATATTATAATATTATATAAATACATTCAGATTCTCATTTCTCCTTATCATCTATGTCTCGCATTATTTACAACCAATTTATATTTATATTTTGAATATTTACATAAAGTTCCTCAATAGAATCGCAACAATATAAAAAATAACATAATGAGAAAAAACAAGTTTTATTTTAGAAAAGTACCCTATCGATAGAATTTATTTATCCAAGACAATATCTATAGTAATTTTACTTATACCTTATATCACATTTTTACATAGAATTATATTACTATTTACAATTTCATAAAGTTTTGGAATTCAAACAAGCGTGCTCGTCCTTATTTTTTTGGTTGAATGTTCTCATTTACATTCTTAGTAAGCATATTAAATGTGTCGTAAACTCATGAAAGTAATAGAGCCTCGCAAATAAGGCGTTTTTAATATATCTTCAAAGGAGAACAAAGTAAACATATATTTCCCCATTTCTCTTATTATGTATTTACATTTGCGTGGTCCATATTAATATCATAAACGCTGACAGCAAAACGGTGAAGTTCAAGACTATTGAAATCGACGTTGAAGATTGGATTAAGTTCCTGTAATCTTTCGCCTCATTTTGGGATGGGTAGGTGTACGTTCTTTCGGTCACACTTTTCACATCTGGAGGGCACGGCAGCGTTTCAACAGGGATCTGAAGTAATGTCCTCTCATTTTCACCTTTAACCGCTTTTGGTTCATCAACGTAAGCATCGTCTGTTTCATCTTGAAAAAAATCATCCGGATTATCCGAATAATCCCTTATTTGACTTTTGTCATCGCTATCGTATAAATTGTTTGATCCGATAACGTTCCTTTCGAAATAAGTAAAGTGTGAATTTAACGAAGGCTCCGCGTTGAATTTGCAAATAAAATTTTCAAGAGATGTTCGCACTTTAACGCTTTTGGCCTCGTGACGAAGCTTATGCATCCATGCGAGATGACAGTCGCACGGGAATTCGTTCCCTGTAACAATTGACGCGTTAATTAATTCTCTAATTGGAGTAATGATAACTTTTGAGAGCCGTCTGTTCTTGAACTAATTGATTTTTATTCAGTTTTTAAATTGACTTCGTTAATGAGATAATAATTTTTCATTTAACTGTATTATCGATACTTGTTGCTATTGAAAGATAATTAAAAATAATTAGAGTGTAATTACGTACCTTCCAAGTAGATGTAGCTGTTTTGATTCTTCATGTTGTCGTATATTGGATGGAGGTTATCGAATGTGAACCTCTTTAATTTGTTATGCCTTAAGTCTAGAGCGGCTAGTCCCCTGACCCCTTCGAATAGGCTACTTGCCAAAGTTACAAGTTTGTTGTGGCTTAAACTCAACTTCCTTAATTGCGATAATCCATCAAACGTCCTCTGGGCCAAAATATAAATTTCATTATAATCTAATAACAATGTCTGGAGATTCCACAGTTCAGTAAATGTAAACGAATTAAGTTTAGATAATTTGTTTCTTCTTAAATCTAAGCGCTTAAGATTCGCTAGTCCATAAAAACACTCTTTCTTGAGTTCGCTTATATTATTTCTATCGAGTTCTAAGTCAATAAGATTGACAAGATGTTTGAACGCACCATCGTAAATGACGGTCATGTTATTACTAGTAAGATACAATTTCTGGAGTGCTGGCAGTTCGTAGAATACTTCAGTCTCTAGCTCCACTATTCTGTTTTCATCTAAAGTAAGAATAGTTAGGTTAGGCAAGTTATAAAACGCATGTTTACCAAGATAGACGATTTGGTTCTTGGTGAGCGTCATTTCTTGTACAGATGATACGTTGACAAATGTGTAGCTTTCTATCTTGTGAATCGAGCTGTATTTTATACTGAACTGTTTCACTTTTCTCAGGTATCGTAGTACTTTCGATGGCACAAAGTCTAGGCCCCCATCGGCTCTTACGTTGAAAGCTAGTGTTTCTATATTTGACTGTGAAGTAAAGCTTGTCCATAGTGGGTCTGTTCTTTCTATTCCTCCGTTGAACACCCAGCATTCTGTTTTCACAGCTTCGTTGATCTCTTGGCTGAATTCACAATAGCAATGGACTTTAGAATCTCTGTCGCTAATGTCACATATGTTTATCGCCGCTGGTATTAATTTCTCTTTCTGTTTTCTTCTATTGGCATCTAGAGCTTCTATTGCAAAGAGCAACAGTAGCAAGGTAGCGGGTACCTTCGGAGCCCGCATACCTCCTACCTGAAACAAAGACAAAGAGAATTAAGCTATTTCATTTTGCCTTTAAACATCAAAGTGACGAGGGTTTTCGTGTTATTTTTTCTTATTGAGATATTTTTAGAAGAATGTTGCTCAAATGCATAGTTGAAGAGTATTCATAGATTTTTTTTATTCTTTTATGTAATACTTAATACATTCTAAGTAAGCCAACTATTTGTGTAGAGACTACTACATTATTAGCTTGTAAACATTGACTTTTTTTTTTTTTTTTTTTTTAACGTGGTAAAATTATCAAATAAGTCCTCCCACTCCGGGCAGGGTGGGAGGGACTGTCAGACTTTTACTGACTAAAATCCACGGTGTTCCTTCAATAACCCTTTACATACCGGGGCCACGGTAACGGGATGAGTCCCACGACCCCGGCAGGCTTCGGCCCTCTGCAGAGGGGGCCTCGTCATGTTGCTGACGCTCTTTGAGGCGCGCGTGGAACACAACGCGCCGTCGACCCGGGCATGGTCCATGGTCGGACAGCGAGTTGCCCTTTACTCGCTGTCCGCATGCCCGCGCCTACGGTGGCCGGAGATCGTCGGCCGACGTCCGACGCCGTGGGCGTCTACCACTGCGGCTGGGCTGGAGGGAGGACGCCATCCTCTCCCTCACGCGGCCCGCCTCCTCCTTCGGAAGCATGACTGCTTCGCAGAAGGAGGCGACCGCTTCCCACTCCCTCTCGCCCCGCAGCATGGCCTCGACCAATGCCGGGCGCGAGAGGCCTCCGCCTATCGCCGCCGTGAGGACACGTCGGTGCTCTGCCCAGGCGGGGCAGTCTTGCACCGTGTGCTCTACGGTGTCCTCAGGGCGACCCTCACAGTGGTGACACCCAGGCGTTTCCTCCTTTCCCATCAGACACAGGTACCTCCCGAAACTTCCGTGTCCGGTGAGGACCTGCGTCATGCGGTAGGTCAGGACGCCGTGACGCCGATCTAGCCACTCCTCAAAGAGGGGTCTTACCGCCGCAATTGCGGCGTGCCCGGCCGTCGGTTGCGACAGTCGCTCCCTCCATACTGCCCTGAGATCGCGCCGGAGCTCTTCCCGCCGCGCCTCGACTTCTCGAGGCAGCGGGGATACGCCCCGGCGCTGCGCCTCCACGCGCCATTCATAGACGCGCTGGAGGGCAGTCGCCTCCAGATCCCAGGGCAGCAATCCGGCAAGGAGGTTGGCCGATTCGCCGGCGATCGTGCGGTATCCCCGGATCATTCGGATAGCCATGACCCTCTGGCATGCGACCAACTTTAGTGGTCGCGTCCGGATGCACAGGGCCCACACTGGGGACCCGTAGAGGGCCATGGACCGCACGACGCCGGCGTACAGCCTTCGGCAGGAGGCGTTTGGCCCGCTGAGATTAGGCAGGAGTCGCCTGAAGGCGGCTGCTGCCCGGTTCAGCTTTGGGGCCAAACTCAGGAAGTGCTCCCTGAAGTTCCACCGGCTGTCGAGGACGAGTCCCAGGTACTTCATCGTCCTCCCGACGCCGATGCGAACCCCCTCCACCGTTATGTGGGACTCGGACCGTGGCGCGTTCCGACCGCCATGAAAGCACATGGCCTCGGTCTTGTGTAGCGCCACGTCGAGTCCCAACTGCCGGATCCTATGAACGACTGTCGCAACCGCTTGCGTCGCCAGGTCGGCCGCCACCTGGTGCGACTCTCCCTGCGCCAGGACGAGCGTGTCGTCAGCGTAACATACTACGCTGACGCCGTCAGGGAGGTCGCCGCGCAGCACCCAGTCGTATTTTGTACTTTTGGTATTTGCAGAAGCAACTAGGTACTTCTATTATGATAGGAAACCAGACTTAAAATATTAACATTTCGGCTAAATCTATTATAATACCAGATTGGACGAAGAATAAAAATATGTTTCTCTATCTAATTCCGCATAATAAGACACAAAATACCTACTAATAATAATAAGTAGCTTCTAAAACGTAATCTCAGTATTAAATTGGTAAGCGAACCTCACAAATAAATAAGCAGCTTAACAGGCAATGTTATGAAAATAAAAAGAGACCCGACATTCGGAGTTTCCAATTACAAATACCGGATTTCCACGGTGATTAAGAAGGAAAATGTATATATAATGAATGATACGAAAGCATTTTTAATTAAATTATTTTAATATGAACCGTTTGCTTTTATTTTGTCAGTCTTGATTTCTGAATGCAGAAAAAGCGTAATTTAATTCGGTATCCGTTTTAATCGGAAATACGATATCAGTTTTTTTTTAAGTAATTAATTGTTTGGAGACTACATGTGCTGTTTCATAAAATAATGAATTGTAACAGATGAATGAGAAATAATGAGAACCACTGAAGGACCTTTATGCATCGTTATTTAGAAAAAGCTTAAGATGTTTATTACATTGTTGTTAACGCAATAAATGTGTGCTGATACTGAAACTACAGAAAAAAGATGTAAAAACTGGCAAAGGAAATTTATGTAAAAAAAAATAATTCAAGCTTTATGTCACGACTTTGCTTTTGTGGCGATTCATATAAACTGTGATAAGTGGTAAATGAACACTTTTACACGTTTTCATAAACGTAAACTAGATGAGGCCGGTGTTTCCTAACTGACTACCTGAGAAGAAATACCGAAACAAACTTAGAGGTCCGTCTCTTTTAAATTCCATACAATTTATTATGGGTGAATTATAATTATGAGAACCTTGTAGTTTACAGTCTGAGGCGATCTTTTGAGGAAAGATGCTCACTGATTTGAGTGGGCCTGCCCATACAGTGCAAGCATGTGTCAGATGACGTACAGCTCAACTTAGGACAAGGAGCTTAACGATTTGACGAACAATACCAAGGTAAGGACGTTTGGGTTGGCCGCAAAAAGCACTCAAACTGCCAGACAATCATGTTTAACTCGAACAAAACTATCTAAATAGTTCACATATTCACAATAGTTTATGAAGATTATGCAGATTACAGTCTGAAGTGGTGCTTTGACGAAAGAACCACACAGATGTGAGTAGACCCGTCCTGTCAGTGCAACCCTTTGTCAATAAGTCTATTGAGGTAATATGTAGAATAAGTCTTTATAAAAATATTATACTTGCGAATATAATTTTCCTTAGTTTATATAATTTTCATTACTTTGGATTCAGATTCGAAATATTAAGATCCCGCAGACGTACACATATGCATACAGCAGAACTAAGTGCGTACGTACTATCTTCAAATAACTTAGGAGCTCTATAACGATAACGATTCAGATATTGTATTAATATTGGTGAAATGTTTTTGCTGGCAGCTGAAAAGTACGTATACCTAAGTGTCATCACTTTTTGAAGACAGTCCTTCATAACCACCCGTTATAACCCCCGTGTTGTAGGTATTTTTATATACATAGATGTTTCATATCTGCCGGGTGTCCCGCGTCGAGTCCTACTTATTTGTAACCTAAGAATTAATCATTTTATAAATAGACATCGATAGATCGCATGCCTGTACTATTATAAATTAATCGAGAGAATACATGCAAGTACAGCATGAGTAAATATTCCTCAACGCTGTTGCAAAGTTACCAGTTCAATTTGCAACAGCAAACAGTGCGCAGTTAGTGACAGAATGAAAAAGTGACAACTATATTTTGTTTTTATTTATCATAACAGTGTTGCCTACTAATAAAATAGAGCGTCAATAACAGTCGGTGCTATTTCATTTTATATTGGTATTTTCTAATCGTTTTTCATAAACCGATGTTTGTGACGAGGACCGTGCTCGTTAAATTGCATGTGTTTTGAAGTTGGCGGTTTTCGACTAGATGTTTATAATAAAATGATAAAATAAATGAAAACAAATCGTTCTGGTCAAGAGTTAGCTCTGTTAGCTTTATCTGGCACAAGATAAAAATTTGATCGAATGAGCTAATATCAGGATACAAAATGTACATAAATTGCGAAGTTGTTTAAGAAAAAATACATTAGGATTTTACGAGCATTTGGTATAGGTACTCACATACACAAATAACCAAACTCGTTTTGGGGGGAAATCATCAATCAAACTCCTGCTTAGGTGTCAGACTATTACTGACTAAAAACTCACCCTGTTCCTTGCGTTCCGAGGCCGCAGTCAATGCGGTCACCATCAATAGGCCTTGTAAATATCTGTTTCATGTGAGAATCTATACCTCGACACGCAATACAACCGACAATCACCTAGCCACTAAGCCTAAAAATGTCGTCAATGATAAAATAGCATTGCAAACGAAATAAAATCAAATTCAGCTACGTATCTGAAGTGCAGTAAAAATTAGCTTTTCAGGAGCATGTGAAGTGACGATGAGTACTTGATCGTTCAACGCTCTCAGAGCGTACTACCTGACTACAGCTGGCGATGATAGAAGTAGAATTTTAATTTTGGTTTCATTGAAACATGATTAATTCCATATTTAAGACATATCTACCTCATAAAAATGCTTTACGTTTAGGGCTTTATGTAATTTATTAGCGGTCGCCCTGTGATCAAAATTAGACCTCTTTTTTTTTCAAATATGGTGATTTATAAAAATATTTGCATTCAGCACAGCTTTATTCCTACTACTCCTCCATAAAAAATCCAAACTATGCCAAATTTCATTATTCTCCGTCCGCGTAATTTTCAAAAAGTTACCTGCAATGATTTTCCTTCACATGTTTAGTAGATATTTATTTTAAAGAAAGAGCGTAGACTGATTGTACTGTATATCAATAAATTTATATTTTTTATGTTTTTACCTAAATAACGCTAAACATAAAACACTTGAAAAACATAACGTCAGGAACCGGTCTCCGACAGTATTTTATCAACCGACGACAAAAAAAAGGAGGAGGTTATCAATTCGACGCGTATATATGTATATTTTTTTTTTTAATGTATGATCATCGAGTACTCGAAGACGGCTGAACCGATTTGGAAAATTATTTTTTTGTTCGTATGGGTATACTTCGAAATTGGTACCATTATCACCAAAGTCAGGATCTGATGATGGGATCCTGGAGAAATCGAGGGAACTCTTCAAATATTATAGGCACACCTATGGCGTTTTGGGTATTTCTTATAGTAACTTATGCAGTTGCTCTCAAAAAGTACCATTTGGGGAAGTGGAACTGATGATGAAGACCACAGATGGCCGCCGAAACTACTCAATAATAAGTATTAAGTGGATTGCGATTCGATTACTTGAATATGGATGTTAAGCACTTTATGCTCGTCACAATGCATATGGTGATGTAGAGCTGATGGTGAAGTACCAGGAGAACTCCTCAACAATTAACGGCCCAGCATTGGGAAAAGCAATATTTTGTAAAAGGTTATAAGTAGTTGACATTTAGGCTCTTGTAACTAGGTAAATTAAAAATCATCCAACTAAAAAGTGTGAAATAAAAACTTTTTACCAAAAAATTAAACCGACTCCCAAAACACACTGCAAAGTGAAAAATAACTTTAATTTCGGAAGTCGGTGCCAAAAACGAAAAAACAAAACTAAAGACACAGACTACCGAAATTAAAGTTATTTTTCACTTTGCAGTGTTTTTTGGGAGTCGGTTTAATTTTTTGGTAAAAAGTTTTTTTTTTACTTTTTGCATCCAACTTAGTAAATTATGGCATAAGAAGGACTTTGGTTTCTAGCAGGCCAGTTACGAGTTATATGTATAATAAAATCTCATACAAGTGTCAATGTTATTTTGAGAAATAAACATTCTTTTAGACCTATTATCAGCTTTATTACATTACATGTTCTTAGTGATAATATAAGAAGCAACAGACCAATTAATTAAAGATTACACTCCCTCTATTATATCCCTGTTATATTATCCATTTAGTACAGTCATTAAATTGCAATATAACAAGAATACAAAATAATGATCTAAAATATTAAATTATGTTTTAACTCCTAATTCGGCTTTTAACCGAAACTTCATGATATACTGATTACACTGTCGTTCGTACGTCATCCAGACAGGGCATTAAAAGCACAGGCTTCGTTAATTAGCGTGGTTCTACGAAGTTACAATATTTGATGCGGTGTTTAAAATTTGTTTCAGTTTTTTTTTATTTTGTGTGAGAGCTTTGGGGATTGGCAATTTGCGAATATTTTAAAAACTGTACTGTAATTAACTTTTCACGGTAAAAATGTTTATTTCACTCAAAAATTATAGTGTGTGTTCACTAACATGAGAAACTTAAATATAAAAATAGATAGGTTACTAATGAGCGAAGTACAGAACTAAAAAGTAAAATATTATAATAGTTTAATAAACATGAGGATAATCTTAAAATAACAATCAAACTACTATTTGCAAAAAAAAAACTAAAATGATGACAAGTTTTTATTATTTAAAGGTTTTTTTTTTCTTTAAAAATAAATAAAAAAAGCTTGTTTTATTTGCTTCTTAGTCTTTCATCATTTTCAAGTTTATCTTTGTTTATGTTTAGTTAACGAAAATGTATGTAATCTGACACTGTATACAATTTCTAGTAAATGTATTTAAATCCTAAAATCGCAAGGAAATGTGTGAAATAAATTATATTATTAATCATAATCATAAATTTATTGCATTAAAAAGGTGATTGTAGTACATAAGGCATATCGTCGTATACAAAGTTGATAACATAATAAAATTTGTACCATGTCGTTCACAATCTAGTGGGTGAAGTCCTGCTATCCTAGCTAGATTAAAACATAACCTGTATCAAGGACACATTTCCTAGGAAATTTATACATTTCCTAAATAGCGATCGGAAAAAAGTGTACGCGGGACACCTCCCGCGTATCCACCGCAGGAGATTAATTACTAGTAAACCCTAAAATATTTTATATTTTACGATATTGTGATTGTTACGTGGACGGCGTTCTTTAAATATAGTTTAATAGAAAACATAGAAAGATTTTTATATTATTTCGAAGAAATAATATAAAAGAAAGATTCCTCCCTGAGGAGTGGGAAGAGAGACGCCATGGCGTCCTCACCTTCACCCTGACGCAGGTGCTTACCGGGCATTGCATGGGAGGTACCTGTTTCGGATTCAACGGGAGGACACGCCCGGGTGTCGTCATTGTGGGGACCAACTGCTCCACCGTGTCCTTCAGGTTCATACAGTGGAGGTGTGTCCCACTTGAGTGAAGCACTGCCATGTCCTCAGTGGCCGAAACCTCTCGTGTCCGGACCCGATTATGACCATGGTGCGGGGCGAGGGGGAATGGGATTCAGACACCTCCTTCTGTAAAGCAGTCATGATATCGAAGGAGGAGGTTGAACGCGTGAGGGAGAGACAACTTTCTTCCTCACGCCCCAGCCGCCACGGGAGTCGCCCTGGGTGTCGGAGATCGCAAGCCGATCTCCGACCACCGTAGACGCGGGGTTACGAACGGTGAACAGGGTAGTTCACCATCCGGTAAGGACCAGGCCTGAGTCGGTGGCGCACGGTATTTCGCGCGCACCTCAAAGAGTAGTCAGCAGCACTGACGAGGCCCGATTGGACCATTGCCTCACGGGGTTGCGCGAATGTTCTAACGAGATACCATAGCCCCAGAATGCAAGGGCGATTGAAGGAGCAGGTTGGGTTTTTAGTCAGTAGAAGTCTGACACTCCCTTCCGCTTTACCCCCATAACAGAAGGAGCTATTAGATGATTTTCCCACCCAAAAAAAAGGTGACAGACTGATTACTTGCCAAATAAAAGTTCGAGCTTTATAAGAAAATATAAGTAGTTTTTGTGCTAGATGGGCTTTAAAAATTAATAAATAGTAAAAAAATAAGCTTAATTAGTAAAAAGCCATACGAATATATTTTATTTTTTTACGAAACGATTATTACCTGATTGTCTCGACGAGAGTTTTAATAAAAATTCTGTTTCTCAGTTTAGCATTTATTTTGTTCACAGAAAGAATTTCTTTTATACACTTCCTAATACGATATCGGAATTTTATACAAATCCTAGGAAGTGTATATATTTTTCAGGATATGTGTGTATTACATAATCTTTAAAACAATATTTTATACATTTCCTAGTAATTGTATACAATTCCTAGGTTTCATACATTTCCGGTAACATTTATATTATTCTTATTCTAGATAAATCAGCTTGCATTGTCATGAGATATTTTAGCTAATCATGCTTTATATTGTTAATGTAAAGTTTGTGAGGATGGATGCATATTTATAATCGTTTCACGCAAAAACAGCTCAACGGATCTGAACAAAAATTTGGTATGCAATTAGCTAAAATCTTGAAATAACACATAGGCTACATTTTATCCCAAAATTCCCACAGAATCGAGATTCAAGCGGTAAAAACTTGAAGAAATGAAGTCGCAGGCACATCTAGTCAATAAAAGAAAACTAATACTACTAGTAGTTTTAAACTTCATCACTATATCTTTAGTAAGGAGTTTAAGAGATGTTGCGGCCGAGTTTATCACATTAATCACCTGTCTTATCCTTACTGTTATGATTAAACGCTTTGGCCGCTAAGTCTTGGATTTAGTAACGGTGAATTAATCAGGGCTTAGATTCGGTTTTATGGACTGTTTTGTATTTAATGGGCTGTTTATGATGGCGATGTTTCATGGGAGCCGGTTGGATAAGGATTACGTTGTGACATATTATGGTTGGTAAGGCAGGGTGTAATTGTAACACTGACTGTTAATTTATTTGTTAATTACTACTTTTTATCGATAACAGCCTTGCGTTTGACTACCATCCCAACTGATGATAAGTGATAATGAGGTCAAAGTGAAGCACGCTAGCTTAGAAGTAACCTATTCAATCTTGACTTAACCTCCAGGTTATATAGCTATCAGAACACACAAAATCCGACAGGGAATCCCACTCAATGCATTTATTATCTAATGGTGATATTCTGTATCTGTAATACAGTAAAGATACAATAATATTTAAATAAAATTACTTATATAAAGATACCACAGCATTTATTTGAGTTCAATCGCAGATGTGATACCATCAACTGCATGAAAAGTAATTATTGATTGTACTTGTATCTTATAAAGGTGTATCCTCTTGCGACGAATAACTTGTTTTACGAAAAAAAGCCTTGTATACATATGTACACACGTGTAAGCGTGTCATTCGTCACGCGTACTGCTTGAAACAACAATATACTTTTATTGTAGCAATCTGTCAAGAGATCAAAAAGCCGAGTAGACGACGACAAGTCGTTGATTAACAGACCGTATAAAGACAAATAAAAAAGCTTTATTCCCTCCATGAAAAAGCTCAATTCAATTTTTATTTCATTTTCCATTGAAACCTGAAGCAAGATTTCTCGCTACCTTTTATGAGACGGCGATTCATATTAGTCTTGCCTACCTCCATATTGTGACAGACTTTGTACGTTTCCATACGTCGTTATTGTCAACGTGAGGTATTGTACATAAATTTTAATATTTCTGCACTTTGCAGGTGATGGCGTGAAACGTTTCTCTCATAGAAACATCCATCATATAGGTACCAGTGTGTGTCGACGTTTGACCCAATTCGATTTTTATATGTTAGTGAGAATTTTACTTACTAATGGTCGAATGATTGAACGGAATATGCTGCTTATGACTTGAATATTAAATAAGGTGCTATTGGGTGCCTAGAAAATATTTCTCTTGGTTCTTGCTTTCAATAATTTAAGCAGAAAATTATAATTATTTTATCGTTGCTATTACCGTGGGAGGATATCACTAGTCAAAAAAATATCATGTTCTGTGTCCCGCCGTTTATACAGAAAACAGGCTTCTAGTTCGTACCAAGGACAAAGCCCGTTTAGAAAATGTTGAAACACCTACAGATGTTTTTGTATTTTCTTGAGTGAGAAAAACGGTGGTTAGCCTAACGTTATTTTATCAGCATTTCATTTTACTTCGTAGCTTCGTATCTCACACTTAGTATCTTTGTGTTTCTTTCCCCCTAATTACCTTTAACAAAGATGGTAAGCAAGCATAGAGATATTTTATTTCAATATATTTCAGCCATATAAGTTAAGAAAGCTTAAGTTATGAAAAAAAAACTGCGCGATACTTATAGATTTTATTATACAGTTCATTTTGATGGCGACTTCAATTGCGTGGATATTTTGATAAAACTATTCGACAGAAATTTATAATTTTACGGGGTTAAATAGTAGGTAAAGATATATTCTATCTCTGTGCCAAATTTCTTCCAGATCTAAACAGCCTTTTAGCGTTATTGAATAACAAACGACCATACATTTAAACGACACGGTTGCGCGATTGGCTGCTTCGCTGACATTTTGTTGGAGGTCTGTCTTTAACGGACCCACAAGCTTTCGGGTCTTTAAATTCTTTTACAGAAATCTTGCATAGACCGAGAAACTCGATTTGCTTTTAGTTAGAGGTTGGCCGGATGGAATTACGGCAATCATGGCTCACGGACAATGCTGCCGCGAAGGGTATTAAGTGCGCAAACCAAGTCCAAAAGAAGAAGAAAGATGCTCCCACTTTACTTCTAAAGCAGGGCAATATTTGAAAAAAAAAACACACACTAATTGTATATATATTTGCACTTATAGTACCATAACTTAAGACTTTAGATGATTAAAAACCACCGTAGGTTAACGCTCGAGAATAAATCTCATCTCTAATACCAAAACTGAGACCTTAATAATCCTAATAACTAATCTCGAAATCGACAGTGGTAAGGGCTTCGATAATCACAGTTTAGTTAGCCGAGGATGATTAAACAGCGGCTTTCGGCTAATAATTGGATGATAGATAGATGTGTGGGCGTGCCTTCGTGCCTCAGTGAACATTAGGTAGTAATGCTTGATTGATTTTGGTTGCTAGCGCGTTGTTCTCTTTGTGATTTAATTATTGTGGTGTGTTAATGGCCTTGTGCTGAAATTATAATAAAACATTTCTAATTAATCGCTGCGCTTATACCACATAAATACTTTTTTAAAGTTTGATAATTCCTTTCAATATCACTGACTGATAACGTACTGTGTGCCTTCGGTTACGTTGCGATCTGGTGTCGTGGTATGTCGTTAGAATATTCTCGCAACCCTGGAAATACTCCCCCAAATCCCAGCAGTTTGACGACTACTTAGAATTAGTAGACAGGCTTAGCTTAATTTCAAGATTTTTAAAAATTTAATTACACATAGGTTTTTTTAATAGTACAAATAATTAATTCCAAAAATATCGATTGAGCCTGCATTCAATCATTCAATTTATAAAAGATAAAATGGTCAAAAAGTCACTAAGACGCCGTGATATTCTTTTACGTACCTATCCTATAGATTGTATTTTAAAACTTGTTTTTGGCTTATTTTTGTTAATAACTAATGCAGGACTTTGCATTTTATTTTATTTTGCAGTTCTTAACTTAAGAGCTGTCCACAAGAACAAAATGGAATTTATAAATATGCACAGTTTAGATTTATTTATTTTTGTATGAAATTAATAAGGGGTTTTTATTTATGTGCTTTGCAGTATAAAATGTCAAAGAATCAAAATCAACAATTTAAAATGTAGCCCATGTCACCATAGCTATCATAATATGAGTCTGTAAGTGTTCCGCAAAACACAGAAAAACTTTAGACAGTGACGATTTTCATCATTTTAAATAACTTAATAATAAGATCTCGTTTCTTTTTTAAGTATTTTATACATTTACGTTGATACTCTTGCTCCATTACTGTCCCACCATCCCATCTTCAATTCGCTACACTGCAGCTGTGTAGCAACTCAAAACGGAGCAACGGGTTGATGGAGTTTTGGAGATATTTAAACGGATAGAGAGTGACATAGGCTACATTTTGAAAGAAAAAACCGTTTACGCGATCGAAGTCAAGATCATCATCGCTAATAGAATGGGAATTTGTTAAGAACATCAGGTTATGCAGAATATATTGCAGCACTTTCGTTCATTTTTGCGTATAGCTTGACACTTTATCTAAAGCGCAAGGTCTTTAATTGTTTCCCAAAGATTTAGTGTTTACGATGTTTTTCACACTGTGAGTTACCATCCAATATCCAATAACAAGGAAAAATGGGCTCTTTCTCAAAAAAACTTCGCATGAAAATGGACGAACTTTGCCGAAAGAGTAACGAATAAATAATAAACTAAAGGAAAGTTAATTACGCGAACACAATTGCTACCATTACTTCGTTTACCGATAAATTCCCAACAACTTGAGCTGAAAGTGAGTGGAAAATGTCCTGGTTATGAGAGCGAGCGGCTAACTATTTATGATTACGGTACACCGGGCCGTTTGTGAGCTTAGACCGTTTTGTAGGAATTTTACTTATTTGTAATAAGTTTCCTAGATTGCTTTTTCAACTCTGTGTAGTCTGACTCGGGTAAGATATTATGGAAAATTTGGCTGAAGAATTTATTAATGATAAAAGTGACCCTTTTTAATCACGCAGAGTGATCATTATGTTAGTTTTTAACAACTTAATTATATTTTGAACGTCCGATTTTTTAGGACCAAAATAAAATTTAAAATATTTTTTGTCTTTCAATTACAAAAGAAAGAACGAGACTTCTTTCTTTTTTAACTGAAAGAAGGTAATTGAGGATCGATGGATATTCCATATTCTTTTACGCGAAACTTGTTAAATGAATGCATTTAACGTAGTTTATAGTTTTGATTACCACACAGATTACCTTTTATCCCGACGAAGGAAAGCACCCTTCCTAGGAAAGGAACGCACCCTTTCTAGGAAAGGAAAGGTGTTTTTTTTAACCATATGAAGGCCCTTGAGAGATGCTAATAGGTTGACGAAGAAAAAGTCGCCGTAGCTAAAAACGACATGTAAGTATTATTATTATTGCGATGCTTTGAGATCCACGCGCGCCTCAAAGATCCCTCAGCACTAGTGCCGGACCATTGAGAATCTGAAATTGTCCATTATACATATCGGTATGTGGCAGCAACGAGATCGTTCCACAAGTAGTTCTTTTTATACAACCTAGGAACCAATAAGTCAAGAGTAAATTAGATTAGATCTAGGCAAGCGTAGATAATATTATCGCTTACCACAATGGACGATGGCGGTCAAACGCAAGCCTTAGTTCATATTTTTGTATAGGTACCCAGGTTTGTAGCACCACTATCTCATAGTATGTTAAGAAATAATCTTCAGCGATCATCTTCAAGACAATACATACAGAGTGTTTGCAGAAATGCGTGGTGATATGTATGCGTGCGTGATACACTATTGTTGATAAGCTATAAAAAACATAAACCAAACGAAACGAAATTATTACTAAATAAATAAATACTTATCCAGGAACTTATGACTGCATATCTGTCATTCTCTATTTTTTTAAATAGTTTCCTGCGTAGAGTTACCCTTATGTATGACCATGCAATTCTCAAACATCCTCTATATCAAAGAACTGGGTCATTTGTTTCTCCAACTGTGATAAAATCCTTTCAGTTTGGGTATTTGTCTTTGCTAATAACAGTAAAAAGTGATGGCCATCCTTATCGGGTGGCCAGGCGAGAATTAATTACTCCCCTTTTTGTTTGGTCTCATATTTTATGTGTGATACGATAATAATTCCTAATTTATGTCTTCTTTTATGCTTTGTCTTTGGGAAATACGACGTTAAGTGATGTGAAGATCGACGTGGGTTTTAGAATCCTGTATAAAGAAACAAAATGGCTGTGTAATGTGTGCTCCACAGAATGATGTTAAATAAAATTGACTTGTATCGGAATAATGATGAGATAGATTCCCCCCCAGCCTGTCCGACCGTCGTGGCAAGCAGTCGTGTTTTTTAGTGCTCTTAAGTTTTTATTTTATATACAAGTCCTAAAAACCGAACATAGAACTTTTAAAGTCGAATAAAGAAGAATATAAGCCAGTGTTTAGTTATAAGAAACTCTTCTATAACAAAAAAGTCTCTCTTTCTAGTTGGCCCCATTGTCACGAAGTCAAGATCTGACGATGGAGTCCTGGAGAAATCGAGGGAACTCTGCAAATATTATTATTACCTATAGCGAATTGGGTGTTTTTTACTTGTGCAGTTGCTTTTACAAAGCACCATTTCGTGAAGTGGAACTGATGGTGAAGACCACAGATGGCCACCGGAACTACTCAATAATAAGTATTTCTTGGGTTGCGATTCGATTATTTTAATACGGTTGCTAAGTACTTTATGCTCATCAAAATGTGCATGGTGAAGTAGAGTTGATGGTGAAGTTCCAGGAGAACTCCTCAAAAATTAACGGCTCTGCATAGGCAAAAGCAATATTTTGTAAAATATGATAAGTAGTTGACATTTAGGCTTTTGTAACTACATAGATAAACCAAAATATAATTAAAAAAAAATAATAAAAATAAAACCGACTTTCATCTCAAAACGCTGCTATGACTTTAAAACTTGGCCAAAAATGACTTTAATTTTGGAATTTGGTGTCAAAAAACGAAACTACAAAATCAAACAACGAAGTCGGTTTTATTTTTTATTAAAAAGTTTTTTAACAAAGTGTTGTGAGGTGACAAATGGAGTTATAGCGGTCTGATACCCTGATTTGATCCCCTGGGGGATCGGTTTTATTTTATAATATTTTTTTATTCCGGTCGAATACCCTAAGAGAGTTATTGGAGCGTTAGCAAAAATATACGTACAGGGTTATAATACTGTTTGTACATAATTCTTATAGTAATGTAAACGTGTAGTATTGAGAAACAAACACTCTTAATTTTCCTCTTGGCGAAGTAATAAAAAAACTATTTTTTTTAATTACTGGCAATGTGGGTAGAATCACATTACTAGCTATCTTATTAACGCCTCCAATTAAGCTAAATATGCTCGTGTCTGGAGTGATAGATCTTCGAGAGATATTCTTTTAATAATAATTAGAATAGTTTTAGGTAGGTTTCTTAATTTTTACTATTTAGTAATGCATATAATAAAGGCACAATTATTGACTATTTTTTTAGTATTGTAGGTTAAAATTTTGTTACTGAATTAATATGGTCAAATATTAAAAGTCCAAGTGGCTGATTACCAGTGATGGTTTTAAACAAATATTAACTAATATTTTACTACATGAACTATTTTTATCCTGACTGTACTTAGCATTCAAAAGAGAAAGTGGATCAGGCCGTAATGTCAAAGTTTGTAGGGGATCAGACCGGAAAAAAAAAAAAAACAAAAAAATACAAGCAGGGGATCATATCAGGGCGATTTGAAAGGAATAACTCGATAAATGGGACTTGCGTTTTGCAAAAGTGAAGGGCATTGACCGCTCATTAGGTCACGCCCTCTACATATTCAAAGACAATTTGCCAACTGATTACTTATTTTGTACGTCACCTATTCATTCGCACAGCTTAGTGCCTGTTGCAACCGACTGCCTTTAATACAGACTCGAGGTCAAATCCAGTCACAGCTCGTCTTTTTGCTTGTGGCTATACCACAAGCAATTCTGTTTATCAGCTTATTGTCGCTTTTGTTTTGGAAATTTTTGCTATTTTTTGGGATTGGTGTGAAAACCGATGTATTTCATTGAAATACCTCCAAAATGAGCTGAGTATTATAGTGTCACAAGATACAAATAAACTGAAAAATCAGTGTTCAAAATCTCCACGCCCATTAACTCGTTACAAAGCTGCTTAAACGCCTGCAAATATCAATTAACAAATAATCATTTCAACCCATATTGCAAAAACATAAACTTAAGTACAATGTTGCGATCACCTAATAAAGCTGTCTCCGACTCTGACTTGTCAAAACCTGAATAACCGACGCAGCCCACATTTGTGACCTCAAGAGAGACTAAACGCAAGCACAATGATGTGACTATTACCAACGAAGACTTTCTTGCATTTAAGATCAAAATCAAGCAAATGTTGGGTTCTTGGAATACCGAACAAGAATCTCTCCAATTTTACTCTCGGCAATACGAAGACATTCAAAATAAGATAATGAAACTAGAAAAGCAGTGCGATAATAACTACTTGTATAAAATATCAGTACTGGAAGGAAAAGTGGAAGACTTATAATACAATATAAAGTAAAATAATTTGGAAATTCAAAACCTACCTTGTAAAGAAAAAGAATCCACTATTGACTTAATTAAGACGATGCACAACTTGATAGACATGCTTAACTATGGGCTACAATCAAGTGACATAACGTCATATTTACCGTGTTCCCGGAAAAAAAAAAGATTAAACAGACCAGTTATAATGGAACTCAATTCTATTACAACTAAAAAAGAAATCCTTAACTATGTCAGAAAACACAACAACTCGAATCCATCTCAAAGCTCAACACCTCTCACTTTGGGATCAGCGGGACCGTCAGCACAGTCCACATAGAGGAAGACTTGACTAGTCGCTAAACTCTTCTTTTTAGCACGTGGGCTGTGCAAGGAAAAGCAATACAACATATTACAATACATACAAATTTTGCTGGATTGCCCGCGGGAAAGTTCTCATACAGAAAATGGAAGGCCAACCAGCTACGCTTATTAGAAATGAAATACAGATGGCAAAACTAAAGCATTAATGACTAGATTTTACATGGGTGCTATTAGTAAGCCCCTACCTAATTTGTATTTGCATGCTATACTGTATTATAATATTCATACCTAGTAAAGCGAAAGCAAAGAATGGTAGTGGAGGGGTACCAATCATTAGAATACACTGCGACTTCCGGTGTGCCACAAGGATCGCACGCTGGCCCAATCTTATTTATTATTTTTATAAATGACATACTAGATTGCTTTCGCTACAGTCAGTGTTCTCTCTTTGCTGATAATCTAAAAATCTACCGCGTAATTAAATCACTGGAGGACGCCGCACTACTTCAAAGTGACCTTTAACTCACTGCAGACCTGGTGTGAAATGAACGGCATGGTGCTAAACGTAAACAAGTGTCATCATATCTCATTTACACGTAAAAAACGCGCGATCCTATCATCGTATTCACTTGCAGGTATTCTTTTGCAGAGAGTGGATACCATTCGTGACTTGGGCGTACATACACACATAATCACATAATCTTTGTTTTAATTCTCACTTTGACAACATTGTCGGAAAAGCTGCTAATATGATAGGCTTTATTAAGAAAACGTGTAAGGAATTTAAAGGCACAGCAGCTCTAAAAACTCTTTATAATAGTCTGGTTCATAGCACACTGGAATACGCTTCCTCGGTCTGGAATCCAACTTATGGCGTACATTAAAACCGGATCGTGCGTCTCCAGCGGAGTTTTACTCGGTACCTACAATTCAAGGATAACAACTGTCCCAACAGAGCTGACTATACGTTTCGTATGCGCCATTTTAAACTGCCCTCTCTAAAAGAACGCAGAACTCTGGCAGGTATGGTTCTTCTTTTCAAAATAGCCAACAGTATAACGTGTACTCCCGAACTACTTGAACAAATTAACCTAGACGTACCCCGCGGTGGCCGGGTAAGATCGGTAAGGGCACATAGTACATTTGTAAGGAGAAGTTGTCGCACAAACCTTGGACGTTCTGCTCTCACTAGAATGCTGGACACGTACAACAAGATCTGTTCCAACAACCAGGATATTGTCATTTTTTCGGATTCCTTAGCTCAATTCCGCTCGAAAATTATAAAAAGCACAATTGATTCGTAGTCACATTGACTCTTGTTGCAATATTATTATTATTGTCAAAGAATTTGTTTGTACATCATTCATAATTTTTAGTATTTATTCTTAACTGAAATCCTTAATTGAATTTTATTTGAATTTATATGTGTTTTATTGAATTGATATTGTATTTTTTTTTTTTGCTTACTCTTAATTGTTTTTATTGGTTTTTGCAGTTATTTAACTTATTGTTAAACTTTAAAACTATTATAAAAACATTATGTATCACATGTTTATAACCAAACAAATTTAATCCACTATTCAAACATTTATTTCATCATCACCACTGCTCTCAAAACGGTGGAGGAAAACATCGGGAGGAGACTCAGGAGTTTCAGGGTGGAAAACTTACGACATCCTCCAACCCACACTGAAAAATTGGAAATAGGAAAATTTAGGCTCAGTACTGAGATCGTTAAAGGCTGATAGTTATGTTATGTTATCAGAATAATCGACCTCAAAAACTGACTGACCGGACTAAAAATGCCAATTGCATTGACTTGTTTCATCCGTTTCTATATGCAGTTCATGATATTTGTCCAAGACGAATTAAGTTTTTGTTCTCTAGAGCATCTGAAAGGAACTAACATACATAGGCTGACATTAGAGATTTCCCTTCTCTGTGTTACGCAGTTGGGTAATAAAGAGTCATGGTGTTAAACACATAGTTTGAACTTATACAATTTTGTAATTCAAAAATGGTATAAACGGTACAAACAAACAAAAGTCTGAAACGAAGACCTTCTAAATCCTGAACGACTTTCATCCCAACAATTATAAACTCCAGCTAAAAGCAATACTAAACACTGCAGATAAACTAAATTTGCTGAATTTTTAAAGCAGAAAACAGAAACCGTTAGACTTTGATATTAAAAATAAAAATAGCTGGAAAGACATTGCGTTACACTCACACATTAAAATGCGTGCGACATTCAAAGCTAAAAATCCAAGCAAAGAACATCCAAAGAAAAATATTTAAGTGCGATTTTTTACTTGCTTTGATACTTTTTAATACCACTCACTACGATTGCAGCAAAAATAAGGAAAAAAATACAGGAATAGGATGTAGCGGGCTGAGATTTATGTATTTACAAGGAGAGTTCCGAAAACATTCACGAGAACAAAAACAAATGAAAAGGGTAATGTCTTCGCTCGGCCGCGTTTCCAACGAAATGTAAGGTGACCTGAAATATTTACTTGGTGTGTAAGTACGAAAATAAAGCAACAGAATAAGCTCGCACGTTAATGTACGAAAAAATGTTTCAAAAAATGAGGTCGTTTTATGAAAAGGTACTGAAATAATAAACGTACGAGACGACAGGAATAAGTTCTTCTTAGAAATAATAATGTGATGTAATCACACTTCTATGAAGAAAAACTTTTTTGCAAAAAATAAAACCGACTTCCATATCAAAACACTACAAAACCAAAAATAATTTTAATTTCGGAAGGCGGTGTGAAAAAAAGGAAGTCGGTTTTATTTTTTGCAAAAAAGTTTTTATTTTCTCGCTTTTTAGTGGATCCTTTTTAATTAATCTAGTTACAAAAGCCAAAATGTCGACTACTTATCACCTTCACCAGCAGAGTAAACGAAAAGATCGTCTATGTAAATATTTTTTCAGACTTTTGTCTATTTTTCAGAAACGGCTTGTACGATTTCGATAAAATTTTCATGGGACCATTTAGAAAGTAGACCCTTTTTTTTAAATCGAAAAAAATTAGAATTTTTCAAATCGGTTGGCAAGCGACGGAGATATGCCCGAAAAACATAAAAAAAAAAAACAAACAAACATCCGAATTGAGAACCTCCTCCTTTTTTAGAAGTCGGTTAAAAATAAACTATTTCATTTAATGATGACTAGTTGTGCTCAAGACTTCGTTTGCATGGAAGGTTTTTTTTTTAAAGAAAAGACAATTATTTTGAATCTTCAATTTTATTTTTAACCGACTTCAAAAAAGGAGGAGGTTCTGAATTCGTCTTGACCTTTTTGCTTTTTTTTTAAATGTGCATATACATAGTTGGTCCTGTAGTTTATTGAAGAGAGATTCTATGAATCGAAAAGGGGTGTGTCTCATATAATATAAAGTTATTTGGTATGTTTTCATTTCAATAACGTTCACAAGATATTATAATCGTGAGTTATACCAACTGTTGATATAATTTCTTTAGATAAAACTTATTTCGTATAATGTTATAGGATATAACGTTTATTTAATTGAAAATCATTAGGCCTATCGTTTAAAATATTATATTGATTGAGCGTGCTGCGGGAGCGGCGTGACAAAAACGAATCGCTGCAAAACCAACTCCACGTAGTCTTGTCTGCTCTACCCCTTAAGTGTTATTTAAAATCGTGTAGGCGCGGAGGGGTGAGGCGGCCCGCGAGCTGAGGAGCAGGTGGTTTTAAGTGAGCGTGAAATACATCTGCGACGATAAGCTCGGATGGGACCGCCAGAGCCCTGCAGCACCGCACACCGGAGCCGTGACAGTAACCATGCCTGCTGCATGCTTGCTTGCATGCTGTATGCATTCTGCATGTATGGTGTATGCTTGTTTACATGCCTGCTGCATGCATGGTGTCTGCTTGTTTGCATGTTTTTACGGGGAAATAAAAACCACATATGTTCACAAGAAATGATGGATCCGTTCGATCACTCTAATCTATGTATGTAGATAGGCCAAATCAACTATCTCAGTGCATTTAAAACATAATAGTCAGGTGACTGCCTCAGTTACTTTTTTTTTTGAAAAATTATCAAATGGCTCCGTCCGCTCTCGGTGAAGTGAAAGGCTACCAGACTCTTTCTGTCTAAAAACCCATCCTGTTTTTACAGTAATCTCGCTAGAAAATTTCCAAAAATCCAGCAAGCAATGGTCTTGTCGGAACATATCTTTAGTGCTGACCACTCTTTTAGGCGTGATGAGCGGATTTGGACCAAAAAAGAGACGATTTGAAGGATCAACTACCAGCAGCTATAGACTATTATCGGGTGAACGGTGTGCTAACGTGCTTGACATGCAACATGGTATTCTTAGCGAAAGGTACGCTAGTCGTCAACCCTTGAACAGCTGAAGAGCCAAGCTTTAATGTTTGAATAAGTGAAATAGCCATGTACGCTGTAGCCGATTACCCGATATCAGCTGGTATCAATATCATCAGGTGCGCGTGGAACAGAACGTGCTGTGAGAACAAGGAGATCTAGCGAGATCTATTCGTGACTTGTGGGCTATTTTACGAGAGTAATGCACCAGGAGGTAGCTACTTGCTAAATATAGTTTTCATCAATAAAGTTTTCTTACAGAAAGAGCAATTTATGTAAAATTTCAAAAGTAATCAGTGCAGTAATTACATTTCATTCGTAATGAAACTAAAAGCTGATTTCAGTACGTTGAATTGGCAATATGCTCGTACTTGTCATGGTATCCAATAAAGTTACCGACTTGTCGTCGACGACGTAAAAACAACTGAGTGCTTTTATAAACCATCAACACTTAATTTTTCGATAGTGTTTTCGATGATGTTCCGTTACAAAATAACGTATATAAATTCAAAAATAGTAAACAAAGTGTTTTTCTGATGTTTCATTAAGAAAAAAGCTTTTTATCTATAGACTACTACAGATAAAACCTTTTTTGAAGAGGTGTCTTCACTTATTGTGTGTACGAAGCTTTGACCTGGTGCTACGTATTTTTTGTTGAGTTTTGGAAGGTGGATTTAATAATGTCAACTTTTTTTCCTACTCGGTGGGAAATCATCAAATGATTTTTAGCAACAAGCATATTGCACGGTATATGTTATCAGACTAATCGATTGTTACCATATGTGTGATTATATTCAAAAGTAACGCAATATAAATCACTTATTACTATTTGGTTTGCGCAAATATGATCATGTTTCTGAGTTTCTTTAACTCAAGTGGCTGCCTATCCGCCTTCGCCAGAATGCACATATTTTATCATTACTCTACAGTATTCTTTTTAATCCAACGACTCCCTTTTATCTCAAAGAACGTTTTAAGTTCCTTCATGACACACATATAAGACATTTGAGATCATCAGAGAATTTGAGACTTTTGATGCCTACACATTCCACAGAATTTTACGACCTTTCGTTTACGGTGCAGGCTATTTGGTTGTGGAATGGATTGCTGGTGCCAGTAAGACAAGCTCAGTCACTCGCTGTTTTTAAAAGCTCGGTTGCCAATCATTTTCTTTCAAACTTATGATTATTCCTTCCTTTCCTTTCCTCCACACGATGTTAAAGAACACATTATATATTTATATATTTTATGTACTTATGTTTGGTATTTATATATAAATATAATAAAATATTTATATATTGTTAGTTTTTCTGTTTTGATGAGTATTTTTAATGTAGTACACTAATATAGCCCTCCCCATTTTAATTAAAGCTCGTAAAGTCTTTCCAAAGTTAACCAATTTTTTTTTCAATATTGTTATTTAAGTGTGATTCAATTATTGGTGTACAATAAAGTATATTTTATCTATTTATCTATCTTATTACCACCGAATACTGCTCAGTAACGCTTAGAAACGTTGTTCCACAAAAAGTAACAAAACACCAGTAACTGAAGTATGCAAACGCAAGAGTAATTATGGCTTTAGATCCCGTATGCAATAAGTAATAAAATGTTCTCGTTTGCAAACATGATTATGAAAACAAAATATGAGTTCTTTTTTTTAAAACTGAACGGTTCTTTTTTATATTTGCTGGCAAGCATCAACTTGATTTAGATGACCGTCTTTTATTCTCTGTATCTTTGAAATTCGAACTTTTTAACACGCTTTTATTAGGTCGACCTGTATATAACTAACTATGTAATGGAATCTAAGGTAACTAATTTAACCATCTTTCAAGGATCGTAGCGTAATGAAAATTGGCAGCTGTGTGTAGTTCTGATAACAATACAATAATATGGTTCTGTCGAACTGATCTGATGATGGAGCCGGAAGATAATTATGAACTGGAACTTCATGATGGAAAATCGTATCATAGCTGTTTTGGATTTCTTAGAAAAGTCTTGTAATGAACTTTGACCACGATTAAGTTTCAAGGTCTGATGATGAAGCCAGTGCCTTTTTTTACGTGCATTTATAAAAGCGTGTTTTTCTAGTGTTTTTTAAACTATTAATTTATTTTTTATTAGTTTACATATTGGACGATATATTTGTTCAGATACTGTTTTTAACTGTACAATTCGGAAGTCAATTTGATTATCAAGTCTCTTGGCTCCATACTAAGTGATATTGATGTTTGGAATAGATCACGCACGACATATTTTGGAAGTCTCATCATATGTTTTGCCTTAACCCAACTATGTCAGGTTTGGCTTCCAGTCTTACCGGATACCGCTGAGTATTAGTATTTTTAACTGACTTGAGAAAAAGGAGGTTTACAATTCGTCTTGAACTTTTTTTTTTTATGTATGTTACCTCATAACTTGGAGATGGCTGGACCGATTTGGAAATTTTTTTTTTGTTCGAAAGGGTATACTTTCTAGTTGGTTCCATTGTAACGAAATCAGGATCTGATGATGGGATCCTGGAGAAATCGAGGGAACTCTTCAAATATTATAGGCACACCTATATCGTTTTGGGTATTTCTTATAGTACCTTGTGCAGTTGCTCTCGAAAAGCACCATTTGGGGAAGTGGAACTGATAATGAAGACCACAGATGACCGCCGAAACTACTCAATAATAAGTATTGAGTGGATTGCGATTCCATTAATTGAATATGGATGTTAAGCACTTTATGCTCGTCACAATGCATATGGTGATGTAGAGCTGATGGTCAAGTACCAGGAGAACTCCTCAAAAATTAACAGCTATGCATCGGGAAAAGAAACATTTTGTAAAAGGTGATAAGTTGTTGACATTATGGCTTTTGTATCTAGATAAATTACAAACCGACCCACTAAAAAGCGTGAAAAAAAAAATTTTACCGCAAACTAAAACACCGCGGTGTGAAAAAACAGAAAATCCGAAACCAATAACACCGACTACCGAAATTAAAGTTATTTTTAGCTTTGTAGTGTTTTGATATGGAAGTCGGTTCTATTTTTTGTTAAAAAATTTTTATATAGAGCGTCTGCCTATCTGACCTCCACAATACAACTGTAACGGAGGAATCTCGATAAATTAAGATGATCCACCATCCGAGTACTGACCTCGACAAGCGCTGCTTAACCATAAATATTGATTCGCGTTGCTGATATTATTTAGCTACGAGCTCCTCAGATATTTCTCCACCAAACTATACCTATCTTATTCGTTACGAAATGTTGGCAATCGATAAGGCTGATTCAAGCCTCGTCCCCACTAGGAACATTTGTCGAGCGACATGTGTCCCCGGTGACATCGGGCGATGTCGGGCGACGTCGGACGACATCGCCGTGACATTGTTGAAACTGTTCCTTGTTTCGATATTGATGGGGATATTTTACACAAGAGTATTTCAAAGTCTGTTGATGACATCCGAGTAAAATTATGAAATGAGCCGTCTAGGACACTGAAATCATTAAATACACTTGTTTTGTTTCGCAAGTACTGTTTAATCCACCATCTTCTCTTCTTTTTTGTTCTTGATGCATTCATCATTATATAAGACGCACTGTACAACACTACCTCTTCCGGAGACATGATAGGTTCGACTGAACTGATGTGGACGGAGACAAGACATCGGGCGACGTGGGGCGATGTAGGGCGACATCGCCCGATGTCTCCGGAGACACATGTCGCTCGACAAATGTTCTTAGTGGGGACGAGGCTTAAAAGTTGCCTACTTTAATTAAGGCCATTTTATCTTAATCTACGTTAAGCCGATTTAATGTGTATCACCTATTAAATAAACAATGTATTCGTTAAATACATTAAAATATTTAATACATTATTATAGCCATTTTCTGAGATTAGCCTCAACAAAAGATACATTCAAACATTAGTAAGCTATCATTAGCTTTAAAGCAAGTTAACGATGTACTTAGTACATTCGTATTTACAAAATAAAAGTCTAAGGCAACAAAATTTTAATGCATATTTTTAAAACATTACATTAGCTAAGTAATCATGAAGGCATTATGTGAAAAAAAAAATCGAGGTGGAATTACAATAATTACTTGCGTGTAAGGTTTATGTTTTGTGGACTATAAATTTAGAATGGTCTTTTTATAGCATTTTACATAAAAATATTTTCTTATTTCATCCTTCGTAAAGCTTGAATTTCAGTAGTCTGATTTAAGGTTTTGAACTTACACACTGTTCCAAAATATTGGTAAAGCAACCCAAGGAGGATTTTTTCTCATGTAACATCGCTTAAGAAATGATTAATCGTTTTCAGAACGTGCAATTGAATTCTATAATTTCGATTATATTGGATGAATTTTATATCGAGCACTACCAGATTGAGTCGAGGTATTGGAATAAGGACTCTTTCTTATGGAGACGAAGTTCCTTTTAGTTTAACAGCCAAGAGGGAGTCGTTATTAATTTCGTTTTCTTCTTGTGCTGCTATTATTTTCCTGTCGTGCCGTAGTTTGTTAAGAAATATGAGCTGTTGTGCAGTAATGTAGTGTAATTGTGTTCAGGATTTAAAATCCATTTTTGTGTTGTTATGTTTCACATGTACCCTGTGTCTTAGCTAGTTCTCTTTTTATTTTTTCTTTGGTTAGTTTATTTGTAAGACATTCCTTTTTTATTCCATTTTCCAAAAAAAAATATAGCAAACATACAAGGAATTAATCTACTGTTTATTGATAGCTATCAAGGAACTAAGAGATGTCGATAGACGGACATATTACGACGGCTATAATTTAAAACACGATATCTCAGCGAAATAAAAAAATATTTGAGCAAACTTAACGGCATTTGAAAGAAGAAGACTTGTTCTTTAATTAGTACCTTTATTTATTTATTTTTTTGAAAATATAATTCGTGAGTCTACATAACCTCAAAATCGGGCAAAACGGTACTTTTTGCACTTTTAGGTTAGGATATCTCAGAAACCTGGCGTGATAGAGCAATTCTGAAATCGCATCGCGCATTGAAAACCTTCGGAAATATATAGTCTGGTTTCTGGTTAAAAAATTTGTCAGCCTGTGTAATATACCATTCAATGGTTAACGTTAAAAAATGACTACCCGGCACAAAATTATTATCCATTTCAAAATGGCTACCCGTTACGATATAACTGCCTGCCTCCGAAATTACCAATAGGGATAGTTACAAATGACCCAGTTCTTAATTATCATGAAAGTAAACACAATGCAAAACGCATCGCATTATTCAAAATACAAAATTACATAATTTACGCCAGAACCATGGAAGGACCCATAAGGCTGAGAAATATACGGACAGACACGCACCATATGGTTTTCTGTTTTACGTTTATACATACTTTTGGTTTCGGAGCGTGAGAAACCTTTTTAGAAATAAACTAACTACTCAGGATTTTTACTGAGGATAAAAATGAGAACACGTACTGCCGATTTGGAGGCGAGTTTTATTCTAAGTTCCAAGCGTACAGGACTCATGCGGCGGGAACAGACCGCTGAGTTTGCAAAGATAGACATACATGTACTTAGCTTAATCTAGAGCAGACAGGCGAGGTGTATCCATAACTACATATCACATTTATTTTATTTTACTAAAAGTAAATAAATAAACAAGAACCATTTAGAGAACATCTATTGAAAATTTGTTAGGCTGTTGTCTCACCGCCGGCGAGAAAGCGACTAAATATCGGGCATTTTCTCGCTTAAAAAATGTACAATACCTATAAATTGCATGTTAACAAAAGAGATGCATCATATTTTGATAGTTGTTTGCTCTTTACACTACCGGTAAGGACACGCTCCCCTATTTTGTTGCTGAGCGACAAGATTTTCTATGATAATACTTTGCTTAGCGATAATCGCTTAAAGACAACTCACGCTGAGACTAAACACATGATAGCCCAGCGACAAAACTATCACAGTTACACTCTCGCCAACTCGTTTTCAGATGCTAACTTAACTCGCTACTCTTTAATCGCCTGCGGTGGTACAATTGCTTTACCATTAATGCTCTATAGGAGAACCTAGATTTCTCAGTATGTATATTCACCCTATATGTTGTGGTAATAACCAAAATATGCATTGTTGCCTTAACCTTAGCAGAGAATAATAATATATAGCGCGTATACTAGATCAACCATAAATTATATGTTTATCGGATAAAATATTTTACAAATATATAACCCTTAGTGCATGACATATTACCATGAGTTCACAGTTTTTCTCCCTGATATATTTGTTTATCGTTCATTGTCGTTTAAATAAATATTTATTACTTTAATCTGTTACTCACCACACCTTATTTTGATTTATCTCTGTGCCCGTAAATCTTTACGTTGTCTTATTTATTTTCTAGCCAGCTCTTGTTTCGCAAACAAAGATGGCATTTTGATGATTAAGAATTTCATTTTTAGCACGTCTTGTACACTTTTTGTTAAGTATTTTTTATATATTTTTGTGCCTAAGTTAGATTTTTTATGGTGATAATGTACGCGATATTTTTATTTGTTATTGGCTACTGAAAAGAAAAGAAATATTAAATTTCGTCATGATTTATTTCTTTTTGGGTACTTGCTAGTTATTATATCGAACGTATCTTTTAAATATTAAGTTTTTAATAGATTTTGTTACAGTTAGGTATACAAAACCAGAGGGGGCTCTGGAGTGGTACAGAGAAGGCTCCGGAGTGGTACAGAGGGGGCTCCGGAGTGGTCTTTTAAGAGGTAACGGGGCCCCTTCTATGTGTTGATGGTGATCACCGGGGTGGTTTTAGTGAGGTAGGAATCCCACACTCCCTGTTCTTTTTCCCCAAAGGTTCAGGCGCCTTTTGAAGTTTTCCCCCCGATAATAAAAAAAAGGTATACAAAACCAAGGTGTTCACTAAGCAGCCGCTCATATTATTATAAAGTAAGCAGAAGTTTGGTTTTCCTACAATGCATATAGAGACAAAAAAGGGGTATATACTACACGTGGTAGTAGGATGGTAACGCCAGTAACAATAATAGTAGACTACATTTTACATAAAATGGTTACCACAAGGTTTGACAATGTATCAAATAAGCTAGCGAAATGACAAGTATGCGCTCAGTACCTAAGGCGGACGGTGATGCAGTGCTAGTGCCGGCTGAAGCTCACTCATTGTTGCCTCCGATGAGTTCATTTATTGAAATGTCTTGTGTTATTTTCTGTACTGTACTGAGGCTCATAGGCAACGAGAAACTTGATAAGACAAAGCTCCAGAGCCATGAACATCGGTGACGTCACCACCAAGTCCGTTCCATCATTAAACTCAAGACGAACGGCGATGCGCTCTTGTTATATACACACACATACTCATACATTTTTTCGGGAATACTTTCATTGTGCGTACAGCTAAAGAGAGGAGTTCTCTGCCAGGGTCTGTGTTTCCTGATAGCTATAACTTGTGGGTCTTTAATTTAAGAGTGAATAGGTTACTTCTAGGTAAACGTGGTTTATCTTCGACCATATCATCGCTTAGCATCAGTTGAGATGGTGGTCAAACGCAAACCAATAAAAATGATGCTTATTATGACCTATGTCCAAGTGATAGAGATCACTTATACTACTGTATTACAGCTTCTCTCGATTTCGCGACCCTTCCCAACCATTTTCCGGCGACGATGGCTGATGCATCGTGGCGCGAGGCTAGTTTTGATTGATTTATCACTTTTGAATGGATATGTCCATAATCTATACCTATCACCTACATATAAATAAAACGGAGGTATTTGTGATCTCAAAATAAGTGTATATTTCTCTAATGCTTATAGTTATTTACCCTATATCAAAACACAAACTCTTTTTTAAATTCTGTCCTTTTTTAAATGTTTGTCCGGTCAAATAAGCATATTTTATTAACATACAAAACGTGACATAGAAATGCCTGAACAAAATTTAATTGTGATAAGAACATTTTCTACCGTCCTAGTGACGTCATGTGCATAACTATGTCCTCGACACATTAAAGACCTACAAAATATTCCTTAATTTTACCACACAACGGTACAATGGCGTAAATGGGAAGCAAAGAGTCCCATTTTGAAGCCCACATTACAAAACCCTTCCATCTATTTCAATTTACCCGCAAGTTTTAAGGGAAAATTACCCGGGAAAGTAATCCATATTACCATGAAACCACAAATGAGGGAAAAAGGTCGTCTTATTGGCCTAGGCGGGATAAACACTGCCACGGATCTGGGTCGTTTTTAAGGGTCTAAATTCTTTGGTTGCTAGAGTGGCGATTCACGCTGGAATATTCTCATTTTCGACCAAGGATAAGATAATAGGTTGAAAATAAGTTGTTATCTTTTATTAACGTTGTTCCACATTAATACTGCAACTTATTATAGGTGCGGTGATAAACATATATTAAACTCATATACTCCAGTCAGACTCGGATCTGCAAGCCATACGACTGTATGGCCTGCAGATCCGAGTATTCTCACGGAACAAGTAACTACTTGTTCCGTGAGAAAATGGAATCCAGGAATCACAGCACAACAGCCAATCTCAACCATATTGCGTCGAACGTGTCATCAGAAATTTAGTTCACAAATTCCGCTTACGGACGTAACGAATTAATAATATCAGTTCTATGAAAACGATAATAAAAGTCCTGGTTGAAAATGCGCTTAATCTAGCAAATAATTTAAAAAGTGAGAGGTAGTTGACCCTCAGTTATTTTAATGCCGTAAACTCAAATAAATCTTAAACTTAACTTTAATTTACTAAAATATAATTTTCAAACCACTTTGGGATAGAAATGGTTTAAATTTATCAATTTGATTAACTGTTTCACTCGAGTACACGTAACAAAAGCAAAACTTCCCTTTTAGTATGATTATGAAAGGAAAAGTTTATTTTACTGTGACCACTCTTCTGGTGGTAACAGGACAAATATTTGTTGTAATAATGGTCGGTATTTTAGACAGGAAAGTAAAATTTTAATTGTTTCCGAAAGTTATTTCATTTGGGTTGGCTGATATGAGGGGTATGCATGTGTGGGTGGGTTGATAGAACATAAGAGAATGAGAGTTTATATTCCCGTAATATTTGTAATACCGATCGCAATATGAAACGAAAACAGCCATCGTTTTTGGAAATTCGTAGAATTTAAATGGGTTTTAATAGGGAAACGGTATCTAATATGTTGTTTTTTCTTGGCAACTGTAAATTAATTAGAAATATAAAATAATTTCGGTAAATTAAAGTATGGTAAGAATTCCTCTATAATATTTCTACGTCTCTTTTAAATATTTTTAATATTAGTTCGTCCTAATAATATTTTCAGTGCGCCTCTATGCTCTCTATGAGAGGGAATAGGCCGTAATCTACCAAGCAGGTTCAATGAGAGTTTGTGGATGGCACATCTCTTCAAACTTTTGGTCCTAAGACATGCTGGTGTTCTCACAATGTTTTTTTTTCAACGATTTGACAGCAGTAATGACGGTATGAATCACACAAAGTAATTATCTGACTGAGTTCAAACCCGCGACCCAACTCGCAAGTTAGGGCCGTTACCACTGGGCCTCCACCGCTTCCAAAATAGTTAGGAAAAACGCCGCGAGGAAACCGGCATATCCTTTTTTTCGGTTTCCCGGTAGCGAAAATAAGCTGATTATGGCTGGCCTTAAATATTCTGATCAATGTTACCGGAGTAACTTCAATCTGACACACAGGTTGCCCTAGTTCAGGCGTCAAGACTACACTGATGTATTATCGGCCAAAGATACGCATGCTCACTTAAGAAAATATTTCTGCGGACGCACAGCTAGTGACAAACCACATCCCTTCCTGGTTTCACCAAATTAGAGACAATATGCATTTTGTGAGGACAGGGCGTGTAACATTATATTAATACTTACTATTACGAACACTACTAAAATACGCTTCGTGCATCCTATTGGTCAAAATACATGCATTAGGCGATCGAGTTGTGAGCAAAGCTATGCGATTATAGCCTTAAAGGTGAGCATGCGGAAGATTGGTCGATAGTACCTAATGTATTTAGAAATTAATCAAAGAACGTATAATTAAACGTAAATTGACTTAAGTATTCCAACGCGATTTTGTTGAGTTATACATGTATTTTATTCCTTTGAATTTGTGAGTAAATTGTTCTTCCCAAAATATAGGAATAAAAACTCTTACATCTTTGCAAGTTTAGTTATATTTTCAGTTTCCTTGTGAACAAATCTTCATTTCCCCTCAAGACATTTGATATCTGTACAAACACAAGAGGAATATTCTACCTAGACGAGGTACTAATCCCTTCGTAAGCAGAAAAACTCTGAATATAAAGGAAACACTATCGCTGCTGTATTATCTGCTACGCAGTAAGCCAAAAACTAGCGTCTAGATAACCGAAAGATTAGAACTATTTCTAATAACATTATCTTACAATTTATTTAAGAAATCTCTGTGGAAATGATCTCGGCGTATTTAAACTGCTTACTATTATAGGTAGATACTTATCATCTAGTATAGTCAAAGCCAGATAAAACTATCCTTCAGCTGTTACAGTCTGTCTCCAGACGTATTTTCAAAGATAGGAATCAGCCTTTTTCGAGTTCGGTATCCTAAAATCCACATGCTTAATACGGCTTGAAGGAATCTAATCCGGTATTGAAAAGGTTTATTAGATCAAAACTCTTTATTCCTAAGACTTATTCTATATCAATGATTTACGTCAGAATTTTAGCGAATAAAATGATAAATGATTTCATATTTTATTGGTACAACGACAGCAAAGGACGGAATTAATCCAACATACGATGGTATTTTTTATTTTAGTATCTAGTTTATTAAAATAAATATATACTAACGAAGAAGACCTCGTAACGAAATAATATTTTCCGTACAATTCGATCTTTAAATTTAAGCACTATTTAAAGAGATGGGTGACCTATCTAAAGATATCTGAATTCTTCAGTGCTTCGGAAAGCACAGTAAACTATTGATCCCGGTTTTTTACATATTTAACAGTCGTAACGGGTAGTCTGAAACCAGAAAATATAAAAGTTGTCGTGTTGCCTAGTAACTGTGTTGTTAAGGCCAGATAATCGCCCCTTGTAAAGTAGTTCTTATAAACATTTAACAAGTTTGGAAAAAAAATGTGATTAATTTGCATGTAAAAACTTAGAATGTGTGCACATCTTTTGTGCTTCCATTTCGTCCAAGTGACACTATTATCTGGGGGCATGGCAGTGCCCCCGCCAAGTCGAGCAAAAAAGTGGCACGGCCGTACCATTCTTTTCTCGAAGCAATTCAGGCCATTTTCGACCCCCTATAACTTCGTTGTGGATAAAACTAGAAGCCTGAATTTTCAGTAACCAAACAGGCATTGTATAAAACACGGTATATTTCAAATTTCATTCAATTTATTATTATTATTTATTTATTTATTCATTTGCTCAAAACAATGCATTAAAGTACACGTTACAATACAGTTTCACATAATAAGTACTAAATCTACAACGTGTGGGTGAGCACTGCTCTCCTAGCTAGGTCATGAAAGACCTGTGATAAGGAAAAGCAGTCCGGTCCCCTGAGATATTATGGAGTAAAGATAACAAAGTGCTTGTCATGTTACTGTCACAAAATCAGATAATTGAGCATAAATACAATTATATACACATATCTCATGACAGACATGAGATGATGTTTTATTTTACATTGAAAAACAAATATTATAAAAAGTTAAATAAGTTTGTTAAATTAGAAAAGAAAAAAAATATATATATAAGTTTGATGATTTTGGGTAAGGTAACTTTAGAATTAGTTGATGATTATTTTATGTTTGAGCATGTCTGTGTGTGTGTGTGTATGGGTGTGTGTGTGTGCTTATGTTTGTGTGCCCGTTAATGTTTATCGTTTATGTTAAGATCTTTTCAGTTTCATCATATGACTTATTTTGAAGAAACGATTGCACAATCTTTTTGCTTTTGTAATAAGGCAGACCGTAGATCTGACACTCCTCGTTTATTTTATTATAAAGATACGGACCCAGAAAATAGAAAAATCTCTTGACGAGAGTTGAACGTACTTGCGGTAGGGTGCATATGTCATCTTTTCGACGTTTACTACGTTTTTTACTTTCTATAATTCGGTACGGAATATTAAGGTGCTGCAAAAGGACTGTTTGCAATATAAAGTGTTGCCGAACACTTAGAACTTTGCAATCATTGTACAGTTGGTCGGTTGATGTTAGCATAGGACAAAATGTAGCGACTTTTAATATAGCTCTATGAGCAATTTCTAGAGGTTTAAGGGTGGTTTTAGCTGCACCGCCCCAACAGGAAATACAGTATGTTATGATGGACAGGCAAAGTGCAAAGTATACATTACGTATTACTGTGGGATTAGCAACATATCGAAGTGTTTTAAAAATGTATATCAGTTTGCGGACTCGTCCAGTTAATAGACCGATATGAGATTTGAAATTAAGATTCCTGTCTAAAACTATTCCTAGGTATCTAATATTTTCAACAGATGTTAAGAGTGCATTGGCAATTTGAACCTTGCATTAATGGATGACAAGTGTGAGCTTTAATTACAATTGGATTCTTTGGTTGAGAAATAGAGCTTTTAGAGAATGTTAAAAATTTAGTTTTGGAGGTATTGAGGGTTAGAGTATGGGAGTTAAGCCAATTTAATGCAATTTTAAAGCCATGCTGAGCTTGATGTTCTAGTTGAGGCCAGGAGTCAGCGATGAAGGTTATTACGGTGTCATCTGCAAATGATACTACTTTGGCATTTACGATATTGAGGTCACACAGGTCATTGATAAAGATCAAAAAAAGAGTGGGACCCAGAATGCTGCCTTGTGGAACACCATAGTGAATAGAAAGCTCATCGCTGTTATGGTCATCAATCCGGACTATTTGCGATCGATCCGAGAGATAACTCTGGAAAAGGTCCAGTTGACGCCCCCTGACGACCATTCTTTCAAGTTTGATTAAGAGTGTGGTAACGGGAACAGTGTCAAACGCTTTAGCGAGATCTAAGAATATAGTAAGGGCCTTCTTATTTGCATTTAAATGTTCTATAACAAAGTTAGTTAGGTTATGAACTGCGTCACAGGTTGACTTATTTTTGCGAAAGCCATATTGCTGTGGTGAGATAAACTTACCATGTTCCAGGTAATTAACCAACCTTTTGTTTATTAAGCGTTCAAGAACTTTGGATAAAGCACTCAGAACAGCAATAGGACGATAGTTGCCCGGCAAAGTTCCATCACCCCCTTTGAAAATTGGATAAATTATTGCCTTTTTAAAAGAAGTTGGAAAGACAGATGTTTCAAAACAGATATTAAATATATGGCATAAAATAGGCGCCAGGGTGGTAGAAAACTTCTTGAGTATTGTGGATGAGTAGCCATCCCAACCAGTAGAAGCATTAGATCGCAGTGAATTTATGGTGGATATAATTTCTTCCGGGTCAGTCTGATCTAAGACAAAGGATGAAGTCGGTACAGAACAGTTTTGTGAGATAGGTGACAATTGTGAAGGCCTTGTTTTTACAACGTCATCTTCAAGTTTCTTGCCAATATTGACAAAGAAGGAATTCACATTGTAACATGACTCTATGTGTGTGGGTGATGAGGACAAGAGCTGCGTGGGTGAGTGTGTGGTTTTTGTGGTGTTTGTAATCTGTTTAATGGTATCCCAAAGTTTTTTTGGATTACTACTTGCTTTGCTGAGTTCTTCCGCATCGAAAAGCCTCTTCACCTTTTTAAGTATTTTCGTACAATAATTTCTGTATCGTAAGTAGGTTTTGTTTAATGTTTCGTTGTCTGGAGACTGTTTGACCTTTCTATGCATGGAATCTCTATTTCTCATGCACCGTAACAAACCAGGAGTTATCCAGGGCTTAAGTATCTTCCGTTTTGCGGGCACCTTTTTAATTACAGTGTTTTCCGCTATGGCCGTAGATAGTATTTCGGTGATTTTTTCAGTAGCGATATTTGCGTCAGTTATTATGAGAATAGGCTTAAAGTCAATGTTTGAGATAGAAACATTAAGTGCTTCATAATCAATTATCTTTGTCATGTGTGTAGTAGCGTCATTTATACGTTTCCTATCCAGACAAAGTAGGATAGAACCGTGATCGGTAACCGTTGACTCATAGACAAAAGTGAGTAACCTTGTTCTCAGAATAACATGATCCAGACAATTACTGCCCCTGGTTGGGAGGGTATGTGCTGGGAGAAAACCGTGGAATGCGAGACAATTTAAATACTCGTGGGATCGTGTATCGAGAGAAGATGGTTTGATATCGAGATTTAGGTCACCCGCTACGACAACCGAACCGAAGCTCTGGAGAGATGGAAGTATGCTATTTAGGGCTGAGATGAAGTTCTGTATGTTGTCTGTCGACGGTGAGCGATAGATACAGAGCAGAGCCACGTCAGGGTTCAGTTTTATTATTAATCCCGAAGCAGACTGGTAGAGCTCCGGTTCCTCACACACTGCTACAATTTCAGACTTAATGTATACCACGACGCCATCACTTTGGTTTATATGCTTAGTTGTTTTAAATACTGTATAGTTCGGAAGAATTGGAAGATTTGAGTTACTAGAGCATGGTAGCCAACATTCGGTCAGAACTATTATATCACACTGAAGTGAGATACGATGGATTAGAGTTTCAAAGTTATTGAAGTTACAATTAATTGATCGAATGTTTTGTGATAAGATTTTCAGGTAATTATTAGGGTTTATCCATTGATATACTAAAAACCCAAGATGCACACTCAACGTCTCAAAACCGTCCGCATAAAATGAGTGCTTAATTCTAAATTATGCGCTCATTTCAAATAGTATCGCGTCACTCGCGTCTAGGTTAACGCGTCAAAAATGCCAAAATTTTCTTTGTAAAAACAACCTTAAACAATTGTCATAAGATAGAATTTGCAAAAACATATTTTGTACTTATAGCATATCTATTACTACGTAGGTGGTGAGTGTTTGGCGACAGTTTCGATCGTCACTTTTCTTCGAGACTGTGCATCTTGGGTTTTTAGTATATCAATGGGTTTATCAAAAACGATTGCGTTTGTTCCGGAGTGCATGTATGTGTCACTGACACAGAGAGGTCATCAATGCTATTTATTAGATTAATTGCGTTATTAGCCATTTGTTTTTTTTTTTTTTTTACTGGGAGCTTTCTGAAGAGATAAGGAAGAACTAGTGCTAACTTACGAGTCAGTATGTAGTTAATCCACCTTTTTTTGAATTTGTAGTCGATACGCTTAAGTATTTCATCTTGTAATTTTCGTAGGCATTTGTTAGTGATAGAGTTATTTAGTGTGGTGTGAATGTGGTTTATGTAGTGTGGTGTTTGTACCCTTAATAAATCATACTGGAATGTTTGAGTGGAATAGCACATTGACATAATAGTAATATGATCATATACAGTGTTTTGATTTGGACATCTGATCGTTTGGATATAAAACAGTAAGAACGAAATAAATAAGTCAAAGAGAAAACAGAAGCTTAGATCAAGTCACAACAGTTTCTTTAGTTTGGTTAGGGTGTCTTCATTTTGAATTCGGCAAGCTGCGTCACCTTCTTTCTTTCTTACGTAGATGCATCCGTGGGCTGTCCAGCAGAACTTGTACTCGTTTACCTTAGCAAAGTCTCGTGCAAGGGCAGACAGGCGTTTAGTACTCGTAATTAGGTTTTCTGAGATGTAGATAGGCAAGGAAGGACTATCCATGTTGATTTTCGAGGTAGTAGGTTGCTCGTTATGTTTCTTTTTATAGGATTTTATAGAGCTAATGATGTCGTCTTTTTTAAGCACCGAGGTGAATTCCACTATAATGGTGTTGTTTGATGGGCCCTTGGAATTGATACGGAAGATATCTCTTATTTCAGCTTTAACGATAGGTGTGTTTATACAGTTACCAATGCTTTGTACTATTTTTATAAGGTCATGTTTTGTTTCCTGTTGTTTTTTAGGTATATTACGGACCTCAATACTTCTAGAGCGAGCGCTCCTTTCCAAAGATTCCACCTTGCTCTCCAGTTGTTTAATATAGCCGAGTGTTTCTTTTCGCTCCTTGTCCATCTCGGTCAGCTGGGCCTTTACTTCATCATACATTGCTGACATGAACTGAACATTATTTTTAAATTCCTCATTTTGGGTTTTAATTTCGGTTATACTAACGTGTAGAGAAAGCAGCTTTTGTTCCTGATCCGAACTTGTTTTAGAGAGCAAGTCTTTCATTTCGTCTAATTTTGTGAATAACTCTTCTATGCCTCCGTTCACCCATTTACGTTTTAAATTCTGCGACTTTTGAGATTTTTGGCGACAAGTAATATTTTGGTCGCATTCATCGATATCAGAAACTGTCAAATCTGGTATAGACACCGACACTGCTGGCGGGAAATGAACGAGGGACATTGTAATAAGTTCAAATAAATCAATTTGAAAATTTGGAGCTTTACAAAAAGAGTCGCAGACGGCCGGTTTCGAACTTGCATTCACCAGTTTCCACCGCAGTACAACCGTACAGCTTGGGCCGCTAAGCCACCACTTGATTTAGTAAGAGTGCTGAATTATGCGATAGTATAAGTTGACTAACGATCCTGGTCGACTACTACGCTGGTGACGTTTCGAAAAAATTTTGCATACACCCACTTATTAAAAAACTGATTTTAATATTGCAAAATGTTATCACTTTTGATTGCTGTTTTCACTGGTGTGTTTTAATTGATATGATGTGATTTTATGCACTACACTATTGTTGGCACTTTAGCTATAAGATGTCGTAAAATTTGACTGAGTTTGTGGTTTTTGGACTTGTGAATACAATTATTTTAACTTAGCACAGTAGTATACGTCTTTATCACGGCGCTGTCACAGGCGAGACGAACCAGAAGAATTTGAACCAGAAGTTTAAGAATTATAACGAGTCAAAGTTCCTTAATTTTGTAAATTTTGTCACTCACTAAATGACTGATCATCAAAAGTCTAAAGCACTTCTAGCAGACATAGAAGCTTAAAATTTAGAATACAATTAGTGTTTAGTATATGAATCAAGGAAAAACTATAATATTTTTCAATTTCGTTCCAGTTTTCTAGATACATCAACTGCATAAATAACTTTGTAATCCCATATAAATATATAGGATTACAAAGTTACATTTGCAGTTAATTAATCAGTGTACCTGTATAATATAATGAAATAATAGATGTAGATGGGTACTTTTTTTTGCTTGGTGAAAAATATCATCGAATGACTTCTTCCGCTCGGATGTATCAGAATTCTACTGACTAAAAACCCACCCTGTTCCTACGGAAGCCCTAAAGTTCCGGGGCCGCGGTATCTCGATGGAACTTTCCCGCAAACCCCGACAGGCAATGGCCCTATGAGGCCCCGTCACTGGTATTAACAACTTTTTGAGGCGCGCGTGGAACACAACGCGCCGCCGACCCGGGCCTGGTCCTTACCGGACGGTGAGCGACCCCTGCTCGCCATCCGCAGGCCCGCGCCTACGATGGCCCGAAATCGACTCGCGATCCACGACGCCCGGGGCGTCTCCTCCGGTGGCTGGGGCGCGAGAAAGAGAGTTGCATCTCCCTCGCACGTTCGGCCTCCTCCTTCGCTAGCATGACTGCTTCGCAGCAGGAGGTGACTGCATCCCATTCCCTCTCGCTTCGCACCACGGTCTAAACCAGAGCAGGGCGCGAGAAGTCGCCGCCGATCGCCTCTATGAGGATACGACGGTGCTCCACCCATGCAGGGCACACCTCGACCATATGCTCCACCGTGTCTTCCAGTGTAGATAGTTACCTAGATATAATAATTATGCTCAAAGGTAATAAAAAAGCAAGAAGTATTAAGAGTATTGGGGAGTATTAAGTAGAGTAAATTGCCCGAAATTGCATAATTACTTACTTATGGATTAACTTTAACCGAGACGTTTGACGAGTGCGGCATTAATTATTACTAACTAATGCAAAAGACGTACGTGCGTATTCATATGTGCATATCAAAGCCTCCGAAAAAAACCCATAGAGACAGGGAGTGGGCTTTGGAAAAAACTTTAGCTGAAGTTCAAGAAGTAGTACCAGAAAATAAAAAAAGGAAGGCTACCTACAAAAATAAGAAAAGCTCATAAGACAGAGAGAGGGCTTTAAGAAAACTCGTTGTAAGAATACAAGAAGTAGAAGGTACCGGAAAGGAAAAAAGTAGGACTTTCTACAAAAAGCAATGAGATCCCATAAAAAACAATACTTGTCAAAAACCCAAGTCTCGCAACTTAGTTGTTCTACCGTAAAAAGTTGTGTGATCCATGTAATACCAAGTCGGTTATTAATTTATTCAGTCCCTACTTAAGGGACCTTCTGTCTTAAGTTGTTACGTAATTATCTAACCTAACGACATATTATAGTGACCATATCAATATTAAAAATCTTTACTGTTTTAAATAAATAGATTGACTTGGCAATCGCAATAAACAATTTAAATTATATATGTATTACTTGTGAGATATATTGTGTTTTCATGCGATGGCCGAGTCAATCTATTTATTTAAAACGGTAAAGATTTTTAATATTGATATGGTCTATATTAGTATATTACAAATATTCATCAAAACGGAAAATCTAACTAAAATACATACCTATATTATGTATAAATACAATACTATATTATGTATAAGTACATAAAATATATCTATCTATACTTATATTATAATGCGGAAAAGTTTGTTTGTTTGAACTAATCTTCTAAAGTACTGGGTGGATATTATTTATTTATTTATAACAATCTTACCTACACTATCATTGCAGATCTATGATCCAATGCGATAGAGTGGCCTTACTAACTAAATCCTAAATCTACACCTTATACCTAGTTGAAAAATATCTTAATCTCAATAACTTATTACATATAGTGTAACTTTTGCGAGTTCACTCAAGTTGCACCACAATACATTAACCCTCCCATGAACCTCATTCACCACGCGTATGGCTCTAGTGAGAGGAGTTCTCGCCAGTAGTTAATAAGGTTATTAGTGAAGTAAGTCGGAAGAAAATACGCCACTAAATTACTATAATCGCGTGCGCTGGCGAAATGCTGAGATATACTTAAAGACCATGTATAATAAAAATGTAGGGTTTATGTAGATCTAAAAAAAGTCCGCAGTATTACATATCTAACTTTTCTAAATAATCCACAATAAAGCAAATTATATAAAGAAAATATTTAAAAATAAGGCATGACTTTGTAATATTATAATTATGCGGCCATATTAATATTTACATTCGAAAGTATATTTATCATCAAGACAATTTTATGAAGATAAACTTTGCTTTTCACGGTATGTAATTTGGACTTATAGTTTAGGAGAAAATGTAAAATTAAAATTATTCAACAACGCTATTCATCGAAACGGCGTGCGGTTGCACGGTGCATGGAGCATTACTTATGCGACCTACACCTACCACTCCGTGATAGATATCGCACTGAAGCCGGGTCCACTGCGCCAATTTTCTAACAAAACATGTTATCAAAACATGTTAGAAAAACATGTTAGTAAAACCGCCCGTCCGCTGTGCCAATTGTTGTAATGTTTTTGTTTAGTTTTAGATGTTCAGAAAGTGATTATCAAGAGCTGTTATCATTAATTTTACCAGATATAGAGAAGAAAACATAGTATTAAAAGACAAAGTATTTTCTTTATTCCATTCCATCACAAACCAAAGAGAATTGTCATACACAATGAACACACTCTTCGAACGATTCCATCTTCCTCTAGCGAGCGCGAACACAAAATGCGTCACTTTCCCTCCCCGCAGGCGAACGCGGGGGATGTTATCCATTCGAGACGGCAAACATGTTATTGTGTTTTTGCTAACCAAACTGTTAAGCCACGCCTATATTCGGTTAGCAAACAATGTTATACTGTTTGCAAACACGAAAATACGTCGCAGCGGACCAGGCTTAATAGTGAACTTAAACTTGGTTCATTTCGACTTCTTGGCTAAGATAATGTAAATTGTTTCAGCTTTTTTTTACGTCAGATGTTTATTGTTGTATCTACACATTTGAATATTTTTATTTTACTTTCTGTTTAGTTGAGTAACTCGTCTGACTCGCACTTGGCCAATTTTTTTCCCATGGCATATATGTTTCTTTATCTATGTAGATCCGAACACATCGGATCGGACGGATCTGGTGTCCGACGTTGTAGGACTAAGGTCAACAGCCTACAACGGAAAATGGCCATTCGTATCGCACGCGGGTACCGAACTGCGATACGAATCCTGGCACGCTTTCCACCGCTGGACATCCTGGCGGATATGGATGCAAGGGTATATAACCGGATTCGCACTATGCGCCAGGATGGCAATAGTGTGCCAGGAGTCTTACTCGCTAGAATGAGGCGGCAGGAACGGCGAGACACACTCGAACAGTGGCGCGAGCGGCTGCAGCAGCCGCAGTTCTTGCGCAAACTTGTTGTCGAAGCCGTACTGCCGCACTTCGAAGCCTGGCTGAAGAGAGGAGAGCGCATCACGTACCGGCTCACTCAGGTACTCACCGGGCACGGTTGCTTCGGTGAGTACTTGAAAAGGATTGGGAGAGAGGCCGCAGCGAATTGCCACCACTGCAACAGCGACCTCGATTCCGCGCAGCACACGCTAGATGAGTGCCCTGCGTGGGCTTCTGAGCGGCGAATATTGGTCGCGAAAATCGGGCAAGACCTGTCTCTGCCAGCAGTAGTGGGGGCTATGCTGGCAGAGACCGAAAACTGGAAAAAAGTAAACTCCTTCTGTGAGACAGTGATGGTCCAGAAGGAGGCCGCTGAGCGCGATCGTGAGAGGGCCGATCCCGCTCGCAGAAGGAGGCGTCGAGGAGGCAACCGCCTCGACGCTTAAAACGCCGAAACCCTGCCTGCTTTATTTAAAGCAGGTGGGACTCCGGGGTCGCAGGCGTTCAGTGTGGGGTCTCTGTCCGCCTACCAAGTGATCCCTGGAAAGACGGTGGCACAGTGACCACGTGCCACCATGCACAGCGAGACTCAGGGGAGATCTCTTTACAGTCTCCCCAGAGATGTGCCTTAACAGGTGTTGCACAGAGGAGGCTCCGGTGTGGTCTTTTTAGAGGTAACGGGGCCTTTTATATATGCTCATGGTGATCACCGGGGTGGTTTTAGTGAGGTAAGAATCCCACACTCCCTGGTCTTTACCCCGAAAGTCCAGGCGCCTTTTGAAGTTTTCCCCCAGATAACAAAAAAAAAAGATCCGGACACAGGAATAACCAAAACATACTAATACCACAAGAAAGTAGGACTAAAATATTGTATATATACCGAAATACTGTAAATCTATTCTTAACAATATAATTAACAACTATATTTACTTCGCGATTCTCTATCCAGTGCGAATTAGATAGGTATACTTAAATTTGAACATCTATTCATTAATATTCAGAAATCATCGAGTTAATAGCAGTAATAAGATTATACGCGGGTGAAACTGCGGGGCAAAGCTAGTTGTGAAATATATGTGGAGAAAAACAAAGGAAAAATCATAAGTTTGAAAGAAAATGATTGGCAACCGAGTTTTTAAAAACAGCAAGTGACTGAGCTTGTCTTTCTGACACCGGCAATGCATTCTACAACCGAATAGCATGCACCGTAAATGAAAGGTCGTAAAATTTTATGCAATAATAATAATAAGTTTACATCATATGGTAGGGTCTTATGTTTTTTTAGAGTAGTGTAAATAATGTATAATTCCCTAACAGAAAGCAGCCCGCTTATTTGATGAAGACTTTCTGTGAGGTGGGGTGTGTGGAGTCCTAAATTCTCTGATACTTCAACACTCAAAATTCAAAGCTCCGTCAGGAATAAACAATCCTGACATAAAAACGAGAGCCTTTTACCTCTTATCGTCAGCCTTAAAGCACCAGAAAAGCCATGAAAAAATAAACATACTTTTTCACGATTTTTTTCCTTTTTCAAAGCGAACAGAAGTAATGTCGCTAAATTCGTCAAGTGTTATGGAGCTTAGCACAGACGTGACGGGAATAGCGCCTCCTTTTTGATCATTGCACGGTCAATCAACACGAGTGAGAATGTGAGGTGTATGTGAGTGTAAAGATTGGTATGTTGGTTGGTGTGTTAGGGTTGTTGTTATTAAAATAGCAATTGTTCGGAATTTAAATGTATGTACCTAAACGTTGTGTTTGAAAATATCGTACTCGTACAATGGTATGTATTAATTAATTGTAAATTAATGGTATGTGTAGTTTGATAATATTAGAATAGTAGCTCTCCGCTATATTACTTATTTAATATCAGAGTACATATCTGACGAGATTTTAGCATTTGCAGCAGATGTTTGGGGTCGTAAGAGATGTTTAAAAAAGAACAAGTCAGATTGGCTGCCAAAAGTATAAATACATTAAATTCATGTATAATAAGTAAAACTACATAGTACGCTAATACTTAAAGCTAGATACTTGATAGGTATTGTAAAGGCATACATACATACACAGACAGATTGATAGTGATCAGATAGTGTAGATAGACGTATTCACTTTAGGCTCAATACCACTAGGTTATAGGTACATAACGTGGAACAGAAAGGAATACCACTCCTTAGCAGTACGCACAATAAAGTATTTTCTTAACGTTTTTGAAAAAATTGCACAATTCCGACGTAGGTACACCTTTACCACGGTAATATTATCTATACAGTATTCCAACTTCATACAAACGGACGAAGCGCGAGCTATACCTACGAGCCTCAATCTCGGTATGCGCTCGGTATGTCTGCAGTCGCGACTGTGCCGCAGTGACGAACGGACGGTGTGTTGTTTTTTTTTAACAATAACCACGCGATTTTTTCGCTAAAAATAAGTTCAAGTACATATTTAATATGACGAGTAGGATATATTGTGCTGTTTTTGGTTGCATGAATTCGTCAATAACGCATCCAGAGATAACTTTTTTTGTATTACCTGTAAACTTTGAAAGGTCCCTAAGACTATAAAATAATTTTACTTACTAGTAGGTAGGTACATAATGTGTTTCTTTTTAATGAATAAGTATTTCCTTTTATCTCCCGAAAAAAATGTCTGGGTTAATAAATAAAGTGAATAGAGTAAAGGAAAGTGATTGACACGAGTGAAATAGGTAGTTATATGTGGTTAGTGAATCATGATACGGTAGGTACGCTTGTGTTAAAACCTCGAGCATGTGTGTTTTGTTTGTTGGTTTGTATAATTCAAAGTAAAGACGTGGTATTTTATTATTAATAATAGTCGTTAATTGTAGTGTGTGTATTAATAATACTAGAAAAAATATAAACATGTTTTTTTCCACCAATCAAATCTTCTCATCAATTCTACCAATCAAAAAACAACACGCATTTTTATTGAACACTTAATATTCAATTCACAAAGTATTTTATTTGTTTACATAAATAAGTATATCTACAATCACAAAACTAAATGGAAACACAAAGTAGGCAAATGTAATTAAAATGCTGGAGGCTGGCAGCCCTATCTCATGTTTACGTACCGCGCGGCTGTAGGCATTTATTTCTAAGATACGGCAGAGTTACAATACTGTATAGATAATATTACCGTGCCTTTACTTACTCTCCTACTATCAACAACGATTGTTCATAGTAATAATAATTCAATCTATTACGTTCTCACTTATGCGACACAGTTTTTCTCTCCATGAGAGAGAATGGCCCGTAATACAGCACACGGATAGTGCGGGTTGCTCGATTCATCACACAGTTGTTCCTTTCTAAATAATTATCACTAATGAGCAATATTTAACGATCATCCATCCAGGATAGGGATAAAAGTGCCTAGGGTTTGAAGACAACTCATTCCAGCCTCTTGCAAGAGATTTATAGAATTATGACGTCATAAGCACGAATTTTGTAAATATTAACGCAATTACTATAAATGTATGAACACAAGCTACCGAATTCTGTTTGCCGACACATGTTTTGATTTACGAAACACGATACGCCGACACGTGATATGAAAAGGCGTCCTATTATTTTGAATTTATAGTCTACAAGTCATGTGAAGGTTATGTATTGTGTCGTACAAGGAGGTAAAGCTTTTCGTACCATTATTATTGATAATATAATTTAATATTTCGGCTTCAAATAGGCACGTGCCATGGTAACTCAATTTGGTCTGTATACGGAGTTTAAAGACGCTGGAACAACTGGGGCCCTCAGAACCGGGCACCGGTCAGGGGGGCTTAGGAGTATTTAAATGCTTCCGCTGCCCACGGTGTAAGTATGCGAGGGAACAATGGTGGTTTTAGCCAGTTAAATTCGGACAGAACTAAGATCATCAGAACTGATTGATACAAAATACAAGTACAGTCGGCCAAGAAAGTGGTGTACCACCCTAAGGTTGAATATCGCTTGCAGATTCATAGGTGATAAAGATTAGTTTCGCTTGCAGATCGATCTGACAACTTCTATTGCTGTCTTTATCTGATTATTGATAACGACTATTACTGTTTGTAACGTGACAGCTGTTCTTAGTTTGAACTTGATGGAACCAATGACGTCGTAAAATCAACGGCGGGGGGCTGTAGATTTTGATGACAAAATTGTATCTACAAATTCAGAATTGTAATCAACAAGTTACATAAAATTGTAAAGGCACAAGGCGAGTCCACAAACCTACAATTTCTGTAAACTTGTAATTACAATATCAATAAAAAACAAGCTAAAAATAGATTTATCCTTTTATTAAATTTCTACAATCAATTTTAAAATACTTATAACAAACAAAAACATAGCATATATAGTAATATTTAGAAGATATTGAAAATTTTTAAAAATTAGAAACGGGTGTAACCGCCGTTGGCCTCTATAACCTCTAAAAGACGAGACCTCATTGAACCAACAAGCCGTGAGCAAATATCGGTTCCCCGCATTTCCTCCCAGATATAATTACAGTGACTAATAAGAGCTTGTTTGGTTCTTTCATTTTGATGCGACCATCGTTGGACCATAAGGCCCCAAAGATTTTCTATCGGGTTGAGGTCCGGCGATCTTGAGGGCCACTGAATTACCCTTACGTCAGTGTGTGAACGAAACCAGGCTCTTACGATCCTCGCATTATGAATTGAACAATTATCTTGAACAAAATCAAATTGTGGCACTTCGTTCTCCGGGTAAACATTACGGACTGTCGGTAGCATTGCATTCTGAAGCACGTCGATATAATTTACAGCCGTCGCTCGAGGAGGTAGAGAACACAATTCTCCTACACCATCAGTACTCATCCAGCCCCAAATATTTACGGAAATTCGACCTGATTCTCTATTTGGGATTACATGATCATCTTTATACCGTGTTGAATTATATCGCCAAAGGTGAAGACGTCCATGCTGACTGGATTTAAACGTTTTTTCATCACAAAACACTGTATTAGACCAATCAAACTCTAAGTGCTCTCTGGCGAAGTTCAGACGAGCAAGTCTGTGAGCATCCGTCAAATATATTTTCTTGGCGTAATGCCTGTGGTGCAACCCCATGTAATGTAGATGATTCCTTATTGTTTGGGCACTCACATCGAACATCTCCGCAAAATGTTTTGTGGGCTTAAAACCATTGATTTCATATTCCCGTCTCATGAATTCTCTATCGTTATTGGAGAGTGCAGGCCGGCGACCACTTCTTCTGTGATCCAACAAACTTCCCTCCTCTCCTTCACGACGAATCCAAAAGCGGACAGAACGCCTCGATATATTCAAATTCCGGGATATCGCACTGATACTGCTTCCCTCATTAAATTGGGCAATTATTTGTGCTCTTTCGGCAATGGTCAAGTTGGCAGGCATTGAGATGATTTTATATGCAGTTGATTGAAAAATAACACGGAAAATATATCGATTTTTTGCATATATTTGACAAAATGTCAATTGTCAGTTTTCTTTTTCAAATGGAATTCGGTTGTCTAAATAGTTTTTATTACTTTTGTTTGGAAACATTTCAATTGCTTTGTAGAAACTAATGTCCTTTTCATTTATACTAAAGGTTAAAATGTCATGTACTTATATGTGACATATGACGTATGAATACTAAATACATAGGTTTACGTCATGATAATGTTGTCTCTTTCAGTAATATCTTTTTATAACGAACCTTGTTGTAATTTTCGATGACCGGGAAACTAAATCAAAACTGGTACACCACTTTCTTGGCCGACCGTACTTACCATGACTACGATTGAAATACACATAAATATTAGCGTAAGTAATGCTTTTTCTTGCCTGACACTACATGATTGTTTTGTGTAATCTATACATCTATACTTATAATAAATCTGTAGAGAGGTCAATTCTGTACATGAAATATATTTACAAAATAACTATCAAGGGGTGATAAGGGATCGATACTGATGCCAAAAATGCAATCAGTAAAATTTTTGTCTGTCTGTCTGTCTGTCTGTCTATCTGTCTGTCCGTCTGTCTTTATAACCGTTATAGAAACAAAAACTACTTGACGGATTTTAATGAAACTTGGTACAATTGTTTTTCATACTCCTGAGCTGGTTAAAGTATACTTTTCATCACGCTACAATCAATAGGAGCAGAGCAGTGAAGGGAAATGTTGGGAAAACGGGAGAAGTTACTCCATTTTTTAAGCTTCCGTCGCGTGTGCAACCTTAATGGTTAAAGCTACAAAGAAACAATTTATGACGGAAATGTTCTCCTTAAAATTATATAAAAAATATCCCACGACAGCATATGTCTATCTTTTATGGTTGACTCACAATAACACGTATAACTCCCGATAGCTTAGCAGTTCGAAGCTTTCTGATTATTATTCTGCTCCGAAATTTAAAACCACCACAACTTTGCAATGGAACTCGGCTAAAAGTAACCCAGTTGCAACAAAATATAATCGAGGCTCAAATTTTAACAGGTTGCTGTGCAAGAGAAACCGTCTTTATTCCCAGAATTCCCATAATACCAAATAATTTTCCATTCCAATTTAAAAGAACGCAATTCCCAGTATCGGTGTGTTATGCAATGACAATTAATAAGGCTCAAGGGCAGACTTTTCGTGTTGCTGGAGTAGATCTCGGTGTCAGTTGTTTCTCGCATGGTCAGTTGTACGTCGCTCTTTCCCGGGTTAGCAGTTCTAGAAATCTTTATGTTCACGTGCCGGACGGGTCAACTTTCAACATAGTTTACCCGGAAGCTTTGCGCTGAAGTATTTTCGTTCTATAGGTACTTAAGCCTCATGTAAACGTGATCTAAACAATATTACCAATACATTAACTTAATAACACCCAAGGAGTTACACGCTGACGGAGTCGCGGGCACAGATATTAACAATAATATTGTGCGGTTCGGTATTGCGATATTTTTCAACAGTATTATAGATTGACATATTATATTTCCCTACTAAATTACGAAAGTTAATCTGTCTGTTACATGAAAATCACTGAGCCGTGAGGAAGGACATAGGCTACTTTTTTTCGTCGCGGGCAACAGCTATCTATATTAATAATATAAGGCTGAAGAGTTTGTTTGTTTGTTTGAACGCGATAATCTTAGGATCTACTCGTTCGAATTGAAAAATTATTTTTTTATTAAATAGTCAATTTATAGAGAAAGGCTATAGGCTATATATCATTACGCTAAGGCCAATAGGAGCGGAGCGCCAATGAAGAATGCTTCAAAATCGGGGTTAAATTTAACGTTAGCCCAAAGTAACTATTCCACGCGGACGGAGTCGCGGGCAAAAGCTAGTTTAAAATAAAATGAAGTGTCTGTTCGAAGTAAGCGCTTATACATATTTACACGAACTAAAGTACAAACAACTTTTTCAAAGTTTGGGTCTGTTTGTCCTTTTGTCTATCCGGGCTTATCTCTGGAATGGCTGAATAGATTTCACTAAAAGATTAATATTGAACTATTTTACTAAGGATATTTAAGATAGATTTTTAGGGTTCCGTAGCCAAATGGCGGAAAACGGAACCCTTATTTTTTATTGATAATAGGCTCGCGTTTGACCACCATCTCTCCTGATGGTAAGTGATGATGTGGTCGAAAATGGAGCACGCTTACCTAAACGTAACCTATTCACTCTTGACTTAAATACCCCTAGGTTATAGCCATTGGGAAACACAGACTCCGGCAGGGAATTCCACTCCTTAGCCGTACGCACAATAAAGGTATTCCCAAAATGTTTAGTGCGTATAGGTGGGATATCCACCATGTAACGATGGTGCATCGCCGTTTGTCTTGTAGTCCGATGATGGAACTGGCTTGGCGGAATTAGATTGTGTAATTCCATCGCACACTCCCCGAAACGTAGCCAATAGAAAACCGATAGACTAGCAACTCGTCTCTGCGTGCAAGGCTCTGGAGTTTTGATTCGACCAGTGTATCGTTGGCAATGAGTCTTTTCGTCATGTCTGTGTATCTGCCTGTCCGTCCGTATGTTACAGTCATTTTATTCCGAAACTATTAAGACTACACATCGACCCTTCCAAGCAATAACTCGGTAATCAAAAATCAAAATTTTAAAGGAGAAAAGATTTACTAATTTTATCAAATATCTTTTAAAAGAGTAGGACTATTAAAGTCACTTGTGTATTAAATGAAAGCTATTTTTACGCGGAATATGATTGTGACGTTAAAATGAAATTCCTTTTATTAAAAACCTGGTAATTTATGAAAATAAATAATACTTTAAAAAAATACATAAAATATTACAGTAATAGTACTTTCGGGGTTATTGCAGTAATTTTATCACATAAAATATTTCGTAACATTATATTATGGACAAAAGTCCATAATATAATGTTACGAAATATTTTATCGTAAACTTTTTATCGTAGGGCTGTTACATCGGGCACGCCGCAATTGCGGCGGTAAGACCCCTCTTTGAGGAGTGGCTAGATCGGCGTCACGGCGTCCTGACCTACCGCATGACGCAGGTCCTCACCGGACACGAAAGTTTCGGGAGGTACCTGTGTCTCATGGGAAAGGAAGAAACGCCTGGGTGTCACCACTGCGGGGGTCGCCCTGAGGACACAGTAGAGCATACGGTGCAAGACTGCCCCGCCTGGGTAGAGCACCGACGTGTCCTCACGGCGGCGATAGGCGGAGACTTCTCGCGCCCGGCATTGGTCGAGGCCATGCTGCGGGGCGAGAGGGAGTGGGAAGCGGTCGCCTCCTTCTGCGAAGCAGTCATGCTTCCGAAGGAGGAGGCGGGCCGTATGAGGGAGAGGATGGCGTCCTCTCTCCAGCCCAGCCGCAGTGGTAGACGCCCACGGCGTCGGACGTCGGCCGACGATCTCCGGCCACCGTAGGCGCGGGCATGCGGACAGCGAGTAAAGGGCAACTCGCTGTCCGACCATGGACCATGCCCGGGTCGACGGCGCGTTGTTGTCCACGCGCGCCTCAAAGAGCGTCAGCAATATGACGAGGCCCCCCCTGTAGAGGGCCGAAGCCTGCCGGGGTCGTGGGACTTATCCCATTACCGTGACCCCGGTACGTAAAGGGTTATTGAAGGAACACCGTGGATTTTAGTCAGTAAAAGTCTGACAGTACCTCCCACCCTGCTCGGGGTGGGAGGATTATTTGATAATTATACTACGTTAAAAAAAAAGGGCTGTTACATAACGTGCTTTTACGGAGTTATTGTGGTAATATCCAATAATTTTAGAGAAGGTATTGATAAATAACATAATCATTGAAATATTACGTACATTAATGAGCCAATACCAATCTTAAATAACATTGTTATTGTGTATTACGGAATACATATATTAAAATGAATTCAACAAAACCTACGTACTCACGTTTACCAAAAACTTTATGAAAATTATTTACGCCAATAACCCGGTAAACGCAACTTACCAAAATAGAATATTTTTTTTTTTCCTATAGTTCTATAACAGGTTATTTGCCGGTATATTATATTTCTGACTAAATTCCCAACAATAAACACTTGTGTCACAATATGTTTGTAAACATCATTAGGAAAAATTTGAAAAAAATTACTAAGGTTTATTCTAGTCCATAGATGCCGAATTTGACATAAGAGCATAAAACAGAGACAGAATAGCACATTACCAAGTTATTGCTTGGGAGGGTCTACATGTGAAACTTGGCAAAAATTAAAAATATATAATATTAAGGCTCGCCATGCATAAAACTGTAACTAAAAGCATTTTTTTCATCAAACCTATACATGTGTGGTGTTTATAGACAGATTTTTAAAAATAACAATGAGGTATCTAACACTACTTTTTCTTAAACTCAATTATTTAAAAGATATACGCTTCCTAAGTGGTAAAATGTGTCCCCCGCCCACAAACTTCTATAATTATAGAGTGAAAAATCTAAAAAGAAATATATTCTGTAGATCTTAATAAAAACTTTCAACAAAAATTGGTTTGAACGAGATAGGGTCAGTCAGTTTGAGATATAGCACATTTTCTAAAACCACAAATATAACTTTTCATTTCATAAAAACACTATGAAAAACAAAGTTATTTTGCGTAACTACGCAAAATAACTTTGTTTTTCATGGTGTTTTTATATAGTAACTACTACGGAACCCTTCATGGACGAGTTTGACTCGCACTTGGCCAATTTTTAAGGTCAAGAACGGGTAACTGTGCCTGAAGAAGACTTGTAGAGTACTTATTTTTAAGCTATTGCGTAGCTTTTATCGCGGGCTTTGAGCGCGGCCACCGAATCAAGAAATTTCGTAACGAAAATATACCTAACACCCCCCACTCCGACCGGCACAGCGGTGCGGCGTTGAAAGCCGTGCATCGTCTAACGTCGTTTCAGTTCGGCAGACTTCGGCACGATGTTTGTGTGCGTGCGACTAGACGTATGCATGTAGACTAGCTACTAACTGCTCATAATTGAGTGACACGAGTGAGTTCGAGCCCGCGACTAGTTGAACCTGAACGTGTATATATATGGTACGACTGTACGAAGCTCGCACGGATCGAGACGAGCTGCTCCGAAATCGGACGAATACGTAAGCAGCTGTTTGTGAGAAAGTATATAGGTGTATAGGTATCTATCATCTATGTACAACAGTGAATAGCTGTATGCGTAAAATAAGTGTATAAAGTGTTTTAAATATGAATAAACAAAGTGCATTTATTGCATAAGTTGATAAAAAATGCTATGCAATAGCTTTACCGCGGCAGTCCTCGAGTGCCACACTCAGTTTTTTTTTTATTTCTGTCGCTTTATACACTATTTTGTTTCATGTTACTTCCACAAATGTGAGGTATCAACTCTAGTTGATACCTCACATTTGTGGAAGTAGGACTAGCTTTTGCCCACGACTTCGTTCGCGTGAGAGGGTTTTCCCGCATAAATCCCGATTCTGTGGGAATTCCGGCATAAAAAGTAGCCTATGTGTTATTCCAGGATGTCAAATATTTACTTAACAAGTTTTATTTAGATCCGTTTAGTAGTTTCTGTGTGAAAGAGCAACAAACTTACATACATCCTCACAAACTTTTGCATTTATAATATTTATAATAGGAAGTATAATAAGTATAGTAAGGTATATTTAAATAAGAAATTGAGAGTTACGTTTTCAACAGGGTCAGACAAATCGAGAAGAAACTGAGTACGACTCACATTGCTACTGCTCGACTAGATCCAGAATTGCTCACGGAAGCCTCCAGGTAGTGTTGCCCAAACGAGAGTCTCGCAAGAGTCTTGCAATTAGCGTTACATTGTTCTGAGATCTCAACTACCGTTTAATAAATAGCAATAGGATAATCGCTAATTGCAAGACTCTTGCGAGACTCTCGTTTGGGCAACACTACCTCCAGGTATTTGACGATTGTCTAAACCACACACGGTGTCCGAAATTACTAGTGAAAATTACGAACCACAGAACTAATGTACCTAAGAAATCTTGTGAAATAAGTAGTACTTTTATATTTTTCTCTTTGTCTTTACTAATAGAAAATAAAAAATGGTAATATCATTATAACTTAAAACGGGATATTTACAATATAAATTTATATGTGTTTCGATTTTTCGATATTTCGGCGGTTGTAACAGCCATGATCATAGATGAACTGAAGATATTGTGGGTGGACGTTTATGAGTAGACGAATCAGTCTACCCTCTTTCTCGTTAGTTTATTTGTGATCGACACCGCATACACTGACACATGTATCATATTTCATGAGGATCATTGAGGATGATGATCATTGTGAGGTTTCATTATATCATAAAGAACATGACGAGAGGCAAATCCCCTGGGCATGACGGTCTCAGCATTGAACACCTGCAACATGCTGGCCCTCATATTCATCGAGTCCTCGCGATGTTTTACTCTATATGCGTGAGCCACTCTTACCTGCCCTCGGATCTTATGAGGTCTGTGGTGGTGCCAGTTGTGAAAAACAAAACCGGCGGCCTTGCTGATAAGGCGAACTATAGGCCAATTTCGCTGGCCACCATCATAGCCAAAGTGTTTGACGGTTTGCTTAATACACAGTTGAGTAAATGTGTGGACCTGCATGATAACCAATTTGGTTTTAGACCGCAGCTGTCCACGGAGAGCGCCATACTGTCTCTTAAGCACACCGTCATATACTATACGGAACGTAAGACCCCGTATATACGTGTTTCCTCGACTTATCCAAGGCCTTCGACCTGGTTGCCTATGATATCCTGTGGGATAAGCTGGAGAGTATTAACCTTCCTCCCCGAACTTGTGGCAATCTTCAAGTATTGGTATACGCATCAGGTTAACCATGTCAGGTGGGCGGAGGCGGTGTCGGAGCCATATCGTCTGGAGTGTGGTGTGAGGCAGGGCGGCTTGACCTCACCCACCCTTTTTAACCTCTACATGGATGCACTCATCGTTGCGCTCAGCAGTGAGCATGTCGGTTGTTATGTTGACGGTGTATGCGTCAACAATTTAAGCTATGCTGACGACATGGTGCTGCTGAGTGCGTCGGTCTGTGGTCTGCGGAGGTTGCTGCATATTTGTGAGGAGTACGCGGGTGTACATGGCCTTAAATATAATATGTCAAAGAGCAAATGCATGGTCTTTGAGGCAGGTGGTGCTAAGTGCCCAGAAACAGTGCCTCCAGTACATCTTTGTGGTTTACCTCTGGATAGAGTGGAACAATTTAAATACCTTGGGCATTGGGTTGTGTCTGATCTCAGAGACCACGCTGACATCGAACGGGAGCGGAGGGCTTTGTCGAGAAGAGCAAACATGCTCGCCCGCAGGTTTGCACGTTGTTCTAACTTAGTTAAGATCACCCTTTTCAAGGCGTACTGCACCTCTTTGTACACGTGCAGCCTGTGGGCTCGCTATACACAAGCTAGCTACAATGTCCTCCGCGTCCAGTATAACAATGCGTTCAGGGCAGTGTTGGGTCTGCCTCGTTTCTGCAGCGACTTGGGCATGTTTTCGGATGTGCGCACCGACTGTTTCCACGCCACCATGCGCAAGCGGTGCGCGTCCTTGGTGCGCAGGGTGCGAGACAGCTCCAACTCTGTCCTGACAATGATTGCGGGGAGGCTTGATTGTCTATATGTGAGGCACTGTTGTTACCGGCATATTGTTAATGTAAATAAAAGAACAATAACTTGACATTTTCTACGTTATAGCTGTAGTTTGGTAATTTAATGTGACTTTTAATTTGGAATTTAATTTGACATTTAATTTGTATTTAATTTGATAATTTGACATGATGCTTTTTTTAATTTATTATTATTAACTTAATTGACTTTTAATATAATTATCTTTGAATCTTATTTTATGTCCATTTGTATTTTAAATTAGGAAGCCGAGCAATTGTTTGAATTTGTGTATATTTATTTTATTTTATATGGGTCTTGGACCTGAAATAAATGAATTTTATTTATTTTATTTTATCACTCAAAACTTGAACTGTGCCCGACACATATAACTAAACGTGTCCACTTGTGAACTTTTTTTGACGCTTTTACGGTTTTTACACAATAATTGAACGACTGGATTCCAGGTCCTTGACAATTGAAATTCATTCTCCCGGTTGAAGTTCTCATATCTGGTAATCTGTTTCGCTTCCTTTACCTGTCTAGGTACCGTTCCATTCGTATTATCCCGTTTTAAGTTCTAATGATACTGTTAATGATCATGTCAATTTAAAAACTTTTATTTAGGGTAATTTTTGTGAGTGAATTATGTAGGAAGTAATTTACAATCTTGTTCAACGGTTACTAAATCTGTTTTGACCAGTAGTATGCTACGTTATCACTGTGTGAGATAGGCTCATCATTTTCACTGAAAAAAAATTATAAAGCATTAAAAGCCGCTGACAGATGTAGTGTTTAATACTCTCTAATAAATGTTTACTGTACATATGAATAACTAAATGCAAGTCTATGCTAGGAAAATGCTCCAAACATTTATCAATATTGATTTCTGTAAATTTTACAATTGACGTTCCTTGCTATATCGGATTGTGCCTTTCGTATCAAAATAAATTGCATACCTGTTAGTGACATATATATAAAAGCTGTCAGTATTGCGAATGGTACAAATTTGCTGAATGAGGTATCTAAAAATATAAATTGAAAGCGAATAAACTGTCACTTTACTGCCAGACGATACGATCGCAAGTTGATCGCAAGTTTAATTATCATGTCAGAAGGAAATAAAACTCTGAATGCAATCTTGTCAAGTTTACAGCGTAAACTAAATTACTGAAGGACTTCTAGAAAGACATTCTTTAGTATTAAAGCGGGTCTAATGAAACTCAAAGACACTCAAATGGTATTCGAATCTATTACAGTCAGTCATTTTTGTCAAAATTCACGAGTAAATTATCAACTCGTCCTAGATGTCTACGGCCCATATAAAAAATAATTATAAAATGCGTCACATGCGTTATATTTTTTTTCTAACTTTATACATTCATGACCCACATAGGACGCCGTTTTTATTCATAATAGGCTCGCGCTTGACCACTATCACACCTAATGGTGAGCGATGATATAATAGAAGTTGAAGCACGCTTAACTAAAAGTACTTAACTTATTCACTCTCGACTTAAATCCCCTTATGTTATAGCTATCAGGAAATACAGACTTTAGTAGCAAATTTCACTCTATAGCTGTACGCAAAATGAAATTATTCCCAAATGTTTTGAGCGTAAAGGTGGGATGTCCACCATGTAATGATGGCGCATCACCGTTTGTCTTGTAGTCCGATGATTGTACGGGCTTCATTAGATTGTGCAATTCCACGTCTTGAATTAACTGTGTCGGAGTTTTCCTCACCAGAATTACCATTAGTCACGATTACCTCTTTGCGCAACGCCTGTTACGGTACCTCCTAGGGAGACTGTCAAAGGGTCTCCCCTGAGCTGCTTGTGTTGAACTTTAAAGGATCATTATGATGAACTTTATAAACATTTTCACGCTAAGGAAGGAGCGGGCAACAACATTAATGGCTTATAATTAATTTGTGACGTTCCATAAACAAAGTTTAAAAATTGCATTTGAGTGAATCTGTTTACAAAATCCCGTTAAATTCCATGTAACATCATGTTGTTACATCCAAAATATACCTGTTTATTTTTCTACCCACTTTGAAAACTTGTGCTAAGTGAACGTTCTATAAATAATAATTCTCTGCTTGATGTTTCCAGATACTTATAGTACTCATCGTCATGGGTAGTTTAACATCACAACGAGCGCTGTAAAACTCGTGAACAATATAAACTTTTAGCTACAAACGCCTACGTCGGTAAATATGTTGATATTTGTTACTTTTTTATGATATAATGTGGCTTTATTCAAGTTTTTTATGTCTTTGCTGTTGTGGCTTCTTCTGTTTTTTTTTTATCTCATGCTGTTTTACAGCCATGACTTTTTCTATTATTTTATCTTATTGAGATGGTCAGATGTCAGATTACCATACTCATTATTGTCAGTACATCATAACAGAATAATTATATAATGATTTAGTAAATAAAAAATGTGTTTTAAAGTGCAGTCTAGTCGCAAAAAGCAATTTTTCATAGACACTAAAAGTAAGTGATAAAATATCTTGCAGTGAATTTTCCATTTTGAAACATCCCGTACTTGTAAAATATATATAAAACTAAATCTCACGCAGAGAAATAGCTCACTCGATTAGAGACCTCTACTTAACCCGCGGGGAACATACGTGAACAGCTTTACTTTTCAGAAACCTCATTTCCACTACATTTAAAGCTTCCTTTAGAATTCTGCTATCCTGGTACCGATGAAAGCAGAACGGAGGTACAGAGTTGCGCAAATACCGCTAAATGCAAGCTCGAATTCCGGCAACTTAGGCAAAATATTTCATACCAATATAAGTTGGTTTATAAACTTAATCTCCTTATTGTAAGACTTTGTTTGCTCACCATTGTTTAACTTTCCGCTCCGTGTCTTTATTAGAACAATGAGATGTTCCTTCGGCGTGGATTACTTTGGGAATTACGATTTGGTAGCTTTCAAGGAAATGTGTATGTGCTGAATTTGCATTTAAGGTTCCGATGCTGACAGATTTTCTTGTATTGTTCTATGTTACCAAGTAAGGTTACAATATTTCGTCATAAATGACATAGTGTATTCTAGAAGAATTATATAAGTGCACCAAATATTAATACTACCTATAAGACAAGAACCCTTTTATGATCATAGTCTAACAAAAAAATCAACTATCTTTAGTTGTTTTTTTTATTGATGATAGGCTCGTGTGTGACCACTACTTCACCTGATGATAAGCGATGATGTGGTCGATGATGAAACACGCTTGCCTAGAAGTAACCTATTCACTCTTGATTTATTGTTGTCTTGACTTTGAGTCTTTTTTTGTTTTACGAGTAAACAGAGTTCATGCTTTTATTCTTATTACGTTTTTTTTTTATTTATTATTCATAGCATGTAAGAAGAGATTATCTTTTAATTCCAAATGAAAAAGTTTATAATTTCTTTTAATACTACCAAAACAAATTCGTTTAAGCTCCTGTAGTTACACGATTTAGTTATATGTATAAAAATGAAGAAAATCAGAGTACGTATGTAACTCTTTTTATTAATTTGCACGTATTCTATTTTATCATAATAGGTACGTTCGATTTTCATAAGATTGTGTTAAACAAATTACTGTCAGTATCGTATTTTGGTTTTAAGAATAATTGTTCTTTCTTTCTAATAAAACAAATCATAAACATGTGGGTAAGGTTAAAATATATCACATGTTTAAAAGCTTCTTTACCGTTTACCCCTGTCCTGGGCAGAACGCAGCCGTCGTTCGTGATTCGTGGAACTGCAGCAAAGCATTCAATACTAACCTGAAACAAAAGACAGCCGGGTTTTAAAATAAGAACGTTATATCCAGAGTTTTCTTTTTGTTAAAACTGGGTTGAAGTTTAGTTAAAAGATAATCGATAGAAGGAAATCAGGTTGAAATCTATTTAATAAAAATATGTCTAGGCGCATAACTTCCAAATGGCTACACCAAATTTGATGATTTTATTATTTTGTGTTCTTTATTCATTGTCAGAACAAGTTTAGTATAAAAGAAAATTAAAAAAATCGTGGGTACACGAAAAGAAAAGAATAATATAAAGACCTCAGGACGAGTTGCTTCTCACACGGGCAACTGTACGTCGCTTGCTCCCGCGTCACCAGTCCTGACTCTCTTTACATTTTGGCTCCTGGCAGCATAACTACCAACGTAGTTTATAGGGAAGTGTTGTAAGGTATGATACCTTTGTACGTATTATTTTTTGTGTCCTGAAATGTATTCCTGGATTATTTTCTCTATTTCCTTCAGTCACATCTTATGACTGAACTCAGCAGGATTTCCATATAACCCTCTTCACTTTCTTCGCTTGCAAAAAAAACTTATATTTTAAAGCTATTTTAAAAGTTGTTTACTTATAATGCTATAGCGACAGTGCTGTAGAGCCTTCACGCAAGCAACGTCGCGGGCAGCAGCTAGTATATTATATTGTAAGTACTTTGTATTATTTCGAATCACATATAAATAAATAAATAAAATAAAATAAAAAATATTTATTTCAGATATACGGAATCCATAGAATGTTAGTACAGTAGGAACTTAAAATAAATGTTAGTAAGAAAAATAAAGAATACAAGAAAACTATTATTATTTTAACATATGGGTCGTGACCCAGTGTTGGACGTACCGCGTGTCCAACCTATCCGCTATAACGGCCAGGATGCTGTTGGTGCTGGCGCGCAGCCTGCAGAGCGCCGCGGCGTATCGCTTGCGGAGCACGGCATGGAAGCCGTCTACGTGTGCGTCCGCGAACATACCCGACGCACTGCACCAGCGCGGCAGCCCCAACAACGCCCTGAACGCGTTGTTGTACTGGACGCGCAGAGCGCTAAAGGATCGTTGCGTATAATTAGCCCACAGGCTGCACGTGTAAAGCGATGTGCAGTGTGCTCTAAATAATGTTAATTTTACATTCGCAGCACAACGCTTGAACCTGTGAGCTATCATTTTTGCCCTGATCGATAGCGCCCTACGCTCCCTGTCCATGTCCTCGTCATCTCGCAGGTGTTCAGTGACCATGTGCCCAAGATATTTAAAGCGGGTGACTACCTTCATAGGTATTCCGTTTAAAGTAACGGGAGGGACCTGCTCTGGAGACTTGGTACCCGCCTTAAATATCATGAGCTCACTTTTAACAACATTATATTTGAGGCCATGCTTAGCCGCGTACATTTCACACATATTTACTAATTTCCTAAGGCCGCCGATTGTTGGGCTCAGCAAAACCATGTCGTCCGCGTAACTAAGATTGTTCACACATACATTGTCTACATGGCAGCCGACATGCGTACTGCTGAGCTCAACGATCAGCGCATTCATGTATAGATTAAACATTAGTGGGGATGACAGTCCACCTTGTCTCACTCCACATTGTAATCCATATGGATCTGATAACTTGCCAGCCCACTTAACATAGTTAATTTGACTATTGTACCAAAATTTTAGGATAGCAATAGTCTCACGAGGTAAATTGGTGTTTTTGAGCTTATCCCAGAGTTTGTTATAATTGACAAGGTCAAACGCCTTTGACAGGTCTAAAAAACAGGCATAAATAGGCGTTTTTCTGCTAGTATAATACTCAACAGTGTGCTTCAGGGCCAGTATAGCGCTCTCTGTAGAAAGTCCGGCGCGAAAACCAAATTGTGCATCATGTAGATGGATACATTCCGCCAACTGGGCCTCAAGTACACTATCTAATATCTTTGCAACGACTGTAGCAAGCGAGATCGGTCTGTAATTCGATTTCAGCGAACTATCCCCTGTCTTGTTCTTCAATATGGGAGTAACAATTGTTTTAGTTAGTTCACTGGGTAGGTAGGAGTGTCCAATGCACAAATTAAAAAACATTGACAAAAGCCTAGCGATGTGTGGCCCAGCATTTTGCAAATGCTCAACGCTGAGCCCATCATGCCCCGGTGATTTCCCACCTTTCATATTCCTGATAATCTTTCTTATGTCCTGAGCACTAATTTTAGATACTACGTTTTCATCAACGGGGTCCTCGTCCATCATCGCATCACAAACTCCTAAAGGGGATTCTACAGTGAAGTGATCCTTAAACATGTTAGCAATCATCTTCGTGTCCGTGACACCCTCGATGCTCACAGGAAGGCCAGGCCTCAGATTCAGTTTATTGGTTTGTTTCCAAAATTCACGAAACCTATTATTTGAATGCAGTGTCGCTAGCCGGTCCATTTTTATCTGTTCCTGGTGTTGCTGGCACCATTTAAGCTTAGTTTTGAAAACCTTTCTGCTATGACACATTGCTTCATGAATTAATCCGGCTTTAGGTTTACCCCACTGCAACCATTTCTGAAAATCAAGCCTGGCCACCCTATGTGCTTCTGCAACATACTTGTTCCACCCCATAATTTGCTTATTCTTACCACTAGTACCTATCCTACAGCTGGACTCGGAAGCTTTACTAAGTGATAAGACAATGTCATTATATAATTTATCTAATATTTGCCTGTGTTCGACAACATTACAACGTTTATCCCCGCAGTCTCCTAACTCCATTGGAAAGTCAATTTGTCTCAACATTTTATTACAAAGGTTTGTATACATACCAATTTGTTCTGGCTTCCTTTCACCCCAGGTCACTTTACTTTTAGGAACAGCTTGACTCACACTTTCAGATTTAATTGTTCCCATATTACATTTAACAGACACAGGATAGTGGTCAGACCAGTAAACGTTATAATCAACCCAGCTATCTAAAACAGAGGGCCATGCTGCACCAGTAACAATGATGTGGTCTAACCAGCGCTGACAGCCATGAGCTTCACTAACAAAAGTATGCGTATCAGAGTGCACCCCACACTTCACAATGTCAGCACATATCCATTCCATATCGAGTATTATATTAATTAAACGATTAATTATATATTTTAATATGAGTATACCTAGCTTAAAAATATGTAAAGGAGATGCTCCAGAAATGTATGGAGCCTGGGCTAGCACTATATACACCACATGTAAATATAGCTGTATAATGTAGTAACCGTCTTTCAATGTTACTTTTCTATAATTTCACTTCATTTTAGTGTGATATTGAAATTAACTCGTTCAAGGAGAGTAACACAAAAAATACGGTGGATCGGCCATGTTGCTGTTGAACAGTGATGCGAATGTCTGATTTGTCTGATTGAGCTTGACGAATCGATATACCAAAATATAGATATTTTTCATAAAATAATCGAAAAATATCAGTGATATTATAAATCTCAATAAATCGATAATCGATATTTTTTAATAATTTTAGAATAATTGCTCTAACGTATACTAAACTTGTCATATCCGGGGAGTAGTTCAAATGTTGATCACCAGACCGTCAGCGCGTTTGCGCCATAAAAATTTATGCATATTTACCTTCAGGTTAGTTTCGTTTTTTTTTTGTGGCCACGAGATTGCGTAGTCCCAAAAAACCACGTAATGTAATGCACTTATTGTTACTTACGTGCATTACCTTTACGAAAAATATCGATACATCGATTTATCGTTATTTTTTATATATGTATAATAATTGAAATAGCTTAAAAATATCGATTCTATATTTATCAATACGTTTTTTCCACTTTCCCATCCCTACGACTCACAGAAAGACGTCACGAAACTCAAATCTGTCAAACGTCATGTCAAACACGACTGTCATGGCTGCTCTAAAACAAGGGTTATAATAATAAAAATCTTCCCAAATAATAATTTATCACTGCTATACCCACCCGGCTCCAAATATTTTTTGGGTATTTTTATGATAATCCCTATTGTTTTTTCGGTTTATCTATGTGGTGTACATAGAGGTAGCCCAAAATGAAACATCTCCTTTGCGAAAATAAAATGAATTATTATTTATTTCTAAGGGACAATTAACAGCTACAATATATGTACAATTATGCATAAGTGCGACTCATTACAGTTATAAACAATATCTATATAAATAATAAGGTATGTGTCTTTTTACAGTATATATATACACTATACATATACATATACACTATATACATATATAGTTACATTATAATATATATATGAGTAGGTATAACTATACAATACATGAAGCTATTAATACAAAGTTGAAACCACCAACACGTTGCACCGTGTACGTACCTACCCGGCACTAAAAAACGGTTTACAAGAAAAATTGGAAATTATGGAACGGAATAGTTAAACCATTGCATCTTAATAGTTGACTTTATAGTTGGTAATAATTTTATTACTGACCATTCGGTATTGTGTTTAAAGCTTGTTGTGTAGATATGTACCTACAATGTTGTCGTTAATTTGTGCAGCTATTTTAAGCTGGATTGGAGGAATAATCTGGGTTGTAACATATTAGTAAATGTTATATAAGAGCTCTGATTTTGTATACAGTATATTAACTAACAGAGGGCGTTCCCGTTAACCTGCAATAGTATAAGCACATCAATTAGATAGCCGCGCATAAATAAATTGCGACGTTGCTGTCCTTCCAGTATGCGTGTACAGAGTGTTTTTTTTACATATCAGTTTAAATTTTATAGTGAATATTTTAATATTAAAAAGAAAATTGTTTCCGAATGGTAATATTTTTTAGCGTATGGATGCTATACTACTGCGGGTTAATGGGAACGCCCTCTGTTAGTTAACATATTGTATAATATTACCACAAGCGATGGTGAGTACAGCTTTATTGAGGACTGATTTTAATTGCCAACCAGATTAATCATCCTCTGCTTAGGCTTTTCCCAACTATGTTCATATCAGCTTCCTAACCAATCAGATGTAGCTGACTAGTGTTGTACATGGAACGACTGCCATTCTGACCTCAACAACCCACCCAACTAGCACAAATGGGCTGCATTAGGGCTTTGGAGCGTATCCGATTATTACTTATGGTAATAGACATAAGCGCTAGAGCGTCTACTACAGACTTAAAGCAGCCGCTTTAGCGCTATTTGGGCGCCATTTTATGCAACCTAAAGTTCCATTTAACCTGCACAACGGTAGCATAAAGGTTCCTTAATAGGTATAACGATTTATTAACGCTATACTAAAGCTCTCGTAGCGCTACTTTTGAATAATTTTGAACGAATGAATTGATTATAGTTCTTTATTGTATATCTTCAGTTGACATTATTTGTAATATTTTGGTAAAGTGTTTTCGTCGCCATCATGAAAATAAAACAAAAAGAAGTAAAAGTTTGTATTCTGTATTAGCAAGATATATAAAGATACTTAAAACGCTGTCCAGTTTACTATAGATATATAAGATAATTTTCGAGTCATTTTAACGCGCTTTTATGATATTTAAAAAAATAACAAAAGATAATTATGTGATATTTTTTATTTGTTATACAGAGTAAATTTTATTTCCGTATTTTTACTTGTCGATAACTTACTATTCGCAAGTGGCCGATTTTTTACCGGTACATTTAATGCACATTTAACTGAAAAACCAATGTATATCAACTCAATTTTGCAAGTGAATTATAAGTTTTCTTAAAAAATCATGGCGTCATTGTAATGTAGTCATAACCTGCAGTTTTAGCTCTAATAACTCCCTTTTGATCCCTTCTAACGCTTCCAGTGATTTTTGTTCCCCTAGTGCAGCTCACAGCCACAAAAAGCTCCTATTTTCCTGTTTTTGAGGTTATAAGATCTAGTTACGTACTTATTCGTTTAGCATCCATTTTTATTAAATGTTTTATAATAGTTACAAAAGCGGCTGTAAAATGGCGAATGGATTGAGCCTGCAAGGAATAACTATTGCTACTAAAGGCCTTAGTTACACTGATGATTTTTTTTTGTAACTATAGTATGCATAAGAGTTTCTATTATTTCTATAATGAAACTTATAGTAGTATAATAGTGGTTACTATAACTATAACCTATAAAAGTTACAATGGAAACCACTGTGCAGCTGTGAGTGGCAGAATGACCTTCGTAGAAAGAAAGAAAGAAAGAAAGATAATTTATTTGTCAAACATGCGTATACATAAACTGACTAATCAGATATGCAAGGTATTAAATTAATAGTATGTTGTGAGCGTCCATGTTTTGCCAATAACGGCGTACAAATTTTGTAGGTATAAAAATTACATTTAATTGCATTTACATATAGTCATTTTAAATTTAATTACAAAATACACAAGAAATAAATAATAAATTGATGTCAAGACATTATGTATAAGTATATTATTGTTGGCGCGAAAGGCTAATTTAGTGGACTGTATTTGCGGTGCGGAGCTAAACGATTGACAAACGCTTGGCGTTAGGTAATTCGAGTTGCCGTGGGTGTGGGACAATGGAATACAACCCGAAATAAATAGGGAAGGAAACACAAACCTTTACGGGAGCCACGTGCTCGCGTCGTCGCCGGTGCACCGGTTCACTTTTCCAGGTTCAGGGCAGTTGGGCTTCAAGTTATTGTCCTCACACGTTAAACACAAGCACAAACTATGGATCATAAGTCTTATTACATGCGAAAATGCGGTGATTCCAAAGTTATTAATATTTTTAAGCGGAGCGCGTCGACGCCATTGTCAACTTGATGCGGAGCGATTCGGAAGTAGTTTTTTCGACAAATGGCGGGCGAATCTTCTTACTCACTCGCGAGGTATGTGCGGGAAGGAGATGGATATAGGAAATAGCGGATGTCAATCATATTTTGAATGTTGGCGCAACCATTCCCCCCGGTTTGAAGGGTTACCTTCAAAAACTATAAGCGAAACTAATCAAAGAACTAAACTCTGGAGTAACATCTAACTTCTAACCTTATTCCTAAACTATAATATAAAGCGTTACCATAACTACTAAACTAATTTGAAGCCTGCTGCTGATTGGGCAGAGGACAGAGGCGAATAACCGGACGTAAAACTTTGCGTACTTAAATCACCGGTCAATTCTATGTGAACTGCACGAGTTGTCATACAAATAAATAGACAAACGTAAGCTTTTGTGGAGCGTACTCCGCGACCACGGGCAACAGTTACCCTAAACGGGCCGGCGAAGTCTGTACCGGTGTGAACGAAAGGTTTAGCGGATTGAACAACACGACAAGAGCGATGATCGGCCATTTCAGGCGCGATAAAACGCGGGCGAAGCTTAAAACAGGGCACACATTTGTGTACTCTAGCACGAATCAAATTGCGAGCGGAAAGTATCCAATACTTCTGTCTAAGGATAGACATCAACAAGTCTGGACCTGCGTGGCAATTCAACCTATGATGATAATCTACAATCAAATCTAAAATATGGTCCTTGCGGGGTAAAACTACTGGATGCTTTTGCTCAAATCCTAAATCGGAATTTCTCAAACGACCACCTACTCGAATAAGACCATTCTGCAAAAAAGGTTTCAAATGTTGAAAGGCGCGGCTACAAGGTTTGTTGGACTCCAAACTACTAATTTCGGATGCGAAATAAAATCTCTGCAATTCACGTAGCACGACTGACTCAGCTTTATCCAGATCAGCGGCGGTTATAGCACCGCGCGTGGGTAACAGTTTAAGAAAACGACATACATACACCACACAACGCAAAAGTCTCGACCAAGACGAGACGCGATTAGATAACGATAAAATAATCGACTCTTCACGTGGAACCGAAACTACAAGCGAATGCTTCTTCTCCTCGGGTGGTTCTGAAACGGCAGCTGGATTAAAGGGCTTAACCGGCCATTCCTCGAGCACGCTATGAATCCAAGACGGAGCGCAGAACCACAGCGGATGATCTAAAATTTGCGAAGGGAGCAACCCACGGGAGAGACAATCGGCGGGATTATCTGTGCCAGCAACGTGAAAGAGATTTTGTGGTGGTAATTCGGACTGGATTTTGGCCACCCTATTGGCGACGAATGTGTCCCAGCGATGGGGCGAAGAATGTGCCCAACACAAAGCTACAGTAGAGTCAGAAAAAGCCATAATTCTATCAATAATAATGCGGTGCCTACAAGCATTGACAATCGAGCTGATTAATTGCACTAACAAAAGTATAGCGCACAGCTCCAGGCGCGCCAGAGAAACGACCTTGCGAGGGGAGACTTTGGATTTAGCGCTTATAAGACTAACCGAAACCTTGTCAGCATCCAAAACGTGAAAATAAACTACCCCCCCGTAAGCCTTTGCACTGGCGTCGGCGAAGCCTACAACAGTAACTATACTGTTCGACAATATACCAACATGGCGAGGAATTTTTATTTGATTGAGCAATGGAAGTTCTTTCCGGAAGCGAGCCCACAATTTAACAATATTTTCGGGCGCGGGGTCGTCCCAATCACTATTGGAAAGCCAAAGTTCTTTTATAAGCAACTTGGCATATAAAACGACGGGAGCTACAAATCCCATAACATCCCATATACGTGCTACACACGACAGGATAATGCGCTTAGTACAAATTTGCGGAGTCGAACTAACTTTAAGACTGAACATGTCAGACGCGGGTGACCAACTTAAACCTAGAACCTTGTGCGTATCATCACCATCAAATTCCTTCACCGAAGATAATTGATGCGATAGTGGAATCGAATCTAGAGCAGTCTGCGAATTACTAGTCCACTTCACAAGATCAAACTGACCGGCCTTCATAAGACTTATTACTTGAGCGGCGGTCTCAACGGCATCCGCCTCGCTGGCTACACTATAAACAAAGTCATCCATGTATAGCCCAGTCTCAATAGTGTCTTTCGCTTTCGGGAATCTTTCACCCTCATCAGTGGCTAATTGCTTGATAGTGCGAAGCGCATGGAAAGGACTCGACTTAAGCCCAAAACAAACACGGTTAAACTCGTAAACTCTCAAAGGTTCTTGAGGCGAAAATCTATACAAAAAACGTTGAAATTTGCGGTCGCATTCGCGAATACCAATAGAAAGAAACATTTGCCTTATATCGGCGGAAAGCGCGACAGCAAACAAGCGGAAATTCACAATAATGTCAAATAAGTTACCTTGAAGGTTTTGACCACAATACAAAATATCATTGAGCGATACGGAAGTGCTAGTCTTAGCACTGCCGTCCAAAACCACGCGGAGCTTAGTAGTAAGCTTGTCTTCTCTAACAACTCCGTGGTGCGGGATGATGTAAGATGGATGATCAAGAGTCTCGTCAGTCTCGGCGGTGGATGCAGGTGAGATGTACCCTTTATCTAAGTATTCGGTAACCACCTCATCATAGGCTTGCTTCAACTTCGGAGACGCTTGCATCTTACGTTCTAAACAAGAAAAGCGTTTTTCCGCGGAAGCGTAGGAGTCACCGAGCGAAAAAATATCTCCCTTGAATGGAAGCGCGACAATATAACGACCATCATTATCACGGGTAGTCGTGCCACAATAAATCTCCTCAGCCACCTTATCATCAGGGCTTAGGATAGGCGGGACATTGACCTCTTCAATTTCCCAGAACCTGCGGATGGTAGACTCCAGCGGCGGCTCAACAGTGCAGCAATGTGACACAGTCGAGTAACTATCTAAATGTGCGGGTGCGGAACCAACAATAACAAAACCTAGAACTGTTTCTAGGGCGTGCGGTGCGGGAAACGACGAATGACCTTGAATCTTACGAGATAACTGAAGGTGCGGGAGAATCGATGCGCCGATCAACATATCGACGTCTCCAGGGACACCATAAGATTCATCTGCCAACGGTAGGTCTTTAAATTTGGTCAATAAAGACGTGTCAACCGGGACAGTAGGCAATTGTTCCGTAATTTTATCTATGACAAGCGAATCCATATCAAAACAAATATTAGAATTAAAACGCGATGCAAATTTAATTTTAATCGAACCATGAATGGTTGATTTTAAACCACCGAACCCCTTAACTACTGAGCGGGCTGGTCGGTTATTAATACTAAAACCAAGGCGTTGACAACAATTTTGAGTTAAAAAATTACTCTGCGAAGCGCAATCTAACAACGCTCGAACAAGACACGGATTACCAAAAGCATCATCAACAACAACGTGAGCGGTCGCGAGCACCACGGTAGTGCACGTATTGCTTGCGGCGGACATCGAACACAACGTGACGTCAGTCACGGCGGCCTGCGAGCGGGCAACGTCGCGCGTTGATTGCGGCTGCGGCTGCGAAGCGGACGCAGAGTTCGCACCGACTGACTGCGACGACGTGTCACCGCTTGGTAAACTAACTGTGCTCACATTGGATGCGGCATTATTACCACTTTTCTCCATGTGAAGTAAAGTGTGGTGCTTCGAAGAACACTTACGACAACTTTGACTACTATTACAAGACGTAACCCGATGCTTGTCACTAAGGCAGTTAAAGCACAAATTTTTTTCGCGAACAAACTTATAACGTTCATAGGGCGTAAATTTTAAGAAACCAGAACACTTGTACAATTGCGAATGTTGACTATTACACAAAGAACAACTCGATTGTACAGGAGCAGGTGCTGTATTCACATACGTATGTGTCGACTTTTGTGACTTCGAAGCCGCATCTGTTCGACGGTCGGACTTCTTCGTAACTTCATGGGTTGACGAAGTGCGTTGCAATATTTTAATATGATCGCGAACAAAACATTCTAAATCATTGAATTTTGGCAGTTTACTACTGCGATGGTCTATTTCAAATAAACGAACAGTTTCACTATCTAATTTCTTTAAACCCAAATATAAAAACAAAAAGTCGCAGAGGTCATCGACCTTCAGGTTCTTTACTGCGCGAACAGATGATGCAAAAATATCTAAAAACTTTTCTAAATTATGTTCATTACAAACTGTAATATTTTTCAACTCGAATAGCTGATCTAAATATGCGGTAGCAACTAATCTTTTATCTTCATATTTCGACTTTAAAGTTTTTAAAATTAATGAATAATTTTCAGCACTAAAAGTAATGCCGGCGCAAACAGTTTTAGCTTTACCAGTTAACTTTTCAACCAGATAGTGTAACTTTTCATGATCTGTCAAAGAGACGTTCCCGTTTATAGTGTTTTCAAAACTATCTATAAATAGATTCCAATTGCGAATATCACCATTAAATTCAGGTATCTGAATGGGCGGTAATTTGGGTCGATCGCGAGTGTGATTTGCCTGGCTCTGATGGACAGACGGCTTCTCCAAGCTCCTCGCGACGCGTTTGATGCGACAGAATAAATCATCAAATGACGCCAAAGCCTGATAACTCACAGCGTATTCTGGATTTAATTCTAACTCTAAAACGTTAATATTATGAATTACGGATTCAAATTCCGTGCGCAAACTATCCAAATTTTCTATAGAACATAAGAACGAATCTCTAATAGCTAGATCAAGTGTTTTAAGTGCATTATCACAAATAGATTGCACGCGAGAAAATATCATGTCTCTTTTAGCATATAAAAGTTTCAATTGAACTTTGATGTCCTTATGAGACATCGTGAATAATAATTATTTATTACAAACAATCAATGCGGTAAACAAGCAAATAAAGTTATTTTAACAAATAAGCGATGGAGAACAGCGACGCGGACAATATTAAATACCTAAAGTGGGTAGGTAGTTATAACGAACTGCGGGTGAAATAAAAGCACTGTAGGTAGTTTTTAAACAATCTTAATTTACCCACTAGGTTGTGTCTCTGTTTCTGATATACAAATAATTTTAGACTTCCGAATGAATATCTAATACGAGCGATCTATGGCTACGTAGGTATGTAGGTATTACGCACGTACGTAGGTAATAGATGAACAAACAACGAATTGGGTTAGGTATAAGACTGCGGTGCGGTGCGTTTATTCCTTATGGAATAAATACCAATGCGATAACTACAACAAATATGTACCTAATTCAAATAAGTACCTAACTATCCGGTGAGAGGGACCAAAGAAAATGTTGGCGCGAAAGGCTAATTTAGTGGACTGTATTTGCGGTGCGGAGCTAAACGATTGACAAACGCTTGGCGTTAGGTAATTCGAGTTGCCGTGGGTGTGGGACAATGGAATACAACCCGAAATAAATAGGGAAGGAAACACAAACCTTTACGGGAGCCACGTGCTCGCGTCGTCGCCGGTGCACCGGTTCACTTTTCCAGGTTCAGGGCAGTTGGGCTTCAAGTTATTGTCCTCACACGTTAAACACAAGCACAAACTATGGATCATAAGTCTTATTACATGCGAAAATGCGGTGATTCCAAAGTTATTAATATTTTTAAGCGGAGCGCGTCGACGCCATTGTCAACTTGATGCGGAGCGATTCGGAAGTAGTTTTTTCGACAAATGGCGGGCGAATCTTCTTACTCACTCGCGAGGTATGTGCGGGAAGGAGATGGATATAGGAAATAGCGGATGTCAATCATATTTTGAATGTTGGCGCAACCAATTATATTACAAAAAATAAATTGCATTATGTCCAGTATATTCATTATTATGCAGTCAAATAGATTCAAAGTCAATTGATTTAAAATTCACATCAATATATTGTTATACTTAACTATATCTATTAGAAGTCGGAAGAGAAAAGTCCTTTTCATTCAAAAAATTTAAAACATTGTAATACACTTTATTAACTAAAAAAATTCTCAGCCTTTTTTTGAAAAGTGACAAGGGCAGTTCTCTCCAACTTTTAGGCAATTTGTTAAATATCATAGGAGCCATACAGAAAACACTTTTGCGCATAAGCGCTGTTCTCGCAGTATGAGAGCATATTCTACTGTTGTCGCGCCTGTTACGTGGGACTACTTCATCTAATCGTTTAAATCGGTGTGGATTTGTCTTGACAAATACAGCTACCTCAAAAATGTACAAACATGGCAAAGTAAGTATTTTATATTTTTTAAAGTAAGGCACGCAACTATCAGTAGGTTTAATTTTAAATATTGAACGAATGCACCTCTTTTGAGCCTTGAACACCGTGTCCTTTTCTGTTGAGTTGCCCCAAAAAATTACACTATAGCGTAGATGGGATTCAGTTAAACCATAATAGGCTGTAAGTAATGCCTCCACACCTATAATAGACGACAACGTGTGCAGGGCATAGGCAGATTTTTCTGATTTTCTTGCATAAAACTTCGATATGGGTTTTCCAATTCAGTTTTTTATCAATGTGGAGCCCTAAAAATTTTGTTGTTTCTACCTCTTCTATAGGCTGGTCATCGTAGTGTATGTTTAAATTACTTTTACTATTAATTCGTTGACTAAAATGTATTAATTTAGTTTTAGTTAGGTTAATTTTTAGGTTATTATCATCTAGCCACTTTACCATTAAATTTATAGAATCATTTATGTCCTTTTCATAAGTATCAACACTTTTACAAGGTATCGTTATGGTGCTATCATCGGCAAATAGTGTCAGAGGTTGAGGGATGTCTTTCGGTAGATCATTTATGTATAATATAAATAAAGGAGGCCCCAAAACACTCCCCTGTGGCACACCAAACGAAACTATACGTTCTGAGGACTGAAATACCATTTCATGTTTACTTTTCATATTAATTTGTTTTATATGTGTGATTTGAGTTCTGTTAAATAGGTAAGATTTAATTAGATTGTTGACATTTCCTCTAATTCCATATGCTTCAAGTTTATTTAATAGTGTACCATAGTGCACATAGTCAAAGGCTTGAGTCATGTCACAAAATACGCCACAGACCGGTTTCTTCTTATCAACGTTATATGTAACATTAAATAAAAAATCATAAATGGCCATATTAATAGTTTTACCCATTCTAAATCCTTTCTGTTCCTCGCATACAATTTTATGTTTTTCTATAAATGAATTTAATTCCTTGTAAATGTATTTTTCAAATATTTTAGAAATTATGGGAATTAGTGATATAGGCCGATAGTTTTCCATTAACTCCCTATCTTCTTTTTTAAATAGTGGCTTGACAATAGAAACTTTTAGAGCATCAGGATAAACGCCTGCACTAATGCTGAGATTGATGACATGACTCAAGTGACCACAGATTTCATCCGCAACATGTTTTAGTATATAAGTAGCAATACCGTCATATCCCACACTGTTGGTATTATGCAAGGACATTATTATCTTTTTAATATCGTCTGGTACGTCTCGTCTGGTCGTAACTCTCATATAAAAGTGTAAGTGGTAAATGAGTTCTACCGTGGACTACTGTGAAGGCTAGGGTAGTATTTGATTCAGGTTATAGCACCTTAAGTAACTTTTATAGCTATAGACGTTTACGGATGCAGATATGCAACTTTGAACTGCTTTTTGAACCCTTAAACCGCTATTTTACAGCCCAAAGTAACAAAATAGGGTGCTATTTCCACTAATGTGCTCGTTGGGTAGTTACTGGGTAACCAATCAGTTTGTTGTTGTTGTTGTTTGTTGTTTATTTGTTGGGTCATAATAAGATATAATATGTAGTTTCGCTAGTTCTTTAAGTCTAATTTCGCTCATGAGTGCTATTATACAAATTACAAGGTTTCAACAAAGTCACTAAGTAGGTACCATTTCCAGTGGCCGTAAAACAGAAATAACCACAAGTTTTTAATGTTTCATATACGACATTCAATTTCAAGATACAATAATGCCCTCATAATCTTTCAGTTACATAAGTTTTAAAGACAAATATGAGGCCAATATCGTGAAGTTAATATTAAAAGCAATTTAGAAGCTTTACAGATGTCGTAATAACATGTTTTCACTATTTTATATTTCTGGTAGATCAAATAGGATTTATGTGGCATAGTTCTTTTCATGAATATGCAACGGGAGTGACAACTGGATATGGCTGTATTAATCGGAAAAACTCAATAAGCAATATTTATCAATGCACAGATTTTATTTCTGGCTAGTTTTAAAATAATCGAAAAGCGTTTTCGAAACTGAAATGCTTGCATTTGTGTTATAGGTTTTAAAATCTGTGTTTTGTTTTGGATTACTTTTACATAGTTTGACAAATTGTTTTTGAAACATCTAAATACTGGTAATACATAAATCATTTTGTATTGGCATATAGTACTGACCCAAATTAAATCAGTTACTTTTCAAAAACAAAAAAGAATATTTGAAATTTTTCGGTTATTATTCTCTGCTCAAAAATAATTGCCATTTTAATTCGTCCATTGTTCCACCCTTTGTTACATTTAAAATTTATGTGTAGTCTTATTATCTTTTTTTCAGCATTCATGGCCGTCGCTCAATGGGCCAACCCTTCAAATACTAAAAGGTCCCCCCCTTTAGTAGAGTAGCGTTTAACGGGTCGCAGAGACCCTATAACGATCTTCCCACTAATGTTTTGACCGCATTGCTGCCTGGCGGGCTAAATGAAAAATACCAGAGCCTTTGAACATCAGTGCTAGCTTATGAAAACAAAAACCCTCTGTGAATTTTGATATCTAACCGCTGTGTAAAAGGATTTTGACGCGCCTTCAAGAGGTACTGAGATTTGGGGATTTTTTTCCTGTTGGCTATATTTCAACAATAGGCCTTACCGCCTCAATTTTCAGGTCTAATATATTTTTCTTTCCTCCGCTTTTTCCCTGAGGTATCATCTTACTTTACTGTAAAGCATTTTTTCCTGCCGAATTACTTTGACTTTGGTCGTGTAGGTACTGTAGGTACACATATACACCCTCATTTCTCTTACGAGGTCGGCAAGCTCCCATATGGTGCCGAAGTTATTGCACCGTGAACTTCGTGTGCAAATGTGCGTTGGATCGGGTGAATTTGGTCAATGGTTCAACAAAACCCGCACTGCTAATTTGTACAGTTCTTTACGCCTTTTTTCCGTACGAAAAATACACTTTCTAAAATATTTTGATAAATTTATTTATTGCACAAGTTACACGCAGTTACAAGCATGGCTTATAACTTTACTAATGTATACATTACTGCTAGGACGCAACAAATTAACTTAAAACTAACATGTTGCAAAGTAAGGTACATACAATGTATATATTATTATTATAATGAATCTTATGGCAAGTTTGAAAATGGTAAATTTTATATAGAATAAGAGTATATATATATATATATATATATATATATAGTAATATATACAACGTGTAACGGAAACCCCATATCTATCCAAAAGGACTGAAAACAACGTCTGGTATGGAATCTCTATGCAAAGTTTCAGCTCAAAATAAGTGACTCACAGAATTGACCACAAATTATTGGTTTCATATGTTTCTTGATTACCAGTAATAATAAACGTGTCACAGCACTATGAGGGTCATCACTTTCCACGCCACTTGCCAATAAATTGATAATTCTCTTCTTTCTTCTTAATTTGAAAAATTCGGTCTCTGGTATCAATGTATTGAAATTTCTTATAAGCTCCACACATGTAGACATAGGATTACAAAACCCTTGCCATATCGTTTGTTATCATCCAAAGAAGCCGTGTATTTGGTATGTATATACCCTTTAAATTACACGTTGTATATTATAAGTAATATTAATTTAGAGGTTTTTATCTTCCATAAATTCTAGAATACTATAATAACATTTTTGTAATAGTAATGATTTTTATTTAGCTTTAAATATACATAATGTATAAAATTTCATGCATTTATTCTTGATTTTTATTTATTTATTTATTTACGTGGGAGAACAACTGCTACTTAAATTAATCAAGTAACAGTATGAAAATTTGACAGCCAATTACAGGTCTCCACATATACTTGTAAAGTTAAGGAACACTGTGAACGACATAGTACTGTCAGCAGGAAAACGGTACACTTAATATATCACTAATAACATTATAATATGTAAAACCTAAACACAACTAAATAAAATTACATGATTACTTAAAACTATTTATTACTTAAAAAAATTAAGTAATAATTAGTCATTTTAGTAATTTTTTTTTTTTCATTTTTTTTTTTTTATTTAATTTTTTTCTCTAACCTAGCTGATGACACTTGTACTAAATTCTTTTTCTAAATTTTAATTTTTTAAGCACGTTAAGCCGTTATGGTGGTCAGAAGTCAGAAATTCTGACAACATTCCCAAGGGATTCTGTGTTACCCAGCTAGTAGGTCGTGGAGTTCAGATAGGCTGCGGAGATGGGCAGTTGCTCCAGCTAAAATACTATTACTCAGCTGCGTTAAGCATACGTAGGAAAAAGCCTAACTAGATGATGCTAAATAGATTTTACGAAACTAAATCGATTTTATGAAACCTAATTCGATGTTGGATTGTTACTTTCATCTCTAAATCTACTGTGTGGGCAGTTGTAAATATAGCCGGCTTCCAACTCGCGTAGATCCTTCAAGATTTACGATTAGTCTTCGGTTAATACGTAGTTTCCATTCTGATCTTCGAATAAAAGAGAAATTTATTGTAGCTTATACTCCCACGCGAGTTTCGCGGAGGATAAGAATAACTCCGCGGGGTAAGACGGATAGTGGCTTGCTTCGTACATTATTGCAATATTTGTAACATGGATTTAAACCAACACATAATGTTTTTATCTTGAACAGAATACATATTCTGGTACTTAAAAATGATTTAATTTTTATTGCGTTCTTATATCAGTGACGTGGAATAGAGGCCGGTATTTCGAAAATTCCTGAAAATAAGTACTATATACCAAGTGTGAGAAAATAATGTAAAGATACATTTCTAGAATAAATCAAGGTAAAGACATTGTGTGTATATTTTAGATGTATATCAAGTAGATGCCAAAACCACCTACATCTATACATATAATAAAATTGTAGAAAAGAGGTGTCTGTACAATGGAAATATATAAAAAAAAGTAGCAGGGGTTGTTATTATATCGATGCCGAACCCGAAATTGTAATTAATTTTTTTTTGTCTGTTTTTCTGTTTGTCTGTGTGTTTGTGCACGCTAATATCAGAAACGGCTTAATCGATTTAGATGTGGTTTTCACTAATATATTGAAATCAGCTTCACTTAACATTTAGTGTTTACTTCATGTCAATCGGTTCATAAATAAAAAAGTTATGTCAATTTAAAGAATCACGGCGAACATTTGTTAAGGTATTCTATCAGAGTACGTACACGCCTCGCGCCTGCGAGTCCGTGGCTATATGTATAAAGCGCGCTGAGAGCTGCGCCGCTGCCAGCCGACAACCTCAGAGGTTGACCTGCGAGATGCCACACACTAAAAAAAAACGCGCCGCTGCCATAAGGATTCAGTTATTCGTAGCGAACGTATCCTGGAGAGTATAGGCGAATAGTTGCATTCGATTATTGCGATTCACTTGAATACTGACTGTTTGCATATTTCATTTATTTATATTTTAGGGTTTGTAGGTTAGGTTCTTTTTCTTAATTTTCTTTAAAAAAATTTAAATAAATATTGTAAGTATTTAGTATAGGTTAAGCGGTTCTTTCCTTGATTTTTGGGTATTTACTTATCTTAATTTTTATTTAGGGTTTGTAAATAAATATTGTAAGCATTTGTTGTAGGTTAGGCATATCTTTCCTTGATTTTCGGTATACTTATCTTAATTTGTTTTTAGGATTTGTATATAAATATTATAAGTATTTGGCATTTCTTTTCTTGATTTTCTTTATTAAGTATAAGTTCATTAGCTCAGGTTAGTAATTAATTTTTCGAGCAATTCTTTTGTTTTATAAAGTTAGTACGTTTGGTTTACACGTCTTAATACTTATTACTTAAACTGTGATAATTTTAGACTGTATAATAATTTGTAAGTATTTATAATTTAATTGTTTACGATAGTACGTGTTTACTATATAACTGTGTGTTAAGTAGTAAGTACTATTTTATTGTAAGAATGCCTCGAAGAAGATCCAACCTCTCCCAATGTAGCAGAAATGCTAAAAGGATGAGATTAGTTCGATCACAGGAATCTGAGCAAGGTCGTGAGGCAAGACTCTCTGCAACTCGGGAACATCAGGCTAGGTTTCGTGCTGCAGAAACTTCGACTCAGCGAGAATTTCGACTGAGTTCAAATCGTTCTCGAATGATGACAACTCGAAATAGGGAAAACGGGGAACAACGAAAGGCACGTTTATCTGTCGATCGCAGCGATAAAGCTAAGGTTCTTTGTGATTGTAGCCTTATTATATGGGATGAGTCCACAATGGCCAATCGAAAAGCAGTAGAAGCAGTAGACAGAACGTTGCGTGATGTTAAGCAAAATTATCAACCCATGGGTGGCATTACTATGCTTTTTTGTGGCGATTTTCGTCAGACTCTCCCTGTAATGTAACCACATGGAACAAGGGCTGATGAAGTTAGAGCCTGAGCCTAAAGAGTTCTCGACTGTGGCATTATACTATCCCTTTGCATTTGACATTAAATATGCGTGCGCAAATTGGAGGCAACAAAAATGCTCAATTATTTTCAGTTGTTGAAAAGTTGTTCTTAATGAAAACCTATGCAACATAGTTTCATCAATGCGAGACCTCATATCATCTGTGTACCGAAACGCAACGCAAATACCAACTTGCGAAAATTCCTGGCTTTGTGAAAGAGCTATTTTGACGCCACGAAACGACCAAGCAGCAACAATAAATGCTGAAATTTTGAGCTATGTTTCGGGGGATTATGTTGAGTATATCTCCATTAACAGAGTCATGGAATAAGGAGAATCTACAAGCCATCAAGTAGAATTTTTAGAATCCCTCAATGCTCCTGGACTACCCGCACATAAAATAAAATTTTCAGATTTGCTACTTGAGATTGGTAACGGTGTGTATCCGCGAGGAACAAGGAAAAGTTGTTCTTAATGAAAACCTATGCAACATAATTTCATCAATGCGAGACCTCATATCATCTGTGTACCGAAGCGCAACGCAAATACCAACTTGCGAAAATTCCTGGCTTTTTGAAAGAGCTATTTTGACGCCACGAAACGACCAAGCAGCAACAATAAATGCTGAAATTATGTTCCGGGGGTTTATGTTGAGTATATCTCCATTAACAGAGTCATGGAAGAAGGTGAATCTACAAGCTACCCAGTAGAATTTTTAGAATCCCTCAATGCTCCTGGACTACCAGCACATAAAATAATATAAAAAGAGACTCATTGGCAACGATGCACTGGTCGAGTCAAAGCTCCAGAGCCTTGAACATCGACGACGAGTTGCAAGTCTATCGGTTTTCTATCGGTTACATTTCGGTGAGTGTGCGATGGAATTACAGTCTAATTCCGCCAAGCCCGTTCCATCATCGAACTACGAGACAAACGGCGAAGTGCCATCATTACATGGTGGACATCCCACCCATACGCACAAAACATTTTGGGAATACCTTCATTGTGCGTACGGCTAAGGAGTGGAATTCCCTGCCGGAGTCTGTGTTTCCCGATAGCTATAACCTAGGAGTATTTAAGTCAAGAGTGAATAGGTTACTTTTAGGTAAGCGTGCTCCATTTTCGACCACATCATCACTTACCATCAGGTGAGAAGGTGGTCAAACGCGAATCTATTTTTAATAAAAGAAAAAAAATGTATGCGTACCCATAATGCTTCTTAGAAATTTAAGCCCCCCAAAACTTTGCAATGGCACCAGGTTAAAAGTGACCAATTTACAACGAAATCTAATAGAAGCATAGATTTTAACAGGGTGTGGAAAAGGTCAAAGTGTTTTCATTCCTCGGAATCCTCTCATTCCAAACAATTTTCCATTTAGTTTTAAACGAGTCCAGTTTCCAGTCAGCCTATGTTTTGCGATGACAATTAATAAAGCCCTAGGTCAGACGCTGAAAGTTGTGGGAGTAGATCTAAGTATCAGCTGTTTCTCGCACGGTCACTTGTATGTGGCTCTGTCACGGGTTAGCAATCCTAGGAGCCTGTATGCTTTCATCCCCGATGGCCATACGTCAAATATCGTATACAGAGAAGCATTACTCTAAAGTAAATTTTTAGCTACCCAAAACGACGGTATATGTAATTCAAAATATGCTGCCCGAAAAGTCACTATTCCACGCGGACGAAGTCGCGGGCACAGCTAGTACTTACATAAAATTGATTAATAACTGAAATCAGGTCGGCTGAAAGATGTAATGACCGCCAGCGAATTATAACCTCATGCTATTTCATAACAAAGAAATCGACTGCCCAAAGTGTTTGTAAAGAAAAATTTAAAAAAAATTTCATTGCAGGTAGTAAGCTGGGACAACGATGCATGGCGCGTTTTCAATTAAAGACCGCGTTTGAAAGATTTCCTTTCAAGCCTGTATTATTACACATTCCGTACCCATTGTTTTGTAGTCCAACCTTAAAGTTAGCAGAAAATGTAAGCAAACCTTTCCGAACGGACCTGCGCCCTTTTCCTAAATAAAAATTAATGTGTCGTCCGTAAAGACCGATTTGAAGTAACTTATTATACATGAAAGTAAATTATTTGTTATATAGAGGTTCTAGATGCAAAATTAGCTATGGTACCTAATTAATACGGTGCTGATAACCAAAATAGAGACTAAGCCTTGTTCGGCTTTTTTCTCACTCAAGAAACGTATAATGGATATACATTTCGTGTCAACAAAAGAGATACATATATTTATTGCCGCTCGCTGACTGTTTATATTGCACGCGAGGACTTGATCCACTAGTTTGGCGCTGAGAGACAAGAGGTTACTATCAAATATAAGACTTGCTCAGGGATCTTCGCTTGGCGGTCAAAAATCATCTGGATGGTGTCACAGACCAACCAGATGATAGCCCAGCGACATAACAATCGGAACTAAATACTCTCTGCTCGCGAACTAGTTTTCAGATGCTAGCTAGTAGAGCTAGCATCTGAAAACTAGTTAATCATTAATCGCCATTGGTAGGACAACTACCTTAGTTGAACTCTCACTCTGTGCATCAACGATGCTGCCCTTTATCTAATTATGGCATAATAGCCATCCAAAAGCCGGGTTAAAAAAACTTTTGACTCGGTGTCCATAGGAAAATTCACCTCGCAATCTTTGTTTTTTTATTTGCACAGCTTATCAAATGCTTTTTGTGAAATGTAATTGGGACCGAATCTGTCTAACGAAATAACAAGTTTTATTTATAACAAATAACAACATAGCTAACATACTAATTAAGTACGTGTTTGTTTTTGTAATAACTTTGATCTTTACGAGAAGTCAATTGTATTGAATCTTGTTCTTTCAATATCTATTATTGCTATACAAATAATACTTCAGGCGTTCATTCCGTGACAGAAGCGTGTATCTAAATAAACTGTGACAAATCAGACCAGTCTGAAAAGAAAATTGAGCACCTTCCTAAATAACAAAATAACGCGGTGATAATAGTGTTTGCTGTAAATATGAGCCCAATTAATGTATAACACACAAACGAATGTCTTCATGTCTTGTTTATTAGATCATTATCTGCCATTTTATTGCCATTTTCCAAGAAGAATGACGCAGTAAATCTAACAATTAACGTCATTATGACCATTCCTCCTTTGCTTCGGTATTTTCTTTGGGTCATTCTTGAAATTCTGTTTCTTGGGTTCTAGACAAAGTAATATTATATCTGTTTGCTGTTTGTTGAATGTGAAAGCGTTCAAGATTGATACTGTGTCAATCTTGTGCTTCGTGAAAATTTTAAACCTGACTCTTTCTGGCACATTACTTTTTAGAGACTGGTAGTAACTTTATTTGCTTAAACTGTTATTAAGGGTGCTCCACGTGCGCCTCAAAGAGTAGTCAGCAGCACTGACAGGGCCATTGCCTACCGGGGTTGCGGGAATGTTCTAACAAGACACCGTGGCCCCGGAACTCAACGGAAACTGAAGGAACAGGGTGAGTTTTTAGTCAGTAGAAGTTTGACACTCCCTACCGCACAGGGACAATTTATTTTCCCCCCTGAAAAAAGGGCTAACGTGTAACGGACACCCCATATCTATCCAAAAGGGCTGAAGACAACATCTGGTATGGAGTCTCTATGCAGTTTCAGCACAAAGTAACTGACTCAAAGAATTGGTACCAAATTATTGGTTTCATATATTTCTTGAATACCAATCATAACAAACGTGTCACAGCACTACGAGGGTCAATAACTTTCCAGGTCACTTGCCAATAACACGATAATTCTTTTCGTTCTTCTTAATTTGAAAAATTCGGTCTCTGGTATCAGTGTATTGGAATTTGTAATAAGTTCTATACACGTAGACTTAGGATTACAAAACCCTTGCCATATCGTTTGCTATTATCCAAAGAAGCCATGTACTTGATATGTATATACCCTTTAAATTACACGTTGTATATAAAAAACACGAAAAGTTACAAAAAAACTATACATATTTATAAAAACATTTGTGGAAGTTCAGGAAAAATTTCTAAGGTGAGAAAATATGAAAACAATATAGCGGTATGAAGTTCGTTGGGTTAGCTAGTCAACAATTCTAATAGTTTTTACAGCTACTAGGTATAGCCCTTTTTTCTCGAAGTGAAAATCCTTATATCCTGGGTTTGGCAGAAGGACACAGATTCAGGATCACTAGCTTAGAAATTTAAAATACTAGCTGACCCGGCAAACGTTTTGGCATTATCTTAAGTGTCAATAGCTAAGGTGTCAGACTTGTGACCGAGAGGTCGCCGGTTTGAACCCCGCCCATTACATTATTGCCGTGAACCCACTACATTTACAAGCAAATTTAGCTCAGTTGGAGGGGTTAACAAGATTGCTAGCAATGTTAATTCTACCCGCATTGCCAGTTCTATTTAAAAAATATAGCAAATAGGTCTGGGAGGTCGATAATATACACTGAGAATTTTTGTATGCATATTGATAAGACTGTGTTACCTACGAGACAAGAAAATAGCGTGACACGACCTTACTCATTTACATACAATACTAATTTCGCTCTCTTTAGTAATACTCATCATTTCATCTACAAACAATACATGAGCAACTTCAGCCAACTTTTTTGACGAAAACCTGGTGTATTCTGTAGGGTTATGAAATTGTTCCAAAATTTCAGTTTAGAAATTCTGATCAAAGGTTCAACGGTGTATAAAATCGTGTTCAGCTTCCTGCTCGCATATGTGAAGCAATTATTGCTTGCGGGGCGAGTTTTAACTTTGAGTGTTGCAAGCTTTCCAGACTAGGACAGTGACCCAATTCTCTCGGTTGTCTCCTCGTTGTGACACGGCAAGATAAACACTACATTTTTACTTTCTTTCTTTTAGTGTCCCTAAAGTGCAAATGGAATTGTTAATGTCTTTTTTATTTACATTGTTTTTAATGTTTTCCTTGTCACTGTTTTAAAGACCGTGTTGTAACCGGACATTGTGTTTAAAAATAGCTTTCAATTAAAAGATATCTTATTTTTGTTTTACCCGAAAATCTTAAGCATGTACGCCTTCAAAAATAGCTTAAAATAGGTCCGACCCTACCCTGTTTACACAGAGTTCGTCCGGGTGAAATAAATTCATCGATTGCCGTCCTAGGGCCCTGTTAGTATAGAATCATTATATGCTTTCAGGCCCGTAAAAGCTTTAGTGAATGGGCATGGAAATGGTGTATGCTGACAGATTTATGGAACATAAGGCTTTAAAAGACTGCTTTCCTAACTGGTCACCTGTCGAATGAATGCAATACGAAATATAAATGTAGACTAGGATTTAATTTGTGGCCTCGTCTGCCAAAAAAAGCACCGGGCTGTTTTATTGTCACATTGAATTTGTATTTCATAAATTGGCGTTTGTTTTGTGAACTGAAAATGGGGTTCGACATAAAAAGGGTATTCATTTGTTTGAGTTGACGTTAATTGAGTTGAAGGTTTGGACTTCGGGTCGTTGATATTGTTTTGTTTTAATTCAACTAACATGGAATAAATGTTTCTACACAAGCTGTTCTATAGTATTGTTTTACATTTTTAATTGTGGAAGACAGCTATTTGTATAAATGTTTAATTATTTGGTTTTTTAGGATTATACGTTTCTAAAAACCCTTTATTTAAAGTCCTAAAATTTGCTTAAAAGTACTAAAAGCATATTGCTGAACCACAACGATGCAGAAAATATATCAGATTTATGTAAAAAAGACATTTAACTGTTACTATTAAAATATATATCAGACAAATAAAAGACAGATCAAAGAAACAGTCTCACACAAAAATTACACTCCAGTGCATAAAAAAACGTAAACACCTGAGGACCTCCGTACCAAGTGTCATCTGTAATGATTTCTTTCTCTAACAAAAAGCTAAACGAGCAGCTATTGCGTGACATTAACACGCCATTTAGCTTTATCTGCAGCTGCAGTCATTACTCAATGTGGTCGTTTGAGTCTCATTAGAGAGGTTACTTTTTAAGAAAGCTTTTGCGTTTGAATTTTGCTTTCTTTAATGTGGACAAAGAAAACGTGTAATTTGTAAATTGTATCTTTGGAGGCTTAGATGAATTCATTGTTTTCGTATACCTAACAATATTAATTCAGACTAGCTGACTGCACTGATAGATGTTGTCTGTCTGAAAATTTAAATGTTCCCCTATATGAGAGGGAACACAACACAAACAGAATTAATGAAATCAGTCCAGCTGTTCTCAAGTTTTATCAAGAATAACGAACAGCTATTTATTTTTATATACCTATTAGATAATATTGGATATCCCATGTAAATTAATTTTAATTAATCATGAGAAAGAGTTATCATCTTTGGTGTACAGGGTGCCAGCCCGCTCCAACAGAATCTGAAGACTGGGCTGTGGGTCAATATTGAGCCATCTCGCATGGAATGAAGCAGCGGTGAACCATTGTAATAATTATATCCTGTGTTACGTGTAAATAAATGTTAAAATAATATTTTTAAATACATCCTACTAGACTTTTTAAGTCATAGTTACTGAATAATTAAATATTCAGTTCTATTCCATATATATTAATTTTAACACTGTCTCAATATAAGAATCAAATAACATGACAACCGAACACCACATAATTTAACAAAAGTTAATTGACATAACATGTCATTATTGTAAAAAAAATCTTGAACAGCAACAAAAAAGAAGTACTGGAGCGTGAACAGAAATGATTTACACTTTAACATATACACGGAACTTCCAGAAAAAAGGAAACAAAAGCAACATATCAAACAAAACAACCCGAGGTAAAGAGCATTACATTTTCTTACCATTTACATACCCGAGAGCACAGTATACGCAAAAAAACAGAACCTAAAAAAAAAACACTTTTACCAACGACAAACATTTTTATTGTACTAGATTACGCAAGCAACACCCATTCGTCTTTGTTTACGCAAACTTATCTGTAGGAACAAAAGCCAAACTATTTGGAGAACAAAAGGGAATACATTAATAATAAAAATTCTCATGTTTTTAGGGACAAGGCGTGGTCTGATAATGTTGTATTTAATGGAGCCTAAGACTGACCCTGTTTTTGTGGTGTGAAGTTTATTACTCGTAGTAAAGGAATACACAATTTTCTGCCATGTCGTCCTACTTTACAGTCTATATATTATTTCGTCTTCATCTTTCATTAATACCACTAACATACGTCAGCAAACCACGGATATTTTGAGTACAAACATTTTGAGTATTAACAGTGGACTTTGAGTCTCATATTTTACAATATTAATGAAGAAGAAAGTAGGTCTTCCAAAACCTCTGATATATTAAATAAATACGTATTTAAATTTTAATCAAAAGACTGAAAATGACAAACAGAATTTTAAAGAGGGCGCTCTAGAATAGTGTACCTGACTATAACAATTCTACGTACAGTCCGGTTTCTGTGGTCAGCTTGACCCACATTTACTAGTAATGTATTGGGTTTAAAAGCATTTAAGTACGGACAGTTTCATACCCACGGGCATCATTAAAAACCCATTCAATTAACTCGTACAAGTTTTCCGAGGATTTCCGAAGATACCCGATGAAAATCAACACCTAATACTTTCCATATAAAATTTTACTAGCGGAGCGCCTACGTAGATGCTACGAGGTAGCTGACGTGATGACGTCATAGCTATGCCGATATTTCGTAGCAGATAACCACTACGCGCCGTCAGTATTCCTGAAACAGATAGATTGGTCGTACATTTCGCTTCGTGTTGGTTGTTGGAAATATTAAATGTACTTAGTTTATTTCATTTTCCATTCATCGTATAAATAAATAGTTCCGGGTCTAGCGAAGTTGTGAAAAATTCAAATGTATTCACCTTCATGCATGTTTCATAGAAATAAAAAACGCACTTAGCACGCGCAATTCACGAGAAATTTTGGCGTTGTCAGTAAATAATAAATAATGAGAGTTAAGTCTCAAAAAAGTGCCCAAGTGCAAGTTTCGCTCATGAAGGGTTCCGTAGTAGCAACGCAGAATTTGTTTGTATAAAGGACAAAGTAATATTTAAAGTTTTTGAAAATGTTCTTTAACTCAAAATTGCTAACTATATTGCGTTCAAACCATTTTATTATAAAAGTCTCGCGTTAGACCGTCTTACCTGATGGTAAGCGATGATGTGGTCGGAGATGAAGTACGCTTAACTAAAGGTAACTCAATCTTGATTTAAGGACCCCCAGATTATAGCTATTAGGAAACACAGACTCTGATAGGGAATTCCACTCCTTAGCCGTACGCACAATGAAAGTATTCCCAAAACGTTTTGTGCGTATGGGTGGGATGTCCACCATGTAACGATGGCGCATCGCTGCTTGATTTATGATTATTCTTTTGTTTCCTCTCCACATGATGTTAAAGAACACATTATATTTATATATAATTACTTATGTATTGTATTGTATTTATATATATTATTTTCTGTTTTATGAGTACACTAATTTAGGCCTCCCTACTTTAATTAAAGTTTTGAAAGTCCTTCCCAAGGTTGTCTGGAAGATATCGCTTTTAGCGATAAGACCGCCATAGAATTAAGAAATAATGTTAAATAGGTGTGTTTAAATGTTGGTGTAAAATAAAGTATATTCTATGTATCTATCTTGTCTTCGATGATGAAACAGCTTTGGTGGAATTAGATTGAAAGAACGAAAGAAAAAATATTTATTCGGCACAGATTGACTGTAACATACGGACGGACAAACAGATAGACATGATGAATCTGTAAGGGTTCCGTTTCTTACCATACAGCTACGGAACCCCAAATACGAGTACCTACTTAAGTTAAAAAAATGGTCGGTGTATAAATTTAAATCCCAATACCGTGGGAATTCCAGGATAAAAAAAGAGCCTATATACTCTCTATCTAGTAAAAGGTCCGTTATTTATAACAAATAAGTTGTATTAACACATAGTTTTAATCACAGACATACACTTAAATCCATACTTCCATATCCATATCCATACTTCCATATCCATATCCATACTAACATTATAAATGCGAAAGTAACTCTGTCTGTCTGTCTGTTACCTTTTCACGCCTTAATTGCTGAACCGATTTACATAAAATTTGGCATGGGAATAGTTTAGGACCCTGGGAAGGACATAGGATAGTTTTTATTGCGATATAAGGTTCCAGTGGGATAGTTTTCGAATTGTATCTTTGTTGCTCTTTCACGCAAAACTTACTGAACGGATCTCAATGAAATTTGGTAAGGAGATAGTTGATATTCTGGAAAAATAAATAGCTACTTTTTATCCCGGAATTCCCACGGGATCGGGATTTACATGGGGAAACCCATCCACGCGAACGAAGTGGCGGGCAGAAGCTAGTTGTATATAAGTTTACGATGTAAGACTTAGTAGTCTTACATCGTAAACTTATATACAACTAGCTTCTTCAGTATAGTGAAAGTGCATTTAAGTATTGAGATATTTATTACACGACAGAAGAAATTAAAGCAAACGAGTGTACTGGATAAATATTATCAGGAAATCCTTTTTGTATGGCTGTCTTCACAGTTTTCAGATTAGCTTGATCAAATAGTATTTCTAATAGTTTTAAAGGGCGCGTTACTGACGAATCATCCTCATCGTATTCAATTTCTTTATACTGTGCTATATTGTCTTTAATAACAATAACCCCGTGTTGGTTGAGAGACATTCGACATCTATCGAGGAAATCAATCAAGTCATAATCTTTTAAGTGGCCGATTACCCATTGACACCAAATGAGGTCGTAGTGCTTATCGGGCTTGAAATTCTGAAGACCTGTTTGGTACAGCGTGCCTATTTTCTTACTGTCGTCGCCAATGTATATTTTGACATTGTTGATAAACTTTTCATCTTGCTCGACGATATCAACTTTGTCGAAACGAGGAATCAATACATTCTTGCTTACTCTTCCTATACCCGCGCCACAATCAAGGGCTATTTTTGTAGCTGGTGGGTTTTCCAAGGCTAGTATTTCGTCTAAGAACGCCTTGGATCCATCGATGTCTATTTGCGAGATGTGGCCATAACCTCCAAGTACACCATCGATTGTTGCTGGTATATTTTCCCAGTAACTCGCAGCTTTTTTATAAAAAACACTGTCGCTCATGATGCCATTTTTTTCAGGCCATACAATTTTTTTGAACTGATTCGTTAACCATTGTAGTGATGTCATTACTATTAAAGTTCGTTTGTCACTTATGACTGTTGACATATTAAAAGAAAACAATTTATAAACAGCCAGTTAGTAATCAGTTTTTAATAAAAACTCAGTTTTTATATAACTGTTTCTATAGCCGCAAATAAAATGATATCCTCCAATTAAAAACTTTACGATAATATCCTGAACTTGATTTCATCTGGAAGACGTTCTTAGAGAAGTTCTTAGTCAAAAGGACGTCTCGAGTCTAGCGCATTTTTGTAAAGTCATCGCTTCGAGACTGGTAATATTTATTCGGGGAAAAATCATGGAATCGATCCGCCAGCTGTAGGTGAAGTGGCAAGAAATATCAAACTTTGGAGTATACTGACTAAAACCCCACCTTGTCCCTTCACTTACCCTTGCAATCTGAGGTCGCAGTATTTTGTTGAGACATACCCGCAACCACAACAGACACAATGTCTTTATCAGGTCCATTGATTTAAATAGATCAGGTCCCATAATTATATGCTGCTGACTGCTCTTTGAGTTGCAATGTATCCTGCATTTGTGACCTTAGGAGATTTTGATATTATTTTTAACTTGGATATTTGGCGTACCAAAAGGATGGCAGCAAATAGAGTTATTTCTAAAATCATGTTTCTAGCACTGTTTGAAGGTAAGAAATGTCTTTCTGAACCAAAACAAAATACAGTAACAGACTTCCTCTACCTTTGCAATTCCATAAAGTATGTTTCTAATATGTAGATTTATTTCCCTGAGAATCTTGGCTTAACTAAATATACGAAAAATATAATTCCAAGCAAGTTTTTGACTTTAAAATTCATGCTAAAAGTTGCTTCCTACGGACGACTATATATCATTGCTTGGGTGTCACGACAAACTAAAATATACCGTAAATTATAGGCGGGCAACGACAGGTGCCAGCGAGACATTATTAAGTGGACGCTTTTTGCGATCTTTTTAAAGATGGATTTTTGTAAGATGGATTTGTGTTCTTCGAATCCAATCCATCCAATCCGGTGCACTTTTGCGTAAGTAGGACCAAAGGTGTGAAGGCCGCAGAAATCAGCTGAATGAAAAAATACAGAACCAGTTGATGTGATGCCGATTGGGGGAGGCCTGTAACCAAACTGGGATATCTTACGGCTGTAATGATGATGACGATGGCATATAGATATAGAAAAAGGACTCCCATTCGACAGAGAAGAAGTTTGCGCGCTTTGTCTCCGCTTTTCTCTTTTCTTAACTGTCCTTACCCTGCATCTTATTTTATATCTTTATTGTTAACTCTATTTTGTATATATTGTTACATAAGTATATTTGTCTAGTTGTTCCAAGTACTTATTCATTTATCAGTTTAATTTATCATAAAAACGCGTGACCGCGCCTGACTTCGCACTCTTTTCCTAATTCACACCAAAACCTTACCTCCGAATTATACATTAAAACCTTCATCATAAATCACTTTATTTACTGGTGACACCTGCATCAAAATCTGTTCAGTAGTTTTAAGATTGTCGCAAACAGACAGAAAGATGCGGCGGGATCTTTGTTTTATAATAGTATGTAAGGTTATGATTATTATTTATAGAACCTTAATATATCAAAAAAGGTAATACGGTACCTACGTGAGTATATAAGTTTTATAAGCGAAAAAGCCCATTCGCATTCACAAATGCCATCTACAGCATTTCTGATAAATTTGGAACACGGTCGTCATGTCAACTTCATTAGTTCAATTCAAACTAGTTTAAAGTCGGGCCAAATGCAGCGAAGTCTTACTAACGACTTCACTGGAGGTTTGTCAGTATGATTTGTAAGTCTATCTAGAAATTATGATGTTGAAATAACTTTATTTGTCTGACGTTTTGTCGGAGTTATGAACCATTAATAGTTATTTTGACGTGCATTGTAACGTGCCACAGTTTGTTTTGTGTTTTCAATAATAAAAAAAATGTTTTTATTGACCAACTTTTAACTAACTAATTAGTTTTATTGTGACCTGGCTCCGTAAGGATAACCTAACGTGGCAGTATTATTTTGTTTCCTTATAATTTAAATTAACTACAAAGAGATGAAATTGTTTGCAGAACTGATACTATTCCCGAAACTATTTTACTAACATGACAGCTTTTTGCAATGGTTATTATAGTTACTTCTAATGGACGGTTCTTAAAAACATTTATAAATGCATATAATTGAAATACAGATACAGAAGGCAGGTACTCCTCGATATAGCTCTTTATGTGAACAGCCATTGGTCCTATTCTCTCCTGCCTGTGTTATAAATTAAGCAGGCAGGAATTTGCGAACCTGGTCCCTCAGAGTAGGAACTTTGAGTACCCACTTAGTGTTCCCAGTAAGGACAGTAGAACAGCGGTCACGTGTAATTGTACACAGTGAGGTTCAGGCGTCACCATTTTACAGTCTCCCAAGGGAGGTGTCTTAACACGCGTTGCCCAGGGAGCTCTGGGGTGGTCTTCTAGGAGGACGGATATTGTTTTTTTTTTGTTTTTCATTGGGAAAATCATCACAGGACTCCTCCCATTGGGAAAATCATCACAGGACTCCTCCCACTCTGACACACTTCTACTGACTAAAAACAGACACTGACATATTTCGTGAACTTAACGCCAAATACCAAACGCCTTAAAGTTCACCCGTGATAGCAAAAAAGGTTCCTTTATCAGTAGCCATAACCACTGGTAGTTTGGACCCTATTCTTAACATAAGCCAACTACATATTTATTTTATTTTTAGGAAAATTGTATAGCTGTATAATATATCTAATACATAATTATTGGCCACATTGGCCGACGTAAAGAATATGTTTAATTTATATACTGTTTTTGTCACGAAAAATAACAAGCACACCAAAAATAAAGCAACTAGCCAAGATTGCCAAACAAACCCTGTAGAAGAAACAGCTAACAATGGTCTTTTGTTACATTCTCATAAGTGTTAACCCTTACATGCTGCGAAGGTCGACATGGCCTAAATTAACGGCCAAGGTATTATGTTAAACAAGCGGGTGAAGTCACGAAAGCATTGTTAAAGTTTAAGATTATATTAGACGTGTATTGAGGAGATGACTAGGCAAGTGTGTATCTTGTGTCAGGCAAGTTTTGGGACTAAAGCAGGGTTTGAATTATATTTACGTGCGAATGATACACGTGGTACTTTGGAGTGTGTCGAACTGGTTGGTAGAAGGTTAATTAAAATATTAGATTTTTTCATCTTGACGTTGTTATTATCGCGTTGAATTAGAAATGACTATGTTCAAAGAGCGGTTGACATTTGATTTAAAGCCTTGCTAATAATTATGATGCTGCGAATGTAGCTCTGTTTGATTTTTACACCTTAAAATCTAAAACCAATAAACGAATTTTGATAAATTTCGTAGAGATGGATTAAAACTTGGAAAAGACTAGAAGCTTTTTTGTTGATAAGAAAAAGAAAATTCCCGCGTGCAAAGCTGCGGGCAGAAATTAGGTAAAACATATTTTAAAAAGTTTCCATTTTGAAGGTACAATATGGAACCTAAAGGAACTTATTCCAGCTTTTGGGCCCCAGTGGAGTAGACCCAGAAGATAACTACTTAGGCAATTTTTTTTTTTTCTAAATGGATTTTTTTTTTTGCTACGAAATTGTGCAATGTTAAGAAAACAGTTCTTGTGAAAGACTTTTTCTTAACATTTTATGAATGCTATTTTTCAACCGACGACCAAAAAAGGAGGTTATCAATTCGACGCGTATATATATATTTTTTTATGTATGATCACCGAGTACTCGAAGACGGCTGAACCGATTTGGAAAATTCTTTTTTTGTTTGATAGGGTATACTTCGAAATTGGTACCATTTTCACCAAGTCAGGATCTGATGATGGGATCCTGGAGAAATCGAGGGAACTCTTCAAATATTATAGGCACACCTATGGCGTTTTGGGTATTTCTTATAGTAACTTGTGCAGTTGCTCTCAAAAAGTACCATTTCGGGAAGTGGAACTGATGATGAAGACCACAGATGGTCGCCGAAACTACTCAATAATAAGTATTTCGTGGATTGCGATTCGATTACTTGAATGTGGATATTAAGCACTTTATGCTCGTCACAATGCATATGGTGATGTATAGCTGATGGTGAAGTACCAAGAGAACTCCTCAAAAATTAACGGCCCAGCATTGGGAAAAGCAATATTTTGTAAAAGGTTATAAGTAGTTGACATTTAGGCTCTTTTAACTGTGTAAATTAAAAATCAACCAACTAAAAAGAGTGAAATAAAAACTTTTTACCAAAAAATTAAACCGACTCCCAAAAACACTGCAAAGTGAAAAATAACATTAATTTCGGAAGTCGGTGCCAAAAACGAAAATACAAAACTAAAGACACCGACTACCGAAATTAAAGTTATTTTTCACTTTGCAGTGTTTTTGGGAGTCGGTTTAATTTTTTGGTAAAAAGCTTTTTGTGTAGCATCTCGCAGGTCAACCTTTGAGGTTGTCGGCTGCTTAAACAGGAAACCACTTCTACATGATATAGCATTTTTTTAAGTCAGCTGTTATTATAATTATGTTAGCTGTTATTGTAATAGCTATGTCCTCCTACTATCTGAATCATATCGGTCCCACAACAAGTTATAGTATAATATCAAAACCCAAACATATTCTCCACATGTTGTATCCGACCTACATACATAGCAATGTTACCCTTATCTATATCATAATAAACATTAAATACATACATCCCACTTTCCCTTGAGTAATAATTCATTTGAACATGTTTCCTTAACGTTAACATCATTATTAAAGCCTTAGTAATAAACGGAGGATACCGGATATGGAGTTTCGAAGGAATATCGCAAACCTTTAACCCACGTACAGCCATACTATAGTTGTATGCTTTTGTCTTTAGCTCGTGGCTAAATAATAACAGGAAAACGGGTCTATTTTTATGGTTAAGCGAAGTTTATCGAGGTCAGTCCGCAGATTGATGGCAATTTAACATATCGGGTTCGCTCCGTCTTTTGGAAATGATAAATGATCTTTATTTTGCAAATTGGTTATTAAATAACACTTTTACACGTCATTTTTTTTCGTAAATGTTAACTAGATGAGGCCGGTGTTTCCTAACTGACTACCCTGAGAAGAAACACCGAAACAAACTCAGGGGTCCGTCTCTTTTAAAGTCCATACAATCTATACTGGTTTAATTATATGGGAACCTTGTAGGTTTTAGTCTGAGGCGATCTTTTGAAGAAAGATGCTCACAGATTTGAGTGGGCCTGTCCATACAGTACAAGCATTTGTCAAATGACGTATAGCACAATTTAGAACAAGGAGCTTAACGATTTGACGAACAATACAAAGGTAAGGACGTTTGGGTAGGCCGCAAAAGCACTCAAATTGCCAGACAACCATGTTTAACTAGAATAAAATACCTACATAGTTCACATATTCACAATCGTTTATAAAGATTATGTAGATTAGTCTAAAAAGCATGTTAACATGCTGTTCCGGGTAGTCAAAAGTCAGAAAATCTGACTCCAGTCTTGCCAAGGGATATCATGACCCCAAGCTACTGGGGTTACCGCCAGGGTTGCGGAAGGAACAGGGTGAGTTTTTAGTCAGTAGAAGTCTGACACTACCTGCCACTTGACCAAGAGCGGGAGAAGTTATTTGACGATTTTCCCACCCACAAAAAAAAGCTGTGGTTGTGGAGATAGGCAGACGCTTTATGTAATACACTAGTACCCAAAACTTCGCCAAATTTTTATCACACTGACGTTTCATGTAAGTAGATCTGATTTTTTTTATTGATAATAGTTTCACGTTTGACCACCATTTCACCTGATGGTAAGTGATGATGTGGTCGAAGGTGGAGCACGCTTGCCTAGAAGTAAACTATTCACTCTTGACTTAAAGATTAAAATCGCCTTTTTCAACCGACGACAAAAAGAGGAGGTTATCAATTCGACGCGTATATATATATATATATATTTTTTTATGTATGATCATCGATTTCTCGAAGACGGCTGGACCGATTTGGAAAATTATTTTTTTGATTGAAAGGGTATACTTTGAAATTGGCACCATTTTCATTAACGTCAGGATCTGATGATGATATCCTGGAGAAATCGAGGGAACTCTTCAAATATTATAGGCACACCTATGACGTTTTGGGTATTTATTATAGTAACTTGTGCAGTTGCTCTCAAAAAGTACCATTTGAGGAAGTGGAACTGATGATGAAGACCACAGATGGCCGCCGAAACTACTCAATAATAAGTATTGAGTCGATTGCGATTTGATTACTTGAATACGGATGTTAAGCACTTTATGCTCGTCACAATGCATATGGTGATGTAGAGCTGATGGTGAAGTACCAGGAGAACTCCTCAACAATTAACGGCCCAGCATTGGGAAAAGCAATATTTTGTAAAAGGTTAGAAGTAGTTAACATTTAGGCTCTTGTAACTAGGTAAATTAAAAATAGACCAACTTAAAAGAGTGAAATGAAAACTTTTTACCAAAAAATTAAACCGACTCCAAAAAAACACTGCAAAGTGAAAAATAACTTTAATTTCGGAAGTCGGTGCCAAAAACGAAAATAGAAAACTAAAGACTCCGACTACCGAAATTAAAGTTATTTTTCACTTTGCAGTGTTTTTTGGGAGTCGGTTTATTTTTTTTTGGTAAAAAGTTTTTTAACGGAGTTCAAAAAAGGAGGTTCTATATTAGATCAGTATATGTTTGTATATCCGCGAATTTCTCAGAAACTGCTGATCAGATTTCGATAGCGTTTTCATTGTTTGAAAGCATATTTTACAAGGAATGTTTTAGTATATAACAAATCAGGTTCTAATGTAGACCTTTGGAGATAAGTGATGGAACTCTTCAATTTAAAATAGAAAATCTCTCGCGATTGCTGCCCTCGTATATCTATGTACTGTTTAGCATAATTAGCCTATTAATATCACCTCAGCTGAGGCACAGACCTTCAAAATCACGTCTGAAATATGATTTAAGTGGTTAATAAGACGTGTACAGCAAACTATCTTTTTATAAAGTAAGTGCGAACGGTATGTAGTTATCTCAAGTAACACTAACAATGATACACTAAAAAGGATAAAATAAAAACATTTTTTTACAAAAAATTGAACCGACTTCAAAACTTACAAAAAAAGAAGTCTTTTTTGTAAGTTTTGAAGGCACCGACTTCAGCCATGTGAGTAGATACCTAGCCCTTATTTTTAATGGAATTAGACATCCAATAAAACAATATTTAAGGTTATTTCTCTCTTTGTAGTGCAAGTCATTTTTGTATGATCTGAAGTAAAAAAAGTTTTTTTTGTGTATTTATTGATTTTATAATATGTGTTTTTATTTTTACATATAAGGTGTATCTATTTATACACGAAATATTTTAAGAGATTTACCTATAGCTGGTAAGGCAACCATAGCAACACAAAATAAAAAAATATCTAGGTATATTACTAAAAAAATTAAATAATTTAATATTACTTGACACACATATTAAATACTGGTTCTTTCTTATTTTTACACATCCACTACGCTAGTTTACGCGGGCGGCGGTATTTGAAACGGCGCGTGGCTTTTGTGAATATGATCAAAGAAAAAAACATGCGCGCGCAGCGGCGGCGGGGGCGCCTGCCACCCCTTAGCGGCGCCCGCGTCTCAGTCACGGCGTCTTGCTAGTCCAGTACCACTCTATCCGCGTGTCGTGTCGCTCGCGCGCGCTTTAGCAGACAGCTGACACGCGTCGTGCTCGCTTGGGCAACATATTCAACAATGCCTAACTACAGGTATACCAGCCAGGAGTACCAGAACATGGTGGTGTGCTACAATGAGGGTGGAAATATTTTGCTCACAGCACAAGCCCTCTTCTTGGAGCGATTTGGGAGAAGACCATCACTGCAGACCATCCTTGGAGCTGTACAGCGGTCTACATACCACCAGCGGCAGACGGAGGAAGGCAACGAGTGCCAGTAAGAATCGAGGATGACATCGTCGACTTCTTTTCGCAGCACCCAATGGCCAGCACATCAGACGCCGCTCGTGTTTTTAACGTCAGCAGAATGACCGTTTGGCGCCTTCTGCGGGATGAGGGGAAGCACCCTTTCCACTTCACTAGGGTGCAAGAATTAAAGCCAATGGACTTAACTTCACGTGTGGAATTTTGCCGTTGGTTACTGGAAGACCCGACGCGGCGCATACTCTGGACGGACGAGTCCACCTTTACGCGCGTTGGGATGTTTAACATCCACAACGCACACTGGTGGGCAACAGAAAATCCACATGTTGTTAGGCCGGATCATTTCCAGACGCGGTTCAGGGTAAATGTGTGGGCTGGGTTAATAGGCGACAGACTTTTAGGACCTGTGTTCCTGGATAGACTTAATGGTCAAACATACCTACAGTTTTTGACACGTGAACTAGCGACCATGCTAGAAGACATTCCACTTATTTATTTAAGGACGATGTACTTCCAGCATGATGGTGCACCCGCGCACTATGATAGGCGCGTTTGAGAATACCTCTCTAACGAGTACGGCAATCGTTGGATAAGTCGGGGGGGGGGGGGGGGCGATCCCCTGGCCAGCTCGCTCCCCGGATCTTACGCCGTTGGACTTTCATGTGTGGGGTAGGGCTAAAGACCTGGTTTATGGTAATGACGGCCATACCATATCAAGTGCGGAACAATTAAAAACGCGAATTGTGAACGCTTCCGCAGTGATGGCTAGTGATAGAGACACATTATTAAAAGTGCAAGGACACATATTAAAACGTGCAGCCGTCTGCGTCCAACAACAAGGCGAATGAATATGTTCAACAATTGGTGTAAATAAAAACTACGTAGGTACTAGGTATGTACATTTTAAATTATTATAAATAAGTTAATTCTAATTTTTAGACACGCCAAATTAGTGTTACTGTAATTCGTAAAAAGCGTCACAATTAGGTACGAATTTCTTATAAAATAGACAGGTTTCCGACTTGCGACATAAAGCCAAAACAATAATAATGTGGAATAATAAGTACCTATTATTCATTATTGACAGCATTCTTAAAGTTCACATCTATCATCTATAGGCAACTAACAATCAGCTGACGGATACGACTCATCATCAGAGGTCATTAACATGCGAATTCGAATTGAACCTATCAGCTGTTTATTGGTATTTACCTAGCTTACAGATGAAATGAAATATTTATTTTGTAAATTGGTTCTAAATAACACTTTTACACGTAATTTTTTGTGTTTTGAGTAAAGCTTGATGAGGCCGGTGTTTCCTGACTACTCTGAAAAGAAACACCGAAACAAACTCAGAGGTCAACGTCTCTTAAAGTCCATTCAATTTGTATCATCGTATGTGATGTAGGGAGGATAGATGTAAATGTAGATGGGTAGGTATTGTAGGTTAGGATTATAATTGAAAAAAATGCTTTAATCGCACCTAGGTTCCTTTTCGTAAAATTTTAATGGAGGGAGTTTAATAATTTACCTACTTAGCTTTAAATGGTATTGTAATTTAAATTCACGTTTATTATCATTGTAAGCGATAAGTTATTAAAATAACACTAGAATGAAATACGAAGTCTACCTACGTTGGTTTATTTTTAACATCATCACGCCTGCATTCTCGGTAGAGATAGGCAGAGATGTATTTTCGTCCACTACAGTTCACCAGTGATATTGTTAGGTCACATGTAAAATGAGGTGCAGGCAGGTGTTTGAGTCCGGCAGAACACAGACTGGAGTGAGGTAACCGTCAGGACGCGAAATAAGTACCATGTAGCGCCGTCACGTGGAGACATGCATGCGAAGCGAATACTCGCACTAACTCACCGACTGCTCGACACAGGCGCGCGGCGGCGGCACGTCACTTCACCGCGGCGGGCGGGTTATTCATAGAATATGGAGTAAAGATTTTATGCAAACTGTCTCAAGCGGTTTTAAAATTATAATAATTACGTAAAATAAAAAAAAACATAGATAAACATTTTTTTTTCGTGTTTATTGTTTCTTTACCATCTATAGGTATATCTCTTAAAATATTTCGTGTATGAATAGATACACCTTATATATGCTGTCCTGGTATATTTATGCCATTTTTTTCGTGCATAAAACATAAGATTTTATTATTGATGGTTTTAAGCGACTTGTATTCTGAATCCTTTGAAGTTTTCTTTCGTAAATTTAAACATTTATGCTTTCTTGATTTTTATTTTGCAAATTTTTATATAACTAGTGACCCGCTCTGGCTTCGCACAGGTGAAATGTATAATATACTAATCTGGCGGACATACGACCCGCAGACCGCTTTGCCCCCGCAGTGTAAATCTATAATTATCTTCTATGATATTCATTTGCATACCGTAGGAATTTTGATCTAAGTACATATTTAATTTAGGTCAAATTTCCCCAATTACATTATAGTACATTATTTTGATCTATCTTGTAAGGTTTAGCTGGCGTATGCAGTGTTAGCGCACAAAAATATGTTTTATGACATCACATGACAACTCGTTGAAACTCATATACATATAAACCTTCCTCATGAATCAACGTCTCTAATTGATGAAAACCACATTAAACCACCACCACGTTGTTCAAAATATCTAAGCATACAGAGACGGGAAGCAACTTTGTTTCATACTATGTAAAGAACAACAATCCATTTACTTTCTAAAACGATATTTTAAACGACTGTCAAACATGCACAGAAGACGGCCGAGAGCATCGTTTTAATGAGGCTTATTAATTCCGTTCTTAGCCTTTAACGTTCTCACTACTAGAGATAGGCCTCCTTTGATAGAACATAGGCTGTGTGTCCCCAATTATTGGTCCTAGAACTATGCCACGTCAATTATATTAAACAGAATATCAATATAAATTAATTGTCCGATAATTAACGGCTGATTGATTCAATGCAATCAATAAACGAATTAATTATGATATCATTAGTGTCAAAATTTGATCAATAAGTCAAATGTGTTAATTTATGAATATGTTTCCGGTGTTTACGCATGTATTGTAACTTTATTCTCGGACTGAGTCCATAATGCAAAAAAAGATGTCTTTAGTAAATTAGTCCTAGTACAAAAGTAAAACAATAAATAAATATAAGTTAAATACATATTAGAATCTTAGTATACAAAATTGATATTTTAGCTCTGTAATTACTCTCAAAAATGTGTTTAAATGATTGAAATGCGTTGATGCCACTGGACTTAAACTATCAAAATAATAACACTACGAATAACAGAGTGGTATTACATTTTGTTTTGTATTTAATAAAGCAATTTCAGAAGTCATAAAATCTGAGACATTTGGTCCCAAGGAGTAGTTAGTCGTGTTACCTAGTTATTGGGTTTTGAAGATTAAATAGGCCGACGCTCCATGTAAAACACGTGTACTAAAATGCATCCAGTTATACTGAGACAAACCCGACATAGTTGGGTTAACACTAAGCAGATACAAATACAGATAAAAATTAGAATGTTAGTGTACAATAGTATAGGCTATAGGGCATTAATTTCCCTTTTCCAAGCAGATGTACACCTGCCACTTTCTAAGGACAGTATTAGTACCATGGGCTCAGTTCATCACTGTTTTAGTTCTTTTCCTTATGATGGGTAAGGTCATCAATGGCTGTCTCCACAAACATTGCAGAGACACTAAAGTACCGAAGTTTCCCCAATACAGCTTTCAGAGCAGCAGAGATTGAATGAATCATTTATGTTATCAGGAGGAAATTATGCTACTTCATTGCATTTAATTTCTAGTCCTGGTTACTACTTTGTAATAGATTTAGTTAAATCAATAAGTATAGAGTAATAAGCAGCATATTCAACATAATCATCTATACATTCAATTTCAGTAAATTCCACAGCGACACCAATCGTTCCTTGTATTTAATATGTTAGGTGTAGAATTCCTGAAATGTAATACAGGGCCGGATATTACAATCCGCCTACGCGATATCATTAGGCGAGAATCAATTTAATGCCAACAATAAATACCAGCTATAGATATATGTTATATATTTATGCATACCAAACATATGATCTCTAAATACATGGAATAAATAAAATTGAAACGACTGTCCCTGACTTGACAGTAGGTAGCTATGTTTTCTAAAGTGCTTATCTGTAGTTATTCACACGAAATTAAAACACAAACAAATATTTTTTAATTATCATGTCTTTATTTTGTTTTGGATCGAGATCTACGCGATGGAAGTCGCAGGTACACCTAGTAAAAGTATATAACTAGATGACGCGCATGTGAAAAGAACTATATGCATTCAATTCAACTAGCATGCTAATTTTTTCTTTGGGTCCTTGTTACGAGAGCATCTACTAATCATACGGTCTTGATTTGAAGTAGGGCAATGCTATTAGACTATTCCGTTTAGAATGTGTGAATTTTACTCACAAGTCTCCATCCAACTAATATATACTTCTTCTTCTTCTTTGGGTTTAGTTTCCGCACTTAGGCCCTGCACGGAACCATTGTGCGTGGGCCATGTCGGACATCACTCTATCCAGCCACCCGCCCTTATTATACACAAAATAAAAAGTAAAAGAAACTAGTGTACAATGGGTGGTTTTATCAGACAGGGCAATATCTTACAAACAACCTTTGGAAAAACAGAAAATAATGGAGATTATATTGATAATATATTGATAGCTGTCAGTGTACAATCATCATAAGTAATTGAATTAATACTTACATTATATTATTATACTAATAAATATGAAATATTTTATTACGAAATTAAATGAAAATTTGGTTAAGCGCAATAAATTCACGTAGGTATTTAAAACCAGCACTAGCCAATATGAGAGCGTGTTTACACGTGTTTAGCTAATTCGCAAAAAACAGTGTGGCATAATTTAACAAAATAAAAACAACTTAGATGGTATGAAATTAAAGTAATATTTCTTGAGAATCATCAAATGATTCCGTGCGCTCTGGTTCGAGTAGATGGGAGTCATGGCAGACTTCTACTAAGTATAGCTCACCCTATTCCTTTTCCTATAAAACATTCCCGTAACTCAGGATGAAAACTAGGTTACTAATTTATTGCTTAATTAAGTCTTAATTCAAAGAAACACTATTAGCTAGCTTAGTACAATGAAATATAGTTTAAACGGCCGCCTATCTATTACATTACCCCAACGTTACAAGCTATTTCGAGTCTATGCTTAAACACTAGTCGGTACTAGACACGGATACTGCCATCGGACTTCTACAACCCACTTACTAACCAGTATCAATACCTTAGGTAGCTAGATCTCCAGCTTAATATTCACATTGGATATGAATGTTAATTCATAATACCAATTAATTTTTAATACCATTTTATGATGATTATTTTATGCTATAAGTAAGCGAAAAATGTTAGATGTAATTCTAAGTCATTATATGTTGTCTCAATTGTAAAGAAATGTTATTTAAATGTTAACGTAGCAATTAAGCAATTGTTAAATTAATTAAAGCATGCCATAAGGCAAAATGTATCGGGACTCTCCATAAATTAACACCAAATTCGTTACCTACATTATTGATAAATAAATGATTTCTATTTAAATTTCAAATTCTTGGTAAATAAAAAAATATTTATTTTATTTAGACCTTTACATGTAAACTGCCCCTCTTATACATAATACACTGCAAAATTCTTGATCGCATCTAAGAATAATATTAAAGCTTTTGACAGTGTATAAACGCAATTCTTCATATGTATATTTTTTTATTTTCAACCGACGACCAAAAGAGGAGGTTATCAATTCGACGCGTATATTTTTTTTTTTTTATGTATGATCACCGATTACTAAAAGACGGCTGAACCGATTTGGAAAATTCTTTTTTTGTTTGAAAGGGTATACTTCGAAATTGGTCCCATTGTCACCAGGTCAGGATCTGATGATGGGATCCTGGAGAAATCGAGGAAACTCTTCAAATATTATAGGCACACCTATGGTGTTTTGGGTATTTCTTATAGTAACTTGTGCAGTTGTTCTCAAAAAATACCATTTGGGGAAGTGGAACTGATGATGAAGACCACAGATGGCCGCCGAACCTACTCAATAATAAGTATTTAGTGGATTGCGATTCGAATACTTGAATATGGATGTTAAGCACTTTATGTTCGTTACAATGCATATGGTGATGTAGAGCTGATGGTGAAGTACCAGGAGAACTCCTCAAAAATTAACGGCCCAGCATTGGGAAAAGCAATATTTTGTAAAAGGTTATAAGTAGTTGACATTTAGGCTCTTTTAACTAGGTAAATTAAAAATCGACCAACTAAAAAGAGTGAAATAAAAACTTTTTACCAAAAAATTAAACCGACTCCCAAAAACACTGCAAAGTGAAAAATAACTTTAATTTCGGAAGTCGGTGCCAAAAACGAAAATACAAAACTAAAGACACCGACTACCGAAATTAAAGTTATTTTTCACTTTGCAGTGTTTTTGGGAGTCGGTTTAATTTTTTGGTAAAAAGTTTTTTTCATAATTATTATAATGATATATCGCATTTTTTTTTAATAAAGAGATAATAAAGCAATATAGTGTACTGTTAGATATTAACCTTGAAGATAGCATGGGCTGGTCTTCGTGGTTAAGGAATGACTGGCCGCTTGAAGTCAATCCGTGGATGGATCAACATAGGTATACCTACTTGTCGAGATTCTTCCGTGCAGAAAGCATGTTATTTGTACATCCAAAGCCAATAATCTGACAATAGTCTTTCTAAGGAGTATAGTGCTACCCAGTTACTGAGTTCCAGACGTCAGATAGGCAGTCGCTGCGTGTAAAACCTATTCAAAACTTCGTAAAACTGTTAATGATACTGAGGTTTTGTGTAAATAAATCCGATTCTGGGTAAAAATCGCCTTTATAAATAAGCCGTCCTGGTATATTTATGTCTGCATATTTTTCGTTCAATAAAACTAACATTAAAAGATTTTATTATCATTTGTTCTTGTATTCTGAAATCAGATATACCTAACCTCCAGTCCGCAGTATGTGCTGTAGAAAATAACTAATAAAAAGCAATGAGGCTTTGTCTCAGTTTTTTCAGATTATTTTCGCTGGATAAAGAATATTTATTTTATAACCAACTTTATTTTGCCTTCCATTTCATTGGGGGTGTTATTTAACAACCGAAACAATAGTGGCAATAGTGATTTCGGTAAAGACTTTGCGTTTATTATAATGTTTGTTTGGAAAGTCGTTGTCCGCTTTATCGAAATCCGATTTTATTTTCGTGATGGGTGTAAAAAAACAAAGGGATCAGCTCTTGCTGAGTGGTTGTAGTCGAATTAGGAGACATATGATGGCACTTATTTGTTCAAACAACTTTTCTTTTCTATCCAGTCTGAGAACTGGGAATGAGGATTAACTCGGAAACAAAGTTATCCTCGCCTCCGCAAAAAGTCAAACAAGGAAATTCTTTGTCACGGACTTGTTATATATAAAGCAATAATCAGCGAAACTTGTAACAAATTATTTTTAGGGTGATATTTTACCATCATGTGAAGAAAATCGTGTGCAACATCAATCATATTTACAAAGGCAGTGGATACAAGTTCCCTAAGCGCCACTTTCCACCATCATCATCAACATGTTAGAAAAACTCTGTATGTATGAACACTCACCCAAGGACAGGCCTTGCGAGATGCAGTTTTAACTTGAAGATATAGCAATCCACTGCTCGAAAAATACCTCTCATACATACCTACCTAAATACTCATCCAGCTCCCACCATATACCCTGCAAGTAACACAATTAAGAAATAGCAATTTACACGTTAAGAGCACTGAAGCAAAACATTGTGAGAAAACCAGGACATAATGGTCTGTAGTGACCAACAGACAGGAAAAGCGACCTATGATTTATTGTCCTCTATTCTGTTGGTACGTAAGAAAAGTTATTTCATCTCGCATTGTGACAATTACAAGCAATTATGTCCGGGTGTAGAACACGCGAGCAGTAGAAATTTTTGGGCAAAAAATATCAGTACAAGTGAATGTTCAAGTTATCGAGATTCACCTGTAACTTGTAGTGCGTACTTTTGAGTTAGTGTAATAGTGTTCTTAGTACCTTGTTAGTTTCCGAACCTAAGCGATAGGCGGAGAAACTGCTTATCATTATTACAGGCTATTAGCCTAGCTACGAAAACAGTAAGACACCTGTTCTAATAGCACCTTTATAATGAATACTATTTATTATTATATTTTCTTTCATGGTTAGTACGGGTTAGACGTCAACAAATCTTACACCATTCTGATTAAGGATTATCGTATTTATTACCTAACTAGCTGACCCGCCACAACTTCGTTCGCGTGGTATCCTACCCCTACCCAACTGATACCACTACCCCTATCCTACCAATACCCTACCCATACCTTACTCTACCTCTACCCTACCCAAACCCTACACTACCTCTACCTTACACTACCCCTACCCTACCAATACCCTAACCTATCGTATCGTACCCTACCCTACCCCTACCCTAACCTATCGTATCGTACCCTACCCTACCCCTACCCTTGAGACCTTTCCTAGTTTTTTTTTTTTTTTCATAAGAACCTTCTCCTGACAAAACCAAATTCAACAAAAAAAAAATCAGCCAAATCGGTCCAGCCGTTTTCGTGTTTTTGCGCTTAGCAACACATTTAGCGATTCATTTTTATTATATAGATTTTCTTTCATGGTTAGTACGGGTAGTCAGAAGTCAACAAATCTTACACCATTCTGATCAATGATTATCGTGCTTATTACCTAATCGTAATTTTTTCTTCTGGAATTCAGATAGGTAATTGCTTTATTCTCAGCCGCTTCGGTTATATGGGGAGCTAATCCCACCATGTAGTGTGAAGGCTAGACTGATAATTATGGTGGCACAACACTATACATATACGTAGGTAATGCATAATCACATGAATTACAAGGTTAGTCTATGCGATCATAAATTAGACATTAGTGATAGACATAGTGATTTGTCACAAAACGTAAGACAGAACAGGATTTGGCTACAATTTAAATGATCACCAATTTCACTGAACCTTATTGGTTCAGTGAAATTGGTGATAATTAATATTGAAATGAAATTTGGAGCACCCCGATTCAGACAGTTAAGGTTACTTTCATCCTTTACGCAGAATTGGAGCCCCATGTAGCGGGGCTTCGTCGACGTGCATAACATAATTTGGTGAGCATTTATCCAGTTTTTTTTGGAATTTCGAATTATTAGGTATTTAAATAGATGCATTTCTGATAGGCGTTTTAACACAGGCCATAGTAGCTAGGTATAAAATATGTATAAGTTAAAAAAAATTCGTTCACTGGTGTTATCAGTAAAGTATTGATTGCATATTAATTTCATTAAACAAAGTATCACAAGGCTATTGTAAAGAATCGATCTTGTGAAACTGTTACATAATCAGGGTATAACGTTTCCCCGGCTGTAACACAGCTTGCAGGTCTCTTTCATGAAAGGCCGTTCCCTTTCATGAAAGATGCCGTAATCCACTACTCGAGCCCAGTTTGGGTTGCTAGATATTGCATGTTAACAGATTTTTGGTCCCACAACGCTGGTACCCTCACAAAACAGCTATTGTGGCGATGAAAATTACACAAAGTAATGTGCCTGCCTGTAGCTGATGTTGGTGTTAAATAGCCAAGCTTAAGTGGGAGTGGGTCGGCCACGTCGCACGAATGCAACCGGTGAGGTGGGCAAAGATCGTCACCCATTGGACGCCTGAAGGAGGACAACGCCATCGAGGTCGACCATGGCGCCGGTGGGGTGAAGATCTGAGCATGTTTGCGGGGCAAACATGGTCCGAAATTGCCCAAGATAGAGAGGTTTGGAAGGAAAAAGGCGAGGCCTTTGCTCAGCCATGGGACACGATTTAGGCTAAGAAAAAAAAATTACGATCCACAACTTATTTACTCGTAAGCCGTACCTGTAAGCACTGAGCTACCACTGCTTATAACCAAAAAGTAAATACCTATAATAGATTAAACTACCAGAAAGACAAAACAAAAAGAAACCTCACCTTTCAACCCCTTATAAATGCTAAACTATTTGACATCAACTTAGTGCTTAACAAAGATAAAGATAAATAGCATAACGGGCTATTAAGCACCTCTTTTATTTTGCAATCACTTTGCAGCACTTGATATTGTTTTGTGTCGAGCACAAAGGGATACAATCCAGACTAAATTAATTCGTTTACACGATGCTTGTATCAAGTGGGAGCATAAACGAGTACAATGAAAATGTATGTAGATGTTTTTGTTTCTAGGGCTTTAGTTTAAAGATAATGTACCCTCTGAGCCCTTTAAATTTTTAGAGTTTTTGTTAAGGAATGTTTATAGTCTAAGTTTTTAAACTGACATCGTTACACACAGCATCATTAAAACTTAAAACCGATTATGATTTAGATAATTGTTTATTAAATATTAAGCTATAATTTTGTTTATTTATAAAGAACTGATGTGTCATGTTTTTAGTATTAGTATTCGCAACAAGTTGCACTTATATTGGCCAATTAATAAAAATAATTAAGAGATTGTGAGTTCGTTTAATAATATGAGAAGAAAAAACGCAGTTAAATATAATATAAGAATTTAAATATAGGTATATGCTATAGCTTTCTCTCTAGAATAAAAGCGTATTCTCATGGTGATATTAAGTAGAAAACTTGTATCTATAACTGCACCAAAACTACCCAAAATAGTGAAAAAGCTATAAGACAAAATCAAAACAAACATTTCACATTAAACTCATTTCTTTTAACACAACTGCACTTTTGTTCCTTACTATCTTAATCACCGAAAAACTTAGTATGAAAATTTAGCTTGAAATTTTTAAACAAGTCAAGCCATTGTTGGAAACAATGGTTCCGTCACTATCTGATCTGGAAAGGATACTTCATTATCTCGCGCCGACAAACAAAAGGAATGAACTGTGGCATAGCAGAAATAATTATCCGATAGTGGTGGGGAATTTCAAGCCAGTGTCATAGTGAGATGGTAGCCTTAGGGCTAACGTCATGGACTGCTGAGCTGAAGTTTGTGAGTTTATGTTTAGCGACCTTATGTCTGATAGAAAGTAACTGAAAAATTCAAATTTGGAGTTAATTCAGTTTAGTTCTAAGATTGAGATATTTTTGTACTCGCATCAAATAACTTATTTCAGAATTTAGCAAATTTGTAGCCAATTAATTCGAAACTTTAAACTAAACGTGTAGGCACAATATTTTACTAAATATTTCGGAACTTGAATGCAGTCTGCTTCCCGCTAACAAATGTATATTATGCACGTGAATAACGGTGATGCAACATGCAACCTAAACCTAAACACGACCATAGGGCCCATATTTATTATTCTTGGATTTTGGACAAGTACCCAAATAAATCCCACAATCGTTTCTGTATCTATTAGGGATCCTTTTTTTTTAAAGGTGTCAAATCATCCTATGATTGCCTCTCGATATGGGCGAAGCGGGACGGTGTGTCAGACTTCTACTGACTAAAACCGTGTTCCATCATCAGCGAGCCTAACCCTGCCATAGTAAAATGATAAATGATCTTTATTTTGACCGTTGGTTATTAAGTAAAACTTTTACGTCATAATAATACTTTTACAGGCAAAAAAATAGATATAAAACTATTATAAAGGTTCTCTTTCAATAACGTTTTTTTTTTCTGTTTATAATAAAATGAAACCGTTTAAGAGCGAGTCCCACGCGTCTTTAGCCAGTGTCAATATTATACTATGTGTTGTGAGCAGCAGTGGTGGTGGGCTCGCCTTGCAAATTAAAGGTCGTGGGTTCGAGCCCAGTCAGGTACATTGCTTTGTGTGATTTATTATACAACGTGTAATTTAAAGGATACATACCGAGTGCATGGCTTCTTTGGATTGGAACAAACGATATGGCCAGGGTTTTTTAATCCTATGTCTACATGTGCGGAACTTTTTAGAAATTTCAATACATTGATACCAGAGACCGAATTTTTCAAATTAAGAAGAACGAAGAGAATTATCGTTTTATTGGCAAGTGACGTGGAAAGTGATGACCCTCATAGTGCTGTGATACGTTTGTTACTATTGGTATTCAAGAAACATATGAAACCGATAATTTGGGGTCAATTCTGTGACTTCACTTATTTTGAGCTGAAACTTTACATAGAGACTCCATACCAGATGTTGTCTTCAGTCCTTTTGGATAGATATGGGGTTTCCGTTACACGTTGTATATCATCGCCATGACTGCTCTCAAATCGGTGAAGAAAAATATGGTGAGGAAACATGTCTTAGGACCAAAAATCTGAAGACATGAAGACATCCACCAACGCGCACTGGGAAAGCCTTCATCCCAGCAGTGGGAACGTAATAATCTGAATTATTATTCGACACATCTAGTGGGCACAATAATCCCGTGACCCAAAGAAAAGCATTGCCAAGTACCAGCTGACAGCGTTGAGGATGAAATAAATAATAATAATAAAATTTATTTCACCATAAAAATTATTACCTCCTCGCCGCCGAGTCCCACCGGGACGTCCCCATAATTGTCCGCCCCGACCCTTACCAGAGCCAGCCCGCGACGCTAAGCCAGTAGCTTTAAATTCCCTTCTTAATAATAATAATGATATGATCCAGCCTGTCCCTAGCTGCCCTCCCCCTGCGACGCCCTAAGCCGAGGTTCGTACCCCACAGGGGGTGCCCTTAGCGTGTAGTCGCCTAGTTTGTAAGTTTTTTAATAAACCCTGGCTGGAGGCTTTAATTAATTTATTAATTAAGGTAACCACAGGCAAGCCCGGTTAAACAGCCGACAAGCTAAGAGGTTGACATGCGAGATGCCACTCACAAAAAAAAAACACCCTATAAATGCATCAGCATGTAATACAAAAACTTAAAAGCTAGTAATTAGTACACCGCAAATGAGTATCTGTAGCCGAACTAGGACATGTCCTGTATCTCGGCATACAGCGCCACACCCATAGTAAAAACGGTAATTATAAAATAGCCCAAGTGATTAAAACATTAGTTAACATTACTAATATTATAAAAATATTATATATAATTATTACTACACCCATTAATTTAACGTTATTTTGATAAATGAATAACTTGATGAGGTGGTAAACAATTAATATCAACTTAGTCCTAACAGAAAGGCTGTATAACCCTAATGTTTTGCTGTGAAAACACGTTTTTCATTCGAATAAAAACAACAAGGCTAACAAAGGAAACTTTGTGCCTCAAATTGAGCAGAAAATTAATGTAACTAACATGTAAAATTCAACAGAGGACACGCCTAATTCACGCAAACAATAGAAGGTTAAATTAAAAGTTTATTTGGGTAACTTCTCTACGCGAGCTATGCTTAAACAAACACTAACTAAGGGCCCTGAGGGAATATCAAGGATTTCGTTGCCCTGGTTTCTATTAAAATAGAACTCAAATTTGCGTAGATTTATGGAAAATTCAATTTTAGCTAAGCGATTATTGGTTACATCATTGTTGAACAGACTTGAAAATAATTAAAAAAAATATATACATTTAAGTTAACACACTGACAGATGTAAACAAAAAAATAAAAGAAAAATATAGTATATTGTGGAAGTCTCTTAAACTTTATTATACCAAGTGAAAAGTAAATTCAAATGTAATTTAATCAAACAAGACTGATAATAATCAACACTATCAAACGTCATAAAAATGACATGAAGTTAGCCCCTAAAACGCTCGCTCGTCAGTGCTTCCTAGTGACGTAAATTGATGGAGTAGATGTACATAGAACTCAGATGAGGCCGTCATATCTGTGGCTAATTATGTCACGTTTGGCCCATCAACCAGAACAACGCTTCCATACTGACACTAATATCTCTCACCTCGAAAGGTGCTTCCTATAACCACTTCTCCAACTATAACGTCAAAATCACACAAAGTCCAACAAGAGTTGAAACTCGTACAACAGCCGCATCAGCAAACAAGTTAATTTCAATATAATTACGTCTAAACCAAAATTAATTTGGCCGTTACTCATAAACTTACGTTCAACACAAGTGCCGCTAAATTCTCCTCATGATCCTTGAGCTTGGAGTGAATTACGACCCCGCAGATTTGTGTAATTAAATATCAAGTTAGTATTAAAATGTTTTGAATCTAGAATCAGAAGAAACAATGTTTAATTAAACAATCTGGGTATTCGTATTTTGAGTCTGGTTTCAATTAATTAATATCTGGTAAGTTAAATCTTTGTATAGCCTAACATTAAGTATTAAATAATATCTTAACGTTTTAAGGTTAAATTTCTATTCCGATATTTATATACTCGTAATTTATTCAATACCCTTAAATTCATAAAATATTTCATGAGTAAATCTCGTACAACTCCTTCTTATGTAAATATTCAGTGCAATAAAATCTAACGTGTCAATAAGTCAATATAGAACACACATAATACGCATTGGCACAACACGATCGCAAAAACGTGCCATCCTCCGGAATGCCGACTTACCCCGCCAACAGTGACCATTTGGCACCAGGCGTGTCATTACTGGCACTCACAGATGTCATTTTAGTCACGCCCCAAGTAAGTTTAATTAGGAATAGAAATTCCCTACGCAAAACCTTGTTGGTATCGGAATGATATCTTTGGGATGCGGTTTATTTGCCTATTACGATTTCATGCTAGATTAAATTCCGTACTTCTGTTTATGTAAATACGGGATTTTGTTTGCTGACCGTCACTTGACGTAGCGCTGTTTGGATAATGAGTTGCAGTGTTTCAGAATGCTACATTTTTAATGTGGCTGATTGGATTTTGTCGTTTTGTTCTTTAAACTGCTTTAAAACTTGACTGTCAAATGTTTTACTTTTCGATTGTAAGGACATTCATAGAAGATTTACGCTTAAAGATTGTAAAATTCATTTTGGCTCATCTGCATAGCCTTTCCCCAATTATATCGGAGTTGGCTTCGATTCTAACCGTTTGCATATTTTTGGCTTCTGATTACTCGTAACGACTGTCAACGATGTAAAAATAATAGTCACAACCAATCGCTTAACATGCACGGATGAATATCCATCCATCGATCCTAGGAGGTATGACCCGTGCAGGTATTAATATATAGCCGCGAGCACCTCATTGTAGCTCATGCAGTATATTAGATAAAAAAAAAAAACATCAAATTTTAATTGGCTCAAAGTACTTTCTTCTTTTCCCTTTTTCCAAGCTTGTGTCTATTTAATGTTGGGTATTTTTATTTCCTTTTATAACGGTTTCAACGCCAGATGCGTTCGTAACATGAAAGCGTGTCACAGGAGGAAGCCGGAGGCATTGTACCAGGGCATAATGTCAGGCAGGATACAGTTGGCATGAGAGGCCGGCTCCACCCTGTAGCAACGTTGACTTTGGGAACTACCAGATGACCGACGCTTTTTTGTGTGACGTGTTTTGTACATAGTGGTGTTTTTCTAGTCATTAAGCTTTGATTTTTTTCTTTAATCAAACAAAAATTATAAATTTGCTGATACAGGTCGGACTGGTAATAAAAAAAATATTTAATTTCAGACTTTAGACTTTTGGATTAGTATTATTATTATTTATTAGTTCTTTTTTGGTCAAAACGATTGACACAACCCATACGTTTCGTATATTCGGGTATTAGTAATGGGCATTTGATAGACTTTTTAACCGACTTCTAAAAAAGGAGGAGGTTCTCAATTCGGATGTTTGTATTTTTTTTTTTATGTGTGTCCGCGCAGAACTCAGTCGCTTGCCAACCGATTTGAATTTCTATGAATTCTTATTTTGTTAGAAAGAGTATACTTCCCAAATGGTCCCATGAAAATTTTATCGGAATCGGACAAGCCGTTTCTGAAAAATCAACAAAAGTCTAAAAAAAATATTTACATTGATGATCTTTTCGTTTACTCTGCATTGCGTTTTTTGTTCGCGCATAACTTCGTCATTTACGAACCGATTTGGAAAATTCACTGACCCACTAAAAAGCACGAAAATAAAAACTTTTTTGCAAAAAATAATACCGACTTCCATATCAAAACACTACAAAGCCAAAAATAATTTTAATTTCAGAAGGCGGTGTGAAAAAAAAAGAAAATACATAAAAACCAATAACACCGACTACCGAAATTAAAATTATTTTTGGCTTTGTAGTGTTTTGATATGGAAGTCGGTTTTATTTTTTGCAAAAAAGTTTTTTTGAGCCATCTTTTTGAGTCCTATTACAATTTCTCTTTTCTTTAGGATGGAATGCTGTGCTTACAACATTCACTTGTTTGGTATCTTTCGAAACAGCATATCCATTTTCCTTTTTTCATTTTTTTGAGCTTTGTACTTGCCCTATTAGAAGCTTCGGCGATCCTCTGATCTTCTCTGTTTCTAGTCTTTTTTGGTTTCTTTACCAAAAGAGGTAAATCGGCGCGATCACTTCGAATCGTTGCCATACCGTAGTCACCTTGTTCATATAATGCTTGCATTAGTTCAAAACTTGAAAAGAAGTTATCAAAAGCCACATGACCAGAATAATTATTTCACAATAAGGGTTCGCATAATGATTTTACAACATTACTTTCCAGTCCTGTCTCTGCAGTATCAGTCTTGCCTTGTATACTTGGAATTGATATAGATACCCTGTATTACTGTTAGCTCTGCACCATAGTTTATATCCTCGTTTCACGGGTTTCATTGGCATATATTGTTTCAGGCTAGATCAACCCTTAAATTTAATCATACATTCATCTATTGACAGAATTAGTAGTATTTGCATTGTTTTGACAAAGATTGTTCAAACGATCAATAAGGGGACGCAATTTATATAAATTATCATAGTTATTGTCATTACGGCTCGGCATTGTCATATTATCATTGATATGCAAAAATTTCAATATCTTTTGAAACCTTTGCAATGCCATCATTTCAGCTATTTCTACTACATGTAATAGTGGATCACTTGACCAAACTAGACCAATTCATGTACTTCCTACAATCCTCGCTTGTAGGAAGTACATGAATACCCATCTGTATTAGGATTCCAAGAAACGCCTTCAATTCGAGTACAGTTATAGATGTCCAGTTTCTTGCATTTTGTTGTTCTGCATATCTGTTAGTCTGTATTATTATATTATCCATTACTTCGTTATCAAAAAATAGCTCAAAATATGTAACTGGTCTTGTCCTGTTGGTAGATTTTTGGTACAGCGTAAAGGTGGACAATCGAAGTTTTCCAAGTTGGGACTTTGTTGCCAAGATTGCTTTTTCCATTGGACCTCATCGATATCTGATTCATCATCTGATGAAGAAGAAAAGTCTGAAAGGTTTAGGATTTCTCCGTTTTCAGATATAGGTGACTGAAATCTTGCAGTTTCCAAAGGAGAATTATGAACTTCTAACCTACAAACAAATCATAGAAGTTTGTATATCCTCTACCAGAAACATAAAATAAAAAATACTTCATAACTATGCCATACGCATGTAGGCGTACCTATTGTCTCAGTAAAGGGCTGCACAATCGGTCTGCTATCGTATCGAGGATGTTTATTCATATTTTTAGAACACAGCAAAATTCGAACATATTACCGAGATTAAAAGTAGCCTTTGTTCTATTGTAGGCTAAATCCTGTCTCTTTGCAATTTCGGATTGTTCAGTAAAACCATCTTAACTTTAGCATTTATAATATTAGTAAGTTCGTTTTATCGTAGGTTTCATCTATCGCTCACCTACCATTAGGCGTAATCGAGGTCAAGAGTTGGCTGATCCGATGTAAGAAAATAAATTAAATATTGGAACTTTACGTAACACAAGGTGATGCGGACCTACAATGCCTATACTTTATGAAAAAATAATTATTAGATGTAGTGTATCTTATAATAAACTTTAGGCTTTTGTTGTTGTTTTAAAGATGAAGAAGGAAATAGAAAGTTTTGATCCATTTTTAAATAATAAATCCTACTAATATTATAAATGCGAAAGTTTGTGAGGATGGATGGATGTTTGTTACTCTTTCACGCAAAAACTACTAAACGGATCTGAATGAAATTTGGTAAGTAGATAGTTGTCATCCTGGAATAACACATAGGCTACTTTTTATCCTGGAATTCCCACGGGATCGGGATTTACGTGGGAAAAACCTCCCACGCGAACGAAGTCGCGGGCAAAAGCTAGTAAAATATATTTTAGACTCGGACGGTAAGCTTGTTCATTTGATTTAACACGTGACACGTTCCTTAGTCAACTTCTTTTTATATTTGGGACTTGACCGTCTTTTTCAATTGAAATTGTCTATTTCAACTAGTAGCTTTAATTGCAATTTATAATGTAACTAAAGACCACGCTACCGCATTAGGATGATTGCCTGTAATGATAGTTGTGTTTGTGATAAATAAATAAAAATAAATAAAAAATAAATTGTTCAAGAAGTTTTGAAAAAAAAACAAAAGTGGGAGTTTGTAACATCAAAATTCTTTCAGGCGATAGAGATTATTGAACAAAGACATCCTATTGCGAAATATTAAATACTAGCTTCTGACCGTGATTTCACTCGTGTGAGCAGGTTTTCTTCAGCGAAATTATTGTAGTCTATGCGACATACATAATATAGCTTTATACTGGTGAAAGGATTTTTGAATTCAGTTCAGTAGTTTTTGAGATTATCTATTACAAACAATACTTTCCTCTTTATAATATAATTTTAGACTAATATTTAGACAGTATCTAAGGGAAAATATTCCACTATTTTAACAAAACAGTCATGTCTATAGTTTGGGTCTCAAAATAACGTATTTACACTGTTCTACGTTATTATTTTCCTTCCCAAATTAACATGGCAATAATCAGATCTTATCTTTTAATTCGGCTCACGTTTTGGTATATGCTGACTTTCTCGTATATTGCTGGGTATTCTATGTGCGGCAATATTAACTGATCTTAGAGGCATATGAAAATGAAGCCGAAAGATCCGCTGATTTAATTAACGTTTAAGACGAGACAGTTTATGGAAATAAATGAGTAATATGACACAAATTAATGCATATCAGTTAAAGCCATTTATGTCTTTTTTAGACACATAGGTATCCCCACCCTCAGAATGTCTCATGTTTCGTTGGTATTTTTACAAAAATATTAATCACTTAGACTCAAAGTAACTATCTGTAGCCCATACACACCCTTCTTACGGTGCGGGAGTCAAACCCACGATATGCAGCGTAGCAGTCAATCGCTTAACAACTGCACCGACAACGGTTTCAACACATTCAACCAGAAATAATTTAAAAAATTGGCCAAGTGCGAAACAGACTCGCCAATGAAGGGGTCCGTAGTAACTACGCAAAATAACTTTGTTTTTCATAGTGTTTGTATAAATTACAAAGTTATATTTACGGTTTTAGAAAATATGCTATATCTCAAAAATTGCTGACTCAATCTCGTTCATATAAATTTTGGTTGAAAATTTACATTAAGATCAGGGACATAAATTTTTAGATTTTTCACTCTATTATTATAGATTTTGGGGGGGGGGGGTGGACACAATTTTACACTTTGGAAGCGTATATCTTTTAAGAGATTGACTTTATGAAAAAGGAGTTTCAGAAACCTCAATGTCATTTTTAAAGATCTTTCTATAAATACTACATACGCATAGGTTTCATGAAAAAATGTATTTTCAGTTTCAGTTTCATGTATAGAGAGCTCCCCTTCATTTTTAATATTATTTCATTTTTTATTAAAATCGGAAAGCGGTTTATAGAATACATCTCCTTGCTAGTATTTCACATGTATAGTCTTAATAGTTTCGGATAATAGCTGTGACATACGGACGGACGGACAGACAGACAGACCGTCAGACATGTCGAAACTATAAGGGTTCCATTTTTGCCATTCGGCTACGGAACCCTTAAAAGTTAGAATACATAATTATTGTGTATTCTAATTTTTAAATACGAAAATTAATTTCTTGTTTGTGTTTTACGTTTTCACTCCTCGATTGTTCAACCGATTATGTTGAGATTAAATTCAGAAATACCTGGAGATGGTTATTTACTACTTCTACTATAAAAGCCCTGAGAAGCTTAATAAATCGATATGCAAACCTGGTAAATTTAATTTAATCCTAATTTCTTAAGTAACACGATTTAAGAAACTTTTTCGAATATTGGTGTTCCGATCAACTTTAATATTTATAACTTGCTTATGACAGAAGATTTTGTACTTAAAATAATAACATCCACACGAGTCGATCTTTAAAGTTAAGTAACGCTTGAATAGGTCAGTCAGTGGATGATCACCCATGCATCATCTAATGTATCGTCGTCAGTAGAAGTTAGACAATTCCTTACTAAATTCTCACCCTGTGTCTTCAGTTTCCCTTGCATTCCGGACCTAAACACGGACGCGTTGAGTCAATAATTAAATTTTGAATATTGGTTAACTGTTTGAGCGCATTTGCAAAACCATATACAATATTCTTATAATAATTTATTTCATGATGTCAAGCAGTTTGAGTACTTGTGTGGCCTACCCAAAGGTCCTTACTTTGGTATTGTTCGTCAAATTGTTGAGCTCCTTAAGTTCTAAGTTGAGCTACACGATAACTAACTAATGCTTGCACTGTCTGGACAGGTCCGCTCAAATTTGCGTGGTTATTTCCTCAAAATAATACCACAGACATGAACCTACATGCTTCTCATATACAGATACAAATTGTCTGGACTTTAAAAGAGACTTTGACCTCTGAGTTTGTTTCGGTGTTTCTTCTCAGAGTAGTCAGTTAGGAAATACCGGCCTCATCTAGCTAAACTAAACTTAACACGCAAAAAAACATGACGTGTAAAAGTGTTATTTATAACCAATTTACAAAATAAATATTTCATTTCATTTCATTTCAATAAAAAATGTGGACCGTATATCAATGTAATACCTTTTTTAATCAGTTTTGTACAAATTCCGTCTTTCAATACAAATTATAGAAAATAGAATCATTTTTCCATGAAATTAAAGCCTTTAAAAAAAAGGTTTGTATTAATATTGTAATATAATTTTCTAATTGAGGTGTTTTAGTGTCCGTTAATTAAGATACCTGTTGTATGTTTTCTACTAACTGATAAAAATGAACTGTCAGCATCTAGCAGCTATAAGAAACTATTAGCACAATATAGTCATAGACATAAATTTGTATAGATTTATGCTGTACGTTTGTTATCTTACTCAGATATAATGAAACAGATTCGTATAAAACTATTGAACAAAAAATTAAACCGACTTCAAAAAAAAGTTATTTTTGGCTTTGTAGTGTTTTGATATGAAAGTCGGTTCTATTTTTTGCTAAAAAGTTTCTTTTCACGCTTTTTAGTGGGTCGGTTTGTAATTTATCTAGTTACAAAAGCTATAATTGGTTGACTGTTAGAGAATGCCTATGGTATTAAGTCCGCCTTTGTACATTTTGTGTTGCATAAAGTTTTAATAAATAAATAATGTCAACAACTTATCACCTTTTACAAAATATTGCTTTTCCCGATGCATAGCCGTTAATTTTTGAGGAGTTCTCCTGGTACTTCACCAATAGCTCTACATCATCATATGTATTGTGACGAGCATAAAGTGCTAAACATCCGTACTCAAGTAATCGAATCGCAATCCACGAAATACTTATTATTGAGTAGTTTCAGTAGCCATCTGTGGTCTTCATTATCAGTTCAACTTCCCCAAATTGGGCTTTTCGAGAGCAACTGCTCAAGATACTATGAGAAATATCCAAAACGCTATAGGTGTGCCTATAACATTTGAAGAGTTCCCTCGATTTCTCCAGGATCCCATAATCAGATGACAATGGGACCACCTCTGAAGTATAACCTTTCAAACAATCAAAAAAAAATTTCAAATCGGTTCAGCCATCTTTAAGTAATCGCTGAACATGCATACTCACATTAAAAAAAATACGCGACGAATAGAGGACCTCCTCCTTTTTGGAAGTTGGTTAAAAACTGTCCAGCTACGAGCGGTAAGTATTACGAACAAGACTTACAGATAGATTAAAACAAAGTTGAGTGACTTTATAATTTAACGAAGTATTTATTTGTGTCACTTAAAATTTCGATATTCCAAAGTGTTTTGTACTTTTATTTTGATTAATAAGATGTGTTTGGTTACCGTTATCGTTAGATTGATTTAACATTTTTTTTTCGTTTTTGAAAAAGAATTTCATTCTTATTTTAGAACAGATCGTCGATCCCAAAAGTGTGGACGTCCATTTTTATACAAAAATTAAGGGGGTTCTCCATACATTAAACTGATACTAAGAAAATAATTATTTGAGACCAATAAGTGCGCGGTGTCTATAAGTATCTTTAAAAATTACATTCCTAAAATCTATTTTTTCAAAGTTAATCATTTGAAAGATAGACATTTCCAGAGTCGAAAAATGTGTCCCTCTAAGTTTTTAAATAAGAGAGTGAAAAACGTTTTTATTTCAATTAATACTTTCAACAAAAATTTGTTTGAACAAGATATGATCAGCAGTTTTTAAAATATACACATTTAAAAAACCACAATTATTATCTACTTTATTACTATGCAGACACTATGAAATACTAAGTAATTCTTTCTGGCGAAAAATGATAGTGCCCTAATCTATGCTTGCTACTACAGAACCCTTCATGGTGGTGCTTCTGACTCAAACTTGGCTAGTTTTTTATTGTCAAGTTGGAAATCTTCATCTAAGAGGTCCTCTACTCTCGGGCGGGCGAAGGGGTCTGTCAAACTCTTGCTGAATTGTCTCATCGGCTGATCGATTCCTTGCGTGACCAGAGGGCTGGCTCGTTCCTTGCCCAAAAAATAAGTATTGCCATATAATGTGGCAAATGTTGCCAGTCTTCCGGGCACGTTTCCGAATGACAGCGATGTGGAGGAGTACTTTGACGCTTAAGCTTTTAAGCTATTGCATAGCTTTTATAGCGGGCTTTGAGCGCGGCGACCGAATCAAGAAATTTCGTAACGAAAATAAAACCTAATACGGTCGAATACGCGCAGTTTTGTCAATCCGGGTCGTTCTATTAGCGTGTTTAGTAAAGAATCGGATTGCTAACCGTCCGTATTCTGGATCAAACCCAGAGTCTTATCATATCTTTTTGTGATTTTCTTTTTTATTGAAAGTACTTTTATATTATATTTAGATATTTTTGTAAATATTTTGTTGAATAAAATAAGAAACATTTACATTTTTTTTATTATTTTAAACGATATTGACTTCTCATTTATTTAATAAAAGGAAAAAAATTGTTGTCTTATCGGTCACCACGCTCAAAACGTGTAACTTGAATTAATATCAAAGATAAACTTGAAATAATATCAATGAAAAAAAATACTGCATTAATAAAAAATAAATAAATAATTATATTATTATTTATTTATGTAAAGCTATTGCATAGCTTTACTGCCGCGGTAAAGATATGCAATAGCTAGCTTTACCGCGGCAGTCCCCGAGTGCCACACGTTTATTTTATTTTTTTATATACATTGTTAGGTTTAGCAGTGTTTTTAAAATTTAATGTATTAAATCACAATCAATTTAATGCTGAATAAACCCATCTCGCGTTGTCTCGCACACTTGTGCAGTAGGCTGCGGGATCACTTAAATACTTTTCAACATGGCTTGGTATTTATACTGCATTAACCTGAGAGTCAAATTAATGATTAAAAAGAAAAAAAGAAAATTTATTTACTTGATTAGGACACACACATTTATTGAAATAAAACTATATTATGTGTGCCTCACATCAGCAAAATGGCTCAGTTCAGCAAAATGCCATACCTGACGCTGGTTTTCAACTGGACTTTATGACTTTATGTAGCGAGGAAGCTACAAGAAGCTAATCACATTGACACTTCACCACTCAAGGCATCAAATAAAAGGTACTCTTGACATCTAAGACACCGTCTCCAAGAATAGAACAGTCGATATTTGATGCGACGTCTTCATCGTAAACAAGAAAATAGATTTTATCATGCTAATCAACCTCCTTGCGTATAACGTTGTACGTACGTCATCCTTTCCGGACCCCGTGTCAAGCTCATCTATTGTCCTTGTCGTTTTGACAATGTTATTTAGTCATAGGAGTGATAGCCGGTTCCGCTGCTCAATCACTGTCTTACAACTTAATAAGGGAGCAACGGTTTTGCCAGGTTTTTGTGAGAACTGTAGTACGACGCTTTGGTAGTATGATTTATCATCTGAATAGCCTTTGGGATTGGCTTCCAGTGTAATTGGATGCAGCTGTGTTTTACGTATAGCAACTGCTTATCTGATTTTTTACAATCCAGTAGCTGGTTAACACGATACGCTTGCAAGACTGGTGTCAGTTTTAGGCTGCGTTTCCACCAAAGATGTGCGAGGATGCGTAGCGAGGGATGTGTTTGTAAAGAACCAATAGAATCGCTTTATTTACCTCGCCTCAGTCAGCGCAGCTCTGGTGGAAACGGCTCAGCGGAGCTAGATTTTTGCGCATACAAAACAAGCGAGGGATGTGTGCGAGGGATATGTGCGAGAGATGTGTTGCGAGGAATGTGTGTTGAGAAGGATGTGTTGCGAGGTTTGCACATCCTCGCACCACACATTAATGCACATTTTCACAGCTCCGCTACACATCCTCGTAGGCACATTTTCATCGCACAGCTTTGGTGGAAACCCCCACACATTTTCACAGCACAGCTAGACATCCTCGCACGACACATTTCCATCGCACATCTCTGGTGGAAACGCAGCCTTTATGGCTTTTGGATTTGGCAAAGATGAGAAATGACAGCCGGGACCAAAGTTAACGTGCTTTCCGAGATATGGAAAAATCTCAATACGTTAAAAACCCATCCACGGATCGACCTCGGCAAGCATTGCTTAACCTTTCAAGGACCGCCATTATTTACGTTAACTATTAGTTGAGCCCCGCTGGCACAGAAATATTGTGCCAGCGCGGCTCAACTAATACTTGTTTACTGGCACGTTTTTGTGCCGCTGGGGCTCTAGAGGTTAACCTTGAAGATTTTTTTTTTAATTGTAAGTAGGTCCGCGTTTGACCACTATCTCACCTAATGGTAAGTGATGATGTGGTTGAAGATGGAGCACGCTTACCTAATAGTAACCTATTCACTCTTGACTTAAAGACTCCTAGGTTATAGCTATCGGGAAACACAGACTCCGGCAGGGAATCAACTCATGCGGGTTTTATTATTTAGCCACTAGCTCCTTTGGAATTTTGGTAGTGTGATTAATCTTAAAAAAATGTTATTTTTTGTCTCCTGGGGCCATGTCATGATGTGTTAAAAGGTGAGTCGTTCAAGCGAGAAAGAGGGATAGAGCTATATAGCGTACACAGCTCATGCCACTACCTGGTTCAGGAGACAGAGTAACCATACTGTGCAACCATGACAAACGCCAATATCAATGCCAATGTATTTTAGATTTAGTTTAAGGTTTATCCCCTCTTTGGTTTATGTTCTTAAAGTCCATCCAAAGGTTGTCTGGAAGATATCTATCGCTGGTGGTCTTATCGCTGATAGCTATCGCTATCAGCAATAAGACCGCCCTTGTAACCATATTTTGCATTATTGTAAATCTAGTGTTTGTTTAAATTATTGGTGTACAATAAAGAGTATTCGATCTATCTAACTATCTATGTATTTACATATATTCTTTGAAACCAGTTATACTTCTGTAAGTTTACAAGTGGTGAGAAATTAAGATTATTTATTTATTTACATAGGTATCGTACTCAGTATTGTTATTTACGTGCCCCAAGGGCCTATACACCTATATGTTTTACTTAGCTACCTGCCGGGCCTACAATCTTTATAGTTAATTGTCAACTCTTTAACAAATAGAATTGTTTTTAGTTATAAAAATCTTGATACAAGCCTCTCTGGCTTATGTTTTTTTTTCCACTTATTAATTCAATCGATATAGAAAGATATACTAAGTGATGTATAGTGGTTAATTCTGGATAATCTTTTGGTCGGCTGGGAACATCATCGAATGTCTTCTCCCGCTCTAAGTGGAGCGGAAGGGAGTGTTAAACTTCTGCTTACTAAAAACCCACCCTGTTCCTTCAGCTGCCCTTGCAATCCGGGGCTGCGCAACCCCGGCAATTCTGGATATTTACTTCATACATTTAGCGTAAATGCAAAAAGGAAATCATTACATAAGATAAGTCTGTTTCTACTCCCATTATACAACGTGTAATTTAAAGGGTATATACATACCAAGTGCATGGATTCTTTGGATGATAACAAACGATATGGCAAGAGTTTTGTAATCCTAAGTCTACGTGTGTAGAACTTATACAAATTCCAATACACTGATACCAGAGACTGAATTTTTCAAATTAAGAAGAACGAAAAGAATTATCGTGTTATTGGCAAGTGACGTGGAAAGTTATTGACCCTCGTAGTGCTGTGACACGTTTGTTATGATTGGTATTCAAGAAATATATGAAACCAATAATTTGGTATCAATTCTTTGAGTCAGTTATTTTGTGCTGAAACTGTGCATAGAGACTCCATACCAGATGTTGTTTTCAGCCCTTTTGGATAGATATGGGGTTTCCGTTACACATTGTATACGTATAAATACAACTGAAGCGTGTGTCAGTGATTGTAAATTAAATGTGTTTTTTTAAGTGCTTTAATAGTTATTTATATGATACTGAAACACAAACAAATAGTGTAATTTTTGTCTGTCTGTCGTTCTGTTTATCCAGGCGTATTTCTAAAACAAGTGATTTTAATTTGACTTTACTGTGAGATAGAAGAGCTTATAAGGCATTTTTTTGATATGATTCTCACGAGATCGAAATTTAGGCGGGAAAAATCACGTAGAAAAAGTTAAGACTCGCGCGAACGAAGTCGTGGGCACAAAAACAACAACCTCCTCTTCCAACTCCAGCTTCATAAAACAAAGCATTGTAGATAACTCGATACCACTTGACATTCCAAAATCAATGAAAACACGTTCCAAAAACCAAACACAATCGATATCGAGCTCTTCATATTTCATGCCAGCATCGATGTAGGACATTGCCAGTTTAATCACCCACCCAGTGCTGTCATCCCGTCCACCCCTAGCTGTGTCTATAGGACGCATACTACGTCAGTACCTACGTCTATCCGACGTATAGAACATCCAACGGAACTGTGTCAGCCTCCTCTTTTGTTTTCTTGTCACAGTGTCATCTGACTATTGGATTGATGCTTGTTCTATCCGTGTAATAACTGTTCCGTCTGTATATTTTTTTCATTTCGAGAATTTTTGGGAAAGATTTTTAATGCTTCATTTTTCGTTTATTGTAAAATTAAGTGACAAATTTTTAGTTATACTTTTCCTTTACCGTATATAAAGGAGCGATGTGTCGTTGCCGTATTATAATATACGGTATTTATACGACATATATGCAATAACTGGCAAAACGACATGTATGCAATAACGCTAAAAAAACCGAGACTGCCCTATACATTTGTGTGTGCATAAGTCGACCAAATATACTGAACAGTTGTTTTTTTTTTTCGTAATTCCAGTGTTGGTTTCGTATAAAAAGTTGTTCATTATGATGTGTATTTCCAGTGTTATCATTTATTGCATATATATCATATACATACTGTATAATACATCCAACTAAACCCACATAAAATAAAACGCATTCTCTTTTTACGACTTCAACTATTGTCCTTACTAGCATAATTTAAATACTTAGTAGTATTTACTACTATCAGATGAGTTTATAATCTGTATGCAGTTTGTTTCTGTAACAATAAATACTTTTTCTTTCTTTCATTATTTTTGATATTGATAAAAACTTAATTAAAACCCAAGTACCTTAACAGAAAGAATATAAAAAAAAAAAACTTGTATTAGAACGGGAGTGTTTAAGTCAAGGCTTACTTCTAGATAAGCGTGCTTTATCTTCTACCAAACGCGTATCTATCAACAATAAAGAAAATCTAGAAGTGAATATTGCTGAACCGCATAAAATCAGTACTTATAATACCCAACCGCTTCAAAGCAGTCTTGTGTAAATTATTTAAACCATACAGCTCGACGCAATCTATCACGAACGCCACTAATTCAACCGTGGTTACAGATCCAATCAGCTCATAATGAAACATTGCCTTAACGTTCATTCGTGCTCCGACCGACCAATAATCACTAACAAGGTGACACAGAGTAGCCAAAGGGTTTTAATAACCCGTGCTTAAACCACTCCGTAATAATTAACCGCGACTATCCGCATTTCAGGAAGTCCGTGCGGAAAACCCGCGCGTCATTAATGCAGCCTTGTCAGGGGTATGGTGACAACTCTAATTCCCTCACAACCCTACCCCCGTCACTGTTTCCATGTGACATGATCGTTCAATCTCGTCTTTATTACGTCACCGACATGTCCGCGGTTGAACGTGTTCGTTTGAAATTGTGTGATTTTTGAGTGTGCGTTTTTGTTATTGGTTGTGTTCTGTTAATGTTGAGTTCGAATGAGAATCTCATTGTTATCCATGTTATTATAGCCGTGAAGTAGGTATGTAACTTTTTAAACAGATATGATCACTAACAGCGACATTAGAACTTGAAACGGGATGTTTACCATGTATATGTATGTTACGAGTTTTCGATATTTCACTTAAAAAGTGACGAAATATCGACAACTCGAAACAATAAATATATGTATATTGTAAATATACCGTATTAAGTTTAGAAGATGCCGTGAATTTTGATAAAAAAAAAATAGGTGTAATACATGGATAGGTTTTATAGCTATCACTAATACCATTGACTTTTCTATGATTCGTTAGTTATCTATGAGGCCTTACATTAGGAATAGATAATCATATTCACAGACTTATGAAGTCTCAAAATCGAAAAGGTTACCTAAAAAAACAGACATAAATTGATTGAAACAGTTAAAAACAATCACCATAAAAGTACATAAACTGTTTTTAACACGAATATAATCATTTTCAATTTCCAAATCGGTAGGGAATGTTAAAGCAACGTCTCAAAGGCACTTGATTAACATGATTAAATCAAAATGTTCCAAAAACAACGTCCTAAGCATTTGTGTATCTTTAGCATTTATATTCACGTCTGTAATTACTCCCGTTATCTCGTTGCTTTAAATCAACACCCTGTTTTTAATAAGCTCGGCTGTTATGACGTCAAGCGTTGGACAAAGATGGAGAGACTTCCCTTCTTTTCTGCTAAATTACATAATGCTGTACAACTTATGGTACTATAGCTTCTTACCAAGATACGCGTTGTTTGTGATGAGTTTTCTAACCCTTCTTTATACAGTGATTCGGTCAATTTTGTTGAAAAGTATGAAGAATTTAATTAAAGTGACTTATTTTTTCTACAGAGAGATAAATCTGAGAAATCTGAACGATGCAGAAGCCATTTTGGTTCTTTTAATAAAATAACTACGTCTTTCTACGTTACTAGCCTATTTTCAATCTATTGTAAACACAGTTTTATGTTTCGTCAAAATAAAGTTTAGGATTTGAATAAGTCATTATCTGATGAATCTGATCCCACCGTCAAACCGACAAAACACACACTATTATAAAGCTGTGTATAGGTACTCAAATAATAAAAAAAATATTTTCTATAGCCTTGGCGTTTATGACCGGAATAGCATAAAAAATCGCTCCTACAATAATAGCCTGAGATATCTATACTTATAATAAATCTGTAGAGAGGTCAATTCTGTACATGAAATATATTTCCAAAATAACTATCAGGGGGTGATTAAGGATCGATACTCATGCCAAAAATGCAATCAGTTAAATTTTTGTCTGTCTGTCTGTCTGTATAACCGTTATAGAAACAAAAACTACTCAACGGATTTTAACGAAACTTGGTACAATTATTTTTCATACTCCTGAGCGGGTTATAGTATACTTTTCATCACGCTACAATCAATAGGAGCAGAGCAGTGAAGGGAAATGTTGGGAAAACGGGAGAAGTTACTCCATTTTTTAAGCTTCCGTCGCGTGTGCAACCTTAATGGTTAAAGCTTCACAAATCATTTCATGACGGAAATGTTCTCCTTAAAATTATATAAAAAATATCCTACGACAGCATATGTCTAACTTTTATGGTTGACTCACAATAACACGTGTAACTCCCGATAGCTTAGCAGTTCGAAGCTTTCTGATTATAATATTTGTCTACTCTTACGTTTATAACACTCTCAGTCACCCCTAATTGAAAAAGTTAACATTATTAACTATTCCATAAAAAAATTGGCCAAGTGCGAGTCAGACTCGCCCATGAAGGGTTCCGTAGTAACTATAATATAATATGCAAATTTATTTGACGAAAAAAAAACCTTACAAATTTCTTAAAACTAGCTTATTTACATTTTTTACAACTGCGCCAAATAAATTTGTTTTGAAAAAAAACCTAACAAATTTCTTAAAACTGGCTTTTTTACATTTTTTACAACTGCGCCAAATAAATTTGTTTTTCATAGTGTTTGTATGAATTACAAAGTTATATTTGCGGTTTTAGAAAATATGCTGTATATCAAAAACTGCTGAACTGATTTCGTTCAAACTAATTTTGGTTGAAAGTTTATATTAAGATCTACAGACATATATTTTTTTTAGATTTTTCGCTCCATTATTATAGAAGTTAGAGGTTGTGTCCGCCACACACACATTTTACCACTTTGGAAGCTTATATCTTTTAAACGATTGACTTTATGGAAAAGTGGTTTTTGAAACTCCGATGTTGTTTTTAAAGAACTGTCTATAGATACCACACATGTATCGATTACATGAAAAAAAATATTTTCAGGTTTAGTTCCATGTATGGGGAGCCCCCCTTTATTTTAAATATTTTTTAATTTTTTTCTCAAAATCGTAAAGCGGTTCACAGAATACATCAACCTATCAAGTTTCACATGTATAGTCCTAATATTTTCGGAATAAAATTGCTGTGACAGACGGACGGACGGACAGACAGACAGACAGACAGACGGACAGACATGTCGAAACTATAAAGATTCCGTTTTTTGCCATTCGGCTACGAAACCGTAAAAAGAATCATATAAATCGGTATAGAAAGACCAAAGTTATACATGAAATACGCTTATAATAATAAGCCATCGCGCGTGAATACTGAATCATGCTATAAGGATTATTTTTGAGAATCGGTCGCCGCGCTCGACGCGTCTCGCGGTCGAAGCGTTCTCTAGGTACTTAAGCCTCATGTGAACGTGATCTAAACAATATTACCAATACATTAACTTACGCTGACGGAGTCGCGGGCACAGCTACACTTCTGGACACATCTATTGGCCCACCTTGTATTTTCAGTTTCGTTTGGTCCTAGCTAAAATTTTATATTAGGTCGAGCAAAAAGTTTTTATGCAGTTTTGAACCTGGCACATTCACAATTTCATTCAATAGTCTTTTTTTGAATTTCGAACACAGAATTTAAAGAAACAAAAGACAATTTGGAGCCTGTTTGTTGATATCAAACAATCGAATACTAAGAAAACTTGGTTTTATTGGTTTACTTGGATTTAATTCTTGAAAAAGTGATTGATATCTTTGCTTTTGCAACAAACATTACTTATTCTTAACATTAAGGTGAGGTTCTATCAATAATCTATGGATACTTCACCTGAAGTCGCCGCCCAAGCTGTGGCACTTATTCAGGCCGGACACAGCCAAAGAAACGTGAGTGCTCAACTTAATTTAAGTCGATCTGCGGTCCGAAATGTTTATCGGAGGTACCTAGAGACTGGCGGCTTTATTCGTCGCCAAGGAAGGCCACGATTTCGGGTCACAACTGAAAGGCAGGATCGATTCATCGTGACGACCAGCTTGAGAAATCGTCACCTTAGCTCCATTGAGATACAAAACCAACTTCGCGACTTCCACGGAGTATCTGTGAGCGCTCGAACTGTTCGGAGAAGGTTAAAAGAACGCGATATGGTACCACACAAGCCAGCTAATGGGCCCAAACTAAAGCGAGCCCACCGAACAGCGCGCCTTCATTTCGCACGCAGTCATTTAAATTGGACACAGCAAGATTGGAGCCGTGTACTCTTTTCTGATGAGTCTAAAATTGTGTTACATGGCAATGATGGAAGGAAGAAGGTCTACCGGCGTAAGGGAGAGCGTTTCGCACAATGCTGCTTTGAAGAGAGGGTTGCTTATGGCGGTGGCTCATGGACTGTCTGGGGCGGTATATCCGCGAGCGGCAAAACTCAACTTGAGGTTGTTACAGGACCACGGCTGCCAACATTAAATGCTGAAAGATACATTCGTGAGTGCTTAGAACCTCACGTGATACCATACGCGGACTATGTGGGCCCAAATTTCCTTTTTATGCATGATAATGCAAGAGCCCATGCGGCCGGCATCGTCAGGGAATATCTTCGGGATGTGAACATCACAGTTATGGACTGGCCAGCCAGAAGCCCAGACATGAACCCCATGGAGCACATGTGGGACGAGCTAAAAAGGCGTGTTAGGGCTCGTCAGCCAGTTGCCCAGACGATGCAGGAGTTGAAAACTGCCATAGAAGAGGAATGGGAGATGATCCCTCAAAATTTCATAGAGCGGTTGATAAACCCTATGCCTAATCATATGAGAGCTGTGGTAGATGCCCATGGAGGCAACACGCGTTATTAAATTAAACCTTTATTTGATAAAACATGTTTTTTATTCAAAAATTAATTGCCTTTAACAAGGCGCATATCCGACTTGTTAGGCGTAGGTCCATGTCGTATGGTATTCTGAATTCAAATTTAAAACTATACGATCGAAAAAGATGGTAAAATGTATCAGGTTTAAAACTGCATCAACAGTTTTTGTTCAATCTAGCAATCATATTTCGGTAGGGGCCATCGAAACCTAAACTCTAAGGTGGGCCAATAGATGTGTCCAGAAGTGTATATTGTATCATTACGCTAAGGCCAATAGGAGCGGAGCGCCAATGAAGAATGCTTCAAAATCGGGGTTAAATTTAACGTTAGCCCAAAGTAACTATTCCACGAGGACGAAGTCGCGGACAAAAGCTAGTTTAAAAATAAAAGCGCTAGAGAAGCACCTTCGCCATATGGACGCAATGTTAGTGTGCAAAAGTGATAACTCACAAAATAGATTGCCCACAAATATTGAGCCTTTTAAATTTCGAAATACCTCGCAGGCCAGTAACGTCACTCTGTTCACCACAGAATAGACCGGGTTTGGGTGCCTATTCTTCTGTGGCGAGGTTATGTAGGCTTGTGAACATTTTTGGTGACCAAATTATTTGATCAAGCCAAAATCGATAAATATATCGACTTGGAATAGCCGTTATTATTATTAATGCTAAAGCATTTCACCTGTATTTGATCCAGCAAAGCGCATACGGCCACGGGGTGCCATAGAATATTAGATCTGGCATTGTGTCCTTTTATCGCTCAATTAAAGTAATTAATAATAATGGGTAGTATATTATACATATTATAACGAATGCACGCTGAGTTTACCTTTAATTGATTGATCCACCTCAGTATGTTTTCAAATAAAAAAAAAAACATGAAAGTGGACGTGAGAAACAAATATCAATATACCATATCGATAACAAAAATAGTAAAGTTAATCCTAGTCATATCATTAGTTAATCAGATTGAAAAAAAAACACTTTTCCGTTCCAGTACCTTCTTACTTGGGAGGAGTGCAACACGTTTTCTCCTTTCATTATTTTCCATTAACAGCCATGATATTAATTAATCATCTTTATATAACTACACATATTATTCAATATTATATAGGTACAGTAAAGTCTGGTTACTTCGGCTTTCAGGTACAACATTGTCTCAATGAGATATTTTTTTTAATTGTTGGTAGGTTTGCGTTTGACCACCGTCTCACCTGATGTTAAGCGATGATGTGGTCGAAGATGAAGCACGCTTACCTAGAAGTAACCCATTCACTCTTGACTTAAAGACTCCCAGGTTATAGCTATCAGGAAACAATGTAATGTAATTTAAAGGCGGTCATTATAAATTCGATTCTGATTAAATTTTGTTTAGTTTGCTGTTAATTATAATTTTGAGCCGTTTGGTGTCAAAATGCTTTGGTCATGGGGCGTCTCCTTGTCAAGGTTCTTCGTTCTTTGCTCAAAGAATAAGCATTGCCATACAACATGGTAATGCTGCCAGTCTTCTGGGCACGTTTCTGGACGACAGCGATGTGGAGGAGTAATATATTTTACAGTTACTTATTTACACAACATTGTATAAAACTAAGAATAAATAAAAAATACATTTTTTTTTGACGCATCCTAATATAAGCACCAGTTTTATAGAGACAAAGTGACTTATGTATGTATGTACTTACATATAAGTAGATGGGTCTGCACCACATAGTAAGGGTATGTACCGAATCGAATAATATTAACCTCTACCTCTGTAGGCTTCTTACTTAATATTGGACAACGAGGACCCACGTTAATTATTATATTATACTAGCAGACCCGGCAAACGTTGTTTTGACTTATAATTAATTCACAATAAAAAAAATGCATATTCTCAGACCTACCGAATATACACAAAAAATATAAAAATCGGTCAAGCCGATTCGGAGGAGTTCTATAACAAACTCTGTGGCACGATCATTATAAATATAGAAGATTAGCTTGTAGTGCCACGTTAGCCCACTGCTTGGTTAGACCTCCTTTCATTTCTCCTTTCTTTCTTTCCCACATTAATAATTTATAAAAATGTTCAGTGCTACCTAAGTTTACATAACATGAATCAGCCTAAAATGATTACATTGCGGGGTCAGGCGTTCACGGGGTACGACACGATATGCTACATTTATTCAGATTGCCACGTCAAATACAACTGACAAGTGTCCAATTGTCCATTGTGCGCAAGGCAATTAAACCCTGTCCAATTTTGACCTCAAATCAGAATGAACAACTGGCACTCTTTGAATGAAAATGACATAACTCAAAAATTGCTATTTTTGGATATGAGCAGGAAACTCTTTTAAAAAGTCATTTTGAGTAAATTTAAACGTACATTTACACATATGAGGTAGTAGATACATAGGCTGCGCCTTTATAACTTATAATTAATTTTTTATTTAACTTATGACCATTTTGGCTTACTTAAAAAAAAAAAAAAAAACTATTTTAGGAACTTTTAGGATATTTTAAATGTTAGTGAGTGTTTATTTATGTAGCTTTGCAAAATTATCGTAATTAAGATCTCTGTTACAGTTTCTGTTTAAGGCCAGTTTATACAAAAAAACTATAATTACACTAATTTTGAGTTAGATCACTTTCATTCTAAGAAATAAAACTGTTTCACCAAAAATCGATACCGTTCAAACTTTAGATAAGTTATTGCTTTTTGCTACGTCATTATTCTAAGAGAAAGCTTTTAGTAATATTTGTTTCCCAGTTATTGATTGATTTCAGTTTGTGTAGGTTTGTCCTGAACAAGTTTTTGCTGCAAGATCTAGGTTATGTCAATAATATTGCTATTACGCTCAGATATTGAGCGGCTATTTCAATAAATTGATGCTTCCGTTGTTTTGCCGGATTGAGTTCTATTTTAAAGTAGTTCGTATACTTTTATAACGAGGGGTTTGCATATTTTAATTATATTAATATTGTTTCAAATACTAGAACTATACAAAACTACTTCATAATAATATTATAAGACAAGTCAACTAAAAATTACCGTGTTTTTAGGGTTCCGTAACCGAATGGCAAAAAACGGAACCCTTATAGTTTCGTCATGTCTGTCTGTTTTATGAATAGATTGAGAGCACAAAGACCCTACGTGCCGTGGGTTTCAACCCAAAATGACTGGAAAATATAGTTACCAATGAGGTTACTATACTTATTCATGTAACTCGGATAAAATAGGTTGATACGATGGCACAACAGTATCAAGACAAGATGATTTCACTATAAAAAAATGCACCACTAAGAAGTTTTCCTGTAGCATGAGTGCTATTTTACAAACATTCTGAGTATTTGTAACATAGCACTCATGATACAACTATTTATAGTTCATAAAACATGTTTCGATGCGGCTATCGAACCCGTGACTCGGAGCGCAGCCGTCAATCGTTTAACTACTGCGCCAGCCGTGTCGTCTTCAATTTAAATTCAAATTGAAGTGTACAAAGAGTGATTCTTAACACTTCAATTAAATCTGATTTCCGTTTAAGTTTTTCATTACAAAAGAAGATTGTAAAATGCAAAAATATCCGATTAGGTTGTAGCCCCTTGAAACCCCTGTCCTAAACAAATAATACCGGTAACATTTCTTACATTTCCTCGAACAAAACTTATCATTCTCAAAAATCCTTTCCGGTAAATGTACACTATTTTCTTGATAATTGACATACGTAATCTAACATACGATTTCTTTGTATGTATTGGGTTTAATAACGAATTTAAGCCACTAGGGATCGGCCTATTGTCTTTGTGCCCACATCCAGAAAGAAACGAATACATAGGTTGTATTACGCATGCCTTTTGTGAATAAGGTTATGTTGCCCGTATAAATGTTTTCGTAACCTTTAAATGTACCTGAAAGGAGCAATGATAAAAAAATACTGATTTAACAAGTCTTGAATGGAATCAGAATTTGAACTGTTATTTTTTGCACGTCGTATTTACTTAGGTTTATTATATTCTTGGAATTCGTATTAAAAATTGATTATTATATCTCAAGTAATATATTTACTTTTATTCAATAGTTTTAAATCCACAACGTGTAATTTAAAGGGTATATATACATACTGAGTGCACGGCTTCTTTGGATCATAACAAACAATATAGCAAGGGTTTTGTAATCCTATGTCTACATGTGTGGAGTTTATTAGAAATTTCAATACATTGATACCAGAGACCGAATTTTTCAAATTAAGAAGAACGAAGAGAATTATCGTTTTATTGGCAAGTGACGTGGAAAGTGATGACCCTCATAGTACTGTGACACGTTTGTTATTACTGGTATTCAAGAAACATATGAAACCAATAATTTGGGGTCAATTCTGTGAGTCAATTATTTTGAGCTGAAACTTTGCATAGAGACTCCATACCAGACGTTGTCTTCAGTCCTTTTGGATAGATTTGGGGTTTCCGTTACACGTTGTATACACGTATAATTGAAATGTCTATCTGTTATTTCAAAAGAACTGTGTTTTCTCAAGTGTTTACAATTATTTACACGACACTTAAACACTACCAAACATTTTTAAATTTTTGTGTGTCTGTCTTTTTGGAGCGACTGAATGTTTTTTTTTTACTGATTTTAAATTAAGCCCCTTTTAAAATCGGTAAAAGTCAAAAAAAATCTAGAAGAGAGAAGTTATAGGGCAATATGGCTCCTGTCATAAAGTTTGCAACTAGTTCAAGAGCCACGGAATTTCTATTTTAAATGTGTACCTTATTTGGCAATAAAGAATTTATTTATATTTATAGAAGATATCTAGGTGCATATAAGCAGGATTGGAATTAACGCCGCAAAAACCTCCGACACAAACTTAGTCACGGACACAGCTTGTCAACAATTAAATTACATTTTATAAATAATACCAGTACTCGAGCAATAGAAAAAAATACGTAATTAATAAAATACTTTTTTTTTCTCTAAATATTACGTATTTTCAACTCAAAGTCTCCCAGAAATGTTGAAATGTAAAATCATTTAATTTAGAATTTGCAATAACTACATTCTAGAATATTGCAGTTGCGAAAATAAATTCAAATCTAAAGGTTGCGTCATACAGCTTACCAAATTGTAAGAATCTACAAAGTTCCCCAGGCTCATGGTGAACGATGATCTGGCATTTACCAAGTATTCAGTCGTTTGAGCATTATTACAATATTAAACTCCACATTATTGCAGCAAGCACTCCAAAAACTTACATTGCAAATCGTTTCAGTAATAATACATTAGAGGCTGTAAATTACAGACTTTTGACAGTTTCATCACATTTTTACAAAATATTTATGCCTTTACCTATATTTTTATTTTCCAAACTCTGAGAGTTTTTACTGCAAATCTGTGGTTCCAGATAGCTTTAACCAGGGATCTTTTAGTCAAGAGTGAATAGGTAACTTCTAGGTAAGCGTGCTTTATCTTTGACCACATCATCGCTTACTTATAACGCGAGCCTATCAACAATAAAAAAATTAATCAACTAAAACGACGCGCCACCGACTCAGACCTGGTCCTTACTCGGCGGTAAGCAACCCCTGTTCGCTGTCCGCCAGCCCACGCCTACGTTGACCAGAGACCGATTCGCGATCCCGGGTCGCGAGGAAAAAAGTTGTCTCTCCCTCACTCTTTGGCTAGCATGACTGCTTCGCAAAAGGAGGCGACAGCATCCCATTCCCCCTCGCCCCGCACCATAGATTCAACTTTTTTTTGTCTGATGTGCCCACCCTTACCTCGATCTCTCCTGATGGTAAGCGATAGATGAGGTCTAAGATGGGACGAGCGAGCCCAGAAGATGCCTAGTTACTCGTGCTTTAAAGGCTGAAAGGTCATAAGTGGCAGGGAACACAGAAACCAGCAGAGAATTCCACAGGTTGGCTGTGCGCACAATAAATGTGGAAGAGAAGCGCTTGGTACGACAAGACGGTTTACTGCACGTAATTGATATTTTACGTTCAAACTGCTAGGAAACAGGCCTCCTCTCTGTTAGAGGAAATGGGCCGCCATCCATGCGAGCCCAGTATGGGGGGGTGGATGTCACATATTTTTGAATTGTTGATTCTAAGACATGTCGGTTTACTCAGAGTGTTTTCCTTCACCTTCCTTCATTTATATAGTTTTAGGTTCAATAATAAATAAGTAATGTGCTTGCCAGGGTTTGAACCCACAAACTATACTCGTTAATCATGTCTGTTGGCTTACGCAATGTTCTGACTGTAACTGCAGGTATATTCATAAATTCTTGTTCGTTTTAAGTTTATTTTATAGCTCTAGCTCTGTATATGAATTGTTTGAAAATCGATGAATGTATTGTGTCTTACTTCAGCTTTATTCTTTTATCTTTTCGCTCGACTTCCTTCCTCATTTGGGGCAAACCATTGTTGCAGGTGTCATTAACTGGCGTTTTGATTTTATTATCGTATAGATCCCGTTATACTTTTCTAGGTAAAAGTCTCACAATACTGTAACGTTGTTTTGTATTTTTTGTTATTATTGTTTATTTATTTGTTTACTTAATTATTATTATTGGTTACTAGCGACCCGGCCTGGCTTCGCTCGGGTAATAAAGTTTATATTTGCTTATATATGATTTTGCTTAATCAGTTTCTCGTTCGGTAATTTGCCACACTCATATATTATTCATTATTATTCAGTACCATAACCATTACCACTATTATTAACAGTATTCATTTTATTGATAAAGTGTAAAAAGCAATTTTGATCTACATTAAATCCTCAACATATCTGACATAATTAATTGGATAAGGAATAATACTGTATTGGTAAAAAAAGATTCGTAAATAACCCATCATTTTAATGTAATTTGTAAAAGAAAAAAAAAAATAGTGTGGGTTATTCTTGAGAGATAGACATATGCCACCGCAGACTTTTTTGTATGTCTATAAAAGAGAAACAATCCCGCCATACATTGTATTTTTATAACTCAAAAGATTTTGGCAGCGTTTTCGATTAAAGCTCCCGATAGGTTTAATTCTTTCCAACATGTTGAAGTAATATCGTCGTATTTCATTCAATCTACACAAAACCTTAACTTATTATACACTAAAACCTTCCTCAGGAATCACTCTATCTATTAAAAAACCCGCATCAAAATCCGTTACGGAGTTTTTAAGATCTAAGCATACATAGGGACAGACAGACAGGCAAGCGACTTTGTTTTATACTATGTAGTGATGCACTTTAAAATACAAAAACATCTATAAAAACTCACTGCAGGTTTGTTTTAAATATGTGCCCATCACTAAGGTTGCGGGAATATTGTAACGAGATTCAGCTGCTCCAGAAGGCAAGGCCAACTGAAACAACAGGGTAGGTTTTCAGTCAGCAGAAGTCTGACACTCCCTTTCACTTTACCCAGAGCGGGGGGAGTCATTGGGTAATTTTTCCAAAAAAAGTCAAAGACAAAACCCAAAGGACAAGCATAAATGCTATCAGAATAAATCCCGCCACTTATGAATACATAGTTAGTGGATAAGCTACTACCATACTAATATTATAACTGCAAAAATTAAGATATTTGGAAAAATACATAAAGCATATCTCTTTATCACGGCTAAAAGAATCTGGATAGAATTTAACCCAATGATAGATGATAGTCTGGGATAGCAACAAAAGCCTACATTTGTGTCCCGAATAGCGGAATTTCTACCCGCACGAAGTCACGGGCAGCAGCTAGTTAGAATATTTTTGAACCGCAAAGCTTTCGGTAATCCATAACCTTTTATATCAAGTCTAAACTAATCTAATAATCCTAAACCTTATGGCCACCCTCATTACTTATGTACGTAATAATTTTTGCATAATCCCCAACCTCCATACAAAGGCTAAGCACCCATGCAAATAAAGGCACTAAACTAAATTTATGGCCCCAACAATGTCCAAGTTCATATATTATGAGGACATATAAAGTCGTTTACCACATTGTAACTTCAAAGCTTGCTAACGTCAAAGGCTTAAGCGAGTCTAAGTTCAGTATTACGAAGTATGTATGTTGATATTTTTCGTATTTGAACATGGTTCTAGTTGTTACGTGTATTGTTAAGTTGAGGAAGTCGTGGTTAAACAACGTGTAACGGAAACCCCACATCTATCAAAAAGGGCTGAAGACAACATCTGGTATGGAGTCTCTATGCACAGTTTCAGCACAAAATAACTGACTCAAAGAATTGATACCAAATTATTGGTTTCATATATTTCTTGAATACCAATCATAACAAACGTGTCACAGCACTACGAGGGTCAATAACTTTCCACGTCACTTGCCAATAACACGTTAATTCTTTTCGTTCTTCTTAATTTGAAAAATTCGGTCTCTGGTATCAGTGTACCTATTGGAATTTGTAATAAGTTCTACACACGTAGACTTAGGATTACAAAACCCTTGCCATATCGTTTGTAATCATCCAAAGAATCCATGCACTTGGTATGTATATACCCTTTAAATTACTCGTTGTATAATAATAGTAGCACGGGTCGATTTTCAAGGTTAAGCAAAGTTTGCTAAGGTTGGTCGGTGGATGGGAGCCCAAATTTAACGCATCGATATTCCTACGTGCCTTTAAAAGCGGGTTAAGCTGTTGGTCGTGGCTACAATTTATACATCTTTCATTTCAGGTAGTCAGAAGCCAGAAAATGACACTGGGTGTCGTGCTACCCAGCTACTGAGTTATGGTTTATTAGATAGGCTGTCACTACATGTAAATTACTGGAAGCGAACCGCGATAAGTCAGGAAAAGGTTAATCAGATTATAACCGCTTCTAATCTATACTAATATTATAAAGAGGAAACCTTTGTATTTTTGTATGTTTGTATTGAATAGGCTCAAAAACTACTGGACCGATTTCAAAATTTCTTTTACCATTACTTAGAGGGATTCTTCCGAATCCGTATAGGCTATATTTTATCCCGGAAAATAGATAGGATTTTTCGTGGTAGTGAAAATTGTGGAGTAAGGCGTCGAAAAAACTGCCGTACGTTAACGATTCTCGCGAACGCTGCCTATATTTAATACTAGCTTTTGCCCGCGACTTCGTCCGCGTGGAATAGTTACTTTGGGCTAACGTTAAATTTAACCCCGATTTTGAAGCATTCTTCATAGCCTTCCTTCCTCACGGTTCAGTGATTTTGATGTAACAGACAGATTAACTTTCGTAATTTAGTAGGGAAATATAATATGTCAATCTATAATACTGTTGAAAAATATCGCAATGCGGAACCGCACAATATTATTGTTAATAGCTGTGCCCGCGACTCCGTCAGCGTGTAACTCCTTGTGTGTTATTAAGTTAATGTATTGGTAATATTGTTTAGATCACGTTCACATGAGGCTTAAGTAACTATAGAACGAAAATACTTTAGCGCAAAGCTTCCGGGTAAACTATGTTGAAAGTTGACCCGTCCGGCACGCGAACATAAAGATTTCTAAAACTGCTAACCCGGGAAAGAGCGACGTACAACTGACCATGCGAGAAACAACTGACACCGAGATCTACTCCAGTAACACGAAAAGTCTGCCCTTGAACCTTATTAATTGTCATTGCATAACACACCGATACGGGGAATTGCGTTCTTTTAAATTCGAATGGAAAATTATTTGGTATTATGGGAATTCTGGGAATAAGGACGGTTTCTCCTGCACCGCAACCTGTTAAAATTTGAGCCTCGATTATATTTTGTTGCAACTGGGTGAAAATAAAACTAATATAAAAAAGTGAACGTAAATTAGCCAAAACTTAACCTATCGGTATACTAAAATAACTAATACCTATTTTACAAAATAACAACAAAAGGAATCTAAAAATAAATAAAAGTCAAATCTAAAAACGACTAAAAGTTGCGCTGATAAGCACGGTTTGTTAATATCAATTAAGTATTATTGTCTGTCAATAAGGTCGAACGCTCTGAACGTCTATTCGGATCAACAGGCAAAAATTGTATGACGCTCGCACCTTTTTTTTTAGGTAGGGCCTCTCGTAGTTCAGCACACTAAGGCTGGTCACTTTTCAACCGCGAAGCTCGCGCTCGGACGCCCCGCCTTTTTAGGGTTCCGTAGCCGAATGGCAAAACACGGAACCCTTATAGTTTCGATATGTCTGTCCGTCTGTGTCTGTCGGTCTGTCTGTCTGTCTGTCCATCCGTCCGTATGTCACAGCCATTTTATTCCGAAACTACTAAGACTATACATGAGAAACTTAGTAGGTAGATGTATTCTATGAACCGCATTCCGACTTTAAGAAAAAAATAAAAAAAATATTTAAAATAAAAGGGGGTCCCCATACATGGAACTAAAACTGAAAATATTTTTTTTCATGAAACCTATGCGTGTGTAGTACTTATAGACAGGTCTTTAAAAATGATATAAATGTTTCTAAAACCACTTTTTCATAAAGTCAATCGTTTAAAAGATATAAGCTTCCAAAGTGGTAAAATGTCCCCACCTCCCTCTAACTTCTATAATAATGGAGTGAAAAATCTAAAAAAAATATATGTCTGTAGATCTTAATGTAAACTTTCAACCAAAATTGGTTTGAACGAAATCGGGTAAGCAGTTTTGAGATACAGCATATTTTCTAAAACCGCAAATATAACTTTGTAATTCATACAAACACTATGAAAAACAAAGTTATCAAGCGTAGTTGTAAAAATGTAAATAAGCTGGTTTCTAGAAATTTTTAAGGTTTTTAGGAACCCTTCATGGGCGAGTCTGGCTCGCACTTGGCCAATCGAGTCGCATCGAGCGCGGCGACCGATTCTCAAAAATAATCCTTATAGCATGATTCAGTATTCACGCGCGTTGGCTTATTATTAGCGTATTTCATGTATAACTTTGGTGTTTCTATACCGATTTATATGATTCTTTTTTATGGAATAGTTAATAATGTTAACTTTTTCAATTAGGGGTGACTGAGAGTGTTATAAACGTAAGAGTAGACAAATATTATAATCAGGAAGCTTCGAACTGCTAAGCTATCGGGAGTTACACGTGTTATTGTGAGTCAACCATAAAAGATAGACATATGCTGTCGTGGGATATTTTTTATATAATTTTAAGGAGAACATTTCCGTCATAAATGATTTCTGTGTAGCTTTAACCATTAAGGTTGCACACGCGACGGAAGCTTAAAAAATGGAGTAACTTCTCCCGTTTTCCCAACATTTCCCTTCACTGCTCTGCTCCTATTGATTGTAGCGTGATGAAAAGTATACTATAACCAGCTCAGGAGTATGAAAAATAATTGTACCAAGTTTCGTTAAAATCCGTCGAGTAGTTTTTGTTTCTATAACGGTTATACAGACAGACAGACAGACAGACAGACAGACAGACAAAAATTTTACTGATTACATTTTTGGCATCAGTATCGATCCCTAATCACCCCCTGATAGTTATTTTGGAAATATATTTCATGTACAGAATTGACCTCTCTACAGATTTATTATAAGTATAGATAAACATTGCACCCGTGCGAAGCTGGGGCGGATCGCTAGTGTTCAATATTTTTAAACGTCGAGAAATTCATAGTATATTTATTTATTTTATTATTTATGTACACACAGTAAAATACATTAGGATACAACGTAATTATAATATTTGAGTATGTACAAAGAAACTTCTTCCAGCAGACCTGCGAAAGGAGAAGTGAAAAAGAAATGTAGACAATAGTGTGTGAGAACAAGAAGAGAAATAAATATGAATACGTGAAGTCTAAAACTAAACCTAAAATATTAAATATACCTACACATACTTATAATGCAATAAAAATAACATTTACTTAAATAAAAACATAATGTTAGAATATATAAGTGAAATGAATTTTTCAACTGTAAGTTGGTAAATAAATATATGGACAGTTTAAAACGGGACCCTAAGTCGGTACTTAGGCACAGAATTTCATTGTTAGCGTACGCATTGCGTTATCGACATGACACGTTTGTGTAATGCCTAGAAAACGTTTGTAGTTTGTAGTAGGCCGTAATCTAAATACAGATCCCATTACGTGTGTTGTTGGTAGTCGTAGGTCAATGCCTTTGTTGGCTTTCAAGTAAAACACTAACAATTTGGTGAAGTTTCGCCTTGGGGGAAATGTCAAACGTGACTTTGACTTTCATAAGTGTTTATTCTCAACTAGGTATCTTTTGCCCGCGGCTTCGGTCGCATGGGATGTCTTTCCCGCGTTAATCCCGATTCTGTGGGAATTCCGGGATAAAAAGTAGCCTATGTGTAATTCCAGGATGTCAACTATCTACTTACCAAATTTCATTGAGACTCATTCAGTAGTTTTTACATGAAAGAGTAACAAATATACATACATCCTCACAAAATTTGCATTTATATTTAACTAGCTTCTACCCGCAACTTCGTACGCGTGGGAAGGTTTTCCCGCGCAAATCCCGATCCCGTGGGAATTTCGGGATAAAAAGTAGCCTATGTATTATTCCAGGCTGCCTACTATATACTTTCCAAATTTCATTCAGATCCGTTCAGTAGTTTTTGCGTGAAAGAGTAACAAACATCCATCCATCCTCATAAACTTTCGCATTTATAATATTAGTAGGATAGGATAGGATAGGACTAGCTTTTGCCCGCGACTTCGCTTGCGTGGGAGATTATTCCCACGTAAATTCCGATCTCGTGAGTATTTCGGGATAAAAGCTATTCTATGTCCTTTTCAAGGTCTTAAACTATTTCCATGCCAAATTTCATCTAAATCAATTCAGCGGTGTAGGCGTGAAAAGGCAGACAGACAGACAGAGTTACTTTCGCATTTATAATATTAGTACTTAAGTATAGTATGGATGTTAAGTTGGATTTTGCGTTATTCATAACATACATGTATAACAGGCCTATAACGTTCTCACTGCTGAGACACAGACCTCCTCTCTACAACGTGTAACGGAAAGGGTATATACATACCAAGGGCACGGCTTCTTTGGGTGATATCAAACGATATTGGAAGGCTTTTTTAATCCTATCTCTACACGTTCGGAAGTAATGAGACCGACAAAAGAACACCGCCTGTACGGTAGGCTACTACAGTACTAGGCGCACAGAATTACGGAAGAGATTTATCGTGATATTTGCAAGTAACGTGGAAAGTTATTGACCTACGTAGTGCGGTGACACGTTTGTTATGATTTCAATTTAAGAAACTTACGAAACCAAAAATTTGGTATCAATTTTTAGAATATTTTATTTTGAGTTGAAACCCTTCCAGTATCGTTTGATATCATCCAAAGAAGCCGTGCCCTTGGTATGTATAATATACCCTTTCCGTTACACATTGTATAGAAAGGTGATATGTTGCCGTAACGAAATTATGTTCATGACAAGTAAGGCATCGAGGAACGTACAAAGCGCTTTTGTTATGACTTGATCGTATCATATCATACCCACGTTCAGCTTGAATTTAAATAAAAAACTTTGTTGAAAAAAAAAAGCGTTTTAAAAATCTAAAAAACGTTGGGTTTTTTAGAATTTTTTTGCTCATTTGAAATGCAAGAAACAAGCACATTTTTATTTTAAAAAGTGACGATCAGGCGGACCCATCCGATTTAAAAAATATATATATTATGTTAAATTGGGTCCCGTCTGCTTGTCACTTTTTAAAATATTTTTATTTTAATTTTTAGACTTTTAAATAACTTTTTTTTTCAGCTTTTTAGTTTAAATATGAATTAACAATTTTTTAGTTTTCCCGGTCGTGTCACATTGGCACCCCACCGGATTCAGAAAGTGAAAGAGCTAAGTCAATATTTTTAAACATTCTCATTGTATTATTGTTAATGGTATTACACTAATGATAAACATGATATACCTTTTTGAAATTTTTGTGTTGAGCCCTTTAATTTGATTTGAAAGAAATTTTTTTTTCACCATGTCTAATGGCTTCGCACAGCCGCCATGTTTGTTTCATTCAAATGTCACCTATTTAAGACTTGGGTTGCTAAGACAAATCTAATGATACCTCAATTATGTAAATCCGTTTAGCGGTTCTGGAGATATGAGGTAATAAAGAATATTACATATATACATACGAAAACCATAACCCTTCCTTTGCAGTCGGGTAAAAAGAGAGAGTTAGAGAGTAGTAGTCGCCAGGTGGTTACAGGAACGACTTACGAGTAGATCATGGGTTTGAACTCAGGTAGGTACATTACTTTGTGTAATTCTTTCATCGTTATCTCTTTTCACAAAACGGTGAAGAAATGATGTGGAATATCCTGGAACCAACAATTCAATGACATGCGACATTGAGCGATCCACACCGGGCCCATCCAGATGCCAAGAAATTTTATAAACACAAATTGCTGCATAATTAACAATTTCGTTTTACAAAGGGTCGTTCGACAACTGATGCCGGCTGGTGTTGAACTGTTAGGACACATTTATAATGTATGGGACGATGAGTGCAATGCGTTGGGATTTTTTTGCGATTTTTCTGAGGCATATGACTGTGTTCCTCATTAGACATTAATCAGGAAACTGCACCACTACGGATTTCAGGACGCCTCTCTGAATCTTCTGACCTAATACTTGAGTGAAAGGATTCAGAGAGTCGATGTGAATGGCAAAAGATCGCCAGCATCTGTGGTCAAAATGGGGGTCCACCAAGGCTCAATTTTGGTTCCCTTTTTGTTTCTTGTTTATATAATTTATTTGCCGAGCCTGATAAAAAAACATGACATTGTATTATTCATTTCATTTATTTTGTCACCACAATATTTTTCAATATTCGCTGATGATACTTCTCTTATTTCAACAGCAGTCAATAGCAGGTTACTGAAGAAGCAAACAGTGCCCTTGCAACTTTAGTTAGCGGATTTAATGTTAATAATCTTCTTCTTAATTAGAAAAGAAAAACGAAATGTCTAAAATTTACGTTACCTCATGTTAGACAAGTGAATACTAGTGTATCAATAAAAGGTAAAAAGTTGAAACACGAAGATATCACAGTATTCTTGGGGAAAACTTTGGATGCGAAGCTTCAGTGGGGCCCCCATATAGATAAATTGTCAAAAAAAGCTAAGTTCTGCAGCATATGCTGTTAGGAAAATTTGTGGATTAACTGATATCGGAACAGCACTTTTAGTCTACTTTTACTTACTTTCACAGTATGGTGTTATACGCCATTTTACTTTGGGAAAATGCCTCCGACATTCACACAATATTTGTATTACAAAAAGGGCTATTCGTGCAATTTTAATATTCTATTATTAATCTCTTGAATGCACTCAAAAATATTAATCTGTTTAAAAAATACAGTGATATTCATAATGTAAATACAAGGAACAAAGACACATGTCATTCCTAAAACAAGGTTAAAAAAATATGTCATTCGTTTAGATGCCAATGTATACGTTGTTAACACGCTTTTATTAGGTCGACCTGTATGTAACTAACTATGTAATGAAATCCAACCATCACCATCTTCCAAGGGTCGTAGCGTAATGAAAATTGGCAGCTGTATGTAGTTCTGATGACAATACAATAATATGGTACTGTCAAAATACTGATGATGGAGCCGGAAGATATGAACTGGAACTTCATGATGTAAAATCGTATCATAGCTGTTTTGGATTTATTAGAAAAGTCTTGTAATGAACTTTGACCACGATTAGGTTTCAAGGTCTGATGATGAAGCCGGAAGATAGGCACTGGCATTACATGATGGAATATCGTATTATAGTCGTGTTTGCACTTGTGAGAAAGGCCACGTAATGGACTTTGAACACGATCAGGTTTCAAGGTTATAACAAACCTAAAGAAAATCCGTTATCGGTTTTCTTAACCTTTTTGAATTATCGCGTAATACATAGATTTATTATTAGGTCGATCTGTGACGAAATAAATATGCAATAAAATCTAAGAATCTGAATTAAACGTACGTCTAATTGTTGTATCATCATGAAACTTGGCAATTATGTGTAGATTAGGTGACAATACAATATTATGGTACCATCGAGCTGGTCTGACGATGGAATTGGAAGGTGGCTGATGGAACCTTGGACTGCCTACTAGTAAACATTTCTAATTTCTGCTCATTACATTAGTCTTAAAAGCGTGTTTTTGGTTTTTTAAACTATTAATTTATTTAAATTTATTATAATACAATTACTAGCCATATTCAAGAACTAAGCATTAATAAACTCACATTATTTATAAAACGTAGGTAAGCTATGTAAGAATACTTTTTACACAGTCAAAGATTATACTGAGGATAAAACGGCTTGAGAATGAGCTGCTCCAGTAATATACGTGGGCCTTTTTTATTTATTTGATTAATTTAGATTTAATTAATTTTAATTTTTAAATTTTGATATCTGATTTTTTTACTGATTTAAATATTTGCTTTCTCAAGTATTGTATATACCTATTTATTTTGTTTTTTTTTTTTTATATTTCATTATTGTAAATGTGAGGACTAAGTAGGTTATTGTTTCTTCTTTGTGTAACTTTTACTATAATTTATTTAATGACGTCAAGCAGTTTGAGACTTATGTGGCCTACCCAAATTTCCTTACTCTGGTATTATTCATCAAATCGTTTAGCTCCTTAAGTTCTAAGTTGAGCTACACGCTAACTGACAAATACTTGCACTGTGGACAGATCCACTCAAATTTGCATGGTTATTTCCTCAAAAGAACACCACAGACATGAACCTACATTACTACTACTTTTCATATGATTGGACCAATACAAATTATATGGATTTTTAAAGAGAGAGTAGTCAGTTAGGAAACACTGGCCTCATCTAGCTAAACTAAACTTAATACGCAAATAAATTAATAGTTTAAAAAACACTAGAAAAACACGCTTTTATAACGTAAAAACAAAAAAGATCGTGTTCAAAGTCCATTCGTGGCCTTTCTCACAAGTGCAAACACGACTATGATACGATATTCCATCATGGAATGCCGGTGCCTATCTTTCGATTTCATCATCAGACCTTGAAATCTAATCGTGGTCAAAGTTCATTACAATACTTTTCTAAGAAATCCAAAACAGCTATGATACGATTTTCCATCATGAAGTTCCAGGTTTTTTTTTTTTTTATTATTACGAATGAGCCCGCTCTTGACCTCGATCACACCTGATGGTAAGTGTTAGATGAGGTCTAAGATCGAACGAGCGAGCCCAGAAAATGCCTATTCACTCTTGCTTTAAAGGCTGACGGGTTATATGTGGCAGGGAACACAGAAGCCGGCAGAGAGTTCCACACCTTGGCTGTGCGCACAATGAATGTTGAAGAAAAGCGCTTAGTACGACAAGACGGTATATCGAACAAGTGTGGATGGCATCCTGCGGTACGTCTGGTAGACCGGTAGTAAAAGGGGGATGAAGGGATCAGGTCGTGGAGCTCCTGCGCACACTCTCCGAAGTACAGTCTGTAGAAGATAGACAGGCAAGCAACGTTTCGCCGGTGAGCCAGGCTGTGAAGCTTACCCGCCAGAACCTCGTCACCTATGAGCCAGTTCATATCTTCCGGCTCCATCATCAGATCAGTTTGACAGTACCATATTATTGTATTGTCATCAGAACTACATATAGCTGCCAATTTTCATTACGCTATGACCCTTGGAAGATGGTTAAATTAGTTACCTTAGATTTCATTACATAGTTAGTTACATACAGGTCGACCTAATAAAAGTGTGTTAAAAACATGACGTGTAAAAGTGTTATTTATAACCAATTTACAAAATATGCTTTTTTTTAATAGGTTCGCGTTTGACCACTATCTCACCTGATGGCAAGTGTTGATGTGGTCGAAGATGGAGCACGCTTACATAAGAGTAACCTATTCACTCTTGACTTAAAGACTCCTAGGTTGTAGCTAAATATTTCATTTCATTTCAATCGCTTGTTTTTCGGGGCAAAATCAACCACCCTATTCCTTTAGTTGCACTAGCGACAGTGTCCCGGGGCTGCAATATATCATTAGAAATTTTCGCACCTGTAGAAGCGTTATATGTGTACACACTCTCATAGGTCATACAATTACTAAGACATATAACTAAAACAAAGGCATCACATCACAATGGTAAGTCTAGACCAAATCTGTAGAAGCCTTAATGTACTGAATTGTAATTGAATTGAGTCATGAATATCACAGGTGTATTTGAATTTTAGAGTGAGTGAGAGATCGTGAACCTTCTTGAGTGTTCGTATATCATTTATGAAGGCTTTGATGAATTAGCAGCCAGAGCTGCAGCATTGACACGGCTGTCTTGAGACTGTACTCATATTATGTATGTTCTCACTACTTATATGTGTTCTGAATTGAGCCCATTACAAATATTTAAAATACTGATAGCTCAAAAGGAAAGATCACTTTCATCTTTTGGGCTTTAAATTGTGATATTTTGCTAATATAATAATATCAGAATAGGTTTCTATTAGAAACTGCGTCTATTACATAGTGACTTTACTCCACACTACACGATCTGAATAAAATTGATATACAATGAAAAACAAAACACACACACAACATAAAAGCCTCTTATGCAGAATGCTTGACACTACTTACCTACTTTTTAAAAAAGTACGCGAGTCGAACAGTTATGATCTTTAAGTACATACGCGCAAAGTTCAAGAGTTTTTGAACTTCAAGCTGTCATCAACTTCCAGAACACTTTCAAACTACATTTATACATAATATGTATATTATAATATGTATATGTATATTGTATGTATATGTCATATTATGACAAAGACCACATAATTATGCAAAATACTTCACATGATGTTTTCATCAACTGCTCAGCCTTTTCCCAAATATGTTGGATTAATATAATATAATAATAATATCTTTATTTCAAACTCATCCAGAAAAATACATGCATCTCAATAGCTAGAATAAGTACATGAATTTGACAGTAATACATAGCCTGCCTGTAAACGAGGCAAAAACCTGTATCTTGGGAGGCAGTATAAAAGTGAAATTTTTATATTCTTTATTCATAGCCCGTGTAAGACGGTGTGACTGTGTGATTACTTGTAATGACTACTTATGTGACCTCCATGACCCAGTAGCTGGTTTGTTTCGATACTCCTTGGCAAGACTGGTATTAGATTTTCTGACTTCCACCCGTAACGAGAGTCAAAGATGTACAAATGACAGTAGGTACCTATGACTTAAGGTACATTCTAAGACACGATGGAATCTCGAAATGTTAAGAATGGCATTCCTCTGTGTGTTACTCAATCACGCCCAAACTACTGAACCAATTTAAATGAAATTTGGTACGGACTTAGTCTAGAACCTGAAAAAGGACATAGGCTGCTTTTTAATGCGAAAAAAGGGCTGTAAGGGGTTGAAATAGGGGATGAAAGTTTGTATGGAAATTACGCCATTTTTAAAGCTAGAAGCTCGAAACTTATTTTTAGACTTTTGATTAGAAAAATGTACTTAAATAAGCTATTAGCAGTAAAATATTGTAAATAGCTTATTTATGTATGAGTTTTATTTTCAAAATAATTAGTCTAAAAAATTATAAATGCCGCCGAAAGTAACTATTCCGCGCGGACGAAGTCGCGGGCACAGCTAGTAAGTTTATATAAGCCCGGGGCGTACCCACAGTGAAAACATACAACTGTGTAAACTTTACAAATTGTTTGCTGCCTTCAAAATAGGCTGGGAACTGCCGCTTGTCGTCTAAACTGTACCTACAGCATGTACTGACGTAAAAAGAAAATTTTCCGATGGGACTCTTCTCGTGAACACTTTTGACCTCTATCTTTTGGTGAATCAGCTACTTAGTTTGTTTAAGAATTTCGTTCAAGCGTCATTACCGTTGTTTTGACCAGGTTAATTTCTAAAACCTTCTGTGATTAATGAGTTTGGTTCCATTTTGGTTCCAATATCGATGGTTCAGCTTCAACAACTGCGTGGCCTTTGCTAAATTATGTCGTGTTTAGATTCATATTTTGTAATTGGAAGCAGGTTAATCCCATTATTTATTGAAAATATCTTTATATTTGCTGCTTATTAATACACTACAAATATATATGAGATAATAGGAGACTTAAAACACCAACAATAAGAAGTTACTAGAATCGGCACCATCCCAATTTCGTCCCCGCTGCAGGTTTGATCGGCTCTATTTTTTTTTAAATTTAGTTCCATGATACTTTTTACTTTTATTAGTTTATAGAATTTTATATTTTTTTAATGATTATACAACAAGAATATTTAATGAAAAATATAATTATTAACCTAAAACGTTCTAGGTTATCGGCGGATTGGCGATTTAGGCCGTTGTATTTGAAAGAATAATTCAATGTACAGTGATTTCTCCAGTTCATTGCGGTGGTTGAGGGTTGGGCATGAGTAAACACTTGAACGTCTCTTGTAGCAGTCAGTTACCCATCGCTCTGTGTAAGGTGTTCACATTATAGTTTATCTAAGAGGTCACACGAAATAATATCCTATTTAAATGATATTTTGAAGGACGAATCAGATGGTGAACCTTTACAATACTCTGAGATTGATTATGTGTTGTTGGAAACCAGTTCTTGTTATTCTTCAGACGAGTCTGAAAATACAATTCAGAGAGAAATATCTTAAGGTGACTGTCTTTATTAAATGAATAAAAATTATTGTAAATATGGTAAAAGATCATTGGCAGATTCGAAGAAGTGGACGAACTCAAGATGTTCGAGGGCGTTGCAGCTATTCGTTGGCAGGTAGAGGATTAGCTATAGTTATTTCTACTGATGGTATAGCCCGTAAAAATTTAATACTATCATTTTATCAAAGAAATCTGTTAAAAAAAACGAAGCAATTCAGACGCCTAGTTGACACTTGGCATGACCCAAGAGCTGACTTTTACTTTAGACAGCGGTTAAGAATTGCTAATCAGTATTGGCAACGTCTCTTGGGCACATTGCCAGTGGATAGTGATGTGGAGGAATTTTTCAGGGGCGAGTAGAAGAAAGTGTGCACGCAGTCGATCACCTCCGCGTTAGATAGACCTTTGAAAACCTACAACATAATCGACTATAGTCCAAATCTTCCGAGGCGCTGAAAACCGCAACAAATGGAGACGAATCGCGAGGGTTATATTCAGAGAAAATGTATCATTGCCAACCACGACCATTCTGTCAAGAATGCGCGTCTGATGGAGGGGTCAGAGCTTTCAGAAATCATCATGATGACTATAATCAGCCTATAATGTCCCCACTGCTGGGGTAGAGATCTCCTATTTAGGAGAGGGAATGGGCCGCAATATGAACGTGAAGAGTGAAATGTCGCATGTCTTCAGATTTTAGTCCTAGGACAAGCCGGTTTCGTCTCAATGTTATCCTTCACCGTTTTCGGAGAAAGTGTTAATAATGAAATACACAAAGTAATGTGCCTGTCTATATTCAACTTCCAACAGTTGATCGATTTCAAAAGTGCTTAGGAATATATTGATGTGTGATGTTCTATATCCTACTTCCTACTAATATTATAAATGTGAAAGTTTGTGAGGATGTATGTATGAAATGAAACGAAATGAAATATTATTTTTTATAAATTGATTATAAAAAACACTTTTACACGTCATGTTTTTTTTTTGCATGTTAAATTTAGTTTACCTAGATGAGACCGATGTTTCCTAACTTACTACTCTGAGAAGAAACACCGAAACAAACTCAGAGGTCGTACGTATGTTTGTTGCTCTTTCACGCAAAGACTACTGAACGGATCTCAATGAAATCGAATGGGTAAGTAGATAGTACAGTAGACAGCCTGAAATTACACATAGGGTACTTTTTATCCCGGAATTCCCACGGAATCGGTATTTATGCGGGAAAAAACTCCCCGACTACGCAAAAACCAGACTGCGCAAAACTATTCAATGTTCCAAACATATCACGTTTCGAGGGTAACAAATCTGTGATTGAAATAAAAATAAACGGCTTCATAAATATAAAATTGCTTGCAAGATGATTAATTCGCAACATCTAAATAGTTTATTTTTTCCAACGTATTATTATTAAAATATTTTGTTTCATTTGATAGAATGTTTTTTGTGTGTGGCATCTCACAGGTCAACCTCTAAGGTTGTCTGGTGCTTAAGCAGGCTTGCCTGTGGTTGCCTTAATTAATAAATTAATTAGTCTCCAGCCACGGCTTATTACAAACTTACAAACTAGGCGACTACACACTAAGGGCACCCCCTGTGGGGTACGGACCTCGGCTTAGGGCGTCGCAGGGGGAGTGTAACTAGGGACAAGCAGAGAACAGATAATTATTATTATTAATAAGGGAATTTCAAGCTACTGGCTCAGCGTCACGGGCTGGCCCTGGTAAAAGTCAGGGCGGGATTTGATATCAAATATAGAACTTTAATCTTAAATAGGTGTCCATGCAATTTTGAAACAGTACAGCATATTTCGACGTCACGGTTGGTGCAGTGGATGAGCAATTTGGCCTGCGGACTTGAGAAAGTCCATCATCCCATCATAAAGACCCGAGTAGGTGTAGCGTGGTGCGACCGTAAATTGTCACTGCTGAGGTGATTGTGGAGAATGCTAACGTGTCCCCGCACCCCAGTAACAAGTGACGAAGGGAAACACCGTATGGTTTTAGGTAGTAGATATCTGACGGACCCCTCCGTCTACCCAAAGGCGGAAGACATACATGAGGATTTCCACAGGCAAGAAAAAAACGTTGGCGATTGGCTGTTGCATTGCGTTTCACGCACCGGACTAAACATTTTTATGGCCTAAAAATGTTACAGTTACGGCTGTTTGTGAAAATGCAATCACGAAATAGGAGGAACTCCTCGCATAGAGAAATATTTTAAAAACTTCAGAAATATGGAGTTTCTCTTGAATATTTATGTATAATATGTAAAAAAAAATTCGAGGGAACTCTTCAAATATTATAGGCACACCTATAACGTTTTGGGTATTTCTTATAGTACCTTATGCAGTTGCTCTCGAAAAGTACCATTTGAGGAAGTGGAACTGATGATGAAGACCCCAGATGGCCACCGAAACTACTCAATAATAAGTATTTCGTGGATTGCGATTAGATTACTTAAATATAGATGTTAAGCACTTTATGCTCGTAACAATGCATATGGTGAAGTAGAGCTGATGGTGATGTACCAGGAAAACTCCTCAAAAATTAACGGCTCTACACCGGGAAAAGCAATATTTTGTAAAAGGTGATAAGTAGTTGACATTTTGGCTTTTGTAACTAGATAAATTACAAACCGACCCACTAAAAAGGGTGAAAAAATTTTTTTTTTGCTAAAATTAGAACCGACTTCCATATAAAAACACTACAAAGGCAAAAATAACTTTAATTTCGGAAGGCGGTGTCAAAAAAAAAGAAAATTTAAAACAAATGACACCGACTACCGAAATTAAAGTTGTTTTTGCCTTTGTAGTGTTTTTATATAGAAGTCGGTTCTATTTTTTGCAACATTTTTTTTTCTTATGCGGTATCATTAGAATTTAAAACGGGATATTTACCATTTGTATTTATTGTTTGACTTCCGTTCATTCATGATCATGGCGCTTGCAACAGTGCCAAAATATCGGAAACTCGAAACAATAAATACACATAATAATACATTAATCTCGTTTTAAGTTCTAATGATACTGTTAGTGAGTTAGTGTTAGTTAGTATTTTAGGTTAAAAACTTATATTTTACGGTGTCCCATCTCAATCCTGCCATTCATTATATTTGAGAATAATGTTCAACAGAAATTTTGATGAAAACTTATACACATAACAGCTAAACACCCCTTATACAACTGCCATACAACCCGTGTCCTAAACACTTTCGATCGACCAAAATCTGGTGTACGTGAGTCAGCTACAAAGTTCCCGGGCGGGTATACTTGATGTGCTGTCAAAAAACTGGTGCGCTTTTTATTGATGTGGGTGTACAGGGTGTACGGAATTAGCTTATTACGGAATTGTTATTATAATTAACTATATTGGCTTTGTTTACGGTTCGTAAAAAATAGTTCAGCTTAGTAAATTCTGTTAGGCACGAAAGAAATCAACCTTAATCCAAATAGCTATAAGGATTAACTTTTACGTCCGTTTGCTACCATCCTTTTAAACTCCTATTGCATAATATAAAAAAAATGTTCTTCTTTGGACTACAACGGCAACTATTAATAGTTCACTTAGTTTTGACACTTTAAGCATGACAGAACACCTAAAATCTGTCGTCTATTTTTTTGACAGGCTGATTTATTGTGACTCAAAGAGACGTAAGCACTAGTGAAGTGGCCCCCTAGGGCCATTGCGTGGCACCGGAACTTAAGGCAAAAACGACATCTGCAATCATCTGAGGTTTTTCAACAATTTCGACCAAAACAATGGACGTACTAAAACAATCCCTAAAGGTATCCCGAAACCGTTCCACCCAACAATCAGAGTCCACCGTACAACAGAACCCCAATTACGATTCGCCAGCAATACAACTGTTTTGTTCAAACTGTTTAGTTTATCCGCGACCGGTTATCTGCCTGTACGTGAGTCAGCTACAAAGTTAGTAGATTAAAGTTCAGTTTAGAAACGACGAGGTAATTATGGAGCCGTTACCGTATTTAACCCAGTTAATAACAGGAAATCAAAGGTTATGGAGCATTGAGGTGTCAAGTTAATTCTGTTAGTTAAAGCTTACATATAGAAAATTGAAGCTGCATAGTGGAAATATAAAGATAATTGTGTACGTTAAAAATTGCATATTGCGATGCGTTGAAATTGTTTTGTTTGTATGTTTGAAACAGTTGACTCCTTAACTAATCACTCTAGAGACATTAGGAGACTAACACTGGACAGTTAACTAGTTTTCTGAACCTCCTTGGGGTACTTATTGGACTGACACAGATGTGTTTGTTTTTAAATTTATTTTTAACAGTTTCTGCCCGTGAATGGGCTAGTGTAAAAAGTTATAATTTAGCAAAAAAAGTAGTTTAGCCACACAGCGATAAGCAGCTTTCTAATGGTGACTTTTTTTTCCAGTAGATATAGTCATTTTGAGTTCATTCATAACAAACATTAAAAAATTAAAACATAAATACGAGGATACTTAGTTACTAACTGGCCAGCTATTATTTCAAATTATAGGCAGATATACCCTTCTAATGTGTTTTGTAACTTTTTAGGATTCCGTAGCCGAATGGCAAAAACGGAACCCTTATAGTTTCGTCATGTCTGTCTGTCTGTCCGTCCGTCCGTATGTCACAGCCATTTTATTCCGAAACTATTAGGACTATACTTGTGAAACTTAAATATAGGTACCTAGATGTATTTTGTGAACCGCTCTCCGATTAAAAAAAATAAAATAAAACAATATTTAAAATTAAGGGGACTCTCCATACATTGAAATGAAACTGAAAATATTTTTTTCATGAAACCTATACCTACGTGAGCGGTATTTATAGAAAGGTGTTTAAAAATAAAACTGAAGTTTCTAAATCCACATTTTCATAAAGTCAATCGCTTAAAAGATATACACTTCCAAAATGGTAAAATGTGTCCCCTCTAACTTCTATAATAACGGTGAAAAAAATCTAAAAAAAAAATCTGTAGATCTTAATGTAAATTTTCAACGAAAATTAGTTTGAATGAGATCGGGTCAGCAGTTTTCGAGATAGAGCATATTTTCTAAAACCGCAAATATAACTTTGTAATTCATACAAACACTATGAAAAACAAAGTTTTTTGGCGTAGTGACTACGGAACCCTTCATGGGCGAGTCTAACTCGCACTTGGCCAATTTTTATTGCATGCTGTGTCATTAGACGACGAAGAAATTATTCTTAAAACTTTAAATCTTATGCAATTGAACTGAACAATGTTTTTTTTTTGAGAAATAAGGAATACATTAAAACCTAACAATACAAATAGTTCCTGATTAGAATATTAAGTTAAGATCTGTTTTCGGCCGAGCCATCGACAAAATATTGTTATATATGAAAGAACTTTTCCTTTATGAGCATAAAGTTTATACTACTCACATATTACTCTGAACAGCCGAAAACCGGCTTCTCTTAAGAGACGGTTCCTGTAGTCCCTGTGCAACGCCTGTCAGGGCACCTGTCTGGGGAGACTGTGAAAAAAGGGTATCCCCTGAGATCGCTGAGTACGGTAGCACGTGACTACTGAACCACCGTGCCCCCTGAGTCATCGAGGTTATAGCTGACATGGAGATGGCCCACCAATAACGGTGCCCACATCTCCTCCTACAGATAAAATTCGTATTATATAATTTATGTTATATTTTATTGATAAGCCGTTCGCTGATTAAAATATTTATTTTAAATATTTACTTAAAGGAACTTTTGCGAATAGCGTATATCAGTCTCATCATAATTAACCTAAACATACATAAGGTAAAATTATAAGTAGGCCATAAATTCAAACAAAACTTTCGCATTAACTTCATTGAGTTGGGACAAGATTTTATGAAATACATATTAGGTACGTCAGTCTTGTTTAAATTCAAAGCTGATATTAAGTTATTTAATTACGTCGTTGTAAGTATGTTTAAGTTGTTAATTTTATATATGTACTAATTTAGGTAATACTTATTGCTATTATTTCATTTAATGCTGTAATTACATTTTAAAAGCCAAATAATTCATTTACCGCGATGTATTGTGATGTATTTTGTCTTTTTCCGAGAAACGTAGAATAAATTGAAGGAAGCCTATACTCGAGAAGGGGCTTTAGAAGGCTTTTAAACACTTTACAAATACATAGGTTTTTTTACACGTATCATAACTTTTGAAATGCTTTTTTGCTCACGCATTGTAAGTATTTGTAGACCATATATTACAGTACAGCATAGTGATTGTATTTAACTGACACATATATTGCACACGTAGGTTCACAAATAAATGAAAATAATTAAATTGAAAGTACTGTACCTAACGAACACACAAACATACTAAGAATCAGCAAGTTTGCTCTGCAAGTTTAAACTTGAAACAAAATGGAGCAAATGTTGTAAAACGCAACAATTATAAAGACTTGTTTACTACCGTACGTTCAAAGTAAACTCATGCTAGCTAAAATAAGTTTATTCTCCAGCAGTTTTGTTTTGTTCCATGTTAAGCTGTGAACTGGTTATCTCTGGTATTAAGTTAGTCTGCTACTAAACCCCGGGATTAGAGATAGTGTAGGCTAATGATGTTGCTAGCATAATTACTTATTATATCTTGGTTTAGTCTGAGATTTCTTGTGTGCCTTTTTCTTAAACCCTTACAAGATCGTTGTGCCTTGCTGGAAATTACTTATGTTTGCTATTTTTGCTATAAATACAACGTGTAACAGAATAAACGCATATGCTGAAAGTAGTTGGTTCAGAATCGGCTTCTGAATCTATTTCCGTCATAAAAAATAGGTGTTAAATTTTAATGGAAAAATCTTTTATTTAGATTAAAATGGAAACACAGTGTCATGGCAAATTAATACAATCCTTAATTCAAGAAAACGACGAGTAACTAAAACTATCTCGGTAAGTGTCTCTGCGATACATTTTGATTTCAAACCGTTCTGGCCTTTAATAGTAAATTACTCTGTAAAAGCATGGCTCATCCGAATTGTAAGTGTTAGATTGATTTACTTAAAAAATTAAACTTTGTTACATTGTGGATATTCCACCCACACGCACAAAACGTTTTGAGAATACTTTTATTGAGCGTACGGCCAAGGAATAAAATTCCCTGCGAAAGTCTGGGTTTCCTTATAGCTATAAACTAGGGGGCTTTCAAGTCAAGAGTGAGTAGTTTGCTTCAAGGTAAGTGTGTTTCATCTTCAATAATGTCATGGCTTACCATTAGGTAGATCGAGCCTAAACGTGAGCCTATCAACAATAAAAAATACAACAATTCGAAAGCATAGGACCAAACGATGTTCCGTTGTTTTGGCGAGCCTGCTACGGGCGTTTTTAAAACTCAATACAACTAATCATCGTTGCTTATAAATTTAATAAATCTAGCCACGAAAAAGAGCGCACCAATTGTAAAAATTAAAACCCCAAAGCAAGCAAGAGTTGGGGCTACATGAGGGCCTACATTATTAATATTGCATAAGATAACTTTAATTTGTGTTATGTGTACTGAATATAACATGAGCTTTCCGTAATGGTGGCGCAATGCGGGACTTTTTATGCTCCGTTGCTAATAAGCAGGTGGGATGTTCACCTCAAATAATTGTGGGTCAAACATACGTGGTTCTAAATTAGTTTTTGAAAGAACGGTTAAGGCGTGGTAAATGTGGGGAGTTGATTATTTTGATATAGGTCAGATAGATTGACCTCCAATATCGCTTTTTTGTAGGTTTTGACGATAATATTTCATAGAGGGATCACGATTAAATGAAAATACAATCTGTATATATCAAGGAACTCGTAGCAAAGTAATAACAGCCGCACGTTTCGTTTCGTTTTTAAATATTACTAGCGATGTGGGTAGAATTCACATTACTAGAAATCTTGTTAACCCCTCCAACTAAGCTTAATATGCTTGTATCTGGTGTGGGTTCACGGCAGTAGCGTGATGGGTGGGGTTCGAACCCGCGACCTCTCGATTACAATCTTTATTTATTTATTTTTATTTATTTATTTATGTACACACATGACACTTACAAAGGAAAAAAAAAATACATACAAAAGAGCACAAAGGTGCTGCTTATTTCCTAAGAAATTTCTTCCAGCAGACCAGTGACAGGAGACTTGAAGAGGAGATGGTAGACACAGTGTGTATAAATACTAATTACGATATAAAATACATAGAATTAAAATACATATTTATATTAATGCTTTACAAATATATACCTATAATAAATATACAACGTGTAATTTAAAGGGTATATACATACCAATTGCATGGCTTCTTTGGATGATAAACGATATGGCAAGGGTTTTGTAATCCTAAGTCTACGTGTGTAGAACTTATTACAAATTCCAATACACTGATACCAGAGACCGAATTTTTCAAATTAAAAAAGAACGAAAAGAATTATCGTGTTATTGGCAAGTGACGTGGAAAGTTATTGACCCTCGTAGTGCTGTGACACGTTTGTTATGATTGGTATTCAAGAAATATATGAAACCGATAATTTGGTGCCAATTCTGTGAGTCACTTATTTTGTGCTGAAACTTTGCATAGAGACTCCATACCAGATGTTGTCTTCAGCCCTTTCGGATAGATATGGGGTTTCCGTTACACGTTGCATACCATATATCTCTGACCAGCTTTTTGAAAATACTAATGAATTTAGCTTCGCGGATTTTAGCGGGAAGTGAGTTCCACAGTCGTACTGTATGAAAGGAGAAGGAGTGGGAATAGAAACAGGTTTTATGGGATGGGAAATTGAGATGGAGTTTAAGGTGGGATCTACAAAGGGCATCAGTAGGACGAATGAATGAAAAACAATCGCGCAGGTAGCTAGGATATGCAGGGTTGAATAAAAATTCGAGTGGAATACTCTTCCGTCTTCGCAGGAGCGAAGACGGAAGAGTATCGGCTTAATCAATAATCGGCTGGATTAAAGTTTGAGTTAAAGAGATTTTAGTTTTGAAAGGCAAGTAGCTTTGAAGGGATTTTAAAGAGTGGAAGGAAAAGTGCACCTTTCGACTAACCTTACTTACTTGCGCTCGCCAAGAAAGATTACTGTCAAGTAATACACCAAGATTGTATGCCATATCCGTGTACGCAATGACCGAGCCGTTAAGAGATAATGGTCTCAAAGAGGAAGTGTCAAGTGCAGAGCTTTCTAGAAAATCTTTATGCAACGCTTGCTGAAGTCGGTCGTGGATGGCTGACCATTTTCAAATATGGAGGTTCCTCCGTGCCTTGAATAGCACGCTAAGCCATTGGTACTGTCTATCAGTTGTACATCTTTGCCAGTCGTTACGCGTAATCAGAAGCCAGAAAATCTAACACCAGTCTTACTAAGGTGCATTTGCTGTCAAGTAATACACCAAGATTCTTTGCCATATCCGTGTACGCAATGACCGAGCCGTTAAGAGATAATGGTCTCAAAGAGGTAGTGTCGAGTGCAGAGCTTTCTAGAGAATCTTTCTGCAACGCTTGCTGCATTTGGTCGTGGATGGCTGACCATTTTCAAATATGGAGGTTCCTCTGTGCCTTGGATAGCACGTTAAGCCGTGGTTCTGTCTATCAGTTGTACATCTTTGTCAGTCGTTACGCGTAATCAGAAGCCAGAAAATCTAACACCAGTCTTACTAAGGTGTATTTGCTGTCAAGTTATACACCAAGATTGTATGCCATATCCGTGTACGCAATGACCGAGCCGTTAAGAGATAATGGTCTCGAAGAGGAAGTGTCAAGTGCAGAGCTTTCTAGAAAATCTTTATGCAACGCTTGCTGAAGTCGGTCGTGGATGGCTGACCATTTTCAAATATGGAGGTTCCTCTGTGCCTTGAATAGCACGCTAAGCCATTGATTCTATCTGTCAGTTGTACATCTTTGCCAGTCGTTACGCGTAATCAGAAGTCAGAAAATCTAATACCAGTAACTAAGGTGTATCGTGCAATCCAGCTTCTGGGCTGTGGAGGTCCAATATCCCGTCGCTCCATAAATAACATCATTACTTAGTCGCATCTGGTAAGACTGGAAGCCGAGCCCGACGAAGTTGGCAAAGGCTAAGCTAACATTAATTTATAATAATTTTAATGCCGAATTAAAAATCGTTCCATGTTCAAATAATAAACATAACCGTTCAACATGTCAATGCTGCTAATATTTTGGGCATGATTCTGTAAATATAATAGTGATGTGGAGCAATACTTAAATGCCTTAGTTTTTTTTTAATTACGCACTTAGTAATGTTTGGTAGATGTAAGTAGCAAACCAATATTTAAGTTTTTGATGTAAATTGATTCATTTTATTTGGTCATCACACCTATTTAAAGCAGCAAATATAACTAGTTATAGTCGTCCAATGGTCAAAAGGAGATGTTCCAGGACTCTGAAGCCTGGGCTAGCACTATGTACACCACATGTAAATATAGCTGTACGTAATCGTTTTTAGGGTTCCGTAGCCGAATGGCAAAAAACGGAACCCTTATAGTTTCGACATGTCTGTCCGACTGTCTGTCTGTCCGTCCGTCCGTATGTCACAGCCATTTTATTCCGAAACTATTAGGACTATACATGTAAAACTTGGTAGATAGATGTAGTCTGTGAACCACTTTCCGATTTTAAGAGCAAATAAAAAAAATAATAAAGGGGGCTCCCCATACATGGAACTGAAACTGAAAATATTTTTTTTCATGAAACCAATACGTGTGGTATCTATAGACAGGTCTTTAAAAATGAAATTAAGGTTTCTAAAATAACTTTTTCATAAAGTTAATCATTTAATAGATATACGCTTCCAAAGTGGTAAAATGTGTGTCCCCCCCCTCTAACTTCTATAATAATGAAGTGAAAAATCTAAAAAAACCATATGTTGTAGATCTTAATGTAAACTTTTAACCAAAATTAGTTTGAACGAGATTGAGTTGGCAGTTTTTGAGATACAGTATATTTTCTAAAACCGCAAGTATAACTTTGTAATTCATACAAATACTATGAAAAACAAAGTTATTTGGCGTAGTTGTAAAAATTGTAAATAAGCTAGTTTTAAGAAATTTTTAAGTTTTTTGCTTTTTTTTTTCAATTAAATATATTAAGTATATTATATTTATTATAGTTACCACGGAACCCTTCATGGGCGAGTCCGACTCGCACTTGGCCAATTTTTTAATGTTAATTTTATATAATTTTACTTTATTTTAGTGTGATTTTCAAATTAACTCGGTCAAGGAGAGCAACACAACAAACATGGTGGATCGGCCATGTTGCTGTTGAACAGTGATGCGAATATCATTTTGAGATGTCAACATAATATCGATATTTTTTCATAAAATAATTGATAAATATCGACGATATTTTAAATCTCAATAAATCGATAATCGTAATTTTTTTTCATTCACTTTAGTATTATTGGTCTTACTAAGACTAATCTTGTCATATCCGAGGAGTAATTCAAACGTTGATCGTCAGCACGTTTGTGCCATAAGAATAAATATGCAGATACCTTCAGATTAGTTTTTTTTTTATCACGAGATCGCATAGTACCAAAAACTACTTGTACAAAAATAATACCTACGTGCTTTAGCTTTACGACAAATATCGATACATGTATATTTTTTACTCGATAATAATCAACATAGCATAAAAATATCGATTCGATATTTATTAATATTTTTTTTCACATGCTCATTCCTACGACTCACAGAAAGACATGAAACGTCATGCAACTTAAATCTGTCAAATGTCATGTCAAACACGACTGTCATGGCTGCCCTAAATAAAGAGTTATCCTAATAAAAACTCTTCCCAAATAATAATTTATCACAATACCCGTCTCCAAACAATTTTTTGAATATTTTATGATAATCTCTGTTATTTTTTCTATTTAAGTATGTAGTATACATAATGGTAGCCCAAAATGAAACATCTCCTTTTATTATTATTTTATTGTTTTATAGATTGATAGATTGATGTAGGTCTGTGTAAATTTAGTAGATTATTAACCAAGGGGATAAAGCAGTATCTTCTGTCGCGGGTGACGATTTAAATCGCGAGCGTAACGAAGGACTCGAGGTTTAGTCCCGAGCGAAGCGAGGGATTTAAGACGAGTCTTGAGTGTAGCGAGGGATTTACGTTCACCCAAGACTAAGACAGCTTTATCACCGAGGAAAAAACTCTACTTTTCGTACCATTTGCAAAAAAATTAACACAATAATAATATGAGATAAGCATTTATTAAAAATAATGACAATTAAAAGTAAAAGTTAACATTCGAAACATTGGTCCAATTATTGATAGAGAGAGTTACATTTTTGTTTGATACATTTATTGTAGATGAGTTGATTTGAGTATTTCTCTGTTCTTGCGTCTGAGGAACTTGCAAATTCCTAGACTAATATTTTTTTTGTCGGAAAAGCAAAGGCATCAGGCTCATACGGCCTCGTCAGTTTTCGTAATTTTATTTAATAATCATAACTGCATAATAAATGCGTATTCCTTTTTCAAAAAGATGTATAATGCTTTATCTACAAACTCAATGGTGTAAACACAGATGTAGTTCAGTATAAATTTCGGTACGTATTCCAAATTCAAATCACATTCTACCCCTAGAGGATGAATGAAATCCAGTACAGTTTTCTTTCCCTGTTTTTAACAGATTAAAAATGACTATTGTTATGTTCGCTTTTTGTGGCATAGAATGTCACTTTTTTGGTACGAAAAAAATATTTTTGATTGATTTTGAATGTATTTCTCATGTATATAAAACGCTAATACTCAGTTGCATCCGGTAAGATTGGAAGCTGACCCCGACATTGTTGGGAAAAAGTAAAGCAGATGGTGCTAATTTTTCATGGATAATAATAAAAATATTAGTTTTCTACACTCTCACTCCATCCAAACGATGCCTTTGCCAAATTTCTTTTTTTTTATTAAAATTTTAGTGCGTAAAGGTGGACATCCCACCCATCCACACTAAACGTTTTGGGAATACTTTCATTGTGCGTACGGAGTGGAATTCCCTGCCGGAGTCTGTGTTTCCCGATAGCTATAACCTAGGGGTCTTTAAGTCAAGTGTGAATAGGTTAATTTTAGGTAAGCGTGCTCCATCTTCGACCACATCATCACTTACCATCAGTTGAGATGTTGGTCAAATGCGAGCCTATTATCAATAAAAAAAAAATAAGAAATGGTTTCCGCCTATTTAAATGTTTAATATAAAATAAGATAAACCACTCTTTATAAAAAAAGTATACTGTTTGGTCCGACGTGAAACAGAACGCACCCTTTTGACGTAAAGAATTTGATCTTGACATTACTCTGACTTGACAGATAGACTTTGCTTGTTGAAAAATGTCCGCGGCGGACCTGTTGAGTTAAATATAATTGGTAAAATATCGTTGGATTCGCCTGTTGAAACCGATAATTGGGTCGCGAATTATTTATTGTTGAACTTTGTACTCCCGGATTGACGAGAATCCAGGGATATTTCTCGGAACATATCGCCTTATTGCGTCACCTCGTGGCACGCGCTTGGTGGAAACGAGTTGGGTGTGATGCTGAGTTGGAACCGCGCCATCTGGAGACGGCGCCTTGTGAACGTCCACACACTTGACTTACATTACACTTTTCAATTACTCATCTCATATTACATATATACCACACTTGGGGCGAGGCCTTGGTAAGGTCGAAGCTTGGAGAACCCAGCACAGAAGGTTAGTGGTTAGACCTGTAATTTGTATGGTTTGTAGGCCGAAGCCTAGTAGAAGTAGGCCTTTGTTTATTGTAAGCAACGTTAAGCTCCACGTATCGTGGACAAGTTCAGACCGTCCAGTTACCGTTGGCTGGCCAATTGCAGTCTTGAACAAATTGGTAGCAGTCGTGGCTCTTATAAGATCCACTGATTCATTCTGGTAGTAAGCGCGGCTCTTATAATATAAGATCCACTGGTTTAATTGGAAGTTTTGAATATTGTTGAAAACTTAAAACTTAAAACTTGAGTTAATTACTTAACACAACTTATAACTTAATAAGTTTGAATATATTACCATGTCATCCGGGCTATCTAATTGAAGTTGAATCAATTGAAGTTGTATTTGTAATTTGTACTGTAGCCCTTTGTTGAATTGACAAGTAAGATTTATTTGTGAAATTAGGAATTGGTTGTATTTGGTACATAAGTTGGTATATTGTTGTAAAAGTTGTTTGGTATTTGTGGCAATTAATAATTGAATGTCATTGATCTGAATTTAAAAGGTTATCTAAATAATAATTACACATAGTCTAACATAATAGGACTTGAATTGTGTGTATTGGTTATTGCATTTGTGGTACTTATTGGACTGTGTTGATAGAGATTCTCCGGCTCAATATTATACAGACAATTGTTGTGCTTATTGATGTATATAATTGGTGTGATCCTGCACAAGATATACATTGAATTGTTATTTATTTTGTAACTAGCCATCTGTACCAAGCTAGATTCATACTTGGAATAAGTACAGGGTCGGATTTGAACTTGAAATAATTGAATTTAAGTTGTTATTTTGGTGAAATTATTTGGTCGGCTAACAAGTCTTGCTGTTTGATTAATATTTGATTGTTGCAATGGCCTCATTAAGGGCAGTCAGGGAGGCTGCTGCGGGATTGACCTCACAGTTGAGATGGTTCACATCGGCAGCTGCAACTGTTGAGCGTGTGGAATTGGAAGAGCTCACCCTTGCTCGGTATGGGCAAGTGATTGAGAGGATCAAGTCAGCTGATGCTGCGCTCACGCGCTTCAACGAGTACATCATGGACGTGGATTTGGGGGTGATGGATCAGACAGCCCGCGATAAGATTTTGGGTGACTATGACCAGATTATCCACCTGGGGGATGTCATATGTCTACGAGCGCGGGAAATTTTGAAGAGCCGGGTGCCTGATGCGGCCAAGCCGCAGACCCCTGTTGTTGCAGGCCCTGGACTATTGAGTAGGCTGCCCACCCTGGAGCTGCCACATTTTGACGGTCGCTTGGACCACTGGCTGGGCTTCCTAAATCTTTTTGAAAGTCTTGTGGATGCACGCTCGGACCTCGGACCTGCCCAGAAGCTGGCCTATTTATTGTCTGTCCTGGAGGGCGAAGCCAGAGCCTTGGTGCAGCACTTGCCGGTGACGGATTCCTCCTACCCGACCGCTCTGGAGCTTCTCTCCCGACGGTATCAGAACAAGCGCTGCCTGGCTGATGTGCACATCGACCAGATTTTGGGGCTACCGGCCATTGTCAGCACGTCGACGTTGCGCACTGACTTGCTGAACCCGTTGGTTTCAGCAACCAACGCTTTGAGATGCTTGGAGTTACCGGTGGAACATTGGTCCTACTTGTTGGTGCACATAGTGCTGCAGTTGCTCCCCGCGGAGTTGAGGTCACGTTTTGAGCAGAAGTATGGTGGGGATAGTGCCACCCATCTTCCCCCCTTTGACGACCTCCTCAAATTTTTGGAAGACGAGTGTCGGTTTGCGGATAACACTCGTGGCGCCACGGGGTCACCCCCACTACCTTCTCAGCCCAGAGACCAGGGACGGACTAGGGCTCGGGGGCCTGTTGATGTTCCCCCCGCCCCCCGTTTTGCTGGCGCCCGGAGTCCTCGGGCTAGGGGGCCTGTTGATGATCGCCCCGCCCCTCGTTTTGCTGGCGCCCGGAGTCCTCGGGCTAGGAGGCCTGTTGATGATCGCCCCGCCCCCCGTTTTGCTGGCGCCCGGAGTCCTCGGGCTAGGGGGCCTGTTGATGATCGCCCCGCCCCCCGTTTGGCTGGCGCCCGGAGTCCTCGGGCTAGGGGGCCTGTTGATGTTCGTCCCGCCCCCCGTTTTGATGGTGCCCGGAGTCCTTATCATTGTGACTTTTGTAAGGCAACGGGGCATGTCATGGCGCGTTGCCGGGACTTTTTGAATTTGCACGTAAGTTCCCGCCGCCGCATTGTCAACGCACGCCGTTTGTGCTTCTCGTGCTTGGTGGCCCACTTTCATCGGGACTGCCCCGACCCCCGCCCGTGTAGAATTTGTAAGGGGTCCCACTTGGAGATTTTGTGCGCCAACGCGAACCGCTCCAGCAGACCATCTTCTGAAGAGGGTTCGCGCAGGGGGGGGTACCCCGGAGACGAGCACCGGGCTGAGACCCGCGATTCTGTACGCCGCACTCCACCCCCCGCGCAAGTTGAACGGGAGCCCCACGAGCGCCATTTGGTCTTCCCTCGTCAGGGAGAACGCGCATTGGCTGCTAGGCAGCAGTGGCCGGGTCGGCTCCGCTGCCTTTCCCCTCCGTTGGCGGAACGTCCCCGGCTGGAGTCGCGCCCTCCGCCATTCGGGCATCCGGTGGGATATTCCCCTCCAGTGATGGCGAGCGGCTCGGGACACCGCGCAGACGAATATTTGAATTGTTGGCCCCGTCGTGAACGAGGGCAGCCTGGAAGCGGCGATCCGTCGCAGCCCAGGCATCATTAAGAGATTGACGCCTGCCCCGCTAAAGGACCCCCCCGATCAAGACGGTTTTGTTGCCAACGGCCTCGGTCAAGGTCTGGGGACCCTTGGGTGACTCAATTGTGGTCCGTGCCATTTTGGGCACGGGAGTCCGGGGTTGCCTTGTTGTCTTGGTTAGCGGGACAGGTTGGCCTGAAGGTGAATGACCTTTCAGGCGAGATTTGGGGAATTGGCGAACCGGCTGACACCACTGTTGAGGGAAGGACCTGGTTTGAAATCACCCTTGTGAGTTGTCCTTACCCTAAAGTTGGTGCTCCTGCCCTTGTTATAACTGAACTTGGTTGGGACGAGCCACTTCGGGAAACCCTGTTGGAGGACGGTTGAGGCACTCTAGCCTTCCTTATGGGGCCCGTCACCCCCTTTTGTTGCCCAAGGAGGGCCACTTGGTTCAATTGTTGGTGACTGATCGTCACGTTAAGAACTCGCATGCCGGTTGCAAGGCGCTGTTGGCCATTCTGCAGCGAGAAATTTGGATTTTGTCGGCTGATCGCGTCAATGAGGCGAGGCCTTTGCTGGCGTCGTAACGGATTTTGTTGGTCCCCCTTTGTTGAAGACGTCCACCCTTCGTAATAGTAAGATTGTTAAGGCTTATTTGTGTGTTTGTCTGCCTGTCAACCAAGGCAGTGCATTTGGAGCTGGTAACCTCCCTCTCGACAGAGGCCTTTGAGGCGACTTTGGAAAGATTTGTGTCTCGCCGTGGGTTACCTTCCTTGATTGGGTTTGATTGCGGTACGAATTACAAGGGTACAAGTAACTATTTGAAGGAGGTATACGCCTTCCTTAATGAGAACCAGGTTGACATTGGTAATAGTTTGGCCCGCCGAGGGGTCACTTGGTTGTTTGACCCGCCAGCCTGCCCCCCATTGGGGGGGTATTTTTGGGGCCGCGGTGAAAGCGGCAAAGGGACGCTGGCGGAGATTGTTGGGAGACACCGTTCTCACCTTTAATGAACTAGCTACGGTATTTGGCCGCATTGAAGCTGTGTTGAATTTGCAACCTTGTCAAGACTTCCAATTGATTAGCGGACGGGTAGGCCCGTCCGGGGGGGGTAGATGTTCGGTCCGACGTGAAACAGAACGCACCCTTTTGACGTAAAGAATTTGATCTTGACATTACTCTGACTTGACAGATAGACTTTGCTTGTTGAAAAATGTCCGCGGCGGACCTGTTGAGTTAAATATAATTGGTAAAATATCGTTGGATTCGCCTGTTGAAACCGATAATTGGGTCGCGAATTATTTATTGTTGAACTTTGTACTCCCGGATTGACGAGAATCCAGGGATATTTCTCGGAACATATCGCCTTATTGCGTCACCTCGTGGCACGCGCTTGGTGGAAACGAGTTGGGTGTGATGCTGAGTTGGAACCGCGCCATCTGGAGACGGCGCCTTGTGAACGTCCACACACTTGACTTACATTACACTTTTCAATTACTCATCTCATATTACATACATACCACACTTGGGGCGTGGCCTTGGGAAGGTCGAAGCTTGGAGAACCCAGCACAGAAGGTTAGTGGTTAGACCTGTAATTTGTATGGTTTGTAGGCCGAAGCCTAGTAAAAGTAGGCCTTTGTTTATTGTAAGCAACGTTAAGCTCCACGTATCGTGGACAATTTCAGACCGTCCAGTTACCGTTGGCTGGCCAATTGCAGTCTTGAACATATACAGTGCGTTCATACCACATTAAAAAAATGTAAAGAATTTACTAGAAAATAATATATACTAGAAGAGAATTCTATTAAAAAAAAAAAACGGAAAACTCCGCTCGTGACCTCGATCGCGCCTAAAAGATGCCTGCTCACTCTAGCTTTAAAAGCCGACGGGTCATAATTATGTGGTAGGTAACACAGAAACCGGCAGAGATTTCCACACCTTGAACACCCTTTTTAAGAAACCCTTTTGAATAACCCTTGGGAGTGAAATATAATTATTTTATACTAACTCATACTTGATGAGAGGAAAGTCGCACCTTAATCCGAACCAAATTATCATTGGAAGGGCAAAGCAATTAAGGCCTAATAACGTTTTTCCTTAAAAACCTCTTAGCATTAGAGAAAATCATGATTAGTCCAAGGTTAGGCGTGCTCAAGATAATATCCTTTTTTAATCCTTCAGATAAAAGGTAAGTACCTAAATGCGTAGATAGATATGTATTTTGATTTACTTGGTAGGTACTACGAATAGAATAACAATAAGTACTACGCTTGCTTTGTTTGTCTCTTGCACTGCTGTCGATACTATGTACTAAGCCGTAAGGTGTTCTTTTTTCCGGGAAATGTCATTAAATGACTTCTCCCGCTCTGTTGTGAGGAAGAGAATATCAGACGCCTAGTGACTAAAAACCTATACTGTTTTTTCAGTTAACGCGGTATGTCATAAGAACATTCCTATAACCCCGGCAGGCAAAGCGCGAGGTTTTGTACTTTTCCGTTATTGGAGTCGGAAATCATGTCTAGCCATTGGTCATTCACCTAATCTCTTCCTGATCGGGCCAGAATGTTCTCCCATCCGACGTAATAAGCAACGGAGATGTGTTTGCGCATACACTTGACTTCTTCAGTACAATATCTCCTGCGTACTTAGTTTATCTCCATTAAGGTTGGTTACCATTGGCCATATTCAGACCTCTGCACGTTTTTTCAGCAACGTAATTTTCAGGCGGTAAAAGGTAACATGAATTCCAAGGACCAAATATAATATATGAAATTTATACTTATTGCTAAAACAAACACGCGATAATTTCTCATGCTAGAAAAATCTTTGTTCGGTAGACGTCATAATTTCTGCCAGCCAGATTTCAACAAGCACCCGTACGTGATAATTAACGTAATAAATACGTTCAAGCACTTAAAACGACTTAAACACTAACTTGATTTGGTAGCTTTTGAAACTGAAACCAAAATTATTTTTTTTGGCTTTAAAATGATATTCGTGGAAATGTAAATTATGATACTTAATACTAGGTCAGAACAATGTATGAGGAAAACACGTGTAGAAGCTATTTATTATTTATTTAATTCAATATATTTTAAGGGTATTCTGAGCATCAGTTTTCTTTGAGTGTAAGTAATATTGTCATGGTATAGAAACATACATAACATAACCTATAACGTTTTCACTGCTGGCGGGTCAATAGCCTCCTTTCAACGAGCCGTAATCTCAGATTATCCTCTGAAGATAATTTGTGACCACCACGCAGGCACTGTGCGGATTGCTGGAAGTTTTCGGATCTTAGGATGAGCGTCAGCAACATGACGAGGCCCCCTCTGCAGAGGGCCGAAGCCTGCCGGGGTCGTGGGACTCATCCCGTTACCGTGGCCCCAGTACGTAAAGGGTTATTGAAGGAACACCGTGGATTTTAGTCAGTAAAAGTCTGACAGTCCCTTCCACCCTGCCCGGGGTGGGAGGACTTATTTGATAATTTTACCACGTTAAAAAAAAAAGGCCATGGCCATACCTGCATAATTTTTTCCTTCACCGTTTCGAGAGCAGCGTTGATGATGAACATTACACAAAGTAATGCGCCTGACTGTGATCCAATTAAGATCTTCTACAACTGGTAAATCGTACCTATAACCACTGGTCTACCCAAGCTCTTGGTATGGTATGAAAAAGAGTGAAGAATCCAATGAGAAAATACTTATACAAATAACCTCAAACCTAGATTGTTTGCGCGTAATTACGTTACCAACTTTTTTGAACTAATAAAATGCTGACGGAACTTGACTTTTGTTTTTGAGTAAAATTCTAAAGATCACATCTACAAGTCAATTGAAAATCTTTTAAATTTATGATTCACGAAATAATCTTTATTCTTATTAAATAAGTCGTCAAGCACTATATCTTGAAATAGTGCTTTGAAAACCCGAGTGGTACCTGTTAGATTCATCTATTTTCCTTACGTCTCTAAAGCACACCAGCTTGCTTAAAATACCTACACAAATAAATCCTAATCTTTTACATGGATCATAAAACCGTGTAAGTCCGTGCACGGCTAACGAAGATTGGTACCATCAATCTTTCAATCAACATTTATCCCTATTATTAGCCAATCCGTATCCAGAATCAAATTGCAATACTGCCGCTATCGGAATTAATTGCCTCAAGACATATGTCATGTCTTCACATCTGAGCAGCTGTGTTCACTCAACGATTGACAGAATGATAGAAACACGATATCTTGCTAATAAGTTTATCCAGTTCAGATGGTTAAAATGAATACCTACGTAGATTGTATTCCTTAATTAAAATCTTACCAATCATTAAAAAAAAAAAAAAACTATAAGTATAATTTAAATATTTATGAGCAGATTTTAAATTAGAATTTGAGTAGCAGAAACACAAACATATTGTGTTGTATTTAAATTTCTATAGATAATTTAAATAAAGAAGTGTTTAAAATCGCTTTTAATAAGGCCATATACGTAGTCAATCATTTCATGCAATGTATTATGTAGATTTGTGTTGTTTGAAAATACAACATAAGTGACAAAAATTTCACATTCGAATTAAATGCCAGGCCTATTGGCGCACTACCCTATTTCTGCCGAAAAAACAGTCACTAGACTCCCTTTCAATTACTAAAAAGCTGACATTAGTCATAATAATTTAATATTAAGGGTATAAAGTAACGTACACATATGGCTTTAATCTGACCTAGTTTGCCCAACCCATTACACTTATGTCACACATATTTTGTACATTATGTGTAACAAATTAGCACTCCATTTGGTTGAAGGTTGGGACCATCCTTTGAGAGCAAAAGCATGTTTTCAAGGTTTCAAGGGATGCCTACAAAAACATTACGAGCCCTTCAAGTCTTTACCACGTTAGTAATTACCAGAAACCCTAAAATAATACCACCTTATGCCTCGCAAACATTAAAATTCCTTGTATTTTGTTAGGAGAGATTTTATTAGTCGGTAACAGAAGATTTCAACGCTTTTCCTGTTTTATTAGACCCCAAGATTGTTCTTTGTTGGGTTCTGGTTTCGGGTAAGTGGAAATTTTAAGAAACAATTTTTATATATTATTTACAAGACACTTTTTTTCTTTCAAAGAGAACTGGCAATGTCGGTAGAACTCACATTACTGGCAATCTTGTTAACCTCTCCAACTAAGCTAAATGTGCTTGTGTCTGTAGTGGGTTCATGGCAATAGTGTAACGGATGTGGTTCAAACCCGTGACCTATCGATCACAAGTCCGACACCTTAGCCATTGACGCTTTTTTTCTTTATTTGATATAATGCAAGATTGAACGTAAAATAAATCAAAATCCAACTTAACATTATTTTTAATAAAGAACGGTAAATCTATACTTATAATAAATCTGTAGAGAGGTCAATTCTGTACATGAAATATATTTCCAAAATAACTATCAGGGGGTGATTAGGGATCAATACTGATGCCAAAAATCCAATTAGTAAATGTTTCGTCTGTCTGTCTGTCTGTCCGTATGTCTGTCTGTCTGTCTGTCTGTATAACCGTTATAGAAACAAAAACTACTTGACGGATTTTAACGAAACTTGGTACAATTATTTTTCATACTCCTGAGCTGGTTATAGTATGCTTTTCATCACGCTACAATCAATAGGAACAGAGCAGTGAAGGGAAATGTTGGGAAAACGGGAGAAGTTACTCTATTTTTTAAGCTTCCGTCGCGTGTGCAACCTTAATGGTTAAAGCTACACAGAAATCATTTCATGTCGGCTATTTTTCTTAAAATTATATAAAAAATATCCCACGACAACATATGTTTATCTTTTATGGTTGACTCACAATAACACGTGTAACTCCCGATAGCTTAGTGTTTATAACAGTCTCAGTCACCCCTAATTGAAAAAGTTAACATTATTAGCTATTCCATAAAAAAGAATCATATAAATCGGTATAGAAACACCAAAGTTATACATGAAATACGCTAATAATAAGCCACTGCGCGTGAATACTGAATCATGCTATAAGGATTATTTTTGAGAATCGGTCGCCGCGCTCGACGCGTCTCGCGGCCGAAGGTATAAAAAGGCCTCCGAGCGCGAGCTTCTTCAGCTACCCCATCCGATTACCATACATAAAAGACTTTATTTTCAGACCAAAGTCCATACATTTACACATAAACAAAAAATAAACACACAAATCTATATAATATATAAAAGAAAGTCGTGTTAGTTATACTATTTATAACTCAAGAACGGCCAAACCGATTTAGCTGAAAATTGGTAGGGTAGGTAGCTTAGAACCAGTAGACGGACATAGAACATTTTTATTGCGGAATTCCCATGAGATCGGGATTTACGTGGGAAAAACCTCCCACGCGAACGAAGTTGCGGGCAAAAGCTAGTCTGTAATAAAGCTTAAATAAATGCCATCAACGGCATCTATCAATCAAAAATCATCTGTTTTTATCTTCAAATATTTCTTTACCGTTTTTTAAAAATACCTACTCTCATAAAATCAGTTTATTAATTAGACAGTAAAAATAATGGACTTTGAATAATGGCCAGTATTGATATGCAGCACCGTGATCAGTAAACATTCTCTTTATTGTAAACACTACTGAATGAATCAATTGAATATAGACGAAACATTGTAAAGAATGTAGCTTTCGTTTTTGGGGGGGAAATCATAAAATTACTCATCCCGTTCTGAATGGAGCGGAAGGGAGTGGCAGACTCATACTGACTAAAAACCTACACTGTTCCTTTATTTGCACTTGCTTTTCGGGGCCGCGGTATCCTGTAAAATATTTCCGCAACCCCGATAGTCATTAACAATATCTAGTAGTATATATCTAGTAGTAGTGCTGGCTGTTTTAAGTCACAATTGAATCTGGAGAAAATATAGGTTAAATGACAGATTACCACACAGGCTATTATAAATGCAAAGCCAACACTACTCAACAACTATATTTCTCAAAACGCTGCATTCAATTAACATAACCTAGCACAGTAGAAAGAATCACATAATATTAGCACTCATCTAGGTACGCGCCGTACATAATAATACCAAAAATATTCACAGTCTGCGTTCCTGAAAATCCTGAAGCCAAAAAATTATCATAAATGATATATTTGACTCAATTCCCCTGGGAACTAGCACCCTCCGAGTCTTATTCATGAGTTTTGACAAAAACGGGTTACTGAGATACAAAACTGCCACTTTCTCATTCACAATTCTTTTGTCGCCTTATTTTAATTCAGAATTTTAAGCAGAGTTTTATACAGTTAGAATGGGTTTCTCAGTTATAAGTTTCAATCCAGATCTCTTTCTTTGTTTGGTTATTTCAAATGTAAGTGAAGGAACTTATTATGTTCTTTGTCATGGTCTGCGGGAAGATTCGTTCTGTTTGTTTATCAAGCATTTTGTGTATCTCTTGTATTGAGTTTTTTTTTTTTATTTCAGACGATATTTAGTAGTTTGGTGATGTATTTCGATAGTTATTGAAAACTAAGAATCTTCCACTTGGAAGATTCTTAGTACATTCTTGTTATTAGTAGGTACTTACCTACTTAGAGAAACCATATTACGCTTTATATTATTATTTCATTTATGTCAGAAAAATCCATACTTAACCATAGTTTGTTAGTAACACACCTTACATTATATGTTAATAAAAAAATTAAATAATGATCTAAAACTAACTACTGGTAGTACCCCCGGTAGTACCACGGGCAACAAACGAATCCTACGCAACAATGACGCAGATCGCCGTGTCATGATAGCGCCAAATATAATAATAATATAATATGCAATAAATAAAGATAAAAAATACTCAGTCATATCTAATTTGTTTTGTTGTTTCATCAAAAGCAAAGTTTGCATGCTTAAGAATATTTAAGGATTATATTATCACATCCATAGACCAAGCTCGTGAAGCGTCGCTTAACCTTGAACTTAAATTTAGCCACGAGCTCCTCATGAAACAATCAATCACACTAAATTCACTCACTTAAAACAACACTAGAAATTTTTTTTAACAAAAAATAGAACCGACTTTCATATCAAAACACTACAAAGCCAAAAATAACTTTAATTTCGGAAGTCGGTGTTATTGGTTCTGGGTTTTCTTTTTTTTTCACACCGCCTTCCGAAATGAAAGTTATTTTTGGCTTTGTAGTGTTTTGATATGGTAGTCGGTTCTATTTTTTGTAAAAAAAAGTGTTTCACGCTTTTTTGTGGGTCGGTTTGTAATTTATCTAGTTACAAAAGCCATAATGTCAACAACTTATCACCTTTTACAAAATATTGCTTTTCCCGATGCATAGCCGTCAATTTTTGAGGAGTTCTCCTGGTACTTGACCATCAGCTCTACATCACCATACTCGTACTATATATTGCGACGAGCATAAAGTGTTTAACATCCGTACTCAAGTAATCGAATCGCAATCCACGAAATACTTATTATTGAGTAGTTTCAGTGGCCATCTGTGATCTTCATCATCAGTTCAACTTCCCCAAATGGTACATTTCGAAAGCAACTGCTCAAGTTACTATAAGAAATACCCAAAACGCTATAGGTATATTTGAAGATTTCCCTCGATTTCTCCAGGATTCCATCATCAGATCCTGATTTCGTAACAATGGGACCAACTAGAAAGTATACCCTTTCAAACGCAAAAAGAATTTTCCAAATCGGTCTAGCCGTCTCCGAGTTATGAGGTAATACATAAAAAAAAAAGTTCAAGGCGAATTGTAAACCTACTTTTTTTGAAGTCGGTTAAAAATACTCAAGATTTTTGCCGTAAAACAAAAGAGCGCCGATATAAGAAACCCATTATTTTATCTACACAAAGAGAACGGTGTACTTATTCATCTTTACTATCGGTTTAGCTGCCATGCACCCAGGATCAAATACAAAAGCACGTATATAAGGCATGTATTCTAGTCATTTTATTTTATACTTAGTATCGAAACGTAGTAGGAATATCAGAATAGAAGATCCAATTCGTACAACCATGCTGGAATGGCTATTGTTTCAGATAGTTTTATGTATGAGGTTGGCTTAATCATAATTAATGAATATCAGACTGAATGCCGCACTGAAGGAGCTTGAGGTCTCAACGAAGACCTGCAGTGACCTGCTGCATGAAAGAGAGGAAAGCGAGGTGGAAGTCAGGAAGTTAGTTGACAAAAACACGGAACTCAAGAGACAGCTTGTGGAACTGCACACCCAGCACATGGATATACTCGACCAGCATCACCATCTCCGTAATCTGGTATCTGGGTTTCAAGAATGCAGCGACACACATGACCAAGCACTCAAACGTATATCGGGACTGGAAGCGGAATTAAACAAGGCTCATAACACAATCTGTACTATAGAAACCTTGAGAGTCAGTGAACAAGTGGCCAATACAAACAGTCTTTTTGACGAGCTGGTGGGTAGTGGATCCGGACTAGTATGTAAGAAGCCCACCTATACCATAGACTTAACTGGGGACGATACATTAACAAACGGTCCAGTTTTAGGTAGTCACAACAAAATAAAGAAGTATATTAAAATTAATAAAAACATTAAAAAGTACAAGAAACTATTAAAATCAAGAAGTGTGTATAAATATAACATTGAACTTAGAAAGCAGCGTGTTATCCTAAACAACCAATTAAAGGAATGTAATTGCATGCTGGATAGTCAAAGAAAAATGTATGATCTTGACATAAATAACCTTCAGAAGGAATTATTGAGTAGGGAAAATACACTAAGGGATATTTTTTGTAAGTATGAGTCTAGCCAGAAAATGTTAAATGAGCGCATGCAGGAGGCCTGTGACCTGGTGGACTTGGTTAAGCACAATGCAGAGAGGTATGAGTCATTGACTAATGACCTCACCTGTAGTTGTGCTTCAAATCACCCGGCCATCATGTTACCACAGATTATTCCTGCATCCTCACCCATTTTGCCTCATACTTTGGAAACCACAAGCCCAGCTCAAAGTAACATTTTAGTGTATTCAGATAGATTAGGCACAGGTTTTGGCTCACTTTTAAATAATTATTGTGATCATACCATAGTAAGTCATTGTTACCATAACCTGCATTTCACTGAGCTTATTCATAAAATTAAACAATCAAAATTGAATGAGCAGACCACAGTCATTCTTTTATTTGGAAATAGCCTTAATGTGACAAAAAAGGACATTGTTAATGGTATTGGCACCCTCCTTAAATTAAAATTAGGCAAATTAATTTTATGTGCATTGCCTTATTCTAATAATTTGACATGTATAGAAAATGAATATATTTTTAGCCTTAATAATTTGATGCATATGTTAGTATGCCGTCATAGTGACCATTTATTGTATTTTGATACTAACAATTTTGTTAGAGATTTTGTTTTGATTCGGGAATATATGTATCTTCCCAAAAAAAGTCGACATTTATTGGCTACTTTGTTAGCATACAATATACACTCATTTATTGATAATTTTACTGATCCTAGGTTAAGTGAATATTCAGTATTATCTAGGGTATCTAATAATACTGAAATTAATTATTGCAGTGACAGTTTACATAACTCAACCAATTGCTTGGTTGCAAACAATTTTACTACTGAGAATTTAAATTAGAAATTTTGACAACAGAGGGAATCTCTAGCAGTAATGAACTTTTAAACTGCAAAGAGGACACAAATATAGTTTTAAAATCAATAAATACTATTAACCTGGTACATCAAAATATTCAAGGATTTTTAAACAAAGAGTTAGAAGTTGAGTTTTTTCTTAATTTTAACCATATTGATATTCTTTGCCTAACTGAACATTGGCTTCAAAGCCATCAATTTATTTTCAATTATAATAATTACCAGGTTGGTAGTTCTTTCAGCAGAGTAAATGCTATACATGGTGGCTCTTTAATTTTAATAAGTAATAATCTTAAATTCAAGAACAGAATGGATATTGTGAGCCTCTCTGTTGAACGATCTATTGAAATAGCCTGTATTGAATTGGAGCAGTTTATTATATTAAGTGTGTACAGACCACCTTCAGGATTGTACGATTGCTTTGAAAAAGTAATGGATGAAGTTTTGCATAAAATCTGTAACTCAAGTAAATATGTCATTGTTTGTGGTGATTTTAATGTTAATTTATTAGAAAATTCTGGTTTGAGCTCTAACATTATTAGTTTATTCCAATCATACAATCTTGTAAACCTATTTATGGAGCCTACTAGAATAACTCCGACTAGTGCCACTTGCTTAGATAATATTTTTACGGATGTTGTACCGACTCACAAAAAAATAATTAATTTAATAGACTCTGATCATTGTGGGCAATTAATTACTTTACCAAAAAAGGTTAATAAAATGTTAAAAAAGAATATCACTGTAAATCCAAAAACTAAATATCGCCTGGAAGCATTCAAAACTAAACTCTTAAATAAAATGCCCTGTTTGTTAACTAATGAGGACCCTAATAAACATTATAATGATTTTTTCAAAATATATTGCCAACAATTTGATAACACATTTATTCCCAAAATTGCTTCAGTAAATAGTAACACTTCTTTCAGTGACTGGGCCACTGCTGGTATTTATAAAAGTAGAAATCGGCTTTATGAACTCTATGAGGAGCGGACTTACACTAACTCGGTAGAATTTAATTTATATGTCAAGAACTACTCTAAATTATTTAAAAAAGTCTGTTATATTGCCAAGTCTCGCTACTTGAGTTCTAAAATTAAAAATAGTAGTAATGTAATTAAAACGACTTGGGATATTATAAAAAGCGAAACGGGAAGGTCTTGCAACCGAAATAGTGATTACACCCTCACTATTGATGATAATATAATAACATTAGATTCGCAAGTCGCCACAGAATTTGAAAGTTTTTTCACTGGCATTCCCGTATCGACAACCAAGTCGCTAAAATCATGTCCCATTGCTGCAGAAACATTACTTAAAAAAAATGTTCCAGTTTGTAGTTCAGAGTTTAAATTCCAATATGTTACTTCTAATGACATCATTAAAACTTTTAATTCTTTGAATATGAAAAAGACTGCAGACCTGTGGGGTAATTCTGTTGAAGTTACTAAGTCAACTATACACATTATTGCTCCTACATTAGCTGTTATATTTAATAATTGTATTGATTGCGGTGAGTTTCCTGATCTAATGAAATATAGTAAAATAATCCCACTATTTAAATCGGGTAGTACATCTGACCCTACTAATTACAGACCTATTTCTGTACTGCCCACTTTCAGTAAAATTTTTGAGAAAATTATTCTAATGCAGATGCAAAGATATTTTAATAAACACAAATTGCTACATAATAAACAATTTGGTTTTACAAAGGGTCGTTCAACAACTGATGCCGGTGTTGAACTTTTAGGACACATTTATAATGCATGGGAAGATAAGTGCGATGTGTTGGGCATTTTTTGCGATTTGTCTAAGGCATTTGACTGTGTTCCCCATGAGACATTAATCAGGAAACTGCACCACTACGGATTCCGGGACTCCTCTCTGAATCTTTTAACCTCATATTTGAGTGAAAGGATTCAAAGAGTCGATGTGAACGGCAAAAGATCGCCGGGATCTGTGGTCAAGATGGGGGTCCCCCAAGGCTCAATTTTAGGTCCCTTTTTGTTTCTTATTTATATAAATGATTTGCCGTACCTGATCAAAAATCATGACATAGTGTTATTCGCTGACGATACTTCTCTTTTATTTAAAATTAAACGTCAACAGCAGGTTATTGAAGAAGTAAATAGAGCCCTTGCAACTGTAGTTAGCTGGTTTAATGTTAATAATCTTCTTCTTAATGAGAAAAAAACCAAATGCCTAAAATTTACATTACCTCATGTTAGACAAGTGAATACTACTGTATCAATAAAGGGCGAAATATTGAAACCCGAAGATACCACAGTATTCTTGGGCATAACTTTGGATACGAAGCTTCAGTGGGGCCCCCATATAGATAAATTGTCAAAAAAGTTAAGTTCTGCAGCATATGCCGTTAGAAAAATACGTGGATTAACTGATATCGAAACAGCACGTTTAGTCTACTTTAGTTACTTTCACAGTGTGATGTCATACGGCATTTTACTTTGGGGAAATGCAGCCGACATTCACACAATATTTGTATTACAAAAAAGGGCCATTCGTGCAATTTATAAATTAAGTCCCAAGCACTCCTTAAGAGACAAATTTAAAGAGATTAATATTATGACTGTGCCATCTCAGTATATTTATGAGAATCTCTTGTATGCACACAAAAATATTAATCTGTTTAAAAAATACAGTGATATTCATAGTGTAAATACAAGGAACAAAGACACATATGTCATTCCTAAAACAAGGTTAAAAAAAATAGGTGGTTCGTTTAGATGCCAATGTATACGTTTTTATAATAAAATTCCTAGCCATATTCAAGAACTAAGTATTAATAAATTCAAATTATTTATAAAACGTAAGCTATGTCAGAAAGCGTTTTACACTGTTAAAGATTATATTGAGGACAAGAAGGCTTGGGAATGAGCTGCTCCAGTGATATACGTGAGCATTTTTTATTTTTAAAATTTTGATAGTTGATTTATTTTTTATTGATTAAAATATTTGTTTTGTTAAGTATTGTATATACCTATTTATTTTGTTTTTGTTTTTTTTTTTACATAATTATTTCATTATTGTTAATGTGAGGACAATGTAGGTTATTCTTTCTTCGTTGTTTTTACTTTAACTATAATTTATTTAATGATGTCAAGCAGTTTGAGTACTTGTGTGGCCTACCCAAATGTCCGTTGGTATTTTTTGTCAAATTGTTGAGCTCCTTAAGTTCTAAGTTGAGCTACACGATAACTGACAAATGCTTGCTCTGTCTGGACAGGTCCGCTCAAATTTGCGTGGTTATTTCCTCAAAAGAATACCACAGACATGAACCTACATGCTTCTCATATAAAAATACAAATTGTCTGGACTTTAAAAGAGACTATGACCTCTGAGTTTGTTTCGGTGTTTCTTCTCAGAGTAGTCAGTTAGGAAATACCGGCCTCATCTAGCTAAACTTAACACGCAAAAAAACATGACGTGTAAAAGTGTTATTTATAACCAATTTACAAAATAAATATTTCATTTCATTTCATTTCAATGCCAACTGGGTACCTACTGAATATTCATTTATGACTGAATTAACTTGCATTCGGATTATATTATTAACTTAAACAAAGATTTCTTCAAGAAAAGAACTCAGATTAACTGACAAAAGAAGACAGACAGAAGACAGAACATAATGCAGTTTAGCATGATGCAAAACTATGGGCAATTCAACTAACCTATATGTTAGCGTGTTTTTTTTATACTTTTCGTTAGTAGTACTTTTCAAAGGATTAGACTAGACTCTTACCAATTAATGTAGAAAACATGAGAATCTTCATAAATTTATGAAAAGAGTTAGACTTATTTGACGAAATAGTGAACCTTCTGTGGAATGTCATTACCTGACGTAAGTACAGCTGCAAGCAAACGAAGGTTTTACTCCTTCACTATTTATTCAGCATGATTGAGCAAGAATAGCTCATACCTAATATGTACAATATATAGCGCGTGCCTGCTTTCTCTTACGTTGGTTTCGTAGGGAGATATGTGGGTACTAAGGGACTTTTTATTATCCAAAGGATTTGGTAACTGATCCTTTATTAAGTATAACAATTGTTTTGTTGGTTTTTGTATGTATTAATAATAAGCTTGTACATTAAACTATATCCCTATCAAACATTGTCACTTAAATGCTCTATGTAGGCACACCTATGCACAAAAATAATGTATCACAAGACTTTAAAAAGTTATATGCTTGTTGTGTTGTCTCAACATAAATCGTCGAGATGCCTCAAGATACCTATCTAGTGGCGTGTCGATAAGATGGACTTTCAATGGAAGTCCAACTTTTGAATGATACGACACGGTTGACGCTGTGCTTGAGCAATTGGTTGCTGCCCTACATGTGCTGGGTTCAATTCTCGCCATAGAAAAAATGTTTATGTAAATAGTTTGTTTGTAAAAATGCACACAATTAGAGCACATTTTTTTTTTAATTATTAATGTAAATGTCAGTCCGTAGTGGTAAATGAAATTGTTTCACTAATTCAGATTAAATTAGTTTCTGGTTTATACAACGTGTAATTTAAAGGGTATATACATATCAAGTGCAATGCTTCTTTGGATGATAACAAACGATATGGCAAGGGTTTTCTAATCCTAAGTCTACGTGTGTCGGACACGCCGCGATTGCGGCGGTAAGACCCCTCTTTGAGGAGTGGCTACATCGGCGTCACGGCGTCCTGACCTATCGCATGACGCAGGTCCTCACCGGACACGGAAGTTTCGGGAGGTCGGGAGGTACCTGTGTCTGATGAGAGAGGAAGAAACGCCTGGGTGTCACCACTGCGAGGATCGCCCTGAGGACACAGTAGAGCATATGGTGCAAGACTGCCCCGCTTGGGCAGAGCACCGACGTGTCCTCACGGCGGTGATAGGCGGAGACCTCTCGCGCCCGGCATTGGTCGAGGCCATGCTGCGGGGCGAGACGGAGTGGGAAGCGGTCGCCTCCTTCTGCGAAGCAGTCATGCTATCGAAGGAGGAGGCGGGCCGCGTGAGGGAGAGACGTCGGCCGACGATCTCCGGCCACCGTAGGCGCGGGCATGCGGACAGCGAGTAAAGGGCAACTCGCTGTCCGACCATGGACCATGCCCGGGTCGACGGCGCATTGTGTTCCACGTACAAGTCTGACAGTCCCTCCGGCCCTGCCCGGGGTGGGAGGACTCATCTGATGATTTTACCAAGTTAAAAAAAAAAAGTCTACGTGTGTAGAACTTATTACAAATTCCAATACGCTGATACCAGAGACCGATTTTTTTAAATTACGAAGAACGAAAAGAATTATCGTGTTATGGGCAAGTGACGTGGAAAGTTATTGACCCTCGTAGTGCTGTGATACGTTTTGTTATGATTGGTATTCAAGAAATATATGAATCCAATAATTTGGTATCAATTCTTTGAGTCAGTTATTTTGTGCTGAAACTGTGTATAGAGACTCCATACCAAATGTTGTCTTCAGCCCTTTTGGATAGATATGGGGTTTCCGTTACACGTTGTATATACTTATACTAAAAATAAGGATATTCAACTTGATATAAATACGGTTACGTATCTGATTTCATCATTAAATTAAATACCACCACACATGAAATGTGGATATGTACTTGTACATGTACCTAGAAAGTACTCAACAAAATTTCACCATTTATGTTTAAACTCCACGTAACAGCAATACGAGCTACGCTGTACATTTTAGCCAATGTAAGTTTATAATATTGTTTAGCTGTGCATGTTTTTATCTAGTATTTCGGTGTAACAACAGTTTAATTAGGTTATTAATCATCTACACGTGTAGTTCAACGGTATACATATTATTAGTGTAACTAACACGACTTTCTTTTATATATATAGATAAAGATAATAAGGGTACTTCTCAGTCAACCCAATGGGAGCAAGCCGCACGGATGTATGTCCAAGCAAGGCTTCCCAAGGTTTTTCCGTGGGTGGGTGAACATCTTAACATATTAAGACTCCTCCGTGCCTTTGAAAGTAACGAGGTAACAAAATCACGAGTAGTCTAAAGCTATAAAATCTGACACCAGTCTTGCCAAGGGTTATTGTGTTGAAATGAATTTAAACAATTTTTTTTAAAATTGGTTATATATAAAATCCTCACACATCATATTTTTATGCGTTTTAAGTTTATCTAGATGAGGCTGGTCGGCCGACACAGCTATTTGGTTATGGAGTTCAAATAGGCAGCTCCATGTAATATACTGTTATTAATAATAAAGCGATAGATGAGGTCTAAGATGGGACGAGCGAGCCCAGAAGATGCCTATTTACTCGTGCTTTAATGGCTGAAAGTTCATAAGTGGCAGGGAACACAGAAGCCGGCAGAGAATTCCACAGCTTGGCTGTGCGCACAATAAATATGGAGGAGAAGCGCTTGGTACGACAAGACCCTATCAACCAAATGTGGGTGGTACCCAGCCGTGCGTCTGGTAGACCGGTAGTGAAAGGGAGATGGAGGAATCAGGTCATGGAGCTCCTGCACACGCTCCCCGAAGTACAATCTGTAGAAAGCCGACAGGCAAGCAACGGTTCGCCGATGAGCCAGGCTATGAAGCTTGTCCACCAGCACCTCGTCGCCTATAAGCCTTTTAGCTCTGCGCTCAATCGAGTCCAATGCAGCAAGTTGGTACTTTGCAGAGCCATCCCACAAGCAGTAGCATTGTATCAAGCTTATTGTAAAGACTATACGAGCTATTTTGTTTAAGCATCAACCGCCTAAGGCCGTGCATACGAATTGTTACCCCTTTTGGAACTGACAGACGGCATTCACATAGCGAACGATGTATTCAGAGGTAAGTGCGCGTCACCGAGTATCCGTCAAACGAAAATACCTTTGGTTGGATCACACCTTTGATTTGAATACGGTGTCGGCAGTCTGTAGTTAACAACGTTAAGTCACATGTGAAAGGGTTCCTATTGGTAGTTTTAGAGGACTGTTCGGGAAGTTGCTTCAAAGTGAATGCTATCAATGAAATTGCAGGGTTTTAGATCATTTATTAACTGATAGCTGTGCCCACGACTTTCACTTTCGTTTGGAGTTGAGCAGGACAACTAGGAAGGCGTGGTGATGACACGTGTTCGTCCAAAAGGCTGTCAGTTGAAAACGTACCCAAAAGTCAGCTGGCATTCCCACGCTGAATGGCAATGTTTAATCCTTTGGCCAAAGTAATAGCCAGCCTTGAGTCACGTGAAATAAATAAATAGAACGTAAATTATTATAACGTTGAAGAATTTTGTCCTGGCACATGACACATTTTTTCTACACTATCAGCTCTCTAGTAATGATTATTAAAATAATTGTTGCATGTGGTGCAATAAACGATATTTTATTAGTAGTTCTCAAAAGTTTTAGCAAAACTCTAAAAACATTAAAACCCTGATTCCAATCTGCATTCAAACAACCACCAATAAACACGGATTTTATCTAAAATAGTAAAAGACTAAACTAAATGCAATTTCCTAGCCATCCTATTTCCTCCAGAAAATCTACTTCAGAGAGAAAGTGTTTACTTACGAATTTTTCTTATTTCATTTCGTTGCAGTTTTATTTCTTATCTGTTGATGAAGTGCGAAAAGGCTTTTACGGTATATATTTTCAATAATAATTAATATTCGTCATACTACAAGTAGAATGAGTGATTGGGAGTAGTTAGAAATGAGTTCGAACGAAAGGGCAACGAAAAAAAAATGTTTAAAAAATATATTTTTTATTATTTTCGTCTGAATTTGTCTCAGAAAAAGCTTTCATTTGATATAGATCTATTATATAGCTAATATGTTTCAAACTAAACGTGTTTGCAAAATTACATCTTGAGCGTATCCTGCCTATAATGCCAACACTGCTGGAACATAGGACAATATTTGAACCATACTTACTAACTAACAAAGTAAGGAAAAATAAAATCGCGTAAATATTAAGAGACTTCAAAAATATAGGTCAAAACCACAATTTATATTAATAAAAGCTAATTTTGTTACTGTCACATTCATCTTACATGCCAAATGATATCAATAATTTAGAGGGCACATCAAAAACGATTATGTATTCAATTTTCTTATTCATGAGATAAAAACGTGACTGCTATACTTTCGTATCAAAGCGATGCTTCTGCAAAATTGCCTTATTTCTACTTATTGTAAAATTGAAGGCAGATTTACTTTGTACAAAGGTAGATACCTACGTAGAAAGCTATGAAAGGCATTCTATTATAAGATGAAATAGGATAAATCTGTATCTACCAACATGTTTCTAGAAAATTGTCGAAAATGTCTTAGTTTTTCGTTATATAAAAAAAATTGGCCCAAACAAAAAAGTACTCCTGTGTCGTGAGTTGTTTTACAAACACATAACCTCAAATGTACAAATACGTAGACCCAGTACAACTATCTGTATGTTATATAAATTGCAAAAATGAACAATTGTCTCTTGCAAATTCAGTTAACCTATTACATTTACCAATATATTCATATTTTTTCTGTACCAAAATTATGCAAAAATTTTGTACAACACACTCAAAGTACCTTACATTTTAACTTCATCTAATTTCATACTACGACTGTTGAACTGGAATTTAATATAATATTCATTAGGGAAACTAAGTTCTACCTATAGAGCTACCAATATAATCAAAGTTTACCCACAATCAAATCAAACTGCGGTAATTTCATAGTCTTTATCAAAATATAAGCCGAACCCAACCGATATTTGATCGATAGTTTGAAATAATTTGACCTTATTAGAGAGCCCGAGCCGCAGGCTGAAGGTTGTATGTCGGTTCACATTTAATGAGTGAATAAGGCTGGATCGAGGTAAGTGCTACTCAGGTAACATGAAAGATGGGAAACCCGTCCTTATTATATTCGGTAGATATGTTATATCGTCAGCCATTTTCTTTATTAGATACCCGAAAGCTCGTGATGAGTATAGAGGGTGCCCAATAAGCTAGGTGTGATACTTTAACTACCTACCTTATTTGTAGCAGCTTTATGTGGATTTGAGGGGATAAAATTGATGTTGTGACACGCTATATGAGTTATTTTTGTCATGGTCGAATAGCCCAGTAATTATGAGAAAACGTGCTCAGTAAAATAAATGAAATAAAAATCATACCTACATGATGTATTTAACTTTTTCCGGAGGAAACAAACCTTGTTCCTACAGTTGCCCTTTCGTTCCAGGGCCGCGATATATATCAGTATACAAAGTTACTATCAGGCCCCGTCATTACTACATAACTGGGCTTTTGCTGATTGTGCCTACTATAAATATTTTATGGACAATATTGAGTGTCGATTTCGCTAAAAACTAATTATTCAAACTTGAATGTAGTATGCAGCACCTGTTCTTATTCGTTCAAATTTGAAAGGTGCGGAGGCGAAATTTGGATCCTAAACCTACACATATTGTTTGCCCTTCATTTTATTATCGAACTAATTTAAATTGTCCTTCGTATTTAATATATTTTCAACTGCTTCCGTGGTCGAGTGGTTTAGGCGTTTGCCTTGTGACACGGTGGCTGTGGGTTCGATTCCCGCGGGAAGCATACTTTGTGAAGTTGTTTCCAGTTTAGCTAGGACATTGCAGGCCTGAATCACCTGATTATCTGATAAAAAGATGGTTCCGTGTTTCGGAAGGCACGTATAAGCCGGTGGTCCCGGTCGCCAAATGGCGGTCGTCAAAATAGACCACGTCAGAGGCCCTTGAGGCGGTCTAGAAACTCTGACACTAGGGTGTATGGGGTCGTTAGACCTTACTACTCACACGATAAGAAGAAGAATATATTTTCAGCCAATACGAAACGGAATGTACACGTCAAAACGGACGGAAAATAAATACGGACGAAATAAAAACTATAACCGGCTGTCAATCTTTGGTTTGAGGCGCTTGTGGCTAAATAATGAAAACCGCACGTGTTGATCTTCATGGTAAAGCAACGCTTCCCGTTGTCAGCCCGTGGCTCATCCATTACTATCTTAACATATTATCTAGTTTCCTCCTTGGCTTAACACGTTCGCTGACAGTGAGCACTTACCCTGACACCACATTACGTCAGTAGAATTTTCCATACTAAATGACAAAACAACGTAGTACTCGTGCACAAGCAAGCAATATGAAACTACCCACAAAATACTCGTGTTACGGCAATAAGAAAAATGAAATTGTTCATAATATGACAGTGGATACTGCTCTTCATAGTACTTATATGAAAAATTATCGTGAGACGACGTACTCTTAAAAATAAGTGGCCCGTCCTTCGACGTACTGTCATAACAAACTATTTTAATTTCCCGCCTAACGACGTACTGTCAGCGAACGTGTTAACAGACTAGGTTGTCATTTGTACATCTTTTACGGGTAGTCAGAAGGTAGAAATACTATCACCAGTCATGCCAAGTAGTATCATGTTACAGAGCGACTGGGTTGTGGTAAAGAGAGAGGCAGTTGCTAGACTAGAAGCCATTCCTGATATATTTGAGAAAAAGCTAGGCAGTTGATAACGATGATGATGTTTTGTTTTACTTTGACAGATCCATCTACGAGCGGTTAATCATATCCATTCTCTTCACCATGAAACATTAAAAATGTCTGAACCACATCAAAAATAGAAAACCAAGCAATTTAGCTCAACTTAAACCGAGCTCCATAACCCGGACCACTTTCTCGTAAAGGTAAAAGTGATAAAATGCGAATGAATATGAATGCTTGCTCCGTTGCTAGAATCGGATAGAACCTCTTTACTATGTTTGAACGTATGGACTACAGAGCTCCGAGAGACTTAGACGCCGTTGAAAAACGTCACTACTGAAAAGAACCACAGAATCCAAACAAGTCAGTGAGCATCACTACTGTTCATTGGATACTACTTTTAGCGTAAAAAAGAAAAAAAAAAAAAACAAACATTTCATTGCACAAGACAGACACATAGAGGAACATGAATAAGGCAACTTAATTTGATAACAATAACATTGTTTGCCTCACAGCTACGCTAGATAAGTCACGGGAATGTTCTAACAATACCTTGTTAGAACATTCCTGTGACTTATCCCGCGGCCCCGGAATGTAAGAGCAACTGAAAGAACAGGGTGTCAGATACTCCTTTCCTTTCCACCCAGAGCGGGAGGCAGAAAGGGTTCAGTAAAATAATAGAGCACGCTGGTTTTCAAGGAAACCTTACGTGGTGGAGATATATAAATATTAATGTATTTATATTAAATGAAAAACAATACATATTCATTTGGTCAAAGCAATGTTTGTTGTTGGAAAATACTAAATTAAGGAAAACAGATGGCATAGATTGTTTTAACTATTTATTTACAAATTACATAAATTCGAACCTGTGTTTTTTATTTAAGTTTATTCGCATACCATTGTAGTCTAGTAGAATGTGTTCTGCACTAATAATTAGTACTTATACGGATCAACTAATCAATATATTAATACGTGAAAAATACCTTTGGTCGTATTCTACATGGGGCGCTAGCTTAAATGGAACCTTAGCTATTCCACATAAGGTACCATTCACTCAGGTACCGTTTAAGTGTAATGCAATATGTAATACGTCACCCTTTGCATTCCTTTTAACGAAAATTATGCAAATAGAAGAGTATACGCGTGCCCTGGTTTATGAATAGTGTCCATATTAGTAGAAAACTGATTGTTACTGCTCTTAGACTCAGATGTGGACACATTCCATGCAAAAAATTTGCCTTCATGATGAAGAAAATCGTTTCACCTAATTGTGAGGAATGTGGAGTTGTCGAGGACCTATAACATTTATTGATGGAATGTGTCCGGTACGAGTCTAGTAGAAATTATTTATTGAGGACTCTGAATTTGAACAGAACGGATGTAGGCATGTACCATACGATTCTCTCCCAACCAAATGGCGACGCTGCAAAGGATTTGTTCAAATTCATGGCCCACATATTGTGAAGGTACAATTGTTTAGGATACGATGGGACTGACATATGGTATGCGTAAAAGTCCCTATAAATAAATAAAGAATAAAAAAAAAACAAGAAGAGTATGACTAATAGCACAGTTAAAGAATATACGGAAAGAGTGACGAAAGAGAAATGATGCATTTGAAACAATTTGAATTATGATCGAATTTCTACCAATATGTGGTCGCCACATGTAAAGTTAAATCCATCTCTATTTACGGAATTCACATTCTAATTAAGAACAGTAAAAATCAACTGTCCCATAGCGTGTTCAGCAGTACGTTTATATTTTCCCAAATTTTAAGGTTGGTCCCATGTAAATTGTTCGTGATGATAAGTACAATGTCCTATTTCCAAGCTTCATTTTATTACTGTTACAACTTGTTAATGTCTCTTCAGACACATATTTCATTAATTTCATGTTTACGATTTTCCGAGAAACTTTTGTACCCATACATTTTCGCTAAAGATGTTAATCTAATACTAAGTACTACTACTACTATTACAATTTTTTTCCAATATTATACAAATTAAACCTAGCTAGTCTCAAGTGATGATTTTTTTATTGAAAATAGGTTCGCGTTTGACCACCATCTCACCTGATGGTAAGTGATGATGTGGTCGAAGATGGAGCACGCTTACCTAAAAGTAAACTATTCACTCTTGACTTAAAAACTCCTAGGTTATAGCTATCGGGAAACACAGACTCCGGCAGGGAATTCCACTCCTTTGCCGTACGCACAATGAAGGTATTCCCAAAACGTTTTGTGGGTATGGGTGGGATGTCCACCATGTAACGATGGCGCTTCGCCGTTTGTCTCGTAGTCCGATGATGGAACGGGCTTGGCGGAATTAGATTGTGTAATTCCATCGCACACTCCCCGAAATGTAACCGATAGAAAACTGATAGACTTGCAACGCGTCGTCGATGTTCAAGGCTCTGGAGCTTTGACTCAACCAGTGCATCGTTGCCAATGAGTCTCTTATCCCGCTTTTCGATAGATAACAAGTTTTTCCTGTGTCGAGCCCCTTTACAGGATATGCCCCACTTGTCGTGCCCGTCGTGCACCACTACCTGCACTGTGCAGGTTTGAAACGAGGCTAATGTCTGAACTGTGCAGGTAGTTGCGTATTAGTCCGAAAATATTAAAGCACCGACTCATGAAGAAGAAGAAGAACGAACAGTATTCCTTATATACGGATCTACACCCAAAGGATGACAAATGGAACCTTATTATTAAGCCCCGCTGTGAGTATCTGTGTTCCCCGTGCCTTAGAATGCACGGTAAGACGTTGGTCCTGGGCCTGATCACTCTCCGGTTGTATCGGATTGCTGTTCCATCGTGTTATGAGAGTCATGGAATATAGAGTGCACCTATAACTGCATACATACTAGTGCACTATAATATCTCTTGCACAGATGCCTAATCTCCGCTGTGGTTTGCCGCCGTGGCCGAAATCAGTTAGGTTGACTATATGTCTGTAGCTGTAACTGTGTATCTGTAACTGTCGATTGAATCGAATCTTCTTATGATGTGTACTATTTTCGCTATAATATAATCTATTCTAATTAAAGCGCAAAAGTTTGTTTGTTTTCTTAACGCGCTAATCTTTGAGTGGAGAGTACTGGGTGGATTTAGTTGCAATTTGGCATGGCAAGCTTGAAGCTTGAGAAAGGCTTTAGCCTGACTGCAAAAGATGAAGGTTATGTTTTAATCGTGATAGATAAAGTTCATGGCAGTGAAGCCCTCGTCTTGTTTAATATAAAGCATTTTAGCTCAAATACTTATCTTAAATAATTTTAATATTTAGTACGTAAATGTAAAGTATAGTAAGTACTTATACTATAAATTACAATAGTAATTATAGTAGTAATTATAATACCCGCGTATAATCCGACTACTATTATTAATGTGTAATTTTATGCGTCAATCTAATTCGCAATGGATAGAGAATCTCGAAGTAAATATAGTTTAATTTAATAATATTGTCAAGAATACATTTAGAGTATTTTTAAACTGCTGACCCGATCTCGTTCAAACCAATTTTAATTGAAATTTTTATTAAGATCTACAGCATATATTTTGTTTTGGTTTTTGACTCCATTATTATAAAAGTAGCAGGGGGTGGGGGGTGAAACACATTTTACCACTTTGGAAGCGTATATCTTTCGACTGACTCGCCCATGAAGAATTCCGTAGCTATGCTTGCTAGCATAGATTAACGTAAAAAAAATGCTGTTATCATAATGTTTATATGACAAAGTTTTATTTGCGGATTTTGCAAATATGAAAATGAAATCTCAAAAACTGTATCTCGTTCGAATCAATTAGTTAAAAGTTTTCATTAGAATCTACAGCATATTTTTTTTATATTTTACACTTTATTATTTTAAAAGTTAGAGACACATTTTACTACTTTGGCACTTCCAAAGTAGTAAAATGTGTCCCCAAATATATCTTTGAAACGATTGACTTTGACAAAAATGATTACATGAACCTCAGCATTATTTTTAAAGGTCTATTTATAGACGCCGACACCCGCATAGGCGTACAGGCTTGATGTAAAAAAAAATTTTAGTTTTAGTTCCATGTATGGGGAGCCTCCCCTTATCGTTTTATTTTACATTATTTTCGCATAAAAATTGGAAACCGGTTTGCAGAATACATCTATATATCAAGTTTGAACTCTGTAGTCTTAATAGTATCGGAATAAAATGACTGTGACATACGGAAAGACGGCCAGATAGACATGACGAATAGTATAAAGGTTCCGTTTTTTTGCTATTCGGCTAAGGAATCCTAACAACATCGCTTTTAAACTATGCCAACGTTGAATGTCTGACCCGTTTTTTCGGGTGGGAAAAATCATCGAATGACTTCTCTCGCTCTAAGTGGAGCGAGAAAGAGTGTCAGACTTCTACTGACTATAAGCCCACCCAGTTACTTCAGCTGCCCTTGCCTTCCGGGGCCGCGGTATCTCATTACAACATACCTTTAAACTAAACGATGACATAAAAAATGGGATGAACAAAACAACACCCTATCAAAATTACTTATTCAACTAAAGAGAAAGTAAAATATAATAATTCAAATGTATAGATACAAAAATACACATCTGACGTAAAAGAAGCTGAAACAATTTTACATAGGAAGTCTCTTAGCCAAGAAGTCGAAATGAAACCAAGATAAGGTTCACTATCAGTGCGGTATCTATCGTGGAGTGGTAGAGTACGCGAGTCATGCTCAACGCGTCGCGTCGTGCATCCCCGGGCCGCCGCGGCCGTTTCGGTGAATAGCGTTGTTGAATAATTTTAATTTTACATTTTCTCCTAAACTATAAGTCCAAATTATATACTGTAAAAGGCAAAGATAATCTTCATAAAATTGTCTTGATGTTGAAATTACTTTCAAACGCAAATATTAATATGGCTGCATAATAATAATACTACAAAGACATTCCTTATTTTTTAAATATTTTCTTAACATAATTTGCCTTATTGTGGATTATTTATAAAAGTTAGATATGCAGTACCGCGGACTTTTTTTTAGATCTACATAAACCCTACATTTTTGTAGCACATGATCTTTACGTATAACTCAGCATTTCGCCAGCTCACGCGATTATAGTAATTTAGCGGCATATTTTCTTCCGACTTACTTCACCAATACCTTTATTGTAGGAAAACCGAGAGGAGTATCGTAATGCTAGATAGCCTATAGCCTTCCTAATGAAACTGTCTATCATAATCAGAAAGAATTTTTGAAATCCACCCAGTACTTTCGAAGATTAGCGCGTTCAAGCAAACAAACAAACAAACAAACAAACTTTTCCGCTTTATAATATTAGTATAGATTTTATCTAGTCCATCACGTAGTTTAACAAAAAACATTGGACACGTATTTTTTATTTTTTCACGTAATTGAAAAATTAAGACGATACAGTGAGTTGAAATTTCGCGTCACGTCACACTCCGGTATAATTCTTAGCACGGTGTGACGTCAGCAGCCCCCACTCTTGTACTTTGAAGCTTTCCATCTTTGTGAATTTTTTTTGACTTGAAAAGGCAAGAAATACGTGAAAATAATTATTCTGTAACACAGGAAAGTACCCTATTGAACGATAAGCTTGTTTGGCCTTTAAGGAACGTGCATTCGATTTTTATGTGAGGTTGCAAGGTTCGTGGTTGCTTCTGGCTTGGTAGTTCTTTGCTCTGTGATTCAAACGTACGGACTCTCATACATTATGAACGGGCTCGGATCTTATCGGTAATGATTGCAGTCGATTTATACCATTAAGATGTTAAATGTTAAGTCATCGTGTGCTCGCGTTGGGAGTTTCATTTTTCGGTAGAGTTGCGATTGGGTAAATGATTGCTTTAGCTTTCAATTTGGTTTTGCTTGCCACCTTTTTTTCTGGTTGGGAAAATCATCGCATAACGTCTCCCGCTCTGGGTGAAGCGGAAGGGAGTTTCAGACTTCTACTGACTAAAAACCCACCCTGTCCCTTCAGCTGTCCGTAAGTTCCAAGACCGTGGTATCTTGTTAGTACATTTCCGCAACATTTCGCGGTCTTATGAGGCCCCGTCACTAATACTGACAGCTCCTTAAGGCGCGCGTAGAACACGACGCACCGCCGACCCGGGCCTGTTCTTTACAAGACGGTGAGCTAACCCTGCTCACCGTCCGTAAGCCCGCGCCTACGGAGGCTGGAGATCGGCCCGCGATCCCCGACGCCCAGGGCGTCTACCGCGGCGGCTGGGGCGTGAGGTAGAGAGTTGCCTCTCCCTCTCGCGTTTGGCCTCCTCCTTCGCTAGCATGACTGTTTTGCAGAAGGAGGCGACTGCATCCCATTCCCTCTCGCTCCGCACCGTGGTCTGAACCAAGGCCGGGCACGTGAGGTCGCCGCCGTCGATCGCCTCCACGAGGACACAGTGGTGCTCCGCCCAAGCAGGGCACACCTGCACTGTATCTTGCACCGTGTCTTTCATTTGCTTTCCACCTTGAACAAAGTTTGGTTTTTTATTATTTATTTTTTTATTAAACATTGTCCCACGCTAGGAATTTCTCCTGTTTCGTAGATGCATTTTTGTAAACACCCAGACCCAAAATAAGTATTTGTAAGCTATATAATAATACTTATCTTACAGTGAATATCCCAAAGCCCGGACAAAAGGAAAATAAAAAAAATAGTTACAAATTAAAAATTTGAAATTGTGAAAACTCAGTTTCTTTTAAACCACTGATGGATAATGCTGTGTGTATGTTGTATATGAATAGATGTAGGAAACAAAATAATTGACATGCATAAATAAAACAACAAAAATACTTAATAAACACTTAGAAATGACCCGTATTCACTATGAGTTTATTTCTCTTAAGTGTGATGCTGTCATACGAGATATTTTTTAAAGATATTTTCTTCTTTTCACTGTCCGTAAATATAAATAGTTTCACTACGCTTCTAGAATCTACTAAAAGCACGTCATAAATTGGCAATTGCCGCTATCCCAACCATCTAACCTCTTTCATTATCCGCTTGATACGACATAAAAAGAATGAATGTTACAGTCTTTTTACGATCAGCTAAATCAAGAAAACATTATGTCTTAAATGCTTAGTCAAACGATGCCGAGGTAAAACCATGTGAAATATCACCTGCATAATATTTTCAGTTTTATTCATATAAAATTTAACTTATGTGTTTTCTGGGAGAACGAGCAAGCTGTGCATGACAGTACTTTTATTACTTTTAGTTTTCGAGTGAATTCCTCGAATGTGGAGCAGCCATATTCTCTGCATGATTCAGGCTTTTATCCCGAAATGTTTACATGTGTTTGTGCTCTTTTTCGCTCAAAGGGTAAGCGGTGTCGTTATGAAGTATGAAACTGTAGGCTAGACATTTTTGGATTGTTAGTGACGTAACTTTGCTCTTGTAGCCTTTTCCACAGTAACCGTACATTTCTGGAGTGCAAAGTTACATATTATATGTGATATGTATATATACAACGTGTAATGGAAACCCCATATCTATTCAAAAGGACTGAAGACAACATCTGGTATAGAGTCTCTATGCAAAGTTTCAGCTCAAAATAAGTGACTCACAGAATTGACTCCAAATTATTGGTCTCGTATGACTAAGAGGATCATCACTTTCCACGTCACTTGCCAATAAAACGATAATTCTCTTCATTCTTCTTAATTTGAAAAATTCGGCCTCTGGTATCAATGTATTGAAATTTCTAATATGCTCCACACATGTAGACATAGGATTAGAAAACCCTTGCCATATCGTTTGTTATCATCTAAAGAAGCAGTGCACTCGGTATGTATATACCCTTTAAATTACACGTTGTATGTACCAACATTTAACGTTTGCTCTACTGTGAAATAGGCCTACACAGGCCCACGAGTGTTAGTGGATATCCTAATATGTCTATTTTTCCATACGATGTTTTAAATATTTTTCGTCACTTATTAGAGAGTGGTGCGATGCAATTAATGAAAAAAGAGTGCCTGTCTGGGTTCAAACCCACAACGGGCAATATTAAATTGGTGAAATAAATTGGTATTATTAAATGTTTTTATAATCAGATCAGTACAATCATTTATCGCCACTCAGCATAGACTTCTTTATCCTAAGCTAATCCTCACTTGACTAAAAATTGTCCATCTCGCATCGAGACGACCAATATTATTTCTTCCAGTTCTCCAGTAAAAGCTGATATCATTCAAAGAAACTATGGCACCATCATTAATATTGATTTTTTCAACCATGAGGATTTTTTTAAAGAAAATTCTAGATATACTGTTTTGATGTATGTTTTTCCAAGACAGTAAATTTTACAATAGTGCAATCCTGATAGCTTTTGATTTACTTTTTCCTAAATTGAATCGTTTGTATTATTTTATCATCACAACTACCTGTCACAACTATTGTAATATTTTTTTTTTAATTATGAACTGGTAGTCCACTCACATTTATTACATAATTATTCACGATTTATTTAAAAAAAATATCGAGATATCCTGTTTTGTTGTATCTGATATTTTTTTCAGAACTGTTAATTTTATAAACTGACATAGCTAAACATGATTACAAATTTATGTTTCCTTTTTCATCGCTTTATTTCCTTTAACTGAATAAGTTTCTTGTATACAAAGTAATTTAATTTTGAATGAGCCTATTTACCTGGCCCTTTCCCCTTATATACTCTTTCGATAAGTAGGGATCTTTAGTAGTGCGGGGATTGGCTCAGTGAACTATCGATTATGAATGTCAATAAGATAATATTACGAAAACACTACTTTTTGTATGGATGGAATATTTGAAAGAAAAAACTTTTTACCAAAAAATTAAACCAACTCCCAAAAAACACTGCAAGGTGAAAAATAACTTTAATATCGGTAGTCGGTGTCTTTAGTTTTGTAGTTTCGTTTTTGACACCGACTACTAGGTAAATTCCTACAAGAGCCTAAATGTCAACTACTTATAATAATTTACAAAATATTGCTTTTCCCAATGTAAGGCCGTTAATTGTTGAGGAGTTCTCCTGGTACTTCACCATCAGCTTCACCTCACCATATGCATTGTGACGAGCATATTGTGCTTAATAACCACATTCAAGTAATCGAAGCGGAACACATGAAATACTTATTATTCCTACTTATACATATATTGAGTAGTTCCAGTGGCCATCTGTGGTCTTCATCATCAGGTCCACTTCACAAATGGTGCTTTTCGAATGCAACTACACAAGTTACTATAAAAAATACTCAAATCACTATAGGTGTGCTTATAATATTTGAAGAGTTCGCTCGATTTCTCCAGGATTCCATCATCAGATCCTGACTTGGTGACAATGGGACCAATTTCGAAGTATACCTACCCTTTTAAACAAAAAAGAATTTTCCAAATCAGTTCAGCCGTCTTCGAGTAAGCGGTGAACATACATAAAAAAAATATACGGATGGACTTGATAACCTCATCCTTTTTTTTGTCGTCGGTTGAAAAAGTGGCAAGAAGCGAGGCAGACTAGGCCATGACGGATTCGGTAATGCGGAGATATGCAAGCGGAGATAACCAATATGAAAAAAAAATGTTTTTCATAGTGCTTGCATACAAGACAAAGTTATGTGCTGCTTTAGAAAATGCGTTATGTCTCAAAAACTGCTGACTACATCAAGTTCAAATCATTTTTAGTCATCGAATGTGTTCATTGCGATCTACAGCATATATTTTTTTTAGATTTTCACTCTCTTATTTTTAAAGTTAGATGGTAAAATGTGTCCCCATTTTACCACTTTGGAAGTGTCTATCTTTCTAACGACTTAATCTCAATGTGATTTAATAGACACCTCGCACAGGGTTGATGATATATTTTAGTTTCAGTTGTTATATGGGAACACAGTCATACTTTTTTTTCTGTTGTATAAGTTTGTTTAAAAGAAAGTAGTCATCAACATGATTCATTGATGTTGTTGGCGTTTGAAAATAAAAAAACGATATCAAACATTTTTAATTTAAATTGAATAATTTCTTTTATAGTTGACAGTAATTTATTTATTTATATTTAATTGCAGTACGTAAATAACTTATAACTTTATTTATAGTTGTGCTTTTAGCAGCATTATCAAAATTAATGTAATGATTTAAAAAATACATTTATGTTCACATAAAGTAAACAGACATTTAAATATATTTTTGACAAGATTTAAATAAACATGTAGTTCAAATGATATTGCGTGTGTGACAATTGTTTTTGTAATATTTTTAAACATCATTTTAAGTTTTTTTTTTCTGAGAGTGCAAGAGTTTATTTTGGCAATAAGTACAAATAGCTTTTGATTTTTTTCCCTAAATTGATCTGTTTCTATTATTTTATTGCATACTAACTGTCCCGGCAAACCTTGTTCTGCCTTATTTCTCTAAAACAAAGTAATATTGTTTCTTTTATATTAATAGCTGTCTCGACGGATTTCATTCTGTCAAAAGTGATTGGCTTGTCGCAGTCTAATAGAAATAAAATAACATTGAAAGACTGTAGTAATATCTAATGTAGTGATAATTTAAGTCCATTCAGACTCTTTCCATTCAAATTACTGCACCAACGCTTATGTTGTTATCACTTATTTTCCTTAATATTATTCACGATTACTGATCATCATTAAGTAAAATAACACACTTTTTTACACAATAAAAATGACTATAAAACTAATTTGAGGGAACTCATTATATTATTTTTATTAATGACATTCAACCGCTAATAAAATTGAAGGCATACCAACATCATACCAAAGATAATCCTAACGCGCCTTTGTTTTGCTTTGATTGACGTCGAATGTTTGACAGTTGGGGACAGAATGGTTTATATGGGAAAAGAAAATTGTTGTTTTTACTATTTTTCTCGTATTTTTACCTTTTTATCTCCGTAAAAACCTTTCTCAGACTTCACCAAAAACAACAAAAAGAAATCAGCCAAATCGGTTCAGCCGTTCTCGAGTTTTGCGCTTAGCAACACATTTAGCGATTCATTTTTATTTTTTGTCATAACTTTTGCTTTCAATAAGCATATCGTAAACCGTATTTGAATGAGTTCATATGAACTATGGCTCAGTTCGTTAACACAAAAGCCAAAAACACAATTCACAAACTCAAGTTTTGTTTTCTGATTATTTTGCAATGGATTCACTCAAACATGGATGGAGACACTCAAACATCACTGGGCCAATCTCAAAAATACTTTTTTAAACTAATAAAAAGCTATAATATCAGTAACGTAGGCAAATTAATTTTGGTCACGCCACAATACGTAAGTCCCCTCTTTGAGGAGTGAAAGACAAATTAATTTAGGAAAAAACAAAACAAATTAATTTAGGTTTTCTCGCTTTCAAGCGAGCGAAGACGCAAGCAGAGGCTAGTTTACTAAAAACCCTTTAAGTTTTTGTAGAAAATATATCCTATAGAAAAATCTTGTAAAAAAATGGGCTCAAAGAGAACTATCGATAAAATCTTATGCACATAACTATCCCTCTCCTCCCAAAGGCGCCTTTAAATGCTTTACGTAACTTATTTGTCCTGGCTCGCAGCCTTAAGCACTTACTTAACCTGCTGATGCTTTTAAGGCTGAAAAATTATTATCCACACTTCCATTCCCCTGATGGTCCCCGGCAGAGAGATGTGTTCATAATTTACAAAATAACATTCCATCTTACCTTACCTGATGTAAGGTAAAGGCATAAAAATTATGATGGTATTTTGTCACGTGACACCAGAAGGTTTTTATTTACAGTTGTACTCGAATCGAAGCAATAATAGCCATTTTTGTGATACAGCCTTTGTTAGCTAAGGCATTTAAGCGAGGGCAATTCCAAGAGAATTCTCCCTCGAAACTTTCTTATTAAATGTTTCATAAAGTTTCTAAATAAAACTATGAGCTCATTGTTCTAGAAATAATAAAAAAAAAAACTTGGAAAAACCAAGAACATTTTTTTTTATTATAAAGCATACTCGCGTTTTATTCTAACGAGTTTTTATTTTTCTGAGCATTGCTGTGACAGCATAATCAAGGGAAAATAAATTGAGCCACGTAAAACAAGCTCATTAACGCCTTAGACCCTCTGTTTTAGCAGGTACCAAAGTAAACAAGGAAGATCTGTGGATTTTATGACAGAACCCGTGTCTAGAATAAACCATCTTTTTAAAAAAAGTGAACCAGTAATGTAGGTATAATTCACATTACTAGCAATCATATTAACCCCTCGAACTAAGCTAAATATGCCTATGTCTGGAGAATCTTCAAAAGCTTTTTCCATTAAAAATTATTTCGTATTTCTATCCAAGGTCTTCTATATACACTAAAGGACATTGTTCCGGCTCCATACATGTCACGCCTAAGAATTATTTGAATCGAAAATGACTTAGATAGACTCTAAATATTTTATGGAATCATAGTAAATCAATTTTTACTAACGGACACTTGAAGATATAAAAATAATCAATTCATCGAAATCAAGTCCGAAAATAGCCAGGTAGTAAGACTCACAGAGTCCTTTATACACAGAAGAGTCTACCAAGTATGCAATCGGATCAGAGTCTGTTATCAAGCCAAAGTTGTTAGAATAAAACCATAACAAGCATATAAAATCGCAAAGAAAAGAACGTTGCAATAAAAATTGAAACGTCGTGAAGTATAAGCACACCAGTGTTGCCAATTACGAAAAGCTATCATACCCGAATGCCAGAAATTCCCGACTTCGGTTTATGTTTTAAAAAAAAATTTTTAGATATTCATTTATTTATTGTCAACAATAGGATACAGTGCCTATTTGATTTATTGAATTCACATTATTATGTACCTATATGTGATCAACTCAAATTCAGAAATAATCAGTCAATTGAACAAACGAATGTGAGCTTCACTAAGTGAATGAGACAAAGCGTCAGACTAAAGAAGCATGGGGGATTTCCCGTCCTTAATTAGCTGACGATTATATATTATTTACTAAGGTTAAATTAATAACGTAACCCATTCAATATTTTATAATTATTTTTATTTCTATCTATACGCTCAAAGTACCCGAAATATTCCGAATTTTATCAATTTCAGATTTAATCCCGACAACCGTCCCTATTTCCTGAAATCGGGGAAAAATCCCGTAAATCGGCAACACTAGCTGGCTAATAGACATTTTTACGGCACCACGCATTCGTTAATCGTGACCCAACTTTTTATTTTTTTCGAGAATTTAGAATAGAATTTATTTATTTCAAGTGTCCGTGGAATACTAAAATATGTTTCAAGCAGTATAAAAAGAAATGAAAATTATCATATAATTTATATTCATATCGGTTCATAGGCTAAAATCGAACAATGTCCTTTCATCAAATTGGTTCAGTGGTTTAGACGTGACGTTATTGACCCACGAGCTTCTCGCTACTCCTAGGTCAACGAACGCTTGTCTAGATCAATCCGTGGATGAGTAACCCTCTTAACATTTCAAGATGCCTCCGTGGCTGGGAAAGCGTATTGAGCCGTTGGTTCCGCTGTCATTTGTACATTTTTAACATTCGTTACAGGTACTCAGAAGGCAGTAGGCAGTTTCAGGCAGCTAAGTAATACTATCATGTTACTCAGCTACTAGGTTTTGGAAACTGTCTGAAACTATCAAAAATGACAAATGACAACCCGTACCAACGGTTTATGGTCTTTCCTAGCCGGCCCCAACCTAGTTGGTTGGGTAAGGAGTAAACAGATGATGACTAACCTGGCGAAAGGAATTCCATGGGATGGAACAAGATTGGGTGAAGGTTTGAGATCTTAACATCTACCTTCTTACTAAACCTTCATGAAAAGGAAAAACTTTTTTGCAAAAAATAAAACCGACTTCCATATCAAAACATTACAAAGCCAAAAATAATTTTAATTTCGGTAGTCGGTGTTACTGGTTTTGTATTTTCTTTTTTTTTCAGACCGCCTTCCGAAATTAAAATTATTTTTGGCTTTGTAGTGTTTTGATATGGAAGTCGGTTTTATTTTTTGCAAAACAGTTTTTATTTTCGCGCTTTTTAGCAACTTTTTAGTGGGTCAGTGAATTTTCCAAATCGGTTCGTAAATGACGGAGTTATGCGCGAACAAAAAACGCAATGCAGAGTAAACGAAAAGATCATCAACGTAAATATTTTTTTAGACTTTTGTTGATTTTTCAGAAACGGCTTGTCCGATTTCGATAAAATTTTCATGGGACCATTTGAAAAGTATACCCTTTTCAACAAAAAAGAATTTTTAATTCGGTGTGCAAGCGACGGAGCTATGCCCGAACAAACATAAAAAATAAAAACAAACATCCGAATTGAGAACCTCCTCCTTTTTAGAAGTCGGTTAAAAAGGAAAAGAGTTTCAATCACAATTTGTTTTTTTTAGAATAGAATAGAAATTTATTTGCTTAGATTGTAGGTATGGTACATGATTGGTCTTAATTACATAAAAACGAGATCCTTGTTCAATCTACCTTATACTAGGCATGCAAACATTGGGAGTAGTAACAAAAATAAACACAATCATATCAAAATTCAATGTTCCAATTTCAAATTAAATATAGTTAAAAATAAATGTTTCATATCAAATTGGATTTTCCTTGTGTATAATGTTTCACAAAATCATTTCATCCATAAATGATGTTTCTATTTGAATTGAGAAGGATTTTGTTAGGAAGTTTATTGAAAAAAAAGTGACCGTTGCCATGGATAATAAGTTGTAAAAATAATTATGTGACTAGATCTGACATATATTTTTATAAGATGTTCAGTGTGTACTAAGCCATTTGTATCAACTGGCGGGGCGTCAACATTTCTTCGCATAATTTACACTAATGTGTGATATTAATTATATTTAAAGCCTTGTTTCAAAATAAATTTAATAAGAGATGTTTATGACTAAAGACCGACTTAAGGAGGAGGAGGGATCGTCCTCCTTAAGTCGGCCCCTCAGTGCTTAGGATCGTGGCTACGACGGAAACGTTGCAACAGACTCCTTCATCTTCTACGGACTTCATCTTGATGGAGAACCTGGCACTAAAGATTTTGTGAAATTTAAATAATAGCAAATTTACATAAACATCCTTGACACGAGAGTTTCATTTATGAAAAAATTAGGAATCGTCTGTCTTAGTTAACAAGAACATTTCTTATTACAACACACAAAGGTTTTGTAGAATTTCGTGTTGTAGGTAAGTATTTAAGCGCTATAAGAACATAAGTAAAAATGTGATAAAAACAATGAATAATCTACAGGGTCATAGAAAGAGGAACAGAATCAGAATACATTGAGCTTCAACAATTCTTCATGTCACTGTCAAATAATAAAACTTGTAGAAATAAATTAATCATAATTAATGATTTTCAAATTAAATCATATCTGCATAAATGAATTACCCCATGGCAATTTCAATCACAGTTTAGACTGATGAAAATACCAAAAATGGCTTCTCAATTACCACTTGATAATTACATTCCCTAGAGAAACAAAAGTTGCCGGACATTTGTCAGTACTTAACTATACCTACTACCTAACTATAAACTTACAAAAAAAACTATCTTCTTCTAATTTCTTCTTGCAAAATAAACTATCTTATCTTATCTTATCTTACTAATACCTCGATTGTTTAAACATTCTAAAAGGCTTTAAGAGTTCCAAACCTCGAAAAGTAACAAATATTTTTACGTAAAAATTGCCAAGCACTAAAAGAGGGTCGGCCATTATCCCTACTTGGTGACGTCATAGCACCTAGCAAAATGGCTAGTAATAAAACTAATGAGGTAAGTAAAATGTAATGAAAATGTGTAGGCGTTTACTGTCTGAAAGCTATCGTTATAGTAAACGTTTAGAGCGCTGTTTAATTGTGCCCGCAACGACATTTTAGGTGCCGAGACAATACGAGGTATATCTCTGTCTTTAAATACTCATTTCTGTTTCGAACTAATATAACAATAATTTTGCGATGTTGTTATGTAACAACAAAACACTATACAAATTCATTAAAATCCAGTCAGCTTCTGCGCTTGTCATTAACAGTTATTAGTTTTGTAATAAGTTTCCTTTGAGTGATCGACTACACAAACTGTCAGTAAGGTAACGCTATATAGCCAATATTTTTCAAATTACAACCAACTGTATTACATCAAACTGGAAAATATGTTCTTAAAATTTACTTCACCAATTCCTTTAGGGCTCATAAACTTGGAAGCTTCTGTTCGTCTTTTTAACGACTCCCACCGGATAATATAGCCGGACTTCAAGAGAGTTTGCACTCCACACTTACAGTTAAAAATACCACGAGCGTAATTAGCAAAACTCTCGAACATCAACTAGTTTAACTTCACTCATAACTGGCTGTAAACGTGTAGGAGACTCCAGCCAGTTGCCATGATCCATATAATATATTACATGAATAATATTTCGAACTTTTGCAACTATACGGGCAGATTTCCCCAGGGGACGGCCATGTATGGCCACAGATGTAAAGTAGTTTTATGCCAATGCTCAAGTATTGAATACGTTTTTTTAGGGAAGTGTGTTAATGCGGTTTCAGGACACGGAATGGAAGAAAAACATGTTGTGTCGGGTTTGTTAGTTTATGTTTTCTTCCCGTGTTGTTTTGCGGAGTGTGTGCTGTGTAGCTCATTTTCGGTAATAGCTGAAAATTACAGATACTGTTATTTCAGTGTGTATTTTTCTTATACCTACAAAATCAAATCAGCCGGATTTTCGATCTCAAAATTAGACTTTGACCCCTAAGCTTGTTTTATTTGTTTTCTTTTTTTATTTTAATTTTTTATGTTCATAGTTAGGTTTAGCAGTGTTTTTTTTTTTTAAATTCAATGTTTTATTCTGGTATGGTGTACAATAAAAGAACCTAATTTTTGTCAACGGTTAAAAAAAAAATATATACCAATTTAACGATTGCGAAAGTTTTTGGATATATGGATGTTTGTTGCTCATTCACGACAATATGGCTGAATGGATCTGGATGTTATTTAAGAGGTAGAATATAGTTTTGAATAGGGCATAGTTTACTTTTTGTCTTAGTAAAATGCCTGAAATTTGGACAAGAACGAGTTGGAAGCAAAATGTAGTAAAAAATGTGAATATATAAAATTGTGAATCTCATATTCACACAACAATCATCTGTAGGCCACGCCACATTTTTCCTGCGGAAATTAATCCCGTGACCCGGTCCAGAGAGGTCAATAACAATTGCTCAGTACAATAGCACAGTAGTACTGCCCATCGTATATTAATTAAAACTGTTACAAAAAACACAAACGAATCGTTGCGGTGAGTATCTTCTGAAAAACTATATGATAATTTTACATAAGTCTTTAACCCGATGGGATTTCGAACAAAATGTCTATTGAAAATGACGTTTTCTGTGTTACTTGATAGGTAGTCCAGGAGTCTACAAGTAAAGAGTGAATAGGTTACTTCTAGGTAAGCATGCTTGTTCGAAAGAGCTACCGCGGCCTCGGAACACGAAGGGCATATGATGGAACCAGGGGCGTGCACAGGATTATGACAGGGTATGCGGTGGAGTAATCGGTCACAAAACTTTGCCTTTTATAGATTTTTAGCATAGCCACAGCCACGCATCGTAGCATGGTGGCGATGCGTGGCTGTGGCTATGCTAAAAATCTATAAAAGAAAAAGTTTTTGTGACAGGTAACTCCGCCGCATACCCTGTCATAATCCTGTGCACGCGCATGGATGGAACACGGATGGGTTTTAGTCAGTAGAAGTCTGTCACACCCTCCCGCTGCACCCAGAACGGGAGGCAGTCATTGCATGATTTCCCATCCTTAAAAAAGGTAAGCTTGCTTCATTTTCAACCACATCATCGCATACCATCAGGTGATATATTGGTCAAAAGTGAGCCTATTAACACAAAATAAACGAAATGTCACGCTTTAAGACTTTTAAGTGATATCTACATGCAGAAAATTAATATTTTTATTAAGAAATTTTCTTTTTATTATTTTATGCAGACAATATTATTAAAAGATACACAAATATTAAAACTTAGTCACTTCCAGAATATGTGACTGTAATAAACCATATTCACGGTTTCATGGTATGTTCAAGCAAGTCGTTTAATGCATATGGTACGCAAGACGGACATAAAAAGTACCATTATCCGATTTTGATGGGAAGTACCATACTTAATGCCAGTTACTACGAGTGTATTCATAACTCCACAGACAAGTTTAATATCTGGAGCCAATACTGTCTTGTCAGAAAACTGTAATACTATATTCTATTTAGTTTTATTTTTACAATCAGTTACTCATGAATGTTAACGTAGATAGATCATTTAGATATGAGAAAACTCGCGTATAAATCTATGTCAAGTTTACATAAGAAGCCGATCTCCTACCAAACCTCATGAACGGCATTTCATGAAATACAGATGTCATAAACAAAATTCTTAAAAATAAAAGATGCGCACAGCTAATAAGACGCACTGGGCCCGAGTGGTGAATTACTGCTCATTCCCTCTCATAGAAAGATGGCGTATGTCCCAATAGAAGGAACTTTATAGGCTGATTATATTTTGTATATAGAAGTATAAATACATATATTATGTATATGTAAAAACGACTGATAGAATTTCTCATTTAAAGTTATATGATATTTTTGCGGAGTTTATACTTGTAAGACAGTCGCAAATTTAAGACAAATCGACTAACAGAAGAATTATCAAAATTGACCCACGCGATTGGACTCCACAACCCGTCATATGTACATAAAAACATACAATAATAGATTGTGAAACACATAACCCTCCACAGTAAATAAAAAAATACAACTTTATTTCAATAATGTACGAACGGCGATGTGCCATCATTACACCTAACTACATCCCACTAATATTCATAATGCACAATGAGATAAGGAGTGGAATTCCCTACCAGAGTCTGTGTTTCCTGATATCTATAACTTAAGGGTCTTTAAGGCAAGAGTGATCACTTCTACGTAAACGTAGGTGAGATGTAGGGGACATGCCAGGCTTTCACACAAAAATTGTATCTACCAATATTTACCTAACCTTCTTTTCTTTTAAAGGTTATTATTACCTTTAAAAGAAAAGAAGGTTAGGTAAGCCTCTTGTAGAGAAACACTGCCCCAATATCGACGTCAGAATTGGCACAGGTTCACTCATAAAATTTATATCAAAGAAAGGCAGCCAAAACACTGTTCTTTTGGAAATAACTGTAACTGGACACAATATTGTTATCAAGATATGGACACGAACAGAAACTAACGTGGAAGTATCAACGTTGGTACTTTATATGTTTGTTTGATACGAATATACTGTTTCCAAACATGGAGGTTTAGGAATAACGTGTCTATGTGTGTGAGAGAGAAAAAATACATACGTGAGTACGTGGGTGAATACGGTCATTTGATGCCGTGTTCTTTGTTCAAAATCGAATCCTAACAATGATTGTATTTGCAATTCAAAGTAAAAATGGCTAAAAGTTTTTGAAAATATAGTTGGTTCGGAAATGTTTGCAAGAAATTCATAGACATGATTCAAGTTAATATACAGCTGGTTAGATTAATAAAAAGTAACCAAGTGCGAGTTGGACTTGCTAATGAAGGGTTGTAACTATATATCTATAGACGCTCCACAGGAACATGTTTAATTTTTATGACATCAAAAAATTAGGATCAGTTACATGAAGGGAGAGCCCCCGTAAAGTTTTTCAGAGCTAAAAAGCGGTTTACGGAATACTCTACTAATAAAGTAGCTGTGACATACGGACGGACAGACAGACATGACGAATCTATACCTAAGGGTTCCGTTTTTTACCATTCAGCAAAGGAACCCAAAAAATGTGTTATTTAGGAGCTGAAAACTAAATTTTTACAGACGTGAATATCGCCGGGTTAATTCAAAAACCAACTAACTCAGTGATTTTGGGATATTGAGTTAAATATACCCACCGACTCAATTTTTTTCTCTCTTTCTACTGGTAAAACATACTAAGCCATGCAATGCTTTATTTCGGAGATACTGAATGGTAGAACCAACTATCTAACCATACCATTTATATGCAAAACAAATATTCCTTGTTAATCGGAAAAATTATGTTTTGTATCGAAGTCAAACAAGATACTTAAATTTAATCAGTTATCAAAATAAAAAATACCTCCTAAATACCTATACGGAATTTTGGGAAAGAAAACGATCACATCCAATTATAATGGTTTAGTACTTAGAAATAACAGGAAATAGCGTTAACATTCAATGATAATAGCAGTTACTAAAAGATAATAGCTATTACCCATAGATAAAATAAATAAGTAGATTTGGTCAACAGACGAAATTATATCGGAACCGTGTGTCTCCAGTTAGGCGCTGGGCGGGGCAACAACTACACATGCAGTTTAATAAAATCAATAGATACGCACTCGCGCACACACCCGCATTTCTTAAATCAGAACGTACTATACAATCAATAATAAACCTTATTCCGTCAAACACAGCGTGTATTTACCATGCACCGTAGAATTTACCCACACAAAAACATCGGTCGCTATCGTTGTGCTGTGCAAAAGCAATTTATTTTACATATACGCTAGTGATTGACTAAATCGGAAAGTTATCGATTCTTCCATTTATTATTGTACAATTTTTTTTGGGCACCTGAAAATGAACCAAATAAAAAATGGCATGTCCAGAAAATATTACAATAACAATAAACATATTATTAAGAACATAACATTACATAATTATTATTAAGTACTACTAAGTATTAAGGGCTACCCTGGCGCTTTCGACTTAAATCTTAATATTTAATTATCATAGTGATAAGTCAAATAGAAGTCGATGTTAACTTACATTACGCTCTTGATCGGAACATACCAGCCGTATAGGTTGTATAGAATCCTGAAAAGTTGAATGACTGATTTTATGAATACCCTAAATCATGAGAATAGCTTTCAGTAATAAAATAAAATTTAACACACTTCTGCAAATATCAGTTGTACTCTTAATTTTGGAATTGTCCATTCAAAAAGCCTGCGACTTTTCTTTAGAGACTAGAACATTTCTGCGTTGAAGTGAACCGAGCATATGGTGCTATTTTTTGTAGGGTACCAGTTAGGTGGCATGCCTGTGGCATCAATCCATTCCTTTTTTATGTTACCATCTTTTGGGAAGCTGAAAAGTACGAAAAGCACTTATTTATCATTTACATACATCCTAAGCTACTTCTAAACGTCACCATATAATAAGCATCGCAATAATTACGTAACACACTATAAATCAAGATCTGAATGATTTTGACGTATATTGCTAATCCATTGCTTCATATGTTCGAAATATTGGTCTGCTCAACAACGTAAATACCGCAGTGAGTGTTGTTGATTTAGCATAATGAAACCGATTCCTACTGTAAGTGTATTACGCAACTATTACCTGCGGGGTAACCGCAGGTAATAGTTTAGTAGGTTATAATAGGTTTTTGTTATAAGAAAAATCCTAGTTAGTAGAGAAATTGTTAAATATATGAAAACAAACACACATCCATGCATAACAAATAAATAGCATGAATATATTGACTTATTTTAAGCTCAATTCACAAATATATTATCTGAACCATGCCGATTATTATAACGCATTCGAAGCTTCAATGGAAGCAACATACAAAAACCATAAAAACTAAAGAAACAGCATGAGGATAAGGCATAACATACGATAATTCTAAACCGAAAAACACCACCGATTATTAACCTAAAATTAAAGTACCTTACTTTACGAATATTGGTTACGCATTTCTCTACTACTCTGTAAAAAAATCAAAATAAGTAAAAAAACATTATTTACATCGATCTTCCAACCGGGCTAAAACGGTTGACAGATTGAAAAATAAACTATTGTAGCGACGGTGACGTCGGAACTCCTTACGCATGCTGCGGGCGTAAAATAAATTGTTTATTTTTTTTTACTTTTTTGTACACTTGACTTTTCAACGTATTTTTATTTCTGTCATCTCATGTAAAATAAAAGTTAAATATATTTTCTTAGAGGTTTCCTTATGTTATAAAAAACTTTTTACCAAAAAATTAAACAGACACCCAAAAACACTGCAAAGTGAAAAATAACTTTAATTTCGGTAGTCGGTGTCTTTAGTTTTGTATTTTCGTTTTTGGCACCGACTTCCGAAATTAAAGTTATTTTTCACTTTGCAGTGTTTTTTGGGAGTCGGTTTAATTTTTTGGTAAAAAGTTTTTATTTCACTCTTTTTAGTTGGTCGATTTTTAATTTACCTAGTTACAAGAGCCTAAATGTCAACTACTTATAACCTTTTACAAAATATTGCTTTTCCCAATGCTGGGCCGTTAATTGTTGAGGAGTTCTCCCGGTAGTTCACCATCAGCTTCACTTCACCATATGCATTGTGACGAGCATATTGTGCTTAATAACCACATTCAAGTAATCGAAGCGGAACACATGAACTACTTATTATTCCTACTTATATATTGAGTAGTTCCAGTGGCCATCGGTGGTCTTCATCATCAGGTCTACTTCAAAATGGTGCTTTTCGAATGCAACTACACAAGTTACTATAAAAAATACTCAAATCACTATAGGTGTGCCTATAATATTTGAAGAGTTCCCTCGATTTCTCCAGGATCCCATCATCAGATCCTGACTTGGTGACAATGGGACCAATTTCAAAGTATACCCTTTCAAACAAAAAAAGCATTTTTCAAATCGGTTCTGCCGTCTCCGAGTAATCGGTTATCATACATAAAAAAATAATAATAATATACGCGTCGAATTGATAACCTCCTCTTTTTTATGTCATCGGTTGAAAAACCCCTAAACTATAATAGCAATATTTCATTCGTCAATCGACATTGCTGTCGATAGCCTACGTTAGTGGATCTGCACAAGCACATCACTAATTCGTCGCAAGAAGTGGCGGCCTCACTACGCGATGAATCCGCGTAATACAGTTTCGTATGTTATGTTTACATTGCTTGTTCAGTTACTTAGTGACGAACTCAAGTAGTGGTTAAGGAGCAATGTATTTATAGTAAAAGGAGTACAGTCGCTCTGATATTTGAAAACAAAAATAACATAGTAAAACCAAGAAATATTTTACGATTTATTGTTTTTCATGATTTTAAAGACAAATATTGTAAAATACTTGTACTTACATATGGTAAGTGATTCCATGATTCACATAGATTTGATTTTGGCTTCGGTTTTTACAAGATACCACAGAACAACTCGGCATTCATATATGTTATCACGATCGCCGTCGAAAGCGCACTAGTTCGCGGAGACGGCCACTTGCCTGTGACATGAGCCCTGTGGCCATGTCGCGCGGACACCGATACGCCCCCTTACCACTTCTCTGTATTTTTGATTTCTGTGCTATTACCTGCTGATATATTTATTATTACTTGACACAAAATCAAGAAGTAATTGTCAATAAATAGGTTTAGTAGGTTTTACTTCTATAATTTTGATCATGATCCCAACAAAATATTGAGAAGTAAAACTGATTAACCGTGGGTAGTTGGTTTAAATTCTGTAGTTTCTAACCGCGCATGCGTCATAATCGTCGTAGCTCTCGCGCAAACGACATTCAATTCATTTTGTGGCGGCATAAAAATTAAGATCCAAGTGATAGTAAGGTGTTTGTGGTGTTTGTGCACTAAAATGGATGGTGGAATTAGGTTGTGTAATTCCATCGCACACTCCCCGAAATGTAACAGATAGAAAACCGATAGACTTGCAACTCGTCGTCGATGTTCAAGGCTCTGGAGCTTTGACTCGACCAGTGCATCGTTGCCAATGAGTCTCTTGGCCCGCTTCTTGATAGACTCAAGCGCGTCCAGTTGGTATTTAGCAGATCCATCCCAAAGATGAGAGCAGTACTCCAGAGAAAAGACACGCCTGGGTCTTAGCTGCATTAAACTTGACCAAGTTGGCATCGCCCCATTCGGAGACAGCCTTCAAGGACAAGTTCAAGCGCCCAACCATGTCCTCACGGAGAGACTGGATCTATGACCCACCAGCTCGCGTGCTGGACACATATCTCTCAGAAACTGTGCTGTCGTCTGCATACCCAAAGGTACCGGGAATCAGCAGATCGTTAATGTGCAGCAAAAACAAAGTTGCTGAGAGAACAGAGTCCTGAGGAACCCCGGCATTAATTACCAATTGGCCAGACGAGCAGCCATCAATGACCACTCGAATGGACCGATCTCTCAGGAAGTCTTCAATCCAAACGCAAAGTTGAGTGGGTAAACCGAAGGAAGCTTAGCAATAAGGCTATCGTGCCAGACCCTGTCAAAGGTCTTGGAGATGTCAAGGGATACAGCAAGTGCTTCCCCGTGCTTCTCAATGGCCTCACTCCAGGTATGAATGGCATACGCTAGAAGGTCCCCAGTTGACCGGTTTTTGCGAAAGCCGTATTGTCGGTCACTGAGGATGTCGTTGGCTTCTAGGTATGCCAGGAGCTTACTATTAAGTACACGCTCACGTCGTAACACGTCAATAAAGTAGCTTTTTTTTCTGACACATGTGGAGGCCAAAATAGAAATCAGTATGTGGCTTCACTCTTATTATGGGCGGTTCAAAAAATTGACAATTTAAATTTAATCGAGCACAAATTTTTGGAATCTGGCCACTCGTATATGGAGGTCGATTCAATGCACCGTAGCATAGAGTCAGCTCATAAACACTCAAGATCTACTCCATGTCTGAATGAATTACCGTTTTCCGACGAGCTCGGTCTTCACGATAAAAAAAAAAAACAAAACTATGCCGAAACCTTATAACACGAAAGAGCTAAAATATAATGATTTCTTGGATTTAAAATATTTGGCAGGCATCATAATGAAAAACAAAAATAAAAACACAGAAGGAGACAGAGTGAACTGGTTAAAGATAAAGAGAATGAAATACGGAAATGGTCAAATGAAAATTTAGTATAATTATGACATGTCTGAGAATTTCTTGGATCTCGATCTTGAAATTCAAGAAACAAACGTAGAAGCTACTCCTACTGCTGGTTCCGACATTCCAACTCATCGCTTCGGAACCAGACAAAAAAAGCCGTAGCAAATTCAGCAGCTGCAACTACAAATGCCATCGAGGATCCTACTAAAGCAAGCCTTTCAACCAAATTAAATCAGCTGTACAATGCACCACTGCCCATTACAAATGCAAAAAAATCCGACTCGCTAAAATTGTGCAAAAAAGGAGTAATCCCCGAAGAATACCATGCTTGGTTTGAAAAGCGACTGATAGTGCTAAACTAGACCGTGTACCGGATGCTACTGTACCTGATGTATCTTCTGATGAAGAATAATCTTTTTAATTGAGTTTTTCATGCCTTTGTATTCGTTTTTCTTGAATAAATTAATTTTTCAACTTAGGTGTGTTTATAATCAAATTATTTCCAATTTATTATCCATCTCTAACCCTTAGATAGTTTTCATGATGACGCTTTGCTAAGGAACACCGCATAGGTTAGTACAAAATTTCAACAAATATCGGAAAGTAAAAGCGACTAAAATTTTATTTTTTTGAATTTTTCTCGGAACTAGGAGGATTATTATGAACAATACATTATTGTTCGATGTATATTATTGAATTATTAACTAGTAAGTTTCAGAGACTCGGCAGTAGCGCTTAATTTAATAATAAAGCCATTATTTTGTTGGGAGGTAAAAGCAATTAAATAAGGGGGTTTGGGGCACAAAATGCAATATTCTGTGAAACCTTGTTATTTTTCTATCAACTGCTCAAAATAAACGCATACATGATTAAATTACAAATCAGATGCTGTTCCTTATAATAACATAATCTAAATTATTACATACAATTTTTTGATACAAACTTTTAAAACGCCCTAGCACAAAATCATAATTTGGTCAGTTAGTTGGTTTTTGAATTAACCCGGCGATATGTCCCTCGTTTAAACTAACATACTGTATAGCAATATTTCCGCTACCCCGAAAGTACTGACCCGTGCAGTATAAACTTAACATCTCATAAACATACAAAAGCTTCGACTACAGACACAAAAGTCTCACAATCACAAAAGTCTCACACACAGATCCCTAACAAAGACGTTACATAAATCTAGTATTCATAGAAATAAGTGATTGAATTCAGTCGTATGTGTGTTTCCCTTGGTCTCATACATCTAGCTGACTCCTAACTTGCGAAAACTTGGTAGCAGCGCAAACTAGTTCGAACAAATCTATGATGTGAATCTGACTGGTACTTGAACAAGAACAACTGGGATATGATCATGTTTGATGGTTGCAAGCTAGTAACAAACTACTGACTCTTGGTCGAAACTTTGTCAATTTTCTGTACAAAAAGTATAAGAATATTTTTTGTGGTCGTATGAAGTTGTATCTTATGTGTACACTAGATTGGCCCGCGACTTTGTTCGCGTAAGAGATTTTTTGCCACGTGAATCCCGACCTCGTGGAAACCGGAGTCTGTGTTTTCTAATAGCTATAATCTGGAGGTCTTTAAGTCAAGAGTGTATAGGTTACTTCTAGTCAAGCTTCATCTTCGACCATATCATGGCTAATTATCAGGTTAGATGGTGGTCAAACACGAGCCTGTCAACAATTAAAAAAATTGGCCAAGTGCGAGTCGGACTCGCCCATGAAGGGTTCCGTTAGTAACTATAATAAATATAATATTCTTAATATATTTATTTAAAAAAAAACCTTACAAACTTAAATCTAGCTTATTTACAATTTTTACAACTACGCCAAATAACTTTGTTTTTCATAGTATTTGTATGAATTACAAAGTTATATTTGCGGTTTTAGAAAATATACTGTATCTCAAAAACTGCTGACTCAATCTCATTCAAACTAATTTTGGTTGAAAGTTTACATTAAGATCTACAACATGCGGTTTTTTTTAGATTTTTCACTTCATTATTATAGAAGTTAGAGGGGGGACACAAATTTTACCACTTTTGAAGCGTATATTTTTTAAACGATTAAATTTATGAAAAAGTCATTTTAGAAACCTTTACTGTTATTTTTAAAGACCTGTCTATAGATACCACACACGTATAGGTTTCATGAAAAAATATATTTTCAATTTCAGTTCCATGTATGGGGAGCCCCCTTTATTTTAAATATTTTTTAAATTTTCTCTTAAAATCGGAAAGCGGTATACAGAATACATCTACCTACCAAGTTTTACATGTATAGTCCTAATAGTTTCGGAATAAAATGGCTGTGATATACGGACGGACGGACAGACAGACAGACAGACAGACGGACAGACATGTCGAAACTATAAGGGTTCCGTTTTTTGCCGTTCGGCTACGGAACCCTAAAAAGATGCTGGTTAAAAGTAGTCTATATGTTGCGCTTTCAGCTTCTCTAACTTCCAGTGAAATTAGTTCAATTATTCCCGAGATTAGTATGGGCAAACAGGAAGACAGATCAACGGACAGTCAATAATTGAGTTAACAGACACTTCAGTAAAATTTATGTAAGTAGTTCATGCTTCACATATAAATACCTACGTGTTACCAAAGTACAATTTTTTACCAGCTTTACAAGTAAAATCAAACCATGTTATAACCGCTAACCATCAAAACAACTATGTATGTACGAGTATGTAACACATGCCAAAATACTAGAAGAAAGTTAAATACGAGCGCGTGCATAACTGGTGCTGGGAGTACCATCATTTTAATCCTATTTACCATATAACATCCTTTATCTTCCAGTGAAAAGCACATTGAAATCGGTTCAACCGTTCTAGAGTTTAGAATACACAAAAGAGAAAAAAAGTTATTTGTGGTTTAGTGCCACATAAATAACTATCAGTTCTTAAAAACATAGTTATTTTTAAATCAGAGACAGATACTTCAACTTTATTTTTATGTATACAAGACGACGTAAGTAAGGTATCATTATTCACTGGACTAGTCAAGATTTAGGTCACATTCGGAGCACGTCAAGTCCTTTAGGTAAAGTCTTTTTGTTGAGGTTAAATCTGTATTTCGTCACTGCGGCAAGGGACAAATAAAAAACTCATATTGTTTAAGGCTGGTAAAAAGTGAAGTACCTACCCTTTGTTTCGATTTTTGAGGATAAAGTTGTAGTGGGAACGGATTAATATGGAATTCCAGAACTATATTTTTACTGATCATTTAATAATTTAGTTGTGAGGTTACTAATAATTGAATCTAATTATTTGACTTTGTTTTTTATTTGACTCTCTCTAAAAATGGTATTAATTCACTCTACATTTAAAAGTTACAGTAACTATAGGATACGTCTTATATGTTTAGAGAACAGTACTTATAGGGTACGTCTAGATTATAATATAGCGAGCACTAAGGGACACAAGAAAGGCTTACAATAAAATGCTTTACTCGTAATACTATCAATCGACATGTAGCAGTACCTAAATTTATTATGTACTCGAGGTAGAAAATCTCTGTTCTCCGCCCTGGACTGATTAAAACTGACTCATATTCCCTCTCACGCTTACGTTGTGGGCTACTAGACCACTTAAATACTCTTCAACAGAACCGAACCGACACACGGCAATACGGCGGATACGGCAATAATCTGGGTGAACCAAATCAAATTACTTCACGGATTATGCTCTTTAAAGTTTCCCATAACATTATATGTGATGGGAAACATGTGTTATGGGTTATGGGAACATGATTACATAAGAAAGTTGGTGAGGTCAAACAGTCTACAAGTTTGGAGACCCCTAGCAACATTATAATATCCCTTTTAGTAGAAACTAAGTAATAATGCGTAGTAATCTCGAGATGGTACCTAAGTGTTCACCAGTTTGTTACTACAGTAACAATTTCGGCACCTTGTTATTCCACTTTCAAAATTAAAAAGCATCATTATTTGGACATAACAAGTTCATGCAAAGTAGTTTGCATAGGCGATCAAATGTAAGACATTTCGGGGAGAAAATCATCAAAAGACTCCTCCCTCTGGGGGAGCGGAAGGGAGTCAGACTTCTAATGACTTAAATGCAACCAAACCAAACAAAACAAAAGGTATGACCTTTTAGGGTCCCGTTGTTCTTGCTTACTTTTTTCTATGGCGCGCGTGGGAGACGACGTTGTACCAAACCGGGCCATCGCATGCGGCCCGCCTCACACAGGCGAAAAATCAATAAAAGTCGGACAAAACCTAAACATTAATTATTTTTCTACAAAATAGCCTCATAAGGGTTGGTATGTGATAAAAAACGCATATTGTGATTTTTGGACATTTTTGTTATACATCATCAGTAATATTTGGTTCATCCAATAGATTTAAAACGTCTGGGCACATAGAAACAGATTATTTTGTGATTAGTTTCCTTAGTCCTGTTATAAATGGATCGGAAGACACCATAAGTCTTTTAAAAGTATCTTCCATGGCTAATTTTCTTGAAAACCGCTCTCTGTACTTTCGCACATCTTTGTTTCGACTTTCTTGTGCATCTTCGCTTATAAACCCTATGGCTATTTCGGAATTCTCTATTATGTTTGATCCTGTGAAGTGTTGTTGACATACAATATCATGGGTAATTCATCACAAAAAAGAAGCTGTTTTGGTACAAAACGCCTTGAATTTGACCGCATTGGTTTTGTAACCACTAGACATTACTTTTAAAATGGTATGCAGTCGATTTATGAGCCGATGATACCTGATACACCTGATGACACCTGTTATTTCAGCAACTTCTTCTGTATGCTGAAAAATGGCACGTGCAGTATTACCATCAGTCGATGTACCTCCACCATGTCTTGGTTTATCAACATGTAACCCAAGTTTTTGCCAAAATTCTGTTTGTATGCGGCGCTTTTCAGCTCCTATCAAGGATTGACTGTGTGCGTCTCTTGTTTGCCATTTCGCAATTTTTAATTTGTAGCCTAGATGTAATATGACCTCCGCAAACCTTATCCAGGCGTGTAGCGATGAAACACCATAATTAAGGTTTTCTTCAGGTATCGGCTTTGACACGCAGAATTTTATCCTGTTGAAGTCTTTCGAGGTGACTTTACAAATATAGCAACGCATGGCAGATTTCGTGTCCGTTAAGGCGTTTATCATCTTCCAATCAACCATGGTCATTATCAACTTGTGTTTAACTATACATTCTTCCTCCATTAAAACTATTGTTGGTGATAAAACTTCAATCTCGGATTGAACACTTTGAGCTGCGAATCTTGATAGTTCTACAGTTTCATGTGCCATCTCTAACTTTAACGGACGGATGGTGAGGAGGGGCGAGGATTTTGCCAGATGAGCACAGTTTTACCATGATCACGCACGAGTTGAACTGGCTAAATAGAAGTAATTAGCATATTTGCATCAGACTTTGATATTTTCAAATCTCTGTTTATATTCGGAATGGCAGTCCGATCCATCACACCCCCATTTTGATATCAGGCGAAGATTTTGTAACTGATCCTTTGTAAGCGATTGTATGACTTCATTAAGAGACAAAAATAACCTTTGTGCAGTGTGGTCCATTAAATTCTGAAGAGGAGCTTTAGCATTCGTTTCGGTGCAAAAAATACCTTCAGGATAACACCTTTTTTTTGCTTCAGTTATAGTCTCATAATTAGGGTACAGACTGCAGTTTATCTCCATTGCTGAAGATTGTAAAGTGTTGTACTGAAATTTAGACAATTGTGCTTCAATCACCAACGATAACGCTTTGTCTGACGAAAGGCTCGCGTGTGTTTTGGGAACGCTAAAACTGCTACTGGCACCAGCCACTGTAACTTGCTTGATGATCTTTGATGTTTGGATATCACTACGTGCATGATATTCTACCTGGGCTGCAAAAGCCAGTTCTTTAGGTTCTAATTTTTTCCGAACATCTTCTGTCTTTCTACGTTTTGTGCGTTCGGTACATTCTTCAGAGCTCTTATAAGGTCGGCCACCAAGGCTGCCACTTATCTTTCGAGTATGAATCGTAACAGGAAATGTAATGTAGGTATCGAACCAGTCTTTGTTGGCGTTAACACACCGAGAAAAAATTTCTCTTATAATCATTCACCAATGTTTTTAGGGGTCCCTAAGAAGATTGGTGAATGATTTGTTTATTTAATAATGATCCCTTTATTTCATTTTTAAGTTCATTCACTTGCAGAGCACGTTGTACTTTTTTCCAGATAAGATACTTTATCTTGCTCCTTTTTCGAAGTTTCCTCCCTATAGTAGGCAATTAGAGTCTTTCTTCTAAAGCTCACTTCCTCGTCAGTTGATCCTAAATCTATATCAAACTAATATTTAGTACCAATTAAGTAACCGATTCCGGGCAAGTCATTGTTTTGTTTTACGTAGAATTCGTCCAATACAGAAGTGGTCGACTAAAAAAACAATTTTGTTAAAGCGTCGCTTACGGTCGCATAAAACTATGATTGCATATTGAAAAACAAAGTCCATGCTCTCTAAAAATACTAATATCAAAGCCCGATCTCTCGGGAAGTTACACTTTACCCTTTTGTGAAGTTTAAAAATATGCAAAACAATACAATGTCACAGTCATTATTATTTTTAATATAAAATATCAAGCATTACTATCAAAAGTAGATATTAAAAAGTAGTTTATTACCTCCTGGAAGTGAATCCATCGAAAAACCAAAGATCTTCAAGAAGAAAATTATAGGATCGTAATAATTAAAAGCAACACGTTCACTCTTAAACACATCCGCTGTTGATCAAGTCGAACTTTGGAGTGAGACCCAGGCGCGTAGATGACAAAAGGTTCGCGTGGCGTGCGCAGGTAGCGTGTATTGTTTATCTGACTTGTTGGTAAACCAGGTTTTTATTTGTTTGGAGTACTTTTAATTTTTTTGGTTTTGTCCGACTTTTATTGATTTTTCGCCTGTGTGCGCCTGGCGTTTATGATTGGTCCTCCTGATTTTAAACTTTATTGTTATATAAACCATTTTTTTCAACAGTTTTGGAGTATTGTTCCCCAAAAATATAAAAGTGCCCAAAGATGTGCCCACATCCTACTAACATTCTTTGGGTATACGTATGTATGCGAATCATCTTCTTGAAAAATAAAATACAATAAGAATGCGTTCAGAAACTAACTTACAGATTCTCATCTGGATGATGTAGGTACAGACGCCAGCACATCAAGCTACAACAGTCTGTCAAATTTCTTTAATAGATTTTCAACTTTATTTTTAAAGAAATTAGGTTCAAGGTTGATTGGGAAAATTTAACAGTTTCGGGTAGCTTCATGTGCTGGCGTCTGTACAAGATTGAAAAACAATCGACAAAATTGTAATAGATTAGCATTTATCACGTAGCGTCAAGCTAGATCTAGACAAAGTTTTCAAAAGTTGTTTACAGTTTTAAACATCGCATTAAAATTGTTTAAATTTTTTACTAATTTGTCATTTCACAGTTACATCGTTAACTTGAAAATGCGTTTTAATTAAGACCTAAATATTTTTGCTTGCGGCCCGGGCTCCCATGACTGAAACGTGTTTGTGGCCCCTGTAAAATAAGGTTGAATAGCACTGGTCTAGACGTATTTTGGACGCTATAAGCACGTATTTGAATTTGAGATGAGTTCAGGCTGAATAACAAAGGTGACACTTGCCAATTCAGTCCGTGGTTGAGTAGCCATGCATCCATTGATTGAATGGTCAATGATTAAATGATCTATGCACGAGGCTAGGAATCCCGACTTATCCGAGTTGGGTTAGTGCGTTAAACCATTGACTGAAAATTAATATATAAAAAAGAAAAGGAGGGTTCTCCAAATGAATACTAATAGACATAGAAACAAAAGAGCAATGTCAAGACCTCGCCGAAACTTGTCGACTTGTGCAGCTTGACGTAAACAGAGTAGTTGAATGGTCCCATGACAACGGAATAGTTTTAAACGCAGAAAAAACCAAAATCGTAATAATACGCTCTCCTTACTCGCTTTCACCCAACGATCCTCCTCCAATTTATACACATAACTTTGAATGTATCCATAATAACCAGATTAACTGTGAATGCAAACCTATCGAACAAGCCAAATGTGTAACATACCTCGGTATGAAGGTGGATGAGAACTTTTCGTGGGCAAATCATGTAGAGTATTTGTGTAAAAAACTTAGGATATTACTAGGTAAGTTCTACCATCTTAGTTTTAAGGTGCCAACCTGCACTCTCAAGTCCCTTTATCTACAATTAGTCGACCCCATACTAAGTTACGCTCTTGACTGCTATGGACTCACATTTAAAAGTTATTTAGATTTATTAGAAGCTCAGCAAATTAGATTTTTGAAGCTATTAGTTAGCAATAAAACAAAAAACTCATGCAAAGACAATTATTATAAGCTCTTCAAAATTTGTAAAATTCTTCCTGTTAGAGTAAAGCATAAATATCTCCTCCTGGTAAACAGTTATGGCAGTTGGGAGCGTCACTCGCTAGTTACTCATAACCACGCAACGAGGACAGTATCTGCAGGTAAATTTAATGTACCTAGAGTAAATAATTACTTTGGTGATAGAACAAAAGATAAGCGAGTACCTTACCTACTCAATACATTGCCTGCAGATATCTTAAATCAGAATAAAAAGAGTAGATTTGCAAAAGCACTCAAGAAGTGGTATATTAGTAATTTATAATTTTTAATTTTGTTTTCATTCAATATTTTCAAGTATTTTTTATTTTTATTTTCTACAGTTATTTTTACTCGCCAGTCTTTACAGTTTGGCGAGAATACATAATTAATGTTCTCTCTTTTACGTTTATGTTATAGTTATTTTAGAAATGTATATCTAGTTTTTTAAATATCTGTACTCACAGACAAACCGTGTAAACGGTTTTGTGGGACATTGGCTTATTTTTAAGATGCTAATGTAACATGTTTTTAATAATAATAACAAATAAATAAATAAGTTTCCATAGTAACTTTGGCTTAATATAAAATTCTCACGGACAGCGATGAAAATAATTTTATTGTGTGTAGTTCAATACTAAGAACTGTTTCTTAGCATTAAATATTGTATAGAACTTCTAACAAAAAATACTAGCATAAATACAAATATGGAATTTTATGGTTATTACAATTTGACGATCTCTATCCGAATAAATGTTTTTCAATTTCAATTTCAATTTGTACATGACATTTAGCACTAAAGTAATTATTTCTGTCTAATTAAATAAAAATACTTTACCTCGGGAAGAGAGGTCCACTGCTGTAACAATGAACGAACTTCTTCGCATTCTACTAAATACCTCCGCATTCTTGAAACATTCAATCCAAAATTAGTGCAACGTTGTTGGTTAGACATTGTCACAATAATGGATGTACTTCAACACTTCGAAAAGCAAAAGAGTCTCAAAAAACAGAGAAGGAAACGTAAACGCATTCACTTGGCAAAATTACCGACAATATGTATCATCTATGGACAACAACAACTGTTTGTGTTTGATATGTCAATCAATTCCCTTTGTGTCACTTTTGACACCTATTCAAGTTTTTATTTGGCAGAATAGTTGACATTGACTTTGCTTACCATGTATAAAAAAAGAATAGAGTTTTTATTCTCAATAATTAAAATATTATTTCAGATTTTTCATGTGATCAAATGCGATTATTGTTCACCACATATTGTTACTATTTTTAGTATAGCAAAGAATGCAGAAAACAATAAAGGATTTGTAATAAAAAACTGATTAATAAGTTTAATTGCAGCATACTGACAACTCGACTTATTTTCGACAATTTCCAGTGAGCTATTTGTTTATTAATAAATCAATTCTATTGGAGAAGTTCTCGAAAGAAATTAAGTATAACGTTATGGTTTAGATTTTTTGTATAGATTCTTATACATTAAAGATAAATGGCCGTGCCATTTTAAATTTAAAAGTTGTGTTGGCCAGGATCTCTCTTTGTTCTATAGACACCACGACAATTACGCAATACCTAAAATTTTATAAGACAGATTACTGCAAAGAATTCGGCAGATGAATTGACTTTTCGGCTAAGCCACGACAGTTTTAGGACAGACTATTGCTTTATAAAGATTATGAAGAAGCGCAAACTTCAAACAAAACATCTCATAGACAAAATTTTCTAATACCAACAAGACTGCACAGCAACAAGTCTGACTAACGATTGTCGGCCTCCCTATTGTATGATGCGGGAGCACATATCTACGACAAAACAGTCCAGCAACGGTATCGATGAAGTCCATTTTGATACTTTATAGACTTTATAGACTAGGCTATTTGACAAGATTTTAAGAACCATTTCATATTATTTAGTAGTTTATGGAACTTATAAAAATTAATATTTTCAATTCTGATAAATATTTTACTATCCCACGAAAACGCTTCTTTAAGCAACATGGCGTCGCACTAGTTTCTGTGATGTCACATGCTTGTCAACAAGTAAACAAACGTCAAGTTTTTTAAGCGATAATTATCATTCGTCGATTTGGGTCAAATTTTGGGTGATTTCTGTATTAAAATTAGTTAAAAATTTAATTTTGTAAAAAACCCGGAAACAATATTTATGTATATTTTATGTATCAAAATACGTCGAAGCATAACAAGATAACTTAAGTTCATACATTACGTGAAAATGAACATCCCATGATAAAATGTACTTACTTAGCAGTTTTACCATTTTTTAGCTCATGAGCATTAAAATCCGAATTATCATAGATCTCTGTCCAGTACGTCGATTCTGTAAAATTCGAACAACAACTCGCATCTCACATAGCTATTCACTGTCACTTCGCTTATGGTTCAAAGTGACCTTGATTTTGCATTCTGTAAACAGCGTCGAAGTGACGGAGGAATTACCTTACCGAATACCACTTCTCACGTCATCTCATACTTTATCTGTCAAAATCTTTAGTTCAACTCGCTGACACGCTCGCAAGGGTAGCGCTAGTGTAAATTCGAATTAAGAACCGAGTTTTTAGAATGCCAATCAATAAACTCATAGCGGATTCAGATTCGAAGTTTAGAATGAGGTCTTACAGAATAACATAGTTGTACAGTGTATAAATATACAACATGCAAATATATAATAAAGGTAGTTTAAAACAGTCTTCGACGAAATTATACGCCAAAACAAAACAAGATTAGGACAGGCGAAGACATATTGAGAATAATGTTACATCATTGCGATTCGGCCAATCTTAACCGTTATTATGTCACGTGAATGGCGTATAAAAATAAATATTATAATTAAGATTTTTTTTTAATAAAGTATTGTTTATTTTCAACTTATTTTACTCTATAACGCGTTTTCATGTCATAATTTACATTGGTTACTACAATACAAAAATATTTTATTTTTAATACTGTCTAATAGCCTATAGATGATGGTCTGCACCGCGTGGTCACAGTACACAGAACAGTTTAGTTTTAGGTGTGCAGCGTGTCGTAGTCAAAACAGTTTCTTTCTTAACAGTTCTGGTTTAAAACTGTCGTGACTCAAGTGTGCGGTCACCCTTAATCTGCCAGTGAGGAGTTAACCGAGAAATTAAACAATTGAAACTCTTTTGTCTTATTGTATTTTTTTTTAACGTGGTAAAATTATCAAATAAGTCCTCCCACCCCGGGCAGGGTGGGAAAGACTGTCAGACTTTTACTGACTAAAATCCACGGTGTTCCTTCAATAACCCTTTACATACCGGGGCCACGGTAACGGGATGAGTCCCACGACCCCGGCGGGCTTCGGCCCTCTGCAGAGGGGGCCTCGTCATGTTGCTGACGCTCTTTGAGGCGCGCGTGGAACACGACGCACCGTCGACCCAGGCATGGTCCATGGTCGGACAGCGAGTTGCCCTTTACTCGCTGTCCGCATGCCCGCGCCTACGGTGGCCGGAGATCGTCGGCCGACGTCCGATGCCGTGGGCGTCTACCACTGCGGCAGGGCTGGAGGGAGGACGCCATCCTCTCCCTCACGCGGCCCGCCTCCTCCTTAGGAAGCATGACTGCTTCGCAGAAGGAGGCGACCGCTTCCCACTCCCTCTCGCCCCGCAGCATGGCCTCGACCAATGCCGGGCGCGAGAGGTCTCCGCCTATCGCCGCCGTGAGGACACGTCGGTGCTCTGCCCAGGCGGGGCAGTCTTACACCGTGTGCTCTACGGTGTCCTCAGGGCGACCCTAGCAGTGGTGACACCCAGGCGTTTCCTCCTTTCCCATCAGACACAGGTACCTCCCGAAACTTCCGTGTCCGGTGAGGACCTGCGTCATGCGGTAGGTCAGGACGCCGTGACGCCGATCTAGCCACTCCTCAAAGAGGGGTCTTACCGCCGCAATTGCGGCGTGCCCGGCCGTCGGTTGCGACAGTCGTTCCCTCCATACTGCCCTGAGATCGCGCCGGAGCTCTTCCCGCCGCGCCTTGACTTCTCGAGGGGATACGCCCCGGCGCTGCGCCTCCACGCGCCATTCATAGACGCGCTGGAGGGCAGTCGCCTCCAGATCCCAGGGCAGCAATCCGGCAAGGAGGTTGGCCGATTCGCCGGCGATCGTGCGGTATCCCCGGATCATTCGGATAGCCATGACCCCTGGCATGCGACCAACTTTAGTGGTCGCGTCCGGATGCACAGGGCCCACACTGGGGACCCGTAGAGGACCATGGCCCGCACGACGCCGGCGTACAGCTTTCGGCAGGAGGCGTTTGGCCCGTTGAGATTAGGCAGGAGTCGCCTGAAGGCGGCTGCTGCCCGGTTCAGCTTTGGGGCCAAACTCAGGAAGTGCTCCCTGAAGTTCCACCGGCTGTCGAGGACGAGTCCCAGGTACTTCATCGTCCTCCCGACGCCGATGCGAACCCCCTCCACCGTTATGTGGGACTCGGACCGTGGCGCGTTCCGACCGCCATGGAAGCACACGGCCTCGGTCTTGTGCAGCGCCACGTCGAGTCCCAACTGCCGGATCCTATGAATGACTGTCGCAACGGCTTGCGTCGCCAGGTCGGCCGCCGCCTGGTGCGACTCTCCCTGCGCCAGGACGAGCGTGTCGTCAGCGTAACATACTACGCTGACGCCGTTAGGGAGGTCGCCGCGCAGCACCCAGTCGTATCCGATGTTCCACAGGGGCGGCCCCAAGACCGATCCCAATGGGACACCGCATGACATCTCTCGCCGGTTCCACTCTCCCCGGTGACCGGGGTAGATGACGGCTCTGTCCGTCAGGTAGTCCTCGACTATGCGACGGAGGTAGGTCGGCACCCGGTGATACCGGAGTTCCTCCCTGATGCAACTCCAGGGCAGGGTGTTAAAGGCGTTGGTGATGTCCAAAGACACCGTCAAGACGACCCTGCCCCGGGATACCGCGTCCCCCGTCGTGAGGGCTCTCACGCGCATGATGGCATCCACCGTCGAGCGCCCCCTGCGGAAGCCAAACTGGCACTCCGCAAGATCCGGGCCCACGCGATTCAGGTGCCCGAAGAGGCGGTCTGCAATTACTCTTTCCAAGAGCTTGCCCACCTCGTCGAGCAGCACGATGGGCCGGAATGCGGACGGATAGTCCGCAGGGCGCCCGGCTTTCTGGATCAGGACTAGCTTTCCCGTCTTCCAGCGAAGCGGAAACTGGCCCCTCTCCAGGCATGCGCTAACGAGCTCCCCTAGTCGAGGCCCGAGAGTCTCCGAGGCCAGGACCCACGCTTTCCCTGGCAAGCCGTCGGGTCCTGTGGCGGTATTTTTGGCCTTGAGCCGTTGTACTGCCACTCTCAAGTCTACCTCGGTCACCTCTGGAGCGTTCTAGACGTCGTCGTCGCCGTGGTCCGCGTTTGCGCCAGCTTCAGGTTCCGTCGGAGACGGAGCCATGGGTGGGGGAGCGTGCTCCCCTCGCGATGGGGACAGGGCGCTCACCACGTCCTCCAAGAACTGAGGCTGGAGACTCTGCGTCAACGGGGGAGCCCAGGGGTGGAGCCTCTCTCGCACCCACTTGTAGGGGCGGCCAAATGGGTCCCCGTCCAGAGTCGCCAGCATCTCCTCCCGGGCCAGTTCCTTGGCCCGCCAGATCTCGTCTCGCAGGACGGCCTTCGCTGCCCTGTAGCCCTCGTACAGCTCCGCCTCTACAGTCGCCGTATCCGAAGGTCGGGTGCGGCGCCTGCGGAACCTGGTGTACTGGCGTCGCGCCGCAATGCTCGCCTCGTGCAGCGCTGCTAGCTCGCTCGACCACCAGTACAGCTGACGCCGGGCGCGTCCTTGCCGGACCCGGGGCATGGCCACGTCGCAGATCTCCAACATGGCCTCCCGGAACCACTCCGCCTCGTCGTTTATGTCGGCAGGCCTGTCCGGGGGTGACCCCCAGGCCTGCACGATCGAGGCTTCCAGGAATAGCTCCCAGTCCATCTGCTTCAGCGCCCATCGCGGACCACTCAGGTCCCGTCGGACCGGCGCGTCTGGGGTCTGGGCGGAGACGTCGAACCGGATATACCGGTGGTCGGAATAGGTCTCCACCTCCTGCACAACGCGCCAGTCGGTGACGCGCGGTGACAGGCTGGGGGTGGCGAACGTAACGTCCACCACCGACTCGCCCGTAAACTGCACGCACGTGGGGACAGAACCCCGGTTCTCGATCACTAGGCCCTGCGCACGGGCCCAGTGCTCGAGCATCCTGCCCCGCCTATAGTCCGTGGACCGGGAACCCCAAGCCGGACTTTTGGCGTTGAAGTCCCCGAGGACGAGGGTGGGGAGGGAACCGAGGGCGACGACGACGTCTCCCAGCTCCGTTAGGGAGTTCTGGAACTCGGCGAGAGTTCGGTTCGGGGAGAAATAAACGCCTACCACAGCGATCTCCCCGAACCGTGCTGCGACGATCCCACACCCTCTCTTGACGCGATCGAGGGGCGGGGTACTGGCGGCGGCCGATGAAACGAGGGTCACCGAGCCGTCCAAGTTCGTAACCCAGTCATTCCTGGGCAGGACAAAATACGGCTCGGTGACCACGGCGACGTTGATCAACCACTGCGCCATGCTCTGGAGCAAAAGTTCCTGAGCAGCGGCGCAGTGGTTGATGTTCGCCTGGAGGAAGCGCAATGGGGCCATTAATCGGGATCCATTGCAGCCTCCTCCAGGGCCCCTCGCGGGGGTTCGGCCGCGACGGCGGCGGCGGCGGCAGTAGCGGCGGCGGCGGCGGAGGCGGCGGCGGTGGCGGCGGCGGCAGAGGGCCTACCTCTGCGCCTGGCCTTGGTGGGTGGGGCGCAGGACTTGCCCCCAGTCCGGTGATCGGTCGGCTTGCCAACCGCCTCACATGCGAAACAGTGAGGCGGGGCGGAGCACGAGCCGGCCTTGCGACCGGGCTGACCGCAGCGGAAGCACCTATCGCTGCGATCTACCTCCGAGGTGCACACGCATGCCGCATGGTTGCCCACTTGGCAGCGGAAGCACCTCAGGGGTCTGGGGTCCAGGACTTTCACCTGCGTAGACACCCAACCAACCAGGAGCCTTCGGCCGTCCTGGATCTTTTTGGCCGCCGGGACGGGGCAGCTAACCGTTATGGTTTGCGTCCCCGTGCAGCCAGGACGCAGTGCGCCCGCCCTCACCTGATCGGGAGGGCACCCCCCAGTCCTGGCCACGGCGGCCACCACTTCCTCGGCCGTCACGGAGTCATCCAGACTCAATATGCGCATGTCTGCGCGCTTGGTGGGTCTGGAGACTCGGGCCTCCTCCGCATTTAAGGACGCTCTGAGCCGTTCGGCCAGAGCGTCAGCGGCAGGGCCACTGGCCGTGCCGGGGATCGCCAGCATCTGAGCCCCCATCGCAGTGACCCGGTGACGGAGGCCGCCGACGATGCCGAGTTCCGTGATGTCGATCGCCATCCACGCCTTCGCCAGCACGTCGCGGTACGACACGCCCCTCTTCACCGCGTCCGGCTGCAGTGTGATCACTACAGCCGCGGTCTTGGGGGCGCGCAATCGCGCCGCGGCGTCTCGCCGCCGCCGTCGCTCCCTTCTCCACGAGGACCTGGCTGCGCCAGTAGCCTTCCTCTTCTCCCCGGCCACTTGCCAGTCGGCGCCGGCCAGAGGAGTCTTTGGAGGAGGCTGCTGGGACGGCTGGTTCCCGGCCTGGGCCTTCTTCCATTTGGTCGCCTGTTTCGGCCCCGCAGGTGTCGGGGTCGGAGGCGGCTTTGGTGGGCCCGGTTTGGGCTTGGCCGGGGCCGTCTTCGCCCTCGCAGGAGCCGCCGCCGCTGGGGCCGTCTGCCCAGTGGCCGTCTTTGCCTGAGGCGGCCTCGTCGTCGTCCGAGGAGGCTTGGACGCGGCCGCAGCCGCGTACGAAGGCGCCGCCAGCGGGGGTCGCAACACGCGGCTCTCCAATACGGAGAACCGCTGCTGGAAGGCGGCCAGCTCCTGTCGCACCAGGTCGAGAACCGAGTTCTCCGCTGGTGTGGGCTGGCCTTTGTCCTTTTGGCCCCGCGGCGGCGCATTCCGCTGGCCGTCTCCCCGGATTGCAGCCAGGTCCGCCTTAAGGGCGGCGTTCTCCCTCTGGAGAGCCTCCATGGCGGCAGTCAGGCGGGTGACCTCCGGCCGCAGATCGGACATATCGTCCCTTGCAGCCGAGGCCCCGCCGTAAGTCCGCGCGGCCGCCATGATGGAGGCCGTGGCTTCGCCGATCGCGTCCTCCTTACTCTTCCGGTTCCGCTTCCGCGAGATGGTGCGGATGGCATCTGCCACGGCCTCTTCTAGTTTGGCCTCGCTCGAGGCTAGACCAGTGTTGGGCTCTCCAGAGGAAGGCCCCCTCCCCGAGGTCTTGCCTCGGCCTTTACCCCGCACGCTAGTGGGGATCTTGCGGGCCGAGACAAGCCCCTCCTCCGACGACGACACGTCCTCGCGGGGGCGCTTGAGGAACTCCTTCCTCTTGTCGGCGCCCCCCTCGTCACTCCTCACTACGCTCCCAGAGACTAAGCTCTGGAAGCTCTCGGCGTCCGATGCCGAGTCGGTCTCCGACCCGAGCACCAGCACCCCCTTTCGTCGCGGAGCGGCACTCTGCGCTCGCTCGGAATTTGGTGCCGGTGAAGTGGACGTGCTGGACAAGTCCAGCGACTCCACCTCACGGGCACGTGAGCCTCCCTGGCTCGATGAGGCGACTGCCGGGGTGAAACTGGGGTAAAAGTGTTTGTTGTCCCCCCCAGAGTACGGTGGGACTGACCGGATGTGTCCGGTGCGGGACTCCCCAGCTGAAGAGCAGCTGGGACCCGCCTGGGTAGTCTTTACAAAAACTTTATCTGCCATATTATTAACTTTTTTAGAGAGGTGAGTTCCTCTGTTCCTACACCCCTATTCCCCTCCCCTGGTTCACTTCACGGTTACGTCTAAAGATTAGACGCATACCGGAAGTGAACCTTTCCTCCCCCTTGACCCAATCTCTGAGACCGGGCCCCGCGCCGTCTAGAAGCTCGAGCTTCCTGCTCGAGCTAGCTGCTCGATCCTCCAGGCGGCGCGTCTTTCCCCCGGTCTGTCCCTCTTGGTCTGGTTTCTCCCTCTGGGCCCGTCCGGCATGAGTGCCTCTACCGGCATGGCCCCAGAGATCATCGAAACACGCAAGCCCCACCATGACGAGAACGTGGGGACACAGTTGGTGGGGCTTTGTGTATTTAGTCTGTGAAATAATAATGACATTATTCATAAACCAATCATACAGTCTCATGGTCTCAGTCTGGCACTGGTCTTGCTAAGTGGTACCCCAATGGGTACCACTTAGCAAAAGTACCTATAGGTACCTAGTGGTACCAGTCGTGTGGTTGTCGCTCAAAACACTTTCCAAATTAGACTGGACATGTTTCCCGCATTCCAGACCAGCTATGGGTGCTCAAATCTTAAGATTGGTGCCCTGAATAGCTGTCTCAGTGCAATACCAAGGTTTGCGCGCGAGGCCATTTCAGACCGTGAATGAGATGGCGGGGCAATGTAGATGACTCCCTAAGCCATTGGAAGGAAGATCCGCAGAATCGAGACCGCTGAAAGAATTGGAGGTAGCTGTGGGAAAGTACGGACTTATAATAATAATAATACGATGAAAATCTTATTAATATCGTAAATGCGAAAATTTGTGAGGATGAATGGTCTTTCCATTCATTTTCACAAATTTTCGCTTATATCTATACTAATATTATAGAGCGGAAAAGTTTGTTTGTTTGTTTGTTTGCTTGAACGCGCTAATTTTCGAAAGTACTGGGTGGATTTGGATGCAATTTGGTATGGAAGTAGCTTGAAGCTTGAGGAAGGTTATAGGCTACTTTTTACGCGACTACAAAAAAGGAGAGTTATGTTTTTACCGTGATAGAATCCACGGGAGAGAAGCCCCGAGTGAGTACTAGTTATATATACACAAGCTCATGTTCGCAATGAGTGCACCGCTAGCCGCGCTGTGACGACGTCTAGCTCGGCTTCGCTCCACTCTTGTCCTTCAAGCTTGGTAATTATCATTGCTGTCCACGTTATACGCCTAATTGCTTAGCCCTTAAATGGCTCAAGAAATGGCCCGTACTACTATTATGTTTCAATGCACGATTCATGACCATCGTGTCTCCTACTGTTTAGCTACACATTCTTTACAAAGATAATATTTTTACGAAAATAGATGAAAATATACATATCTGGGGTGGCCCTTAGACACACAATAGTTAGATTCAAACTTACGTCGGTGAAATAAATATATTTTTATACCATGTGCTGTTCATATGCTCGTGGCTACATAATAAAAGCCGCATGGGTCAATTTTTAACCGCCTTTAAAAAAGGAGGAGGTTTTTTTATGCATGTTACCTCGTAACTCGAAGACGGCTGAACCGATTTGGAAAATTCTTTTTTTGTTTGTTTTTTTCTTTCTCGTTGGTCCCATTTTAATCACCTTATGATCTAATGATGGAATCGTGGAGAAATCGAGGGAACTCTTCAAATATTATAGGCACACCTATAGCATTTTGGGTATTTCTTATAGTACATTGTGCAGTTTCTTTTGACGAAGACCACAGATGGATACCGAAACTACTCAATAATAAGTATTTCGTGGATTGCGATTCGATTACTTGAATATGGATGTTATGAACTTTATGCTCGTTACAATACATATGATAAAGTAGAGCTGATGGTAAAGTACCAGGAGAACTCAAAAATTGACGGCTCTGCATCGGGAAAAGCAATATTTTGTAAAAGATGATAAATAGTTGCCATTTTGGATTTTGTAACTAAATAAATTACAAACTGACCCACTAAAAAGCGTGAAAAAAAATATTATTGTTAAAAATAAAAACGACTTCCATATCAAAACACTACAAAGCCAAAAATAACTTTAATTTCGGAAGGCTGTGTCAAAAAAAAAGAAAATACAAAACCAGTAACACTGACCACCGAAATTAAAGTTATTTTTGTATTTTTGGCTTTGTAGTGTTTTGATATGGAAGTCAGTTTTATTTTTTGCAAAAAGTTTTTTTTTTTCAAACTTAAGGAACACTTGCCGAGATAAATCCGTGGATAACCATTTTAATATATCGAGATACCTCCGTGCCTCAGTAAGCACCATAAGCCGATGATTCCTGCTGTCGTTTGTACATTATCGACAATTTTAACGAGTATTAAGAAGCCAGAAAATCTGACACCAGGTTTGTCAAGAGGTATCTTGTGACCCAGCTACTCGGTGGTGAAGTTCAGATAGTCACTTCATGTAGAACACTTATACTCAACTGTAGCCGGTTAGACTGAAAGCCGACTAGCCGCTAAGCAAATTATACCCGCATACTGTTTAGATGCTGTTAAAGAATTACATATGTTAGTAAGATTATACTGTTTTGACGTGACAACGTCTTATACTTCGATGAAGCTGGCTGCACGCACGAAAATACATGACTCATGCGGCGTTACCTCGCTCTGAGGCGTTCCATCGCTCTGAGGCGTTCCAAAGCAAATCAAATTGGATGTACAAGTTGACATTTATGTATGACTCAACGAGTCAAGTACTAGGCTATCATAAAACAGTAAGAGATGACGTCACTGTGTAGGGATTCTTCCATTGTCATAAGAAGTGCAGTAATAGTGATGTAAAATTAAAATTTTCTTTTGAAAAATGCAACCTTTCCATCAGTATTTTTCTTATGACGTTGTCACGTTCAACTATCGTCAGTAAACCGACTTTACAGACAACCGATTTTTAAGCTAACATGGTCAGTAACAGTATAATTAGAACTTAAAACGGGATATTTACCATATGTATTTATTGTTTTGACTTTCCGATATTTTGGCACTGTTGCAAGCGCCATGATCACGTCTAAAGATTAGACGCATACCGGAAGTGAACCTTTCCTCCCCCTTGACCCAATCTCTGAGACCGGGCCCCGCGCCGTCTAGAAGCTCGAGCTTCCTGCTCGAGCTAGCTGCTCGATCCTCCAGGCGGCGCGCCTTTCCCCCGGTCTGTCCCTCTTGGTCTGGTTTCTCCCTCTGGGCCCGTCCGGCATGAGTGCCTCTACCGGCATGGCCCCAGAGATCATCGAAACACGCAAGCCCCACCATGACGAGAACGTGGGGACACAGTTGGTGGGGCTTTGTGTATTTAGTCTGTGAAATAATAATGACATTATTCATAAACCAATCATACAGTCTCATGGTCTCAGTCTGGCACTGGTCTTGCTAAGTGGTACCCCAATGGGTACCACTTAGCAAAAGTACCTATAGGTACCTAGTGGTACCAGTCGTGTGGTTGTCGCTCAAAACACTTTCCAAATTAGACTGGACATGTTTCCCGCATTCCAGACCAGCTATGGGTGCTCAAATCTTAAGATTGGTGCCCTGAATAGCTGTCTCAGTGCAATACCAAGGTTTGCGCGCGAGGCCATTTCAGACCGTGAATGAGATGGCGCGGCAATGTAGATGACTCCCTAAGCCATTGGAAGGAAGATCCGCAGAATCGAGACCGCTGAAAGAATTGGAGGTAGCTGTGGGAAAGTACGGACTTATAATAATAATAATACGATGAAAATCTTATTAATATCGTAAATGCGAAAATTTGTGAGGATGAATGGTCTTTCCATTCATTTTCACAAATTTTCGCTTATATCTATACTAATATTATAGAGCGGAAAAGTTTGTTTGTTTGTTTGTTTGCTTGAACGCGCTAATTTTCGAAAGTACTGGGTGGATTTGGATGCAATTTGGTATGGAAGTAGCTTGAAGCTTGAGGAAGGTTATAGGCTACTTTTTACGCGACTACAAAAAAGGAGAGTTATGTTTTTACCGTGATAGAATCCACGGGAGAGAAGCCCCGAGTGAGTACTAGTTATATATACACAAGCTCATGTTCGCAATGAGTGCACCGCTAGCCGCGCTGTGACGACGTCTAGCTCGGCTTCGCTCCACTCTTGTCCTTCAAGCTTGGTAATTATCATTGCTGTCCACGTTATACGCCTAATTGCTTAGCCCTTAAATGGCTCAAGAAATGGCCGGTACTACTATTATGTTTCAATGCACGATTCATGACCATCGTGTCTCCTACTGTTTAGCTACACATTCTTTACAAAGATAATATTTTTATGAAAATAGATGAAAATATACATATCTGGGGTGGCCCTTAGACACACAATAGTTAGATTCAAACTTACGTCGGTGAAATAAATATATTTTTATACCATGTGCTGTTCATATGCTCGTGGCTACATAATAAAAGCCGCATGGGTCAATTTTTAACCGCCTTTAAAAAAGGAGGAGGTTTTTTTATGCATGTTACCTCGTAACTCGAAGACGGCTGAACCGATTTGGAAAATTCTTTTTTTGTTTGTTTTTTTCTTTCTCGTTGGTCCCATTTTAATCACCTTATGATCTAATGATGGAATCGTGGAGAAATCGAGGGAACTCTTCAAATATTATAGGCACACCTATAGCATTTTGGGTATTTCTTATAGTACATTGTGCAGTTTCTTTTGACGAAGACCACAGATGGATACCGAAACTACTCAATAATAAGTATTTCGTGGATTGCGATTCGATTACTTGAATATGGATGTTATGAACTTTATGCTCGTTACAATACATATGATAAAGTAGAGCTGATGGTAAAGTACCAGGAGAACTCAAAAATTGACGGCTCTGCATCGGGAAAAGCAATATTTTGTAAAAGATGATAAATAGTTGCCATTTTGGATTTGTAACTAAATAAATTACAAACTGACCCACTAAAAAGCGTGAAAAAAAATATTATTGTTAAAAATAAAAACGACTTCCATATCAAAACACTACAAAGCCAAAAATAACTTTAATTTCGGAAGGCTGTGTCAAAAAAAAAGAAAATACAAAACCAGTAACACTGACCACCGAAATTAAAGTTATTTTTGTATTTTTGGCTTTGTAGTGTTTTGATATGGAAGTCAGTTTTATTTTTTGCAAAAAGTTTTTTTTTTTCAAACTTAAGGAACACTTGCCGAGATAAATCCGTGGATAACCATTTTAATATATCGAGATACCTCCGTGCCTCAGTAAGCACCATAAGCCGATGATTCCTGCTGTCGTTTGTACATTATCGACAATTTTAACGAGTATTAAGAAGCCAGAAAATCTGACACCAGGTTTGTCAAGAGGTATCTTGTGACCCAGCTACTCGGTGGTGAAGTTCAGATAGTCACTTCATGTAGAACACTTATACTCAACTGTAGCCGGTTAGACTGAAAGCTGACTAGCCGCTAAGCAAATTATACCCGCATACTGTTTAGATGCTGTTAAAGAATTACATATGTTAGTAAGATTATACTGTTTTGACGTGACAACGTCTTATACTTCGATGAAGCTGGCTGCACGCAGGAAAATACATGACTCATGCGGCGTTACCTCGCTCTGAGGCGTTCCATCGCTCTGAGGCGTTCCAAAGCAAATCAAATTGGATGTACAAGTTGACATTTATGTATGACTCAACGAGTCAAGTACTAGGCTATCATAAAACGGTAAGAGATGACGTCACTGTGTAGGGATTCTTCCATTGTCATGAGAAGTGCAGTAATAGTGATGTAAAATTTAAATTTTCTTTTGAAAAATGCAACCATTCCATCAGTACTTTTCTTATGACGTTGTCACGTTCAACTATCGCCAGTAAACCGACTTTACAGACAACCGATTTTTAAGCTAACATGGTCAGTAACAGTATCATTAGAACTTAAAACGGGATATTTACCATGTGTATTTATTGTTTTGAGTTTCCGATATTTCGGCACTGTTGCAAGCGCCATGATCACGGATGAACTGAAGTAATTGCGGGTGGAACTTTATGAGCAGAGAAATCAGTCTACCCTCTTTCTCGTTCGGTTTCTGTTAGCGACACTGCTACCACTGTCACATGTATCACTAAACACTCGATTCTGTTCCCGACACAAAACTCACCGTGTCGACTCGCGAACTTTCTACGGAACTTTTTCGGTTTTTACACATTTGAACCACTGGATTCCAGGCCCTCGACAGTAAATACACAATAAATACACATGGTAAATATCCCGTTTTAAGTTCTAATGATAAGATTATACTGATTCAGACATCGCATTATAACTCTAGGAAATAGATACAGTATCATAAACTGTACTTGGTGATTCCACATATTATCGAAAATATCGAATCTCTTCATACTCCCGCTGAATTAAACAATTCCTATTTTAAAAGAATAATAATTTTATATTGCCATTTGCATTAGTACTTTTCAGTGAATGTAGCGCTGAAAATTGCACGTGGTGCGCCAAATCGCTAGTTTTACGTTTTCCTACGAGTACTGTGTAAGCAATTAAAGTTGGGTGCAGAGTTAATAAAAATTAAAACAGCCGCTGAACGGGGCAAATTACAGAGGTAGCACTTTGATTCCGTAATGACGATATTTCCAGTTTGATTCTTGAGGGGATTATGAAGCGATGAGAAGAGAAGTTGGTAATGTAAGTTGGAATTGCTTTTTGGTTATCTTTTGGATGCTAGCTTTAGTATTACGTTGGCTCTAGTTAAAGGAGGCCATAGGATTTCTACGTTTAAATTTACCTGAAAATAATTCGCTGTTATATCAGAGGCAAGGGTAAAATTATACATAATAATTATATACTTTATTCTTTTGGTGAGAGAAGAAGATAGAAATTCTGAAGCACAATCCTTAATTCAAATCATATTTTAAGAATCGTTTTTATCTATACTTAAAATAAATCTGTAGAGAGGTCAATTCTGTACATGAAATATATTTCCAAAATAACTATCAGGGGGTGATTAGGGATCGATACTTATGCCAAAAATGCAATCAGTAAAATTTTTGTCTGTCTGTCTGTCTGTATAACCGTTATAGAAACAAAAACTAATCAACGGATTTTAACGAAACTTGGTATAATTATTTTTCATACTCCTGAGCTGGTTATAGTATACTTTTCATCACGCTACAATCAATAGGAGCAGAGCAGTGAAGGGAAATGTTGGGAAAACGGGAGAAGTTACTCCATTTTTTAAGCTTCCGTCGCGTGTGCAACCTTAATGGTTAAAGCTACACAGCAATCATTTCATGACAGAAATGTTCTCCTTAAAATTATATAAAAGATATCCCACGACAGCATATGCCTATCTTTTATGGTTGACTTACAATAACACGTGTTACTCTCGATAGCTTAGCAGTTCGAAACTTTCTGATTATAATATTTGTCTACTCTTACGTTTATAACACTCTCAGTCAGCCTTAATTGAAAAATTTAACATTATTAACTATTCCATAAAAAAGAATCATATAAATCGGTATAGAAACACCAAACTTATATATGAAATACGCTAATAATAAGCCATCATGCGTGAATACTGAATCATGCTATAAGGATTATTTTTGAGAATCGGTCGCCGTGCTCGACGCGTCTCGCGGCCGAAGGTATAAAATTTCGTTCTATAGGTACTTAAGCCTCATGTGAACGTGATCTAAACAATATTAAAATAAAATAAATAAATGAAATGAAATGAAATGACATTAACTTACGCTGACGGAGTCGTGGGCACAGCTATTAACAATAATATTGTACGGTTCCGTATTGCGATATTTTTCAACAGTATTATAGATTGACAAATATATTTCCCTACTAAATTACGAAAGTTAATCTGTCTGTTACATCAAAATCACTGAACCGTGAGGAAGGACATAGGCTACTTTTTTTTACGAAAAACGACGGAAATGCGGACGAAGTTGCGGGCAACAGCTATCTATACTAATAATATAAGGCTGAAGAGTTTGTTTGTTTGTTTGAACGCGATAATCTCAGGAACTTCTGGTTCGAATTGAAAAATTATTTTTTAATTAAATAGTCAATTTATAGAGAAAGGCTATAGGCTATATATTATTACGCTAAGGCCATTAGGAGCGGAGCGCCAATGAAGAATGCTTCAAAATTGGAGTTAAATTTAACGTTAGCCCAAAGTTCCACGCGGACGAAGTCGCGGGAAAAAGCTAGTTAGTAATAAAATGCGGATTATCTGTGCAAATCAAAATATCTTTAATTATATCATTACAAATTAGTATTATGTATGACAGATGATACCACCACATTCGTTATATAGGTACATAGTGACCGCCCACAATCTATATTAAGCTTCAAGCGGTCATGCGGGGTCAAATGACACTCCATGCAATTTCGACCATATCATCCGGATTTCTATTCACATGTATTCGTCATTTTTATTGGCCTGTCCTTAGTTCACTACTTTCAAAAACTACAGCAAATCCTCCTTTTCTGCTTCCAAAGAGAAACAAAAAAGACCACAAACGCCTGACTGTACGATATTTTTAAAATAACTGCAATGTCTATAATATTTACCTTCATTAGCTGTTTCTGTTAAAACTAGACTGAAGAAGAATTTGATAGTAATTATTTGATCTCGTTATTGTAGTTCATGAAAAATACAAACATAAAATACGTATAAAAATTTAAAATACATAAAATAATAATATAAAATTGTTTTGTTAATCAAAAAAGACAATTTATGAAAAAAAAAAATAATTCATGAATTTATTCGGATTTTAAAAACCCTGGAATCGCGTGTACTTACCTAGATTCTTAAATTACGCACGCACTCTGCTGTTTCTGAAGATTTCGTGCCCGCTTGAGGGTTAAATATCATAAACGTGCAAGTTTATTATGGATCAAATTGATCATAATTATATATTACTCTGTAACCTAAAGGAAAGGAACAATCAAAATTCCACGCAAACAAGGTCGTGAGCTTGTCGATAATTTTGATAGTATATACCGCCTCAGAATTAATATTAAGACAACGTACGTTTACACCTTAATTAAACTCTATGTATTGACGTCACTAACAGTGTGACGTCTTGTTAGAAGAGTAAAATGTATCTTGTTCCCGATTGGTTTATTTTAGGTTGATTAATTATTGTAGTAATCCTTATATATTATTAGATTCGCGACAACCTCAAAAAATACTAAACAGATTTTCATGGGAAGGAGATTGTCCTTCAATGGATATAGTGATTCACGGGAAACATTTAATGTGTAATTTATTAAAGTTCTATGAAAATTAGATCAGCTCCAGGCGGAATCGGAATTTACGCTAGAAAAAATGCGCAGGTTCTATTTGCTTCCACGTGGACGAAGTTGAAGGCATAGTTACTGAATAATATCTGGCTAGACTGATATTATACACTTTTTGTGTAAAATTATAATGACATGATATATAATTATTACTTTATTGAAATACGTATATGAAATTGATTTTTTTTTTGACAAAGTTCCTTAATTGTATTGTAATATTATCATTATATGACCTGATTTAGTACGCCATATATTGGCAAAACAGTGCGCATATTTTTCATCACTATCTGTAACCTTGCCTATGTTTGACAAAATAAATGATTGATTGATTGTTTCTTTCTTATACGAAAAAAACGGACAAGTGCGAAACGGTCTCGCCGATCGAGGGTTCCGTACAAATTAGTAGGCAACAAATAGTTCCGGAATCGCGTCTCGAGATTTACTTCAACTTTTTTTAAATTTTTATTCATTAACAAACTGATGCCCGCAACTTCGTTCGCGTGGAAGAATTTCCCACATAAATCACGATCCCGTAGGAATCCCGGGATAAAAAATAGCCTATGTTATATAATGTCAACTATCTACTTACCAAATTTCATTAAAATCCATCTAGTAGGTTCGGAGATTAGCGGTTACAAACAGACAAACAGATAGACTTTTTATATTTTTTTTTGCCATGTTACCGTTTCTTAACCCACCTCAATTTAAATGTAGAGACATACTTTTTTTACTGTTTTATTATATTTATAAGTATAGATCAGAATTATTAGGGTGTAAAAAAAAAACATGTTTTGGAATACGCAAATCAAGCCCTTTCATATGATATTAGTAACTTGAATTAGTAGCTTCAATTTTATATTTTGTCCCCCAATACAATATTTTTATGATTTAATTAGAAATGTAAGGTTTTCAGATTTTAACTTGTACTATTAAACGATGTTACTTGCTAAATTTGATAGTTCTACCTCTCTATCAATTTTGATTCTCTTGAGAGTGTCAAAGTATGCGTTTGTTGCGGCATAAATGCTTTTCACTTTATCTTTTTTAAAGATAATTTACAAGTTTAATTTTTTCACATCTTCAACGATCTGTAGACCCGAGTTTTAATTTCAACTAAATATCTCCACGCGTTTCGAAAATTAAGGGTCTTGATAGACGGACAGATGTTAAAAAAAGTGATCCAATTAGGGTTATAATTTTTTTTTTTGAAGTACGGAACTCCAATAATACAAAACTACAAAAGTGACGCATATATAACACTCAAGGAACGGATATGTACAATATTTTCAATATAAGGTTCTCCTCGGAAATATTACGTAAAAACCCCTCACATTTTCCTTATAATATTATTTTACCCCATGGCCGTTCCGATATAAAAACAGAAGGCTATTGTTCCATACAATTAATTTCTTCAGTATTATTGTCCGCATATTCTTACAAGCTGTGGTGGTATAATTACGAATATCACACGGTGGAGTAAGTAACATGTTTGTGCGCGACGCACCTTTTTTTATAGTTTTATACTTTTTGATGTACTTTTTACAGTGTTTTCATATTTGTTTTCACATTTCGAATGTTAATTATTTTTGATATTTTTTCTTTTCTTTTATTAAAAGTCGGTCTACCACCAACGATCATGGCGTTTACTTCACCTAGAACAGTCCCCTAGAAGATAGGAAAAGTCTAGTAAAACCAGCAGTGGTATTCAGGTTCAGTTCGCTTTATCGTGGTCCTTCTACAGCCAGTCTAGTAGGTAGTAGTGATGGTGCGTACTCGTGCGGGTGCCAAGATGGGAAATGGGAACGCTGTGGAGAGGGAGCTGGAGCAACCAGGGCCCAGCCACTCACACGCCGACACGGCGGCCGCAGTCCAGACCCCTTCGAGGCCCGTCTCCGGCAATCAGACCCCGCCGAGGTCCGTCACTACCATACAGACTCCGTCGAGACCAGTAAGTAGAACTTCATCTCGTTCTTCTATTACAATGGTGGCTAGAAAGTTAGCCGCAGAGGCTTTACATGCTCGCCGTATGGCTGAATTAGAGCAGGAGGCCGCAGAGAGGGTCGCCGCAGAGAGGGTCGCGCGAGCACGCGAGGTAGCGGAGTTGGAACTGCGAGCGGAATTGGTGGCTATAGATGCCGATGCCAGTCATCGTAGTTCAAGAAGCAGCCGTTCGGTCAATGACTGGCTGCAGAAATCGCATGCTACTCTGAATGCTGATCCAGTTGACCTAGCTGACCCCGTTGAATGCTCTTCAATTTTCCCCGTCGACCCCTCTCGCCCGGCTCTAGTTACCACAGTATCGCCTAAAAAACCGGCTGACCTAGCCACCACAGCTACAAATGCTAACATGCATCTTTGTTCCAGAGATTCAGACCGCCTTGTGAAGTCGTTAGGCATTCTCATAGACAATGTAAATAAAGGCGCTTGCCACCGTAGGGATGACAGGGATTTTCCATTGCCGTTTTTCGACGGTAAATCGCATCTAGAATGGCTTTCTTTTAAAAGAGCCTTTCTAGGCACGATGGACTCTTATTCTGCAGTGGAAAATCTAGCAAGGTTGAACAAAGCATTGAAGGGATACGCGCGTGAAGCAGTCATGATGCTGTTGGCAACGGCGCGCGAGCCTGGTGTCGTGCTACGCGCGCTCGATACGCGCTTCGGCCGCCCCGAGCTTATAGTGGCTCAGGAGGCAGCTGCAATGCGCGCTTTGCCGCGCGTCTCCGGTGAAGGTAAAGACCTTGCTATTTTTGCTAGTCGTGTTCGTAATTGCGTGGAAGCGATTCGAAACAAGCTTGGAAAAGAAGTTGTGTAAGGATGCTAGCTACGCGGAGCGGTATCATGCCAACGTTCACGATATGGTTGGGAAGGGCTACGCCGAGCTGTGTCCAGAGGCGCCCACAGGGGCATGTATTTGGTACCTGCCTCACTTCGGCGTAGTCAACCCAAACAAACCTAATAAGCTGCGGGTTGTGCACGATGCCGCTGCCAAATCCGAGGGCGTTTCACTAAACTCGTTGTTATTGCCGGGTCCTGACCTGCTTCAACCACTACTAGGCATTCTTTTTCGGTTCAGAGAGGGCAAAATTGGGTTGACCGCAGACATTCGGGAAATGTTTCCGCAAATTAAAATTCGCGCTGAAGACCGCGACGCGCAGAGGTTTTTGTGGCGCGATAGTCCGCGTCAACCACTGCGCGTTTACCGGATGTCGTCGATGATGTTCGGTGCCGCTTCTAGTCCCTTTACGGCAGTTTTCATTAAAAATAAAAATGCTGCCGAGCATCAGACACGATACCCGGACGCAGCGCGTGTAATATTTGCGATCATTATATGGACGATTGCATCACCAGCCTTGACAGCGTGGATGAGGCAGCAAAACTGGCCGCTGATATTCACGCTGTCCACAAAAACGGGGGTTTTGAAATGCGTGGCTGGGCATCCAATAGCGCGTCGGCCCTGAAGTTGTTGCCGAAGGAGACATTGCTGGAGGCGCCGGTGACGTCACCCGTAGTCTTGGGCCACCTGGCCACTCCCGTGAGGATGCTTGGCCTTATTTGGCAGCCCGCTACAGACTGTGTCGGTTTCAATATTGGATTAAAAAAGGGTGGGCTACCAAAAAAGCTTACCAAGCGGGTGGTTTTGGCCCACGTGATGCGGGTTTTTGATCCTCTCGGGATTCTTGCGCCTCTAGTAGTGACCGGTCGCATCATGTTCCAAAATGCGTGGCGCAAGGGTCTCGAGTGGGATGAAGAACTTTCACAGCAGGACAGTATAGCGTGGAGGCTATGGTTTCAGGATTTGTTTGGGGTTGCGGAATTGCAGGTCCCACGCTGCTACAGTCCAGCCGGCTGTGAAGTAAGTTACTGCGAGCTGCATGTTTTTTCCGACGCCAGTGAGTCTGCCTTTGCTGCGGTAGCTTACTGGCGGTTCGTGCTTAAAGATGGAGAAGTCAAGCTCGCACTGATTTGCAGCAAGGTCCGTGTAGCTCCCCTAAAGCCGGTGTCGATTCCGCGGTTGGAGCTGCAAGGAGCGTTGATCGCCGCGCGTCTCGCTTCATCAATTTGCGACTCTCATCGTTTCAGGCCCGTCAGGCAAGTTTTTTGGTGCGATTCAATGACGGTGTTGAGTTGGTTACGAAGCGAGACCCGCTCGTTCAAGCCTTTTGTTTCGCACAGGGTCGGCGAGATCCTGGAGTTAACGAGTGCCAGTGATTGGCGGTGGGTGCCTAGCGAGTTGAACGTCGCTGACGATGCAACCCGGTTAAAACGCATTACGTTGTCCCTAGAGTCTCGCTGGATCACTGGTTCGGAATTCTTGCTTTCTTCTGACTGGCCTAGTGAGCCTTGTAGTTCCTCAGAGTACCCAAATGTAAATGAAGAGAGCAGGAATCCGGTACATACCATTGCAGCAGTTCACCTTATCGGTAGCGTTGAGAGGCCTGTGCCTGTCTCAGCTGATCCCAAGCGGTTTAGCTCTTGGCTGAGATTGGTACGAGCAACATGTAGAGCTCATAAATATTTAACTAAAATCAGAATCCACTCCTTATCACGTAGGGGGTTTCATGTAGAACATTTAGTACGTCAGCAAGGGGGGATAGTAACGTTTTCTTTTCAGCCGTCAAGCTCTTTTGGCTCTCAACACTCAACGCATGAGACAGCTTCCGATATGCGCTTGGCCGAGATGCACATTTTGCGCCAGGCACAGCTGGACTCATTTCCCGATGAGTTAGCAGACTACCACCCCTGTCCATACCTCGCACGAGTCGGCTGTTCCGACTGTCACTGACTGTGGACGAAGACGGCCTCCTACTCCTATCCAGCCGTATTGCCGCGGCCTCGGGAGTGCCTGAAGCCACAAAGAACCATATCGTCCTCGACGGGAAGCACCCTGCCGTGCAGCTACTGGTGAACCACCACCACCGCCGAGCCGCCCATGCCAACACGGAGACCGTGGTCAACGAGCTTCGCCAGAGCTTCTACTTGCTCGGTTTAAGAAATGTCGTCCGCTCCGTTGCCTTCCGTTGCCAGCTATGCCGCATTCGCCGAGCTAAGAAATTCCAGCCACCTACTGGGGATCTACCGGAGGCACGTTTAGCTCACCACAAACGCCCCTTCACTTTCACTGGGCTAGACTACTTCGGGCCAGTTCAGGTAACTGTTGGCCGAAGACGGGAGAAGAGATGGGTCGCTTTGTACACGTGCCTAGTCGTCCGCGCCATCCACTTGGACGTCGTTGGAAGCTTGTCAACGGATTCTACTATAATGAGTCTCCGGCGCTTCGTGGCTCGCAGAGGAACGCCTTCTGAGATCTGGTCTGACAATGAGAACTCCGTGCACTCTACGGGAACGCAGCTATGGAATATGCTGCGAGGGAGAAAATCAGTTGGCGCTTCATTCCTCCGTCGGCCCCGTTTATGGGTGGAGTATGGGAGCGACTGGTCAGAAGTGTGAAGACAGCACTCCGGACGACCCTCACCGAACGTGCTCCGACAGAAGAAGTTCTGCAAACCGTACTGGCAGAAGCAGAAGGGCTCATCAACTCTCGCCCCCTGACGCACGTCTCGGTAGAGCCCGGCAGCGCAGAGGCGCTTACTCCGAATCATTTTCTCCTCGCAGCTTCGTCGGGGCGCCCTGTTCCAGCAGCCTTGACGGACCGAGATCTAGTATCAAGAAGCGGCTGGCGGAAAGCGGTCAGACTGGCGGACCACTTCTGGCAGCGTTGGGTTAAAGAGTACCTGCCGAATCTTATTCCCAGACCCGGGCAAGGTCCCGCGAGGGGCCCTGGAGGAGGCTGCAATGGATCCCGATTAATGGCCCCATTGCGCTTCCTCCAGGCGAACATCAACCACTGCGCCGCTGCTCAGGAACTTTTGCTCCAGAGCATGGCGCAGTGGTTGATCAACGTCGCCGTGGTCGCCGAGCCGTATTTTGTCCTGCCCAGGAATGACTGGGTGGCGGACTTGGACGGCTCGGTGACCCTCGTTTCGTCGGCCGCCGCCGGTACCCCGCCCCTCGATCGCGTCAAGAGAGGGCATGGGATCGTCGCAGCACGGTTCGGGGAGATCGCTGTGGTAGGCGTTTATTTCTCCCCGAACCGGACTCTCGCCGAGTTCCAGAACTCCCTAACGGAGCTGGGAGACGTCGTCGTCGCCCTCGGTTCCCTCCCCACCCTCGTCCTCGGGGACTTCAACGCCAAAAGTCCGGCTTGGGGTTCCCGGTCCATGGACCATGGGCGGGGCAGGATGCTCGAGCACTGGGCCCGTGCGCAGGGCCTGGTGATCGAGAACCGGGGTTCTGTCCCTACGTGCGTGCGGTTTACGGGCGAGTCGGTGGTGGACGTTACGTTCGCCACCCCCAGCCTGTCACCGCGCGTCACCGACTGGCGCGTTGTGGAGGAGGTGGAGACCTATTCCGACCACCGGTATATCCGGTTCGACGTCTCCGCCCAGACCCCAGACGCGCCGGTCCGACGGGACCTGAGTGGTCCGCGATGGGCGCTGAAGCAGATGGACCGGGAGCTATTCCTGGAAGCCTCGATCGTGCAGGCCTGGGGGTCACCCCCGGACAGGCCTGCCGACATAAACGACGAGGCGGAGTGGTTCCGGGAGGCCATGTCGGAGATCTGCGACGTGGCCATGCCCCGGGTCCGGCAAGGACGCGCCCGGCGTCAGCTATACTGGTGGTCGAGCGAGCTAGCAGCGCTGCGCGAAGCGTGCGTTGCGGCGCGACGCCGGTACACCAGGTTCCGCAGGCGCCGCACCCGACCTTCGGATGCGGCGACTGTAGAGGCGGAGCTGTACGAGGGCTACAGGGCAGCGAAGGCCGTCCTCCGAGACGAGATCTGGCGGGCCAAGGAACTGGCCCGGGAGGAGATGCTGGCGACTCTGGACGGGGACCCATGGGGCCGCCCCTACAAGTGGGTGCGAGAGAAGCTCCGCCCCTGGGCTCCCCCGTTGACGCAGAGTCTCCAGCCTCAGTTCTTGGAGGACGTGGTGAGCGCCCTGTTCCCATCGCGAGGGGAGCACGCTCCCCCGCCCATGGCTCCGTCTCCGACAGAACCTGAAGCTGGCGCAAACGCGGACCACAGCGACGACGACGTCTACGACGCTCCAGAGGTGACCGAGGTAGACTTGAGAGTGGCGGTACAACGGCTCAAGGCCAAAAATACCGCCCCAGGACCCGACGGCTTGCCAGGGAAAGCCTGGGTCCTGGCCTCGGAGACTCTCGGGCCTCGACTAGGGGGGCTCTTTAGCGCATGCCTGGAGAGGGGCCAGTTTCCGCTTCGCTGGAAGACGGGAAAGCTGGTCCTGATCCAGAAAGCCGGGCGCCCTGCGGACTCTCCGTCCGCATTCCGGCCCATCGTGCTGCTCGACGAGGCGGGCAAGCTCTTGGAAAGAGTAATTGCAGACCGCCTCTTCGGGCACCTGAATCGGGTGGGCCCGGATCTTGCGGAATGCCAGTTTGGCTTCCGCAGGGGGCGCTCGACGGTGGATGCCATCATGCGCGTGAGAGCCCTCACGACGGGGGACGCGGTATCCCGGGGCAGGGTCGTCTTGGCGGTGTCTTTAGACATCACCAACGCCTTTAACACCCTGCCCTGGAGTTGCATCAGGGAGGCACTCCGGTATCACCGGGTGCCGACCTACCTCCGTCGCATAGTCGAGGACTACCTGACGGACAGAGCCGTCATCTACCCCGGTCACCGGGGAGAGTGGAACCGGCGAGAGATGTCGTGCGGTGTCCCACAGGGATCGGTCTTGGGGCCGCCCCTGTGGAACATCGGATACGACTGGGTGCTGCGCGGCGACCTCCCTGACGGCGTCAGCGTAGTATGTTACGCTGACGACACGCTCGTCCTGGCGCAGGGAGAGTCGCACCAGGCGGCGGCCGACCTGACGACGCAAGCGGTCGCGACAGTCGTTCATAGGATCCGGCAGTTGGGACTCGACGTGGCGCTGCACAAGACCGAGGCCATGTGCTTCCATGGCGGTCGGAACGCGCCACGGTCCGAGTCCCACATAACGGTGGAGGGGGTTCGCATCGGCGTCGGGAGGACGATGAAGTACCTGGGACTCGTCCTCGACAGCCGGTGGAACTTCAGGGAGCACTTCCTGAGTTTGGCCCCAAAGCTGAACCGGGCAGCAGCCGCCTTCAGGCGACTCCTGCCTAATCTCAGCGGGCCAAACGCCTCCTGCCGAAGGCTGTACGCCGGCGTCGTGCGGTCCATGGCCCTCTACGGGTCCCCAGTGTGGGCCCTGTGCATCCGGACGCGACCACTAAAGTTGGTCGCATGCCAGAGGGTCATGGCTATCCGAATGATCCGGGGATACCGCACGATCGCCGGCGAATCGGCCAACCTCCTTGCCGGATTGCTGCCCTGGGATCTGGAGGCGACTGCCCTCCAGCGCGTCTATGAATGGCGCGTGGAGGCGCAGCGCCGGGGCGTATCCCCGCTGCCTCGAGAAGTCGAGGCGCGGCGGGAAGAGCTCCGGCGCGATCTCAGGGCAGTATGGAGGGAACGACTGTCGCAACCGACGGCCGGGCACGCCGCAATTGCGGCGGTAAGACCCCTCTTTGAGGAGTGGCTAGATCGGCGTCACGGCGTCCTGACCTACCGCATGACGCAGGTCCTCACCGGACACGGAAGTTTCGGGAGGTACCTGTGTCTGATGGGAAAGGAGGAAACGCCTGGGTGTCACCACTGCGAGGGTCGCCCTGAGGACACCGTAGAGCACACGGTGCAAGACTGCCCCGCCTGGGCAGAGCACCGACGTGTCCTCACGGCGGCGATAGGCGGAGACCTGTCGCGCCCGGCCTTGGTCGAGGCCATGCTGCGGGGCGAGAGGGAGTGGGAAGCGGTCGCCTCCTTCTGCGAAGCAGTCATGCTTTCGAAGGAGGAGGCGGGCCGCGTGAGGGAGAGGATGGCGTCCTCCCTCCAGCCCAGCCGCAGTGGTAGACGCCCACGGCGTCGGACGTCGGCCGACGATCTCCGGCCACCGTAGGCGCGGGCATGCGGACATCGAGTAAAGGGCAACTCGCTGTCCGACCATGGACCATGCCCGGGTCGACGGCGCGTCGTGTTCCACGCGCGCCTCAAAGAGCGTCAGCAACATGACGAGGCCCCCTCTGCAGAGGGCCGAAGCCCGCCGGGGTCGTGGGACTCATCCCGTTACCGTGGCCCCGGTATGTAAAGGGTTATTGAAGGAACACCGTGGATTTTAGTCAGTAAAAGTCTGACAGTCCCTCCCACCCTGCCCGGAGTGGGAGGACTTATTTGATAATTTTACCACGTTAAAAAAAAAAAAAAAAAAAAAAAAGACCCGGGCAAGGTAATATTCCAGAGTTGGCTGTGGGCGATCTGGTTCTGATAGTTGACGGCAACCTGCCAAGAGGCTCCTGGCCGAGAGGACGCATCTCAGCGACTTACCCGGGCCGCGATGGGGTGATCCGAGTGGCAGACGTCAGAACTGCAGCGGGCATACTGAGGAGGCCCTTGAAGAAGCTGCTCAAGCTGTGGGCTTAACTTAGGGGGGAGGAATGTGCGCGACGCACCTTTTTTTATAGTTTTATACTTTTTGATGTACTTTTTACAGTGTTTTCATATTTGTTTTCACATTTCGAATGTTAATTATTTTTGATATTTTTTCTTTTCTTTTATTAAAAGTCGGTCTACCACCAACGATCATGGCGTTTACTTCACCTAGAACAGTCCCCTAGAAGATAGGAAAAGTCTAGTAAAACCAGCAGTGGTATTCAGGTTCAGTTCGCTTTAATGTTCTTTAATACTTTATGAAAGTATGTGTAAAATGCCGTTGTAGTGTAATGTGTAATGGAATTATTTTTTTATAGTTGATAGCCATAATCTCACCTGATGTTAAGCGATGATGTGGTCGAAGATGAAGCACGCTTGCCTAGAAGTAACTTATTCCCTCTTGACTTAAAGATTCCCAGGTTATAACTATCAGGAAACACAGACTCCGGCAGGAAATTCCACTCCTTAGCCGTTCGCACAATGAAAGTATTCCCAAAACGTTTCGTACGTATGGGTGGGATGTCCACCATGTAACAATGGCGCATCGCCATTTGTCTTGTAGTCCGATGATGAAACGGGCTTGGTGGAATAAGACTGTGCAATTCCATGATGGAATTGCACAGTCTTATTAAAAAGCCCTCAAACTGCCAGATAATGTTTGACTCGAATAAAACAACCTACATAGTTCACATATTCATAATAGTTCATGAGGATTATGTTGATGAGTCTGAAATGGCCTTTTGAGGAAAGAACCACACAGGCTTGAGTAGGCTCGTTCTGTCAGTGCAAACAAGTTAGTGTAGCGATAGCAGAAAGATCTTTCTCTACGTTACGAAAAACCAAATCGTGGCTAAGAGCTTCAATAGTTGGAGAACGCCTAACCGGACTAGCACTTCTCCACGTCCATGATGATGATGATGTTCATTCTAGCCGATTTCGTATCATCATATCATGGCTATTTTATTAAACATTAGAGCTTGGTTGTTCAGCTCTCCGATGGTGCGCTTGTTGGTGACTGGCGGTGACGTCCCTGAGAATACCACGTTGCATGTAAGGCACGTCAACACATCGTTCGCATGACAATAGTGCATGGCTGCTGGTGGTCTGGCCTTCAACTCGTCTCGTTTTTTGTCCAAATCTGCACGTCGTAGCAATTCAAAATGTGACGTCTCGTGGACGTCTCCAATCCGTTCTTGATCTTTTCATTTGCCTTTTCAGAGGAACATCCTTATATTTTAGGTATTGTCGTGTCGTACGTTAATGGGGTGGCCTATTGACGTTTGCCATAATTATTTGAGTTCTGAGAAGAAGATGCATTTAGCTAATCTGTCGTCCAACATTCGCTACACGTGTCCACTCCAGCGCAGCTGGCGCCTCATGAGGTAGGTCTCGATATCCCCGACGTTTGCACAACGAAGAACATCCGTGTTTCGGACACGATTTTACCACCGGATATTCATTATATATCGCAGACACTTTAAGTGATACCGGTCGAGAGCGCGAATGTGCTTTCAAGGTTAACAAAACACAGAAACATTGGTCGACCTTGCTCCCTGCTCTTCTCAGTAAGCTGGCGGATTGAGATGATGGCCTCGCAGGTTCCTCTCTCTGGTCTGAAGCCGAACTGAGATTCTGGCAGTATTTCTGATAAAGGCAGCAATCTATTTAGAAGGACTCAGGTGATTTTTTTTTTCCTGGAACGGAGAGAAGGGAAATGCCTCTGTACGAATTACTGACAGAACGATCTCCTTTGTTTTTGTACAGTGAGCAAATGCGAGAGATTTTAAAGCACTTAGGTAAGTACATCTTCTTCCGCCCACATATGCAACTACAGTTTCCACATGATCAGGTGTAACTCCTCTTCTCCATACTTCAGTATTTCGCCGCAGATATTATCTTCTCCTACTGCTTTATTATTCTACTTTTGCTTGATGGCTTCCTCCAAAGTAATAGGTTCAAGTAACTCTTCCCTAGGTTTAGTTTGCTGGAGGGAATTAATGTAAGTTATATCAGCAGAGCGATCAACATTCGGAAGATCATTAAAATGTTGAGCCCAGCGTTTCAAGATATTGTCCTTGTTGGCGAAAGATACTCCATCTAGTGACTTTAAAGGAACGTTTACATTTTGCTGGTACCTATGAATGAACGCGTTTCAGAAAAATAGATTTTGTTATTTAAATATGGGTATTTTTAAGTATAGTACTGACATTTATACATAAAATACCTACTATTTACTTGTATCTATTATTATCAAAATTAAATTATAACTTCTTGTGACTTGACTACGACTATGTCACCCCCCCTGGCACCAAAGCTGGATCCGCCCTTGATTCCATCGCACACTCCCCGAAATGTAACCGATAGAAAAGAAAAGTAAGTAATAATCCATTTTTTAAATAGATATATGTTTGCAGTTTAATTTAAACCCATATAAAACAAACTATTTCAATGTTCCGTCTTATATTTTTGCCCTCGTTACCATCATCCTTTATATAGGCTCCTAGGTAGGAGAATGGAGATCTCCATCTTCATCTACGTAAGACTACTTCAACTTATTCTAAACAGACTGCAGAGAGAGAGATAACACAAACAATTATGTCCCGTGACTGTGTTTTGTATTAAGTTCCCCAACACTTATGAAGTGGATTGCCAAATGAGTATTATATATCAGAGAGTAGGTACGCTCATATTTCACATACAGTAATTTTTACAACACGTTTATTTACGTATTACTATACTAATAGTAATACGTAAATAACTCATACTAATGAGATCAATCAAATTATACCGTTTATTTATCACAAAAATACAATGAATTAATCTACTAACTCCACATTTATTCCAGTATTACTACTAGTATGAGATCAATCAAATTACATTATTTATTTATCACAAAAAATAATTCAATGAATTAATCAACTGACTCCGCATTTATTTACGTATTACTATTAGTATGAGATCAATCAAATTACACCGTTTTTTCTTTACAAAAAACAGTAATAAATACTGAATAAAAAACTTTACTGATCTTTTAGGCTACATACTTAGGCTTCCACTGACTGAAATTCGGCTATATTAGGCTACATAAGCTATGAAAAACGGGCGACATCGGCCCCCGCATTGTTTGCAACACTGCCGGCCGCCAGTCACCGATAGACATGGGCGTTATTAGTTATTTTTGATAACCGTTATCTAACCGGTATTTAGTGGCAATAACGTTATTGATAACGGTTGCTGAATAACGGTATCACAAATGCAGTTAATCTAAATATTCAGTTGTTGTATCGCTATAGTTATTACAACAACTGGATAGCTAAAATAATCACAGTATGAATATAACAAGGAGTGGAGTAAAGGGATTATAAGGATACTGGTAATTTCCCTTCATAGCTTTATTCTAGGCATAGGACTAGCACATTTTTTATATGAAAAATATACAAAAAATGCGGCGCATTTAAAAATCATCATATTTATATTGATTGATTAAAATAACATGGCTCGCTAACTCACCTTCACCTAATAATCACTATCATCATATACAAACACATCAAAAGTGTCTAGGGATCAACATATATTTTTGCAATAACTTTTCTCCTGATTGATATTAATTAAAATTTTCTTTAAGGATTCATCAAATAAAGTGTTTTCGTTTGTCACAGTAACGATAAACCAAGTCACCTTTGCATTAATAAAGAAATTTGCCATTTTCCTAATAAAGGGATTTTTGACATTTGAACCACTAACATTAAAGTTCGAAAAAAAGACTGAAATAACAGTTTTCTTTAAAATTTTATTGGGTAACTTAAACAATTAATAATCCGTGTTTCTACCGCGAACACTAACAACACAAGAACATCGGTTTGGCATACTCAAAATGAGTTCATCCAAATCACGCTGTGGAATGGCCGCCCATGTTTGTTGCAACAACAAAAAAAGGTCTTCTTGCGACTGGATACCCTCCACATTCGGCAGAGCTCTTCTCTGTAGCATATCCCATGCATGCTCAATCGGGTTCAAGTCTGGCGACTGAGCAGGCCAGAGCAGGACATTGATGTTAGCTGCGGCGAGAGTCTGTCTTACAACTCTTGCGGTGTGCGGTCGTGCATTATCATGCATTAACTGAAATAAGGGACCGATTTGCACTTGTAGAGGAACGATGACGTCAGATACAATCGTCTCAGCATAAATTTGAGCGTTGAGGTTGCCTCTGATCTAAATCAACTCAGTTCTTCCGCCGATCCAAATACCCGCCCATACCATGATGGTTCCACCACTATAAGGATGGACTTCCTGGCAGGATTTTAATCGCTGTTGGCGTCCAGGGGTTCTCCGGTGTCGTATACGTCTTGTATCCGGTCTCATACCAAAACGAGACTCATCAGAAAAGCACACGAAACGCCATTGTTCTTCTGCCCAATTTCTGTGTTCAAGAGCCCATTGATATCGAATCCTACGATTGTGCATTGCTATAGGTGGTACCCGTAGCGGTCTTCGGGAATGAAGGTTCACTTCATGCAAGCGGTTTCTGACTGTTTGGTCGCTAATTAAGTTCCCTGAAGAGTGATGAAGCCTCACGGCTAACATCATGGCGGTTATTGTTGGAGCTCTTCGAGTTAAGATTTGAATGTATCGGTCTTGTCTCCGTGTGGTGCAGCGATACCGTCCTCCATGGCGCTCAGCCACGGTACCAGTGCTTCGGTAACGTGTCCAAAGTCGACTGATAACACTCTGACTTGTATTCAGAGCTAAAGCCACAGTACGTTGCCGGGAACCAGCTTCTATCATTCCCACGGCTCTGAGCATTTCTTCCCTGCTTAAATGACGTCGCCGCTCCATAAAAACGTTGGTTTTAATCAGTAGTAGGGAAACAGTAACACTAATAATGTCTTCAATGCGTTGTATGTTTTTATAGGGAAAATATTGACAGCTGATTTTCATCTTTTACTCGAATTTGATTAACAGTTCCTGTTTCAAATTATGAAATGCACCAAAAAGGATCCATATAAACTTATAAAATCATAAATTTATTACAAAGCCACATCTCAATCTCAAGAAATCCGCATAAAAATGCTTGATCCCTAGACACTTTTGATGTGTGTATTTACACAATGGTCAATTAATCAATCCTGCTGTTATTATAAATGCGAAAGTTTGTGAGGATATATGTATGTTTGTTGCTCTTTCACGTAAATACTACAGAACGGATTCCAATGAAATTTGGTGAGTAGATAGTTGAGATACTGGAATAATATATAGACTACTTTTTATCCCAGCGTTCCCACGGAATCGGGATTTATTCGGGAAAAACCTCCCACGCGATCGAAGTCGCGGGCAGAAGCTAGTATCATCATCAAATCTTATTTGAACGCTATTTTGTAGTGTGTTTTTTGTCATTTTCATCTGACGTCTTTTGCTGCACCAGTAATTTTGTTGTATTTTCAACCGACGACAAAAAAAGGAGGAGGTTATCAATTCGACGCGTATTTTTTTTATTTTGTTTTAGTTTGTAATCCACGAATCCTACTAATAACCGTCTACACGTGCAATTTGTGAATAAAAGAACAGATGTCGTAAAAAGTTCAGTATTTATGATGCCGACAGTCGAGTTCATTACGTACTAGAATAATAAAGTAACAAAAGAACCTATAGCTCCGCAGTTTCGTTTAGGCTAATTTCGGCCACTTAAAAATTCCATTTTATTATTTAATTGCTGTCGTTATTGAGACTGAGTGTAATGATTATAGAGTGTACCATTGTATGAAAGACAAGCTAAGCTTTAGGGAGTTGAACGACACTCGACTTATGTCATTAAATTCATTTTTATAAGTCAGTTTATGTCTACACAAGTGTACCTAGCACCAAATACTTTTATTAAACTGTGTTTGCATTGTCTATTTACACACTTAAATTTAATACACAACTACGATTACGCACTTAACTTTTATAAACTAAAGAATTTGAATAGTCTCTTCTCAGAAAATAATAAACCGTCTCAAATCTCCAAAAACAGAAATCATAAAACAATTAAGAAGTTCTTCAAATAACCGACAAGAAAACCGACAACCGATACCGGTACAAGTATAATTCACTCAATAATTCGAAACAGACACACACAGAAATATTTTGGAAAAAACGTCATTACATTAAACATAATAATAATAAGTAAGTTATAACAAAAAAAAAAAACAATGTAATCACAACAACATTTTCCACATACATATTAGCTAAGAGGTATGATGTGATGAGGAGTCAAGCTAGTTTAGTTCACATTCAAGTAAACTAATATATTTTAATAACTCAACAAACTTTCGAATTAGTCAGCAACTTCAAAATGACTGGTATTTAATATATTCAGGTCCTTAATAACTTTAGTTCTAAAAGTATTTGTATTTAGTAAAAATATCTGTGATAACCGACAAACACATCAAAACTGTTCATCATTAGACCAATTGGTATATACGACCATATTATTTCCTTAAGATATCCATGATAACCAATGCATGCCAACAAAACGATAATCGCATCTTCTCTTTCTTGCACCTAATTATCGGCTAAGTGAGAGAGGGAAGGCATGGTTGCCAGTTGCCGGTTGGTTATCATCGGTTTCGGTTTCTAATGTTTTCGTAGTTGCGCGTTGAGTTGTAGCTACTCGCTCGCTACTCGTACTCTGCAGATTGATAACCGTTGCCGGTTGAGACGATACCGATACATAACGTTATTGCTACGGCAACCGTTTTCAGTTGCGTTTTGTTATAACTGACTCATGTCTAGTCACCGAGCGATCGCGCTCGCGAGAGGTCGTATGCATGTTTTTTTTCAGTCCCGCAAATCCCGCGGATCCCGCGCCCGTAATCCCGCATCACGCGGGATTGGAAAATGACGCGGGATCCCGCAACACCGAGATCTCGGTATTCCGGGATTGGACGCCCTATATAGCAGCGTTTCCCCATGTACATCTGTGTCAGCTTCCAGTCTAAGCTGATGTAACTGAGTACTGGTATTTTACATGGAGTGTTTGCATAATCTGACCTTCACAACTCAGTAGCTAGCTAATATGATACCCCTTAGCCAGGCTGATGTCAGATTTTCTAGCTTCTGATTTCCCGTAACGACTCTCAAAAATATACGAATGACAGCTGGGACAAACAAATTAACGGAGTAATACGGAAGAATCCATCTCACCTGATGATAAGTGATGATGTGGTCGAAAATTAAGCACGCTTGCCTAGAAGTAACTTATTCACTCTTTACTTAAAGACCCCCAGGTTATAGCGATCAGGAAACACAGACTTCGGCAGGGAATTCCACTCCTTAGACGTACGCACAATGAAAGTGTTCCCAAAACCTTTTGTGCGTATGGGTGGATGTCCACCATGTAACGATCTTGATCTGTTAAGACAGATTCATCTACAAACCGACCTCGGCAAGCATTGCTTAACGTTTATTATTTAGCCACAAATAACTTCACATATCATAACCAGCCTGTAATGGTCCCACTGCTGGTGTGGGCTTGTGCTAATCAATAAAGTTAATATACTTCTTTCTGTACCTACTTCATTAAGTGTATTATTTCCTATTTATTTGCCTACAGAAACAACCCGATAGAATGAAATTGAGCTTATGCCTCGAATACCAATTTGATTAAATATTCAGGACTCGCTCTGAATTTGAATGAAATAGATGTTTGGTAATTTTTAAATTAATTTCCTTCTATATTTCTAACAGATCATGATGATCATCCCATCAGTTTTTTTTTCTTAATTTATTACTGATGACCGCTTCTGACCTCAATCACGCCTGATAGTGAGCGACAGATGAGGTCTACGGTGGAATGAGCGAGCCCAGAAGGTCTGTTCACTCTGGCTTTAATTTAAAGGCAGACGGGTCATATGTGGAAGGGAACACAGAAGCTGACAGAGAGTTCTAAACACTAAGTGCCTTTTAATATGTACCAGTTGCCGGGTAGCCGGCGCCGACTGTCCGATAACACATTCAGCTTTCACACGATCCGATTATGTATTATTAGTAGGTATACTATAATAGGACGATAAGTACAAGAATATGAGTATAAACATGCGCGTGCTCTTGTATCTGGGTGACTGGCCACCGGTGCGTTTGAAAGCATGCTGCGTGTTTCATACAGTACTATACGTCTGGCCGCCGGCTAGCCGGTAGGCGCCAACCGGACGCACAGTGGTGGATCCGGTGAGTACCCGGTGACCGTTTGCCGGGCAAATTACGCCGGTACGTGTGAAAGGTAATGTACATGGCCATACGATTCACCACCGGGTTTCCGGCGCCGGCTACCCGGCAACCGGTACATGTGAAAAGGCACTAACATGGCGCATAATAAATATCGACCCGCACTAGGAATTTCTCATGTATCATGAGCGCGTGTGCGTGTCATGTACAAGAATATAATCCAGTCAATTCAGTTTCAAAAGATGGTCAACCTTGTAATGATATACAATAAGCTATAATCTTTATGAACCTTTATTCTGTTAACTAGCAGTCGCGCGACATTGACTTTATCACGATAAAACCATAACCTTATTGCAGTCAAGTAAAAAGTAGCATATTACCTTCCTCAAGCTACAAGCTAGTTCCATAGAAAATGTCATTCAAAACCACCCAGTCCAGTCCAGTACTTTCAAAGATTAGCGCGTTCAAACAGACAAACAAATTTTTCTGCTTTATAATATTAGTACAGATTATTGCCGGTCATTTCTGAGTAAAACCAATTATTTAACTTGATAAGGACTTTAAACGTAATATCTAACAAATAATAATATTATTATAGAATTAATTACTACTTCTTCACTTTTTCACATGTATAGTGGTGAGAAGAATTTAATGTATATTATCATACAGAATGAATAAGAATCCAAAATTATATAACCCAATGGTTTTTAACCCTAAGGTTAATTGATAGAGAATGCCTTGCTGCATTAAGTCCGCCCATGTATACAGTAAATTGACGTAGAACTTAGCATGTGGTGTTTGGTTATAATTTGTTCTACTAAATGTAAACTTTCGGGCACGCCGCAATTGCGGCGGTAAGACCCCTCTTTGAGGAGTGGCTAGATCGGCGTCACGGCGTCCTGACCTACCGCATGACGCAGGTCCTCACCGGACACGGAAGATTCGGGAGGTACCTGTGTCTGATGGGAAAGGAACAAACGCCTGGGTGTCACCACTGCGAGGGTCGCCCTGAGGACACAGTAGAGCATACGGTGCAAGACTGCCCCGCCTGGGCAGATCACCGACGTGTTCTCACGGCGGTGATAGGCGGAGACCTCTCACGCCTGGCGTTGGTCGAGGCCATGCTGCGGGGCGAGAGGGAAGCGGTCGCCTCCTTCTGCGAAGCAGTCATGCTTCCGAAGGAGGAGGCGGGCCGTGTGAGGGAGAGGATGGCGTCCTCCCTCCAGCCCAGCCGCAGTGGCGCCCACGGCGTCGGACGTCAGCCGACGATCTCCGGCCACCGCAGGCGCGGGCATGCGGACAGCGAGTAAAGGGCAACTCGCTGTCCGACCATGGACCATGCCCGGGTCGACGGCGCGTTGTGTTCCACGCGCGCCTCAAAGAGCATCAGCAACGTGACGAGGCCCCCCTGTAGAGGGCCGAAGCCTGCCGGGGTCGTGGGACTTATCCCATTACCGTGACCCCGGTACGTAAAGGTTATTGAAGGAACACCGTGGATTTTAGTCAGTAAAAGTCTGACAGTCCCTCCCGCCCTGCCCGGGGTGGGAGGACTTATTTGATAATTTTACCACGTTAAAAAAAAAAATGTAAACTTTATTATCTGTAACAGTTGCTGTCGAAAATAAATAAATAAAAATAATACGACGTGTCGACAACTAAGGCTCATGTTATGTTAGGTACACCTTTGAAACACGGTATGATTTTATGTTTCTTAACAATTTAAGGTCATAAAAATATCGGTACCGCGGGTACCAGACATCGTACCGTGGTAGGATTCTGTACTTATCCTCGTCAATCATGTCAATAGCAAAAATTACTATTACAATCAAAAGCTACAATTGTAGTAAATTAAGGTTATCTTCAATGAAATTTTTACGAAAGTTGGTATTTATAAACATATCAAATTACAGCTTTTCAGCATCAACAGTCTCTGAATCAGACCGGATGGAAAAAGTTATATAATCGATACTATGAAGGTTGCTTCTTTTACTAAAGAACCGCACTGGACACCACGCAGTTTTGAACAGGCGTTAACTTGGTGGCTACATTTATCAAATTAAAATATATAATGTATTGTGCCTACTACACTCCGTTAGAGGCCTAACGGAGTGTAGTAGCATATGTATATGCAGCATTATGCATATGTAGCATTTCAACATCAGGCGATGTTGAAATGCTAGCAATTACGCATTTTCGTAACAACACTGACAGGTAAATTGGCTATAAATTACAAGTACCACTATGACCCAATTTTACTAACTACATACATAATATGAAGCTCCAGGAATAAAATTTAATTATTGAGGGATTTGAATATCATAATACGAAACGCTAGCGTTGAATGTGGATTCATGTCAATTATAGCGTAAACCAAACTACAATGACATTATGTAGATAATGCCATTGTAGTTTGGTTAGGTATGTAGGTAATGCATGATACTAATTATAATAATAATATTAATATTTAAAAACAATTTCTTGACTTGGCGCATGAGATTGTCGACATGTGGGATGTGAACTCAGCAGTCGTTGTACCGATAGTCATCTCAGCCAATGGCTTAATAGCCAAGAGCCTCGACCAACACCTTAGGAGGCTCTCGTTAGGCGGCTGGATCAAGGGCTTGCTTCAGAAAGCGGTACTCCTGGACACAGCGCGTATCGTTAGGAGGTTCCTCTCTCTAGAGCCCTGACCACCGGTAGCTTGGACCCTGTTCCCGATACCAGTGGGCTCTACTATTTTTTATATTTTTTAATGTTTTTTGTGTTTTATAGAATTATTTAAAAATGTAATTTATATGTGTATACTTAGAAATAAAGGAAAAAATAATATTAATATTTTATTCATCGGCAGTAATATTCTGTATATCAAGTACAGTCTTATTCTCAGTCGTATCACTCATGCTAGAGTGGTCGTCGTTAACATGTAGGTAGTAAATGCTAGAGTGGTCAATGTAGCTCGCCTCACGATGTCCCGCTATCTCTCATCCAGTCCAATACAATAAAAATGTTCGGTATTCGTGAGTACGCGACTACACCATTCGTGTACCTAGTAGTATTTTTATTTTATTTTTGATAGGCTCACGTTTTGGTCATCACTTGATGGTAAGTGATAATGTGATCGAAAATGAAACAGGCTTGCCTAGAATTAACCTATTCACTTTTGACTTAAATCCCCAGGTCAGGACTGTTGAGCAATTGGCTACTGCACTGCGTATCGCGGGTTCGAGTCGTGCACCGGAACTAATGTATCTAAGACCTACTAAAAGTTATTCCTACTGCCAGGAAATGGTAAAAAAAAATATAACTATCATCAGAATATAATACAAAATAAAATAAAATCGATCTATTTATATTAAACTAAGATATCTTCAAGCAAACTCGAATACCATGTTAAGTCACACATTTCATAATAAAAAAATACACACAAGTCCATAAAAAAATATTCGAAGAAAATGCGGCCTTCTATCGAGCCCTTAAATACACATCAGTCAATGTCGAAGTAGCAAAAACTGAACGAGATAGAAATCTATTTGTAATAAGTAGGTGGGTATTTTTTGTGGGAACGGACCTTTCAGGCCGTCCTTTACATTAGATTGGATCCCTCCAATTTTTAAAGCTCTAGAAAATTAGTGAGAAAGAGTAAGTATTGTGAAGCAATTTGGGATCCACTCTTCTTTTCATTGGTCACTTTAGAGAAAGGCCGAGCTCAAAATTTTCATGTTTGACCAAATTACGTTACATTAGTTACGGAGCAGTAAACTGTAGGAGAACTAAGTTTACTGAAAAAGCTTGAGGAATCGTCAAACTTAAATCTTGTGAATGCGAGACTCATAGTACCGATTGATCTCATTGGCCAGCAGTGTACTTCATTCTGATAATAAAGTAAGCTCATAAATATAATACTAGCTTGGAACCTCGAGGCCTCTGATAGGGTACTCGCTGCCGGTGGAAGTGTGTAGTGCATGCAATGGACTCAGTCCATCAATGAGAACGTCATGTGCGCATACTATGGGGCGATAGAGGAGGGAACTAACCTGACTGCGCACCGTGGTCAGCCGACCACTGTTGCTCTCTCTATTTCAGGTGCTGGAGCCAGCTGTGACCGTTTATGCACAGCCATTGTCGGATTAGGTGCGTGTCATCAAGCGTAACCGTATGTTGGAAGACGCCGTACTTGATCGCCTCCATTCTGAAATTGGTAGCTTTGAAACTCCTCCACTACAGTCAAACATTCTGACATCCAGCTACGCAGTTGAGGAGAGTAGTGACAGGGCTACTAACGTAAGTGCCCCGTGTCATGAGCAACTGAGGAGTGCTTTAGAATGCGCAATCCATGAATATCGCAATATCGTTGCTGAATTCAGACCACGCTTACCTCATTTACCCATGCATAACCGGAATGGGGCGCTGGTGGCTGTTCTGGATTCGCGGTTGTCAGACTATTTTGATAACTGCGAAGACCTTACTGATACCCATTCGATCTTATACTGTGAAGCTGTTGCGGCATGTCGTGTAGCTAATGTTAAAATTTCTAATGACATAACTACATGACCTAAACCCACTGTATCAGCTTAGCAGTGTAGGATCGAGCGCCGTATTGGTGAGGCTAAGGCACTCATTGGCAAACTTATTTGCTTTAGAGAGGGCAGCACTCGCCCAGGAGTGATACACTTTGTGAGACGGGTGTTTTTGGGAACCAATATGAGGCTATTGGTTCCCAAAAACGCCCGTCCACATAACTATGTCTTGTGTCACAGAGCGCATCGACTTCTTAAAGTAGAAAGTATATGCATGGGCAAACCGTATCCGTAGGTATAGACGGCGAGTAAAGCGATTTATCCAGAATCGCACATTCCAAAGTAACGAAAAGTGGGTATATAGGGATTGGGAGCGACCGGACCAAGGTGTGACTGATATGTGCCTACCCGATGATGACGCCTTATGTTCGTTCTGGCGCAATATCTGGTCAGTGCCTGTCGGTCGCACCAAAGGTCCTTGGATCTGGGAGGTCGAGCAAGCTTGCAATACAGTACCAGAAATGGGGGCGATAATTATCAGCCCCCAAGATGTACCCCATGCAGTCCGTCCGCTGCCTAATTGAAAGTCTCCAGGGCCGGACGGACTGCATTACTTTTGGATCAATACCAAATGGTATCTCAGTACCAAACTACCCTAGAATCCGGCTCGTTGCCCGAGTTCCTTACCACTGGAGTTATCCTCCTGCTCCACAAATCTGGTAGCACCGCGGTACCCAAAAATTATAGACCGATCAGCTGTCTAACTACGGTCTATAAGGTTTTAACATCCATTTTTAGGGTTAAAATTAACAAACACATTGACAACAATCGCATCATGTCTACCTCTCAAAATGGATGTAAGAATGGGTCCCGCGGAAATAAGGAGCTATTTCTTACAAGTATGGCCATTAGCCAACAGGTTCGACGTTCCAAAAAAGATCTGTCAACATGTTGGATAGACTACAAGAAGGCTTCAGTGCCTCATACATGGCTCATGAGGGTGCTAGAACTGCCTAAAATTAATGCAACTTTACGCACCTTTCTGACATCATGTATGGGACAATGGAGGACAGTTCTTCGCTATCCAGGATGTCGATATATCCCTAGGTACAGCGAACCGGTAAGGAGCGAGTGAGGTATATTTCAGGGCGATGGTTTGAGTCCGCTTTGGTTTTGCTTAGCCTTGTAAGCACACTGCTGTGCTGTTGAAGAGAGGTGGTCATGTTATATCTCACCTTCTTTACATAGATGACTTAAAACTTTTTGGCACCACTATTCTACAACTGACGGAACTACAGAAAGTAACTGAAACTTTCAGTAGTGCCATTAGGATGGAGTTTTTTGTCGGGATGTAAATCCTCGAATTCCATAAACCTGAAATCCCTCTCGTTAACCAAAACCTATAAGTATTTGGGTACGTCGGAAACGTTAGGTAGCAATGTAGCTGACATGAAGCAATCGCTGAAGGAGCGCTTCTTTGACCGCCTAAAGAAGGTATTTAAAACCCTTCTATCAGGAACAAGGTTCTTCAATGCAATGGTTGGATGATGCCAGTGTTGGTATACTCTTTCGGCGTATTCAAATGGACACAAATTGAATCTGACGGCCTGGATAGGAGAGTTTGTACATTGCTGACTGCATATCAAATGATGCAAATCAACTACGCTCGTCGGTAATGAGGCTGTATATCCCGCGGAAATGTGGAGGTCGAGACCTTTTGAATGCTAAAACTCTCCGTTTTTAATACTAATATTTTAAAATGTAATTAAAAATAAATAATAAAATAATTAAAATTAAAATATTTTAAAACTAATTAATATAAGGAAAAAGATACTTATGATAATATGCATTTTTTAATAAAAATATGTTAAGAGCCTTGATTGGTTTATTTAATCGTTTCATTTTCAGTTTAAGAATCTCATCATTACTATTACTTTTTTATATGTGAAATGACAGTACAGATTTCTGAGAATCAAGTCTTAGGGTTTTAATAAAAGCGCCGTTTTTATGTTGTCCTGTGGCATAGACAGCCCACGTAGTTCGTAAGCCTTCGTAAATCTTCTCGAAGAAAATGGCCGATTCTCACACAGCGAAGTTTACGCTCCAAAGTGGTGACTAATTTACATTGTCCCTAAGCAAAATACAAAAGTTACTTAGATATAAAACATTTGAACGTCAGACAGTAAAAAAATGTTCTCTCTTCACTAATTTAAGACACATGCTACGAAACACACTACATGATAAAAAAAAAAAACAAAGTAACCATCTTTTTAACTTGGAAATAGATTATGTCGTGTGCCATACTGCTGTGCCAAAACCTCGGTAGAGCAAAATGCTAAACAACTAGTGCTTGATGCTGGTGTTCAACCGAACCTAATCCTGAAGTAGTGACAAACAAACAAACATCCTTAAAGAGCCGTGTAGCTAAAGCTAAATAATATTATCAAGTGCTTTTTAAAACTAGTCTAGACTAATATGGAGTCTAGACGAGTTTTTAAAACGTCAATGTAATGTTATACGAGTACATGAGTGCTCATAAAGTTCTGCAATTCACTTAAAAATCTACAGGAATGAGGTCCTTTTACCTCTTAGTTGTCGTTTGGCTACAAAATATGTATGTACTGTTCTAGTATATCGCGTTTGATTTCAAAATATCTCCTTTTTCTTTGGCGTTACCCTTGGCATTGTCTGGAAGATCTCTTAGCGGTAATACCGTCATTGTAACCAATTCTTTTTTACAATTTTGTTATTTAAGTGTTATTCAATTATTGGTGTACAATTAAGTATATTCTATCTATTTATCTACCCTCTTCTAACTCTTCTACCCGTATTTTAAAGACTACCTCCTTGTTCTAGTGGTTGCAAGCGCAACTGCTGAGTATGAGGTTGGGTTTCTCAGCAGAAGCCTGGAGTTTGAAAGTTGGCGGTGTGATACTCCCGTGCCTCGGAAAGCACGTTAAGCCGTTGGTCATTTAGACATCTTTGTCAGTCGTTACGGGTAGCCGTAAACAAGACGAACGGATAGTCGTAAATAAGACGAACGGGTAGTCGTAAATTAGACGAACGGGTAGTCGTAAATAAGACGAACGGGTAGTCGTAAAGAAGTCAGTGAAACTGACACTGGTGTTTAGTGTTACTCAGCTCTCTACTGCGTTGTGGAGGTGAGATTGGCAGTCGATCCATGTATAAGACTAATACTCAGCTGCATCTAGTTAGACTGAAAGCTGCCTAAATACGATGGAAAAAGGCTTCGATCCAGTCTTTCTTATGTTTGAATAAAGAATCAGTCACCACGATCAAAACAGAGATAAGAACAGCTTTCTTCTAGAGCTTAAACCTAAGATATAGTCAAAGGATTTAGTGACAGGAATTATCAATAATTTTATTTTCATTTAAACTACATAATTTCAAGGAAATGGACATTAAGTCATCGTAAGTCTGATGCATCTTCACAGAATCTAGGAAAACACTCTAAACAGTGCCAAAACTAAGTCTGTTTGTATCACTTATAACTACATTCAATGAATATATGGCTACCAGTATTGCCAAAATGGAAGATAAGAAGTAAGGAAATTAAATGCATGCACTCTAAATCAAAACTGATGATGATAAAATAAATAGATGGATTTCAGTTGAATGAACTTTTAACAAATATTTTGATGGATAGCACAAAGAATAACCGCTATCTTTTTGCAACAACAAAACACGTGGGAGTTGAAACAAGTAATAAGTTTAGAAGTATGCCAATTATTAAAAAAGCTTCATCTTTGAAATATTAAAAAGTGTTTTTTTATTACTGATAGACTTGCTTTTGGTCAGTGGCCGATCTTAGAATACAATAGTATAGGGACACTAGAAATGCGTGGTAGTACTGGCTCTCTCACAGAATATTGCGAGATAACTTAGTACTGGACTAATAATTCTATGCTAGCGAACGAGGAGGCTGAACGCGCGAGGGAGAGGCAACTCTCTTCCTCACGTTCCAGCCGCCGCGGGAGACGCCCCGGGCGTCGGGAATCGCGAGCCAATCTCCGGCCACCGTAGGCGCGGGGTTGCGGTTGGCGAGCAGGGGTAGCTCACCGTCCGGTAAGGATAAGGCCCGGGTCGGCAGCGTGTCGTGTTCCACGCATGCCTCAAAGAGTTGTTAGTACCAGTGACGGGGCGTTCTAAATAACAACCTAATTAAGGCCATTGCCTGCCGGGGTTGCGGGAATGTTCTAACGAGATACCGCGGCCCCGGAACTTAAGGGCAGCTGAAGGAACAGGGTAGGTTTTTAGTCAGTAGAAGTCTGACACTTCTTTCCGCTTAACCCAGTGCGAAGTCATTCGATGATTTTCCCAACCAGAAAAAACAAAGGTACACAAAACAACCACTTGATTAGTTTCAGTACTGGTTAGCTGGTTCACTTTCTCTCTTATTATAAGCGACTATTTTACTACGAACGATAAAGTAGCAGTTAATTTACTTGGCAGATAGTTGTTGTTTAGCGTTCCCTTTCGTAAATTAGGCAATGAGTAAAGACAGTTCGGCACATTCGGGCCCTAAAGATATTGAATTTAAAATTTTAATCAGTATTTAAATAACTTTGTTATTTAATGTTACTCGAGCAGCTCGTGGCTAAATAATAACATCCACTCGGGTTTATCTTTAAGGTTCAGCAACAGTTATTAACCTCTCAAGGACTGCCACACGGTGGGCTGAAAAACGGCTTTCATAGACTTAGGCATTTTATTTTGCAAGTGCCAGTTTTTGTGCCGGATATCACTTCTATTTGTTATAACAATATACAAAAATGACACCAGAATTGATTCTGCACAAAAACGAAGGAATTATAATTTTTTTACGAAAATTTTGTATGGAGCTAGTATGAAAAATCGAAATATCTCTGAAACCGCAGCGATAACCGTAATATCCTTATAGGAGGTTTTAGTACTAATTATTTATGATTTTTTGACATACGTTACATAATGGTTGTAGATGCCTTTTTTTTTAAATCGTCAAAATATTTTTATTTATTTTTACATATTAAACGTTCCTTTTAGTGTTTAAGTTGAAGAATTCAGAGCTTTAACAACTCTTAACATAAAATAGCATCACCCCTATAGACCTGAAGGACTAGACAGAGGTGTGTAGTATCTTGTTGATCTTGTAAGATTTCCAACAATACCAAATAGTTGAATATCAGTGTCAAAGTGCCCATGCTGTCGCTTCTTTTAGAAAGATAGGGGAATGAAATTGTTAATTGATCATACCCTAAAAGTATGATTACAACATAACCGGAGACATAATAATATCGACACAAAAGGAATTTTAAAACCTTGCATACGTTCAAAATACAAAATAACATATTGTGTAGTCATCTAATGAGTCTGATGACAAGTAATTAAGTAATTAGAATGATGGTTGTAGTCTTCTGATTCTAATGAGCCTATTAAGTGATTAAATGATTTGAAATATCTCGCAACAATACCAACTAAGAACTGCATTCACCTTTTTATAATTAGTGAGCTAATGTGATTTGCTAATGTTGATTAGTTCTACTATGAGTTCTACGAAATGTTTTTGACGATTATAAATTTTTATTATCATATCTTTTATAACTTTAATGAGGGTAGTTAACTAATTATTGACTTTATACAATAAAAGGGCTATAATTTTGTTCCATAATTTAGATTGTTCACAACCGTGTAACTGCTAACACTAAAACTATTTGCTTTGCGACTACAAAATCTTAGAATGGAAAGTTTAATCACCAACTTAGATTTGTTTGTTCTTCTAAAAAGTGAGTGTCCTTCATTTAATCATGAAGTATTGTTTGGTGCAATTGTGTCCCGCATAGGCGATTGCCTTTCTGCCGAAGATCAAGTAACTCTCAAAGAATTTTGCCAGAGATTCACGCGAGCTGCTTTAAACAGGTGGCAGAAATCTAAACGATTCTTTGATAAGTTTAGAAATACGTACGGAGAGTGGTTGCAAGCAAATATTGATTGGCCGAGTTGCGTGCAAACTTTAATAAATCAAGAACCAACTGTTGATGAGATACCAAGAGCACGCTCAGTCTCTCCAGAACCTTCGACATCATCAACTGTTGGAACAATGACAAAAAGGTCCCGAAAACCATTCAAAGATCTGGGAAGGAAACAGAAAAAGAGAAGATCTAGTGAGCACATAGGCGAGGATTCCTGTGAATTGGCATATGCAGCTGCAGCACGTTTAAAAGAAGAAGGTTATGAAGATATCGCATCTGTAATCAATTATATGATCAAAAATCCAGAAGCTGCCGTTAAAATCAAGGAAAGCATTAAGAAAACAGTAATATTTACACCAGAGAAAGCACTTGGATTGCTTCTTTCACTTAAGCTTTCAAAGTGGCAATATATTACGTTGCGAGAGACTGCCATTCGGGAAGGTGCTAAGGATATTTACCCATCCTACTATAAACTGCAACAAACTAAGCTTGCATGCTACCCTCCTAATCAATCAGTATCAGTTACGGATTCATCAGCTAGAATTACACTTCAAGCTTTACTTGACATCACGGTGAAGCGGATTCTTCAAAGTCTTTCTGATAATGTGGAAAATAAGCAGTTAAAGCTGATATCGAAGTGGGGATTTGTTGGTGCTTCCAATCAAAGCCGATACAAGCAGAAAATGGACGGCGAGCATGATGATTCAAGCATTTTCATGACCTCCTTGGTGCCACTGAAACTGACAGATGGAGATAATACTATATGGACAAACCCGAAACCATGCTCAACTTTTTATTGTCGTCCGGTTCAGTTCACTTTTGTAAAAGAAAGCCATGCGGTTGTCATTGATAACAAAAGAAAAATGGATGAGGAAATTGAGGCCCTTAACCCCACAGAGTGCATTAATAGTAACAGGGTGACTCATAAACTAATGATGACAATGATCGACGCAAAAGTCTGCACGTACCTTTCTGAAGCTAGATCAAATGCATCATGCTACCTGTGCTTAGCAAAACCAACAGAAATGAACCACTTAGATGCTGTAACATCAAAAACTGTGTGTTCTGACATATATGAATTTGGCCTATCATCCCTACATGCCCGTATAAATTGCATGGAATGTCTGTTACACATTGCGTACAGACTTGACTTCAAACAGTGGGCAGCAAGAAGTAATGAGCATAAAGATATGTTACAAAACAGAAAAAAAAACATTCAAAATAAATTTAAAGAGGAGCTCAATCTGTTAATTGATATAGTAAAACAAGGCTCGGGAACTACCAATGACGGGAATACCGCAAGGAAGTTTTTCGAGTTTCCCAATAAAACTGCAGCTATTACTGGGTTGGATCAAAACCTGATAAAAAGATTTGCTGTTATTTTGCAAGCAATAACATCTGGTGAGAAGATCGATGTCATCAAATTTAAAGATTTTGCTCGCAAAACAGCAGAAAAGTACGTGGAATTATACGACTGGTACTACATGTCATCAACCGTACATAAACTATTAATACACGGAGCTGACATAATCGAAAAAAATGATATTGTCCCGATTGGGACTCTCTCGGAAGAAGCCTCAGAGTCTCGAAACAAAGATTTTAGGAGGTTCCGGGAACATCATTCGCGGAAAAGAAGCAGGCAAGATTCTAATCAAGATATCCTAAATATGCTTGTTGTTTCTTCGGATCCTTTTCTAAGTGCACAAAGGCCGAAGTTAGATGCCAAAAGGAAGACAACCTTTTTTGCTGAAACTCTCGACCTAATACAGTTTCCGGAAACTGAGTTCGAGTTTGTAGGTATATCCGATCTGGATTCTGACTCGGAATTGGAGTCCGACAACGAAAGTTGTAAAGAAAATTTGTAAAATTTAATTATTTTTCTTTATGTTCTTTTGTTATTTATGTTAGTTTATTGTACCAATATGTTTAGTTAATAATTTCATAAATTATAGTTTCAAATATGTATTTTGTATAATTGAATTTATTAGATATTATTTTTGTTACTTCTGTTTTATTTAAATTACCTATCAATAAAAAGTTTATATACAGTCTTTTTTTTTCACATATTTTTAATATTTGGGGAAAAAGCATGCTTCCTAACGATGTTCTTAACTTTGACACAGTTCATGGATCGTTTTGAACAGTTTCATATGTTAAAATAAATAATGTTAGTACTATAATCCCCTATAAGGATATTATTATTATTATGTGTCCAGTTATGTTGTAATCATACTTTTAGGGTATGATCAATTAACAATTTCATTCCCCTATCTTTCAAAAAGAAGCGACAGCATGGGCACTTTGACACTGATATTCAACTATTTGGTATTGTTGGAAATCTTACAAGATCAACAAGACACTACACACCTCTGTCTAGTCCTTCAGGTCTATAGGGGTGATGCTATTTTATGATAAGAGTTGTTAAAGCTCTGAATTCTTCAACTTAAACACTAAAAGGAACGTTTAAATATGTAAAAATAAATAAAAATATTTTGACGATTTTTAAAAAAAAAAGGCATCTACAACCATTATGTAACGTATGTCAAAAAATCATAAATAATTAGTACTATAACCCCCTATAAGGATATTACGGTTATCGCTGCCGTTTTAGAGATATTTCGATTTTTCATACTAGCTCCATACAAAATTTTCGTAAAAAAATTATAATTCCTTCGTTTCTGTGCAGAATCAATTCTGGTGTCATTTTTGTATATTGTTATAACTAATAGAAGTGATATCCGGCAAAAAAACTCGCACTTGCAAAATAAAATGCCTAAGTCTATGAAAGCCGATTTTCAGCCCACCGTGCGCCATTATTTACGTCAACCATCCGTCAAGCACCGTGGGCGGGCTCTTATCGTAAGCGTGATCTGACCCCGGTCACAAACGATTTTAAGACTTATCTTTATTACAAATACAGTTTTAAATCGGTCGGGGTTTGGTGGCACAAATTTGTGCCAGCGGGGCTCAACTACTTTTTTACTGGCACGTTTTTGTGCCGCTGGGGCTATAGAGGTTAAGGTCGGTCCGCGGATGTGTGACAACAATAACAGATTTAATCATTGAGTGTCTTTCTTTTTATCTGGCCTAATATCTAGAATGACTGAACAGATTTTGGGTTTCTTCAATGGAAGATAGCCATAATTTTTTTTTCAAGATATTCTTTCACTTCACTCACCCAGAGGACTGTAGACTTCTAATATATATTATATTTATATTCTGCTATTGTTTTACTGCAAAAATATTGTACATTGCTAAATAAAACTTTTTTAATTTGTATATAAGATCATATAGGGTAGGGCGTAATGCGCTGCACACACTATAACTGCTACACAGGCTATAAGCCTAGTTTGGCAGCAGATGCTATTAAATAGGCACAATTGTTTGTTGTTATTAAGCTTACCTTCTGTTATTAGGAAATTGTGTTAACATGTATAATTATTTTTGGTCTTAATAAATATTACTATTACTATAAGATTTACGCGGAAAGCCCTCTCACGTGAAAGATGTCGCGGGCATAGCAAGTATTATAATATTACTCAACTTGCTAAAACCCTACATTTTGATAGCCAACAGCCCGAAACATATGAAACTACCAACTAAAACAAGTACACAGCAACTACTGTAGACTTAGTGTTCTCCCAGGCTGTTATGAAATTGTACCAACAATTGCGTGCTACGTGGAAATGATTCTTGGATGTAGTTTCTGTTGTTTAGGGCTTAATTTTCTACGTATTACTTTGTTATAGTTTGAATGTCACGACCGCTTCACTTCTTGAAAGGAGGTTTGTGTTACGTAGTACAGTCTGGTGACGAGCGAAGGCGCATAGTTTGGATTTTAGAATCGGTGGTATTCGTGAATAAAATGATAAAGATAATTTTGATACGTCACAATATACGCTTTGAAAAGTTTTCGCATCCGATTTTTTTACCAAAAGAGACCTATAATAAAACAGAAAAAAAGTGTGTCTGTACATTCCAATTTTATACAAAAATAATAATTGAGGTTGGCTAAGAAAGGGTAACACGGCAACAAAATTACAAAAAATGTCTGCCTGTTTGTTTGTTTGTACACGCTAATCTCCGGACCTACTGGATGCATTTTAATGAAATTTGGTAAGTAGATAGTTGACATCCTGGAATATCAAATAGGCTTTTTATCCCGGAATTCCCTCGGGATCGGGAATTACGCGGGAAATCCTCCCACGCGAACGATGTTGCGGGCAGCAGCTAGTATTATATTAGTACTTAGGTTACAAACGTTCATGTATGGCATGTAAAAAAAATTATTTTAGGTGTAATCTAAATAACGTAACATAATCTTTATTTATTTTCTGTCTATAAGCTACAATATTGGTTTATAGAATATAAGTCACAGCCAGATAGCACAATCAGCTGAGAGACAGAATCAGGAGTGATCTTATTTTTTTTTTATCATTTCGTACAATACACGATTGTGACGAACAATACTTATTTATAATATAATATTATACGCTTTACAAGAACCCTAATCTAAGTAAATCTAAAGTAATATGGCATCAAAATGCGTTCATCGGTCTTCGTAATTCATACGTATTGCTACCTGGTTATGTGGCTAAAAGACAGATGGCGTTGCCACGTTATAGCAATGTGTAACCTCTGCCCACTGCCTCTGGTTGAGTCACGAGAAGTGTATACTGGCCGTCTCGAAAAATCTTTAAATAATATGTAATCGCCTGGACTCCACGATCCGAGAGTTCAAACCCAAAATGGCTCCAAAATATAACTAACAACGAGATTATTTTATTTTCGCAATGTTATTTAAGTTTACCAAAACGTTTAACCTGTTTTCATTCTCAGTTCCAGATATTTCAATTCAATTTATCGAAATGTTTCACAGTTTTTATTTTTATTTTATTTTATTTTATTTATTTGGCTCACCAACAGTTAGATACACCGATACAAATAGAGAATACATTCAGTAGGTTTATGGATTAGTGTATCAACTTCTTACAGGTAAGCACATCGCGCAATAGGTACATATTACATGATAGAGTGGTAAACAACCACCTCCAGTTTACTCTTTTTTTAAAGCGGTTGTTGTAAATTAAAGCGTCAATAGCCTAATGGATAAGGTGTCAGACTTGTGATCGACAGGTCCCGAGTTCGAATCCCACCCATTACACTATTACCGTGAACCCACTCCAGACACAAGCATATTTAGCTTAGTTGGAGGGGTTAACAAGATTGCTAATAATGTGAATTCTACCCACATTGCTAGCCATCTTAAAAAAAAAATGCTTTTAATCTAGGCGAAAATATTATATGATGACTTTTAACATGTTATTTATATGTAATGCTTTTATTTTCAGGGAGAAAATCAAATAAGTCATCCAGCTGGGTGGAGCGGATGGAAGTGTTAGACTCCTACTGACCAAAAACTGACCTAGTTTCTACTCTACTCTCTTTCTAGTTGGCCTTGCGTTTCAGGACCGCAGTATATCGAAACTGAAGCAGACTACTCATGGATCTGATTTCCAGGTGGAGTACAAATGGTTATTTATGAAAAGACTTTCCATGCACCACCATGCCTCGGAAAACGTAAAGCCAGACACCGCATTACAAGCTTGCTCCATATTTGTTTCCACAAATTTTGCCTTCCTATGTATTGTATTGTATTTATATATATATGTATATTTATTTATTTATTTTAATATTTAAATAATTTTTGTTTCTCTGTTATTATGAGTAATGTAGTAAGTACACTAATTTAGCCCTACCCACTTTAATTAAAGTTTTTAAAGTCCTTCCAAAGGTTGTCTGGAAGATATCTCTGAAAGCGATAAGACCACCATTGTTACCATATAATAAGCAATATTGTTATATGGGTGTGTTTAAATTTTGGTGTACAATAAGTATATTCTATCTATCTATCTAACCTGCAGCAAATTTGGTACTGATACATAAACATCGGTACATTGTGTATATACACACAACAGTCTAAGAAGAGCAGTCATTCTGGGAGGTAAAGGAGACAGAGCTAAATTTGGTCTGACAGGGCCATTACCTGCCGGGGTTGGGGGAATATTCTAAGGAGATACCACGGCCCTAGAACTTAAGTGCAGTTGAAGGAACGGGGTGAGTTTTTCGTCAGTAGAAGTCTTATATTCCCGCCTCATCTAGAACGGGAGTTAAAAAAACACACACTACATTTTCAGATATTATTTCATTAACGACTCAACCTTGTTTTGTTTATTTTATTTCAGTGTATAAATTTTATAACAGAAAAAATCATTATTTTTGTAGTGTATACCGTATTCCTGTACCAGGCGCATACAGTATATCGACGTATATAGTATAGACGGCGAGCAGGGGTCGCTCACCGTCCGGTAAGGACCAGGCCCGGGTCGCTCAAAGAGCCGTCAACACCAGTGACGGGGCCTCATAGGGCCATTGCATGCCGGGGATTGCGGGAAAGTTTTATCGAGTTACCGCAGCCCTGGAAATTTAGGGCAGCCGAAGGAACAGGGTGGGTTTTTAGTCAGTAGAATTCTGACACACCCTTTCGCTTGACCCAGAGCGGAAGAAGTCATTCGATGATTTTCCCAAACAAAAAAAAAAGGTGTATACAGTATATAAGAACTCATATTTCTGTTTTATATCATACAAATGGTATGTACTTCTGTAAATTATACCTTCGCCTGATAGTTCGTCGACCGTGTCGCATAATCGTTCCATTACCTATTTAAAATATCACTAACTAAAAATTATTTTAAGCCATGTAATGCTGTAATAATTAAGGTATCAACAATTGTTCATGTACCAAATAAAATAAATAATACTCCTGCGTATTTGCCTAATTGTGACCGAATGTACATACGTAGGTCAACAATAATTTTATTTAAGCCCTCTACGACATGATAATAACTCTATTAGTATTTTTTCTTAAAAGGGACGAGAAATGAGCAACACCAGGTACAAACTACATCCTTACAAAAATTCACATCATCATGTCTCACATTCCTTTCATACTCAGCCATCCAGACGCGTGCCTGTACTGCTTTTCTTACACTGACATAGTTCCCACTTGGACCGAGGCATCTCTCAGTTTTTTAGGGTTCCGTAGCCGAATGGCAAAAAACGGAGCTTTATAGTTTCGACATGTCTGTCCGTCCGTCCGTATGTCACAGCCATTTTATTCCGAAAATATTAAGACTATACATGTAAAACTTGGTAGGTAGATGTATTCTGTGAACCGCTTTCCGATTTTAAGAGAAAATTTAAAAAACATTTATAATAAAGGGGGCTCCCCATACATGGAACTTAAACTGAAAATATTTTTTTTCATGAAACCTATACGTGTGTGGTATTTATAGACAGGTCTTTAAAAATGACATTGAGGTTTCTAAAATGAATTTTTCATAAAGTTAATTGTTTCAAAGATATACGCTTCCAAAGTGGTAAAATGTGTGTCCTCCCCCCTCTAACTTCTATAATAATAGAGTGAAAAATCTAAAAAAACCCTATGTGTTAGATCTTAATGTAAACTTTCAATCAAAATTAGTTTGATTGAGATCAATTGAGCAGTTTTTGAGATACAGTATATTTTCTAAAACCGCAAATATAACTTTGTAATTCATACAAATACTATGAAAAACAAAGTTATTTGGCGTAGTTGTAAAAATTGTAAATAAGCTAGTTTTAAGAAATTTGTAAGGTTTTAAGTTTTTTTTTTTCAAATAAATATATTAACTATATTATATTTATTATAGTTACTACGGAACCCTTCATGGGCGAGTCTGACTCGCACTTGGCCAATTTTTGTAATAGCGCACAGCTGTGTAGGTACTTGTTTTGCAAATTTCATAATAGACGTTTTATGTTTATCAAACATGGACAAAACACAGCAACAATACAATACAATAATACAGAATCTATACTGTATAGAGATAAAATTGAAATGTCTGTCTGTTATTTCACAATTACTGTGTTTTCTCAAGTACTAGCTAAATACACGATACTAACACACAAACAGTTGTGAAGTTTTTGTCTGTCTTACTGTCTTTCTCTTTGCGCGGGCTAATCTCTGAACCAGTACAGCTGATTTTAATGGGACTTGCACTAAAAGATACAGGGGTTATAGGGCAACTTATAGGGAATTTAATCCTGGCGTTCCCACGTACTTGGAATATATACACGTTAAAAACCACATAGGTAATATCTTCTCCTTCGCGAATGAAGTCACGGGTACAACTAGTAGTATTAAAATAAAATTGTTCTGACCGAGCGGTAAGTACGTAACTTATCATAAACAACCTTTCTTGACACTAGTATATGGTGATTGGAATGAAGGTGGTCTTTTGTCGGTTCCTCAAGTCTGAGGATTGTGGTCAGCATTAGGGATGCATTTGGATGATCTGCCCCCATCAGTTTCTTGAATCCTCGGACCAATAACACGCACCAGCCAATCACTCAAACACTATCCCAAATGTGTCCTTTAATTGCCAATCTCAATCAATTAAATCTCAACCACAGCGTCTGACGTTAAAGAAAACCGTTTATTTGAAAAATAAATATCCAATTAAGCGTCAGCCCGATTTGCCTCAAGAAACGGTGGGCAACGAATGAATTTATGAGTATTTTATCATATTTTAAGAAATCTCGTCTCATGTTTTTCGTAATAATGTCTGTCATATTCTTCAAGTACCGAACATTCAACACAACAATTGTAACTTAAGTACTTACTTCTAGCGCCTACCGTGTGTGAGATCATTTTTCTTTTTAACGTAATGCGTGCCACTTTATTTTTTATAAGGCCATCGGGGAATCTTCAAGACCTGTTTAGAAACACCACACAGTGTTCGCACATGTAAAAAAACTGCGCTCATTTAACATATTCATATGGTTTGTCTTTCTAGAAAAAACATATGAAAATAACATAAAGGCATTTGACTGTACGCAATACCCCTTGAACGCAATGGCAACTAAGGAAACAGGGCAGCTTTTTAGTCAGCAAAATTCTTTGCTCTATTGAGAACGGAATGATATTCCCCGAGGCCCTAAATTGCTTAACTACCGAAATACATATTGAAAGATAAAGAATGGATTCAGGCCTCAGTTTAATATGAAACGATAAAAAAATGTGTTAATCTCGCGAATTAATTTATTTTAGGTGGAAACACTTCAAAAACTTTTTGCTGTTAAATCGAATTAAAGTTTGTTCGAAGACAAAAAGACCTAATATGATATAATTATTCATTCGCTCTTATCTAGTTTTATAGCGCATTCTGTCGCCATATATGGTGACAATTAGTGTCAGTATTTGTAAGAATAACAAAACGAAGAATCGCGACGTGTTAAAATGGTTACCAAAGTACAGCCTGACCTCTACAAGCGTTGCTTAACCTGGTGTGGTTATTATTATGTACCAACGCACTCTGAAGTATATACATGTAACATACATATTAATCAAGTATATTACGATGATATACCACCCATACGCACGAAACGTTTTGGGAATACTTTCATTGTGCGTACTGCTAAGGAGTGGAATTCCCTGCCGGAGTCTGTGTTTCCTGATCGCTATAACCTGGGAGTCTTTAAGTCAAGAGTGAATAGGTTACTTCTAGGTAAGCGTGCTCCATCTTCGACCACATCATCACTTACCATCAGGTGAGATGGTGGTCAAACGCGAGACTACTATCAAAAAAAAAAAAAAAACCTTAATGCCTTTGAACATTTTAATTCTTTGACCGTACATTAAACTCAAAATTAATTCAGTCATTTATGGTTCAATTTGGCGCACTGTTGCACTACCCAATTTATCACCATCTCAATCTGTCTTCTGTGACCCGTGCCGACAGTTCAATAGTACACCTCTGACCCTGTATAGGGAGCCATTGTAATGATTGTTTATCAGAACTAGGTTAGCACAGGTCAAGTGTTTAATAGAATTCTGTTTCTGGGAATGGAAATTTTCTCGTAGTATTTTCGATATCGTCGCATAGTGAAGAATACCACGCAAGTAACAGTAATAAATTGAAATTGAGTAAAATCTGCTTCAGTATGCTGTTGGGACTGCCGCACTATTATAGTGCGTCCTATAAGTTCGCACTAGTACATATCTGCTATTTCCATGCAATGCTTCGACAGAACATTTAATTCATAATATCAAGAGTTCTGTCCAGTTCTTACAGTATCTTGAGTATGTTGGCAGACAAGTACGATTCACCCTGGTTCTCTCACACTATGGCGATGCTGGGCCGGATACCATAGGCTCGAGTGTGTGAATTGTAGTATGATGTGTTTTCCTTTTTGTTATTAATTTGTTTACTAACATAGTTTATAAAACAATGATGTCAAAGTCCAACAGCAAACTGCTGATTCTTAAACTAGACCAAGAGTATAGTTTAAGAATCAGAGAGTGTTCATTCTAAGTTCCTACAGAAAAATGCTTTTTTTTTTCTGGGTGGGCAAATCATCACATCACTCCTCCCAGAGCGCAAGGGAGTGTCAGACTTCTACTGACTAAAAACCCACCCTGCTCCTTCAGTTATCCTTACATTCCGGGGCCGCGGTATCTCGGTAGAACATTCCCGCAACCCCGTAAGGCATTGACTGCCCTTTGAGGCACGCGCGGAACACGGCGCGTCGCCGACTTGGGTCTTTACCGGCCGGTAAGCTACCCCTGCTCGCCGACCGCAGAACCGCGCCTACAGTGGCCCGAGATCGGCTCGTGATCCGCGACGCCCGGAGCGTCTCCCGCGTCGGCTGGGGCACGAGGAAGAAAGTTGCCTCTCCCTTGCGCGTTCAGCCTCCTCCTTCGCTGCATAAATTAGTTTTGCCCAAATGCAAGACCAAGACGAGACTTAGCCAATCTTGGTCTTGCGTCAATACACCTGGTCTTGGCCTTGGTCTTGGTATTGCACTACTAGTCTTGGTCTTGGTGTTGCGCAAGAGTCTCGCAAGAGTCTTGCAACTAACGATTATCATATTGCTATTTATTAAACGGTAGTTTAGACCTTAGAACAATGTAACAGAATAGGTGTATTTTGAGCCTGAATTGACACAGGCATAGTAAAGGCCAACCAAATTAATAAATTTAATAGGAAATTCGAATATCAACTAACACGTCATCTCTGTGTGTTCAGACCTCATGGTCTGAACCCTTCTGCTTTCTTCAGTAGGCCCAATATTCCGGGGCCGCGGTTTCTTGTTAGAATATTCCCGCAACCCAATGGCTCTATCAGCCCCGTTCATTGTGTATACTCTGAGGCGTTCGTAGAATACGAAGTGCCACTGAAAATTAAAATGGTTACTTTTATTGTACCCTCAAACATGATACTAACAGAGGGCGTTCCTGTTAACCCGCAATAGTATAAGCACATCAATTAGATAGCCGCACACGCGGCCCGTCATTCATAAATAAATTGCGATGTTGCCGTCCCACAAGTACGCATTTTAATTAAAAAAAAACATTTTGTATTCGAATGGTAATATTTTTTGCATGTATGGATGCTATGCTATTGTGGGTTAACGGGAACGCCCGCTTTTAGTTAACATACTGTATATGTTCTTTCATATTTTAAATAAATTATTAACAATCTAACATCATCTATTATACAACATACAAAACCGAAAGCGAATGTAGTGTTACCGCGAAAAGAAAATTTATTATTATAACAAGCCCTCGGGTGATGGTAAGAGACACCATTGTTTTACGCAGGTCGTAAATAATGGCGTACCCACGTACGTTCCACGAACGGCTTGTTTATTCGTGATAAAAACTGACAGGACTCGCGAGGGAGGCATTCGTATTTTTACTACGCCTGATAAACGTTAAATTATAGTGAAATGTGTTATATTGAACCCATAATTTTCTTTAGCTGGTGAAAAATATGTTTTCCAACAGACTTAATACATAATACAATCAGCCTAAAACGTTCCCACTGCTACGACACGGGAGTCATCTCAAGGGGAATAAGCTGTAATTCACCACGCGGGACCAGTATGGGTTCTTGAATGTCACATGTCTTCGGATTATCGGGGACATGCCATCCGATGTTTTTGTTTCCTCACGAAGTATTTCCTTTATCGTTTTTAAAACAGTGGTGATGATGAAAATTAGATAAAGTAATGTGCCTGACTGGGTTCAAACTCACGACTTTCAACTCATAAGTCAAGATTCCTCCACATTTAAAATGAACATTAGGCCGTTATTCCCGCTTGTTGTCAATACATCTTTGTCAATCTTTACGACAGAATGAAATATCGTGTTACTCAGTTTATGGAGTTCCGTTTGGCAGTCGCTTCATGTAAAATAGTAGGTAGTCCTCGGCTGCATTCAGTTTCAGTTCCAAGTATGGGGAGCCCCCCTTTATTTTAAACATTTTTTCTTAAAATCAGAAAGCAGTTTACAGAATACATCTACCTACCAAGTTTCACATGTATAGTCTTAATAGTTTCGAAATAAAATGGCTGTGACATACGGCTGGACAAACAGACAGACAGACATGTCGAAACTATAAGGGTTCTGTTTTTTGCCATTCGGCTACGGAACCCTAAAAGGGAATCACAATAATTTTACCTGCATGTATTTCTTACCAAAATTATGCTAGCATAATGTAAATCTTCATATTTCCTAAATTGTCGAACCATTGCCGATACCTACGATATACATATATCCAAAGGAAAATATTACATTAAAAAATATGAGGAAAAAGATATGGAAAATGTTGAAAGACGCATGTCTAAGTGTATGTTCATTTTCCTGGAGGTAAACCTTTAGCTCCCTTTGACTGAGCGGCCATTTGCAAAACAGATATTACTCAAGTCAACTGACAAAGTAAATGGAATATTACGCGATTTTTACATTTGTTTATTTTGGATGATATCTCGAGTTTAGAATTTGACTTTTTATTCTTGTTGATACACTTTTATTTGGATATAAATTTGATTCATAAAGGTGGGACTGCCTGAATGTTAGCTTCGAATCCACTTCCTAAAACTGCGATGTAATCACATAATTATTGCGAATGCATTATTAACAAAATTAAAAAAATTGCACTTCTCTCCATATAAACAATAACTGTTGCAAATGTAACACTGCTCGAACCGACTATTTTTCGTAGGAGTAGATAAAAAGTTTTTGCTTAACAGTATAAATTTATACTCGTCATAATGGTTTAGTAAGACTAAGCCTAGATACAATTTATAGGCATTAGCCTGTCTTAGCTTCATCAACATTTTTCCTATACAAGTAATGAAGTGATGCCATCGTACGGGCTCACCTTTCCATAGAACTAGTTTTCCTCAATTTTCTGTTACCAATTGCATTCAGTGAGACAAAGACAAATAAATGATGGCAACAGGATAGCCGAATCTTTTACCTTTTGCAATGATCGTCCAAATATCAATATTTTTCCAGTCTCTGAACATGAGCATGTAAATGTTCAAACGAATTAATAAATAAATGAAATGGAAGTAAAATTCTTTTACTTTTAAAAGTGATATTTACGGCTTATCGAGTCTTTTACATAATATAATCCCAGTTTTACATAGTATTTCCGTAATATGAACAAATTAACGAGAAAGTGACGTTGAATAGTGTTTTGCAGATGTGCGTGGTCATGTTTTGCCTACCAACAATTTTGAAGAAAAACGGCAGAATTGGCCTGTACTAGAGGGGATGGGCTGAAACCAACCAGGTCGCATACGCAGACGCCAGCGGTTTAACCCATAACCTGCATTTAGAAAGTCGTGCCTGTAACTACTAGGCGAAAAACTAAAACTTGCCTTACACAATCCCTGTCAAGCGCGGTTGATTTTTGAATGACATCCGAGTGTTTTTTGGACTGCAGCAAATCATTCCAACCGTAGTTGTAAGTCTGATTCTAAGAATGCTGCGCTAGTATGCTCGCTGGGAAACCTAAAACTTTTGCTGAATTGAATCTATTTTCATTTCAAAGAAATGCACGTTTTCTGTGAAAAAAAGTTCGGGGTAGCGAAAAAACCTTGGAAAAACTTTTATGAACAGCATGAATACGAAACTAAAAATATTAGAGTAAAACTATCATATACCCGTTTTGTGTTCCATACATGGAGTGACTGCATATCAACTCAGTAATCAGTAATCAGTATCAGTATCATGATACATTAACCACATTACATTTTGCTACAACGAAACGAACGTCAAAGCGGCGGGGAAGCGGTAAAAGCTACAGACTAATGGTGAAATGTTCTTTCAGATGCACCAAGAAGACTTAGTAGACACACACATACACAACACACACGCAACATATATAGCACTCACACACACAGCATATAGACTTTTATCCACAAATACTTAATGTTATATTACTCAATAGTTTATAATATGTATTACAGTTTTGGCTAGCCACTGCTGTACCGAGGAACACTGACTCCCATAATACAGATTACTCTGCCTTGGGAGTCAGCAGACTCACATTTTGTATATTTTTGGCTCCAAAGAAATATATATGTACACATTGACTATTGTAATGTTTTTTGGCTGTTTATAAAATTATTTATTATTATTATTTAGTTTACTAAGATGGTTACCCATCCACAGGTCGTCCGTAGTCGCAAAAGCGTTGCTTAACCAAAGATTGACCTAGACGCTTATTATTTTAGCCAAGAGTTCCTTCAAGTTTGAAAAATGTAACCATAGATAAATACACTAATGTAATGTTAATTAAACGATAATCTGTCTAACTTCATAACCAAACTGCTTATATTACCTTTTGGCGTGCGTGAAACTATTCAAGTCTCAACCCAAAAATTAGGTTTTCTAATTTCAGGATGTTCTTCTATCGCGAATCTTTGTATATTCTACCATAATAGTGCTCTGTCAAAGGTATAAAGAAGCCATTATTCTAGTTTGTCCAGTGCCTCCAGCAGGTTGCAGATGGCTTAATACCTTATCCTATGAGGAACACCACATTGTATTGTGTATATTTTACAGACGTCCCCATCTTTATCCTACGGCCTTGTAAATACTTCAATCAAAATCTATATTTTTCTGACTTGCAACATATCTGATAAGTTGCAAATCTCATCTGGAACCGATACGACTCCATTGGTTACCCAAAAAAAACTAGCCCAGGTCCCCAACCTATACATCTCCGTAATCACGAAATCTAAATCCCAAAATAGAAAACGTCGAATTCTTTCACATTTCGGGACGCGGATTCCTAATAATCCTGACCGAAATAAATAAGGGGGATATAGAACGCCATCGGTCATTATAATCCTGTGACGTCACCATTCAAGTTATCTATCGCGGCAATCTGAGCTGTGGCATAGCATCGTAAAGTACAAAAGTTCAACTCAATACAACGATTGAAAAAGCCCACGGCACATGTATTTACAAAAATTTCAATCAACCTCCGATCACGGTTTTTTAGGGTTCCGTAGCCGAATGGCAAAAAACGGAACCCTTATAGTTTCGACATGTCTGTCTGTCCGTCCGTCCGTATGTCACAGCCATTTTATTCCGAAACTATTAGGACTATACATGTAAAACTTGGTAGGTAGATGTATTATGTGAACCGCTTTCCGATTTTAAGAGAAAATTTAAAAAATATTTAAAATAAAGGGGGCTCCCCATACATGGAACTGAAACTGAATTTTTTTTTTCATGATACCTATACGTGTGTGGTATCTATAGACAGGTCTTTAAAATGACATTATGGTTTCTAAAATTACTTTTTCATAAAGTTAATCGTTTAAAAGATATACGGTTCCAAAGTGGTAAAATGTGTGTCCCCCCTCTAACTTCTATAATAATGAAGTGAAAAATCTAAAAAAAAAACAATAGTTCAAATCAAATCAAATCAAATCAAATTTATTTATTTGTTAACATAGGTAAAGTAGATATAGTTGTAGACCTTAATGTAAAATTTCAACCAAAATTGGTTTGAACGAGATCGAGTCAGCAGTTTTTGAGATACAGTATATTTTCAAAAACCGCAAATATAACTTTGTAATTCATACAAATACTATGAAAAACAAAGTTATTTGGCGTAGTTGTAAAAATTGTAAATAAGCTAGTTTTAAGAAATTTGGAAGTTTTTTTTTTCAAATAAATATATTAAGTATGTTATATTTATTATAGTTACTACGGAACCCTTCATGGGCGAGTCCGACTCGCACTTGGCCAATTTTTCACGACTAGTCAGAAGCCCCAGAGTAGAAAATCAGTCTTACCAAGGACTATCATGTTATCAAGCGACTGGATTAGAGGAGGTTAGCATTTATATGGTGGTCTGTCAAATGTCTGTCGTAAATATGCTTGCATTATGTGTTTTATGTGCTTGCTTTTTCAGTTACCGTGCAGAACTAATCTTCTTTACCCATCTATTCTGTCACTGAGGGCACGTGCCCAAACTTGCCTTTATGAAAGTCGTACTTCGTAATGAAATATTAGTTTTAAAAGGAGGGATATGTCAAAGAAGTTTTTCGCTGCACAGTGAGTTTAAAAGAATGTTTAAGGTGGATTAAGGTGGTGGAAGATTTTTTGCTATGAAATGGAACGAACGGTGAATGAAAATTAAGTACTTTGATATTATATTTAGGTTTTCAGTGCAAAACGAGTTCTTATTGATATATACGATAAAATTTACATACAGAGGGTCAATTCTATAATTTTTAAGAAGCCATGCATTTGCTTTTCGTACAGGAGAGGGCTCCTGTTTTTTTGGCCAACCATTTTTCGATTCAGTGGTCTGCTTGGTTCATGTTTTTGGGCTCGTGATAAGTATTTGCGCTGTTTGTATATGTAACGAAGTTAAAAGGAAACATATCCATTGTAATATATCCATCCATCCAAAAGGCCATTTCGACTGTAATCTGCATAACTATGTAGGTTGTTTTATTCGAGTTCAACATGATTGTCTGGCAGTTTGAGTGCTTTTTGCAGCCTACTCAAACGTCCTTACCTTGGTATTGTTCGTTGGATCGTTAAGCTCCTTGTTCTAAGTTGAGCTATACGTTAGCTGACAAATGCTTGCACTGTATGGACAGGTCCACTCAAATCTGTGTTCATCTTTCCTCAAAAAATCGACTCAGATGATTACCTATTGGGCTCCCATATAATTTAACCAGTATAGATTGTATGAATTTTAAGAGACGGGCCCCTGAATTTGTTTCGGTGTTTCTTCTCAGTGTAGTCAGTTAGGAAACAACGCCTTATCTAGTTTAAATTTACGAAAAAAATGACGTAATGAAGTAATCTCCAGCTTCCAGCCATGGCTTTCTTTTATTTTCGTGGGAACACCTTGGTAAAGGTGCCATGATTTTGGGGATTGATTGTGGGATTTTTAGCTAACTGAAACCACAGCAGTGATTACCATCTACATATACAACGTTTAATTTAAAGGGTATATAAATACCAAGTGCATGGCTTCTTTGGATGATTAAAAACGATATGGCAAGGGTTTTGTAATCCTAAGTCTACGTGTGTAGAACTTATTACAAATTCCAATACACTCATACCGGAGAAAAATTTTTCAAATTAAGATGAACGAAAAGAATTATCGTGTTATTGGCAAGTGACGTGGAAAGTTATTGACCCTTGCAGTGCTGTGACACGTTTGTTATGATTGGTATTCAAGAAATATATGAAACCAATAATTTGGTATCAATTCTTTGAGTCAGTTATTTTGTGCTGAAACTGTGCATAGAGACTCCATACCAGATGTTGTCTTCAGCCCTTTTGGATAGGTATGGGGTTTCCGTTACACGTTGTATAAGGGACCCCTTTACCTCAAAAAATATCACTCCGGAGTCCTCTCTGTGCAACGCTCGTCATGGCACATCACTGGGGATACTGTAAAAGAGTCTTCTCTTTTTTGTCGATGGGAAAGTTATCAAATGAGTGCTCCTGCTCTGGATAATGTTGTAATGTTGTAATCATTTGGTTGGCGGACATAGTCCCACAGTCTATTACTTGGCTATGATCTCATGCTGCAAGTCTATTATTTGTAAATGAAAGCATATTCAATCATTGTATTTGTAAAACAAAAGAAGATCAGTTTGTTTTTACGAGGTGTTGCTAAAAGTAATTATCGGGTTATGCCAGATGGGTATCTAGCATAACATGATAATTGTTTTAACTTTACTTTTTGACACTTAATTTTTTGATAGATTTAACACAGTAAGAGACCAATATTTTCATAAAAACAATCGTAATTAAATAATATTCGAGGAGTATTTATTTTCCGTCAGTTGAATAATTCATACGTCGCTATCACAAATAATGCTGTCAAATTTAATGCTGTTACATAAAGTCAAATGGTTTTACTCGATATTATTATACTTACAGCACTTTAAAAATTGTATTAAACTCACATTTTAATAAAAAGGAATTTAAATTGAGGCTAATGTTAAAAAGGATAAACTCCTTTACCGATTGAAATACCCGAGTATCTGATGTTACAGACGCCAGCACATCAAGCTACAACAATCTGTCAAATTTCTTTAATAGATTTTCAACTTTATTGTTAAAGAAATTAGGTTCAAGGTTGATTGGGAAAATTCGACAGTTTCGGTTAGCTTCATGTGCTGGCGTTTTTACATACTTTTTGCAGGGAATGTTTACGGCAGTTTGGTAGATACCAAACTGCCGTGCAGGCTGAGTAGATATTCAGCCTGTTTCCAATTACGTTGGAGTCGGTTTCCAATATAAGCAGTTGTATCTGAATACTAGTGTTTTAGATGTAGTGACTGCCTATCTGACCTGCGGGCAGTTGTTGACATTTACTAACACGTGACAATCACGTGACATGTGGTTAGCAAATGTCAACTCCATACAATTTAATTTTTCCGTTGGCGTTAACGCTTACAGAAAATGGATTTTGTCTAGGCCCGCTGCACATTGCATAACCCCTTAGTTGGGTAGCGTGATCCTTGACAAAACTAGTGTCAAATTTTCTAGCTTCTAATCAATAAATTTTCTATACCCGGACTTTTAATTCGATGCAGTTAGCTGACATAAGCTAGTGTTATTTACTAAAATAATGATACCCTACTTAACCTAATAGTGACGGATTCAATGAATCGAATAATAAATGAGCGAGTTTTAATCATGAGAAATATAAATAAATAATAATATGTATAAAATTATCTTTTATTTTGAAGTAGTAACTAGATTTTATTATAAATAAATCAATTTTCATTAAAAACATTCATAGCTAACCAGACATGATAAAGAGTTTTAACCGACTTCAAAAAAGGAGGTTTACAATTCGTCTTGAACCGTTTTTTTTTTTATGTCATATGCCTCATAACTCAGAGATGGCTAGACCGATTTGGAAAATTCTTTTTTTGTTTGAAAGGGTATACTTTCTAGTTAGTCCCATTGTCGTCACTTTTGGATCAGATAATGGGATCATGGAGAAATCGAGGGAACTCTTCAAATATTATAGGCACATCTATAGCATTTTGGGTATTTTTTATAGTACCTTGTGCAGTTGCTCTCGAAAAGCACCATTTGAGGAAGTGGAACTGATGATGAAGACCCCAGATGGCCACCAAAACTACTCAATAATAAGTATTTCGTTGATTGCGATTAGATTACTTGAATATGGATGTTAAGCACTTTATGCTCGTCACAATGCATATGGTGAAGTAGAGCTGATGGTGATATACCAGGAGAACTCCTCAAAAATTAACGGCTCTGCACCGGGAAAAGCAATATTTTGTAAAAGGTGATAAGTAGTTGACATTTTGGCTTTTGTAACTAGATTAATTACAAACCGACCAACTAAAAAGCGTACAAAAAAACTTTTTAGCAAAAAATAGAACCGACTTCCATATAAAACCACTACAAAGGCAAAAATAACTTTAATTTCGGAAGGCGGTGTCTTTAGTTTTGTATATATTTTCGTTTTTGACACCGCCTTCCGAAATTAAAGTTATTTTAGCCTTTGTAGTGTTTTTATATGGAAGTCGGTTCTATTTTTTGCTAAAAAGTTTTTTTTTTGGAAATTGTTTTGTGTGATGAATATATTAATAATTTGCCCGAGATTACTATTAAAAAGACTGACCCCGCACCACTGCGACCTAAACCCCATTGGTATGGGTTCAGGTACAGGGCCGCATTGCAAAAATAAAAAAAATATTATCATGATATATTCGTTTTATTTTCACGCTCCTTTATAATCTCATTTTATTTTTTGTTATTTTCACATAATAATATTTAAAATAAATAGTTTATATCGTTATTCGATGTTATTCCAGAATCGATTAAATTAGTTATATTACAATTTCGGAGTCGCCTCTGACAACTCAGAAACTATAAGTCTACTGCATCGAACTAAAAGTCGAAAAAAAATTCTTGATATGCTACGATGATCATCCATTCACGGACCGGTCTTGGCAAGCCTTGCTTAACCTTTACGATTGACCGGTGTGGCAAGTATTATTTAGCCACGAGCTCCTCTGCTTTATATGAACCACATCTTTGTAATAAGACGTTCGAAATCTAAGAACTTAACCATTATAAGTGACATAAAAGCAATAGTCAGAACCAATACATGAAAATAAAATGAAAACTGTTTAGCTGCAAGGCATCGGAAACATTTCAGAAATCAATTTCACTGCAGGATACGTTTCTTTGTCTATTCTTTGCACGTTACGTACGTTTTCAATAGAACGCGAAGTTCGCAGATATCATTTACTGTCAATTCACGATGAAAGTACGTACATATACCTAGACCTACTACCTTCACTTTATTGGTCAAGTGCGCATCGTAATATAATCAGTCTACAACGTTCATACAACTGAGACACAGGCCTTCTTTGAGAGGAATGGGCCGTAATCCACCATATGGGTCCAGTGCGGGTTGCTGGATTGTTCAGCCCTAGGACATGCCAGTTCCTCACGCGCCAGCCACTACAGGAGACGCCACGAGCGTCAAATATCGCGAGCCAATCTCCGGCCACCGTAGGCGCGGGCTTGCGGACGGCGAGCAAGGGTAGCTCACCGTCCGGTAAGGACCAGGCCCGGGTCGGCGGCGCGTCGTGTTCCGCGCGCACCTCAAGAAGCTGTCAGCACTGATGACGACGCCCCTTAGGGTCATTGCCTGCCTGGGTTGCGGGAATGTTTTAACGAGATACCGTGGCCCCGGAACTTAAGGGCAGCTGAAGGAACAGGGTTTGTTTTTAGTCAGTAGAAGTCTGACACTCCCTTCCGCTTAACCCAGAGCGGGACCAGTCATTCGATGATTATCCCACCCGACAAAAAAAAGGAAATCCCAGTTTCCGAACTATGTTTTCCTGTTTTCCTTCATTATTTTGAGAGCAGTGGTGATAATGAACATGAGACAAAGTTTGAAATGCACATATACGATCATGTGTATACAAAGGTTATTTTAAATAACCTTGTCATAAATATGAAATTGCATAAATACAGTGGTGGCCAAGTGGCTACACGCACGACTCACGAGTTGTAGATCTTGTTGGTTAGTGGTTTGTATTTACTATGTAACTCTCATTAATTAGGTACCGAATTCTAATATGTTTATAAGTAAATATTTTTAAAGAGTACTAAATAATCGAAAGTGTCACACTTTCATTGATAAATCATTGACATTTGTGATACTCGTAATCAACACAAAAACCGACGAAGTGCAACTTGCAATCGTGCATAGTGATTAGAAATCAGATTTCTAGGGAAAGCAAAACAAACTTGAGTCAAATGTTCTTTAAATCATAAAAAGAAATCAAATTAAAGACTTGTTCAGATTTGGAAAAACTGCGTCTCATCCTCATAAAACTATCTATTCCTGTCATCGACATTCTAGTTTGCAGAGATATCCATTTAAAACACACCTAATTTATTCATCTAAGAAATAACATTTATTTTTCCAGGCCAATTCGTGATGGCCTGTACAAGAATAACATGTAACGCTTATTTTAATACAAAACGATATACATAAATAATGTTGTAATCCATAATTTTCTCACAACTCAATGTTCTGCATAAATATTTTCCTCATGTAAAGAGCCTTCTTATGTTAAGGCAGTTCAATCAAATCATATTTATTGATTAAAAAAACGACGAAAGTTAAAATCTTGAGCTCAAAATCATAAAACTATATTTTCGTAGATTTAGGTTCCATTAATTGTATTAAAATAGATCGATGAAAATATTTTCCTTTATTGACTTATTTTAAGTACCTAGTTATGGAAGTTGGATCTTATTTATGACTATAAAAATCTTTTAACTATTATGATGCTTAGTTTTTATTCTCAAAAGCAAATTTTTAATTCTAATCCTCTACTGGAATTAAGAAACAGCTCATTTAAAAAAAATGCTGTTTGAATAACCAAATTTGTATACAAGCCAGTTTCATGAACATTAGTTCCTTAATGTCATAAGTATGTCAATTAGAAAATTTCATTCTTTCAAAAAAGTTCCATCTTAGTCTCTTGATATTTGCCTTCCTAATTAATTTGACAAGTTAAAGACAGTGAGTGTATAAACGCTGTACGCAAACTTACTTTACAAAGAGACCGCTAACTTCATTATCATGCTTTTCACAATTTGATTAAAATAGTAGTCAGAGTCAAGATTTCCCTAGTAGGAAACCAGCTCTTTGTTTACTTTCAGTTTTGGTAGTTAATCTTTGGGAAAATATTGCAGCCGTTAGTCAAAGTGAACAACAATATTTTTTGCTGTCATATTGGTCACTGTTATCTGTTATAAATTATTTAAAATAACTTAAACGGGACTGATATTAAATGGACCTTTCCAATTATGGTTTCCATTAAAAAGGATTGTGTATGATTTTTAAACCATCTAAATAATTGTAAAATGACCAAAATATCAGAGAGCATTGTTATAAGATATTTATAGGTCGTAGGTTTTACTAAAAGCACACGAAACGGTGAAAAAAAAAAACATCTTGAGTAAACCTGGAAACAAAACTTCGTAGATATGCGACGTCTGTATATGTCCCATTGTAGTACGTAAGTGCGATAAAAGTAATAATTTTATAGACTGGAAATCTGTCATAACGGTCCCCAACTCTATAGAATCCAGCTCTAACCAAGGTTTATAATATCTTGCTGTGACGTAGATACTATGAACAAACACCTTACATTTTTGAGAGAAATAAATAAAGATTATTATCAACCGAGTCGTATGCAGCCAGCATGGTGGATTGCGGCCCATTTATATTCATTGAGTGTGACATGTGCCCCAACAGTGGGAAGGCTTTTAGCTTTGTTTAATAAGTACACCAAAATATCTCCATAAACACAAGATCTTAAAAAACTACAACTTAAAAGAATCTTCTCGAATTAATCAATGCACATTTTCCGTATTTTAACTTTATCATAATTGTTGCAAAAAGTACTAACAGACTTGTAATGAAATGAAATGAAATATTTATTTTGTAAATTGGTTATAAATAACATTTTTACACGTCATGTTTTTTGCGTATTAAGTTTAGTTTAGCTAGATGAGGCTGGTATTTCCTAACTGACTACTCTGAGAAGAAACACCGAAACAAACTCAGCGGTCAAAGTCTCTTTTAAAGTCCAGACAATTTGTATTTGTATATGAGAAGCATGTAGGTTTATGTCTGTGGTATTCTTTTGAAGGAATAACCACGCAGATTTGAGCGGAACTGTCCAGACAGTGCAAGCATTTGTCAGTTATCGTGTAGCTCAACTTAGAACTTAAGAGTCCCTAACAATTTTACTGCCAAAAAAGAGAAATTACCTACTTTTGTAGAACAAATATCTCAATAACGGCATAAATATAATTTTTCTTTAAAAACAGCGTTTAACATTGTATATTTATCTAATATGTGGTCAAATTAGAATTTAAATAGCCAGTCCTCGGGTCACGGGAAGTGTCAATAATCCTTTACAAAATTTCTTAGAAATTTTTGTGCCCCGTGGTCCGAGTTTTAACTACAAACGGCTCGAAAACATAGTTATACTACTGAGGTTACTATATTTCCGGTGCTTGAGGTTTTTACTAATAGACATAAAGTTACACTGGCCAATGAATCCTTTCATCACAGCAAGCTAATTGTATCATAAGGATCAAAATAAACAAGATGTTAAGGACTACAATCTAATGACATAACAAAGCAGATATTACCATTCCGCTTTATAATATAATCATAAGAAGATCCTTTAAGATCAAATTTGCCTCAATTTTGTATCACTAAAGATTATTCTTATATCAATTCCTTGATATGTACAAGATTGAAACATAAAAGCAGATTGATATGAGCGTGTATGAAAGTAGATTTTATTAGGGTTCTCACTGACATTCTGAATGTTTTGGGGTAGGTTATGCCGCAATAATTTTTGTATGCGAACCAAGGGCGCGACGGGCGGATAAACGAAATATTATTAACATTTTTTGAAGTGAAAACTTCTTTAGCATTGTTGTGATTTGAAAATTTATGAAACGAAAAAGCGACAGTGTTTTTTTTTATTCATAAGAAAAAAAAGCCAAAATTTTTGAAGGTTTCACTTCTACTACGTGTGAATTGCACACATGTTTTTTTCTACGGTTTTCTTTGAATTAATTTTGTATAATTTTAATAGTGTAATTGAAACGCCACCAATATAAACACAAAAAGAAAAATATTTATTTGGACTCCTACAGACTACGAATTAAAATTATTTAATTAAAAGCTAAGAATACAAAAATACTTGTATAAATGCTTCCATCTGAGCATGATTTGCAATATTTTAATAGTAAATAAGGCCAACATTGAAACACACTTGTACACGTCCGTTTCTTACGTAAATGTATACTAGATGAGCCCGATATTTCCTAGGTGGCTACTCTACCCAAACACAAAGATCGACGTCTTTTTTAAGGTTCGTACTATGAAGTTAAATCATATGAGATCCATAAAGTTTATGTCTGTGGTGCTCTTTTCATGCAGACAGAAACAAAGATTTCAGTGGACCTGTGCTAGCAGTGCAAGCATTTTTCAACCATCGCGCTCAAAACTTTAAAAAGATCGAGCGAATAGACGAACAATACTAAAGTAGGGATATTTGTTAATTGAAAGAATGGTTTGAAATATGATTGTACCATTACGCAGGAACCGCCAGAATAGTTTAATTTTTAAGGCGTTTGAGTTACAAACTTCAACTCTCTCTCTCTTTCTCTCATCAGTTCTCAAATACGCAACAATTGCGATACCGAAATTGGAGAGATAAATATAATTTGTCACAATATATTATTCGTCTGCTCATCTAGTATTTCGAAATTTGAATACATTCTATAATTCCATACAAATCTGCCGGTTACGCATTAAACCGGAAAATTTGATTTGCTATAACACAAAATTAGTTCTAGGTGTGAACGCGTAAATATGTTGGCTGACCTTTTTCATATTTCAATTGTCAATCCAATTAATGTTTTTATACTTATAGAAATGATCGTTATATATTTACCTAAGGTAGCTTTCGTGATACTTTAAGTAAATATATTATGTACTATAGATATTCCTAAAAAAATATATTCGAGAAGAACAATAACAGTTACTGCCCAATATAATTAGGAATATAACTGTCATGTATCTGTCATCCTGTGTAAGTAATAGGAACGTTGGTACATATTAATAAAAGAATGTATGTAATACAGAAAAATAGCTCTTAAGCTTAGAAAATGCTTCAGTATTATATTTGGGGCTCAAACATAATAATTATAGTAATTAGAAATCAGAGCATCTGTGTGTGTTATTAAAAATATATATCTACGAAGTATATGAAAGTGCAGCCAGTTATTAACTTAGTTTTAAATAAACGTGTTAAAAATGTTAAAAAGATCTAAGTAGGTACTTATGAAAATATTCCTTTATAATTTTTAAGAAAAAAATATGACAGAATTATAAGACAAAGTGTGTTCTGTACACGACGTTACTGAAATAAGTACAAGTTTACGCCGAGCGTTTAAAAGAAAAATGTTTCTTAATATTTCACGGCAAAAGCCTTCTAAAATTAGGGCCATTAATTCAGGCTTTCCCGGTGACAAACTAGGAGCTTTATTGAAGATTTTCTGTCTGAAAAAATCTCATATTTCACGAACATCAATTTACCTAAGTAAGCAATATATGAGTTAGACCCTGGAGCTCAGACTAGGGTACAAAACTTAATTTAGGAAAATATATTTTGCCATGAAAAAAAAGATCCGTGTAATCGTATTAGATATTTATAACTTGGGGTCCATCACTAATTATTTATAAGCTGATTTCATGGGTCACTGAAATTTTTGACACTTGAACGCCTTTGATCAGAAAAAAAAACCGGTATAGTCAACTGTAGAAGATGCGTAAATTTGAGACGGTACCTTGTATTTATATTCCGGTAGATAAACCTCCAACAATCCACAATACGAGCTCACATAAAAACGTCAGTTGCAGATCTGAGGCTTACCGCCCAAAAGAATACGATTAAAGGAATCGTAAAATCATCCTCAATAATTTATCTTCCATGAAAATGCACGATTCCATTACAAAAAAAAACTGGGGTATACTTTATCATATGAATATAATATTTGCACTTTAATTTTACTCTAGAAAATATTTAAAAAAAAATGCACTTCACTCACCGTTTTTTAATTATTAAATCACATTTGCAGTACGGAGAACTAGGTTAAGAAGATAACTGAGAAAGCACGAAACAACTGTTGTTCGGATAACGCGCGCTGAATTCGTACGCACAAAACGCGGTCACACGTCTGAACGGAATAGTTGCCGGCGTAGCACTGGGAGACGCGCAGTCTCCGAATCCTGCCCGTAGCAGCTCCCAAATGACTCGCGTAGCCCGTAGCAATACGCCGTAGCCAACGCTACGATGTCCATAAATTATGATAAACGCGTTTATTTAATTACGCCGATGGGCACGACAATTTTTTTTAGAACTATAAAGTAGCTGAGTGGAATAACAATTTAAATCGTGTTTGCATTGAATTAAGGTTAGATTTTGTTAAGTGGGAAGTAATTACTACAGGAACAAAATAAAATAACAAAAATTTGACAGGTATTTGAATTTAATTTCATACGCATTTGCCCCATAGGGGAGAACAGCGACATTTGCTATGATCCATATATTATATACTGATCACTTTGTTCTATTTTAGGGTCATCATAATCACCGTAGCCATTTCCCAACTATATTGGAATATATATTACATGGAACGACTGCCGATCTGACTTCCATAGCTCGGTAGCTGGGTAACAAATATACAGAATAATGAAGAATAAAAAGACATACAGAATAATCTTGGCTAGACTTGTATCAGATTTTCTCATTTCTGGGGTAACCAGAACTTAGGAAAATCTAATAGCAGTCATAACGAGTATGTGCAGCCTTAACAATTGTGAATGATCAACAATCAGGACCAACCACTTAACTTAACTTAACTTAACTACTAACACTTAACACTTACTTTCCGAGGCACGAAATAATTTCGATAAGTTGAGATGGTCACGAATCAGGAACTGATCTCGGCACGCGCTGCTTTTTTTATTGAAAATAGGTTCGCGTTTGACCACTATCTCACCTGATGGTAAGTGATGATGTGATCGAAGATGGAGCACGCTTACCTAAAAGTAACCTATTCACTCTTGATTTAAAGACTCCTAGGTTGTAGCTGTCGGGAAACACAGACTCCGGCAGGGAATTCCACTCTTTAGCCGTACGCACAATGAAGGTATTCCCAAAACGTTTTATGCGTACGTTTTTTTCACCATGTAACAATGGCGCTTCGCCGTTTGTCTTGTAGTCCGATGATGGAACGGGCTTGGCGGAATTAGATTGTGTAATTCCGTTGCACACTCCCCAAAATGTAACCGGTAGAAAACCGATAGACTTGCAACTCATCGTCGGTGTTCAAGGCTCTGGAGCTTTGACTTGCCCAGTGCATCGTTGCCAATGAGTCTCTTGGCCCGTTTCTCGATAGACTCAAGCGCGTCCAGTTGGTATATCGCAGATCCATCCCAAAGTTGAGAGCATACATGACCGAACCCGACGAATTGATACAAATTGAGCAGCTGTTCCGGTGTGAAGTACCGTCTCACCTTGGCTGGGATTCCCAACTTTTTGGATGCTAACTGAGCCTTAACCTCGATAAACGGGCCAATATTGAGTGTCAAAAAAAAATGTGTGTGCTTAGTCTGTTATATCTACAATTTATTTGTAAAAACTGAAAATAAATCGTGAAGTCTCACCTTTGTAAGCACAAAATCGAATACTGGCTTAGGAAGCTTTCTTTCAATGGCTGGATTAAGCTCCTGACATAGTACAAAGTAATCCAGGGTACCGTCTACACAGCATGCGAAAGTTTTAACAGTGTAGTTACCATTTTCACTAGCTTAAGTACATCATTGAAAAGAAGTAGAATTTCTGCTAATCGAGTTTTTCATGGAAATGTTATAGTCACTTTAGAAAAATAAAGGTTAACGTTACTACGAAAAGAACCAATTCGTTTACATTCTATTTTATCTTCTTGGTATTCATTTACGCTATTGTAACATTAAATCTTTTTTTTTTATTTGTTTGTAATCAATCCTTTATTAATTTCTTTGTAGCTCTGGTTATTTATTATATATTTTTATTGAATTGACTAGGGGGATAGATGAAATAAGAAACGTGCTCCACCGTCAAAGAGTTCTAACGTCAGAGATCAATAAATAAAATATAGGTGTGTATACAAAAAGTTCCCCGTACACGTATATTTGATCGTAGTATCCAAGATAGACTGTAAGACAATCCTCTTAAATCAAATCGCTTCATCGTTTTGGGAATATTTTCACTGTTCGTACAGCTAATAGATATAACCGGAGTTCTTTAGTCAAGAGTGAATATGTTACTTTTGGGTAAGTGTGCTTCATCGTCAACCACATAAAATGGTGGTCAAACGTGAGCCTATCATCAATAAAAAAAAAACTTTACTTCTTGGAATATTGATCCACTTATTGAAATATTTAATAATAGCAGTTAATATTTCCATAAGTGAATTGTATCTTTTGACGTGACAACGTCTTATAATTCGATGAAGCTGGCTGCACGCACGAAAATACACGACACATGCGCCGTTACCTCGCTCTGAGGCGTTCCATTTAAGGCTTGAAGTGCAAACGAGAGCGCGGAACGAGCGACAAAGTGGCATAATCGGCCTCCGCGTTCGGCAGCGTTCGACATCTGTCTCTCTCCTACTTGAGTGAGCGATGCGTCCGCGTGGACAGCTGCTATACCTACAACAATACATTTTTACATGTTTTCGTTAAGTATGAAGTGCAGTGAAAAGTGAATGTGGTGTCAATTGTTTATAGCAACCAACCATTCCATCAGTGTTTTCTTATGACGTTGTCACGTTCAACTATCGTCAGTAAACCGACTTTACAGACAACCGATTTTTTTTATTTAAAGGAAAATAATTATTTTGGTATCATTATTTTAATTTCAACGCTTATCATATTACCCTATTCTTATTACCTATATTGATTACGAGTCACAAAAAGCTATAGATCACAATGTCTTCGGAAAGCACAACTATCTTTACCTCGATCACGCCTGAATTTTTATATCAGGTGTGATCGAGGTTATACATTTAATACCACGCACAGTTATAAGATGGCCGTCAGAGCCTAGACATTTAAAATTTGCGTTCCGAGGCACAGAGAGCCATACTAAGACTAGGTTGCTGCATTTAAAACTCGGTTATGCCATCAATTAATGGATGTCTTTTAAAAAACGTAAGCCTACACTTAGTACTTCTACTACATTTTGGGTTATAAGGATTTCAATTTACATAGACAATCACTCAGACCTGGAACCACTATCTACAGACCGTACAAACAATTTTTGGTGCGGATATCAAACACACAATACCCAGCGTAGCAGCCAAATACTCAAACTCTGCGTCAACAGTGCCATGAAATGGCAATAATTATTTAGCTATTTATAATTTTTTTAGAGTACAGTGGCTTCCGACGGCATTAACTAGATAATATGAACAATTCTGCCTACGTCATTAGGAATTAAAGTTGTACTTCGGGGAGTGTGCGCCGGAGCTCCATGACCTGATTCCTCCATCTCCCTTTCACTACCGGTCTACCAGACGCACGGCTGGGTACCACACACACTTGGTTGATATACCGTATTGTCATACCAAGCGCTTCTCCTCCACATTTATTGTGCGCACAGCCAAGCTGTGGAATTCTCTGCCGGCCTCTGTGTTCCCTGCCACTTATTACCTTTCAGCCTTTAAAGCACGAGTAAATAGGCATCATCTGGGCTCGCTCGTCCCATCTTACACCTCATCTATCGCTTACCATCAGGCGAAATCGAGGTCAAGAGTGGGCCCACAAGTAATAAAAAAAAATTAAAAACAATATAGTCAAACTGAGCCAGTTCTATCAGTTTATTTTTATTACCTACAAGCAGAATCCTATTGAGTTCTATACATATATGAATATGATTTATATACAACGTGTAACGGAAAGGGTATATACATACCAAGGGCACGGCTTCTTTGGGTGATATCAAACGATATTGGAAGGGTTTTTTAATCCTATCTTCTTTCTCGCGCCGACAAAAGAACACCGCCTTTACGCTAGGCTACTTCAGTACTAGGCGCACAGAATTACTTAATGATTTATCGTTATATTTGCAAGTAACGTGGAAAATTATTGACCTACGTAGTGCGGTGACACGATTGTTATGATTTCAATTTAAGAAACTTACGAAACCGAAAATTTGGTATCAATTTGTAGAGTATTTTATTTTGAGTTGATACCCTTCCAATATCGTTTGATATCATCCAAAGAAGCCGTGCCCTTGGTATGTATATACCCTTTCCGTAACACGTTGTATATGTGGTGTATATCAGCGGTGACCTGATTGGAGTGGTGGTCACAGAAACTACTTTCGTGTAGGTCTTGAGTTCGAACCGGTAAGGATTTGTTAAACTTATATCATTATAGCTGTTTTTAAAACAGTTTTGGAAGAATGGATGAAATCTTGAGAAACCCAGCATGTCCTACGACCAAAACATATATGATGTGTACCAACCCGCACTGTGCCCGCCTGATATTCTACGGCCCAGTCTCTTTACTCGAAAGGATGTCTGTATCCCAATAGTAGGAACTTCATAGGTGAATCATGTCTAGTCTTAAATAGCTCTTAAATCAATAAAAGAATGGTAACTTATCCACTAACTAAGGTAGATTGATCTATGGGTTATAGTTTAGCCTAATTAAAACACATTCACACACCAATCCACACTCACATACAACACTTTCATATAGTTCAACACTGATTAATTGACAATACTACTAATCATACAATTGCTTTCTGTTTTTACTGTAAAAAAAGGATAATTCGATTTTTTTATTAGGGGCTTGGGTAAATGCGTTTAAGGATGGTAAGTCAAAATTATGTTGCTAGTTCTACCTAGGGCGGCCATTCGTCCGGGTTTCCCCAGATTTGTCCTAGTTTGGAGAGCATCCGGGGGCGTCCGGAAGGATTTTCCCTATTAGCGTCTGGGTCAAAACCGAAAACAAAAAGTTAGGTACCAAATATAAAGGAAGAGACTAATTACTTATTAAAAAAATTAAAGCTCTATAATGTTATCACTAACTAAAACCATAAATAAACATTAATATAAAAATGTATTTTTCTACGGTGTCCGGAGAAAAATTGTGATTTTACTCAAATGTCCGGGGTTTATGAAGTCGTTGTCTGGTGCCACCAATTTTGGTGATGGCAGCCCTAGTTCTACCACGCTATTGGCAAATGCAGTTAGTATGTTCTGCAGTAAAATACATCCACCCCTCTGATCCCTGCTACAAAGCGCGGCAGGTTAGAACATTCCAAAGGTTCTATGGAAAGGAATAGGCAAGATATTTTTTTTTTTATATTATTTAAAAATGGACTAACAATCTACAGCGGGTCTAGTATTTTTTCCAAATCATAGACTTCGTACTAGCGACAGAAAGATGCGACCACTTTATAGAATCTGAAACTTTAACTAATTGGTTCTTATTTCTCGTAACTCTTTAAGTTCAAAACAAATTACTTAATTGAATAATCCACACTGTAAATAGCAACCATTATCAACGATAAATAGACAGGTTTCAAAAGAGTAACCACGTGACATTTCAGATAAATGATTAACAATAAATCAATTGACGTTGATATCACACGGAGTCTGCAGTGCATACCTCTATAAAACAAAAAAAAAAACAAAATATTTAAAAATATACAAAATAGTAGCCCCGGTATTAGTATATAAGCGAATTTATAAGAATCATAGTTTGACGTAACACGTTGTAAAGTGCCGTAATATGTTGTAGCTCGTCGTAGCACTGCGTAGAGCAACTTAGCGTTAGTGAGCGCCTTGAAGTGCACCGTGCTACGCCGACGTAGCAAGTCGCAGTACGTCTTAAGCCTGGTTTACATTTCAATAAGAACAGTAGCGAGTTAACTTGCGTTATGGGCGAGTTAAGTTGTTATTGTAGTTTGAACGGCAAAGCAAGTTAAGTAGTAAGTTGTTGATTAAGTTGAGTTAAATAGATCGCGATCCTATTTTTCGGCGATTCCAGTGCGAAGTAGCCCCCTCTCTCACGTCTCCCGCACCCCGCCAACTTAACTGGCTAGCATGTAGACGGGCGACTTTAGTACAGTCCATAATTGTTATTTTTTTTGTGTAAAAATTAAGTGGTCTGATAATACTACATTTGCTTTTGTGTAAGAATACTTGAAACATGGGTGTTTGTAACATTCAAAATGCACGTAAATTGGTATTTACTTATTAAGGAATTCAACGTCCATTTTCTGGATTAAAACAACTGTTTTGGAGGAACTAAACAACCAACAACAAGCGTCAATATTCTAATAGATAAGGTGTCGGGCTTGTGATCGAAAGGCCGCAAGTTCGAATCCCACCCATTACACTATTGCCGTGAACCCACTCCAGACACAAGCATATTTAGCTTAGTTGGAGGGGTGAACAAGATTGCTAGTAAAATTCTACACACATTGCAATTACAAAAGAAAAAAAAAACAATAAACAACCGACACGACTAGTCTTCTCCTTGGGATGGCGACTTATGACTACTCACTCGCCTACTTTTGGACGCTACTTACAACTTACTACTTATTACTTAACTGTTTGAGTTTTTAACTGGCTACTGTACTTATTGACGTGTAAACCGGGCTTTAGTGCATTTTATTTATTACTAACTCCTGCACGCGGCGTCACTTGCCTGTAATTTTTGTTCCAAAATCTGTCCAGTAGATCTAGAGATTACTACCTACAAAATCACAAACATTACCTGTTTATGATATTAGTATAAATATGTAGTTGTACCCGTGACTTCGTTTGCGCGGTAAATTTTTCCCGCGTAAATCCCGATCCCGCTGGAATTCCGGGATAAAAAGTAGTCTATATGTTGGCCTATACCCTCATCTATCTTCCAGGGAAAGTCTCATTAAAATCGATTTAACCAGTCCATAGATAGTCCGGACAAACAGAAAGACTGAATAACAACGAAATTATAAAAGTATTTTAGTTTTAGTATCGTGTAAATAACTATAATATAAGCACGTGGGACTACGCAGTTATTTGCAAATCACAAACTTTAATTTTATTAATATTTATAGACCCATTTCTAAATTACTAATAATCTATTTCAGACGTTTTTCCACACGAGCTCACTCCATAGTACCTCATTAAGGCAGAGAAATATATGAATAACTTATATAATTTCTTATAACCCACGTCACCTTTATTTTACTCTCGGGAACTGATATTCCTATTTTGACAGTACACGGCACACGTATAATATCTAATATCGCTTAATTAAGAAGACATTGTCTGAGCCAGGCTGGGACAAGACGCTATGAGGCAAATTTTGTTGAAGCCGGGTCTGATAGCATGAATTTAGGATCGTGACGGCTATCTCACATCTTGAATCGATTCTTTGGCGTTATTAAAAAAAAAAAATAGTACCGAATAGCTTCGCATTTTAATTAGATTTTTATAAGAAGCTCATGGCTTAATAATAACAGCGACACGGATTTATTTTCAAGGTAAAAAAACGCCAGCCATGGCCAGTTCATGGATTGGTGACAATCTCAAAATATAGAGATTCCTCGATGCCTCGGTAAGTACGTTAAGTATTTGGTCCTTTTCAACCCTGCATATCCTAGCTACCTGCGCGATCGTTTCTGGTTCACTCGTCCTACTGATGCCCTTTGTAGATCCTACTTTAAACTCTATCTCAATTTCCCATCCCATAAAACCCGTTTCTATTCCCACTCCTCCTCCTTTCATGCAGTACGACTGTGGAACTCACTTCTCCCTAAAATCTGCGAAGCTAAATCTATTAGTAATTTCAAAAAGCTAGTCAAAGATCTAACATCCCGTAATTTTATATATTTATTATAGGTGTACATTTTTATAGCATTAATATAAATACGTATTTTAACTCCATGTATATTTGTTTATTATATCATTATAATTTAGTTTATTAGCTAAGTATGTTTTATATATCGTAATTAGTATTTATACACACTGTGTCTATCATCTCTTCTTCTTCGACAAGAGTGTCGAAGGTCTGCTGGAAAAAAATTCTTAGGAAATAAGCTGCAACTTTGTGCTCTTTTGACTGTATTTATATTTTATCCTTTTGTAAGTGTCATGTGTGTACATAAATAAATATATAAACATTGATAGGAGTTACAAGTAGTCAGAAACCAAAAAATCTGATTCCAGTCTTTCCAAGGGGTTTCGTGCTCAGCTACTGGGTTGTGGAGGTATATTACGATAGACAGTCGCTTCATATTAAATACTTACGACGAGTTGCCTCCTATAAGACTGGAAGCTGACCCCGAAGTAATTGAGAAAAGGCTAAGCCAATATCGACAACTTATGCTAATATACTGTGCGTGAACTTTAAATAGTCAAGATTCAAGACATTTATTTGTTGAACATGAGTATACATGAGGCCATGAGAGCCAGAGTGGCCTAACTGTATTTTTGTTAATACTGATTTTAATTGATAAAACTGCTCTAAACGGCCTAAACCACAGTGGCCTAAAATTTAGTTCAACATTTTGACCTTATTTAGACAGTTGAAATTTTTGAGGCCATGAGATCCAGAGTGATCTAGCTGTAATTTTTTCAATAAGTCGATTTTACGGTTAGGCCACTCTGGCTCTCATGGCCATGCAGGTTGGTCTTAAAGAGAAGAAATCAGATATCTGTCATGTTTGGCTTTTGTGGCGTACAAATATACAAGAAGTGATTTATATGTTTTGACACAAAGCTAAAACAATATCAAATTGTTACATAAAATAAAGATTCGAATTATTTAAACAATAAAATAACAAATTAAATTAAATTGAATGGTGCCAGATTCTAATTACAAATAATGTCAAAATAAATAATTATAAATATCATTAAATAGAATGTTATTAAAAGTTGTCATTAAATAAAAATCAAATTATTTATACAATACATCATAAATTAAATGGTCCTATAATCCAATTATAAATAATGTCACTGTAAATTATCTAAATTATAAAAATGTCAATGAATATTTGTTAAATTCCTACTTTATCATTTAAAAATTCTAAAATACTGTAATATGCTTTCCGAAGTACATACAATTTTAGCCGTTTTTTTAATATGTGTGCGCTTTGTTCCCGCCCCCCTTTGGAAGTTTATTAAATATTAAAGGCGCCACGCAAAATAAACTTGTACGCATCAATAATCCTACAATTTCCTACAATGTACTATCAATAGTCCTACAATGTCCTGTGTATACAGTATTATACATTGGTTTTTGCATAGTGTTGTTATCCTTGTGTATCACATGTACACAGAATTTTGATATTTCATCTGTTTTATTTACAGGTGCCTTATATTATTCGAAACATATTGATATCACGTTACGACCTATTCAAAGTGTAATGGAAACCCCATACCTATCCAAAAGGACTGAAGACAACATCTGATATGGAGTCTCTATGCAAAGTTTCATCTCAAAATAAGTGACTCACAGAATTGAACACAAATTATTGGTTTCATATGTTTCTTGAATACCAGTAATAACAAACGTTTCACAGCACTATGAGGGTCATTACTTTCCACATCACTTACCAATAAAACGATAATTCTCTTCGTTCTGCTTAATTTGAAAAATTCGGTCTCTGGTATCAATGTATTGAAATTTCTAATATGCTCCACACATGTAGACATAGGATTAGAAAACCCTTGCCATATCGTTTGTTATCATCCAAAGAAGCCGTGCACTCGGTATGTATATACCCTTTAAATTACACGTTGTATAATATAAGTAATAGCACGATACTTTGCCGCAACTTAGTCCGTATAGGTTTCAAAATAATTTATAGCTTATATCACTCACAAATAATGCAACCAATGAATTAATAAAAAAAATGGTTTATTAGTTCTTGAGATTATCCCCTAAATACAAAATTTACCTCTTTATAATATAAGTATAAATAACAACACGATACGTAGTAATAGCTTTAGAAACAATATTAATATTAGCCTTGACATTTTGTCCAGAATATGGACTGATATAAAAATGGTATTGAGCCCTTGGGATGTTCCGTGGAGATAAATGAATGTATCATATCAAGCACTACCCCTAAGGATTTAGCTGAGTTAGTGTCAGGGTCAGACTCCGTGTACCAGACACGTATAGTTTATTACTGTACAATATGTGTACAAGTAAGGTAAGAATGCGTAGTTTATCAGTACGTATGTTAGCTGAAAATTAAGAAAGAAGCGTAATCATATAAAAATTAAATGTAAAAGCCAATCTATGATTTCGAAACAACTGTGTTTTCTAAATTTTTTATATAAAAAAAATCTACTTAATTTGAAACTAAGACTTTTTGAAAATAAAAACATTATGTTTATCTAAATAGTAACAGCCACTAGCCACAGCCAAATTCAATTTATAAGGTTAAGCGACACTTGACGAGATGGATATTTGTATGAGAAACTATTCCTTGCGTCTGTAGCGTAGTCACTTAATGGATTCTGGTAATTGACGAAATGATGTATTATAGACTCGTCTTGACCACGAGCCACCTTAAAATCTCTGCGTGATACGTCTCATCCTTTTTCCTGCCCTTATCACAACTTTTAACATCTGAATGTGGAAAATAACACAGCTAAGTAACTAAATAACACTTGAACCAATTTGAAAAGCTGAGTGGTCACGAAGACAAAAATCAAAAAATAATTTTGAGAAAAACAAACCAAATTTTTAGACAAACTAAAGAAGATTTGATTGAGTCTATCGACCCACTTCACGTATGTTAAGGTACCTTAAAAATCTTTTTAGTTATAGGTCAGTATTCTGGCCAAGTGAAAATCGGACTTATGTGCAAAGGGCTGTGATCAAAACATATTTAAGATATATCACATATCAAAAGATATTTATCACATGTTTTTATATGATAGATCTATACTAATATTATAAAGTGGTATGTTTGTTTGTTTGAACGCGCTAATCTTCGAAAGTACTAAGTGGATTTCAAAAATTCTTTCTGTTTATGATACGCAGTTTCATGAGAAAGGCTATAACATATTTAGTATTACGCTACTGCTCTTGGTTTTCCTAAAATAAGAGTATTAGTGAAGTAAGTCGGAAGAAAATACACCGCTAAATTGCTATAATCGCGTGCGCTTGCGAAATACAGAGATATACGTTAAGATCATATACTATAAAATGTAAGGTTTATGTAGATCTAACGAAAAGTCCACAGTACTAATTATCTACCTTTTATAAATAATCCACAATAAGGCAAACTATGTAAGGAAAATATCAAAAAAATAAGGAATGAATTTGTAGTATTATTATTATGCGGCCGTATTAATACTTACGTTCCAAAGTAGTAATATGTGTTTTCTCTAACTTTTAAAATAATAAAGTGTAAACCGTTGGAAACTGGATGTCTTAGGACTCTACAAATTCGAATACATGTGACACTGCGGATGGTTGATGTCAAATGTCTTCAAATTTTACATTCACGTGTTGTATCTTATCGTTCCCTCTCGTAGGGAGGAGGTCTGAATCCCAACAGTGAGAACCTTATTATTAACGAAATATTTCCCGAGCATCACAAAAACATCAATTTGCATTATACATCCATGTTTAGATTACAGATCAGACACATGTGTGATCTTATCTTATCTTATCCCTTTCTTTACAAACTTAATTAGAATTTCTTTAAATCAACTGTTTGAGAGTAATTTCTTTTCAAAATTCAGAACATTTTCGAAAACCGAGACAAATATTGACTGAGTCCTTATGTAACATAACCCTATGGAGCCATCTTTAATCTTAAATCAGTGTCATATATGTCCGCTTGGAGCGTAGAGTGACGTTATTATTAAGAAGACGTGATGCGTGTCACAACTGTTACGCTACTGCGGTTAGGGCGTAACCTTAGGCCTCGCTCGCTTGGGCAAACTAGTGTGAATAGTGTAGAATAAAACTTGGGTACCTACTTATCTTTCAAATAATATTTTTTTTTTATTGATTGTAGGCTCGCGTTTGACCACCCTCTCACCTCATGGTAAGTGATGCTGTGGTCGAAGATGGATCACGCATACCTAAAAGTAACCTATTCACTCTTGACTTAAAGACCCTCGGTTATATCTATTAGCTGTACGCACAGTGAACGTATTTCCAAAACGATCAAGTGATGTGATTTAAGAGGAATGTCTTACAGTCTGTCTTGGATACTTTTTTTTTATCGTGGTAAAATTATCAAATAAGTCCTCCCACCCCGGGCAAGGTGGGAGGGATTGTCAGACTTTTACTGACTAAAATCCACGGTGCTCCTTCAATAACCCTTTACGTACCGGAGTCATGGTAATGGGATGAGTCCCACGACCCCGGCAGGCTTCGGCCCTCTACGGGAGGGCCTCGTCATATTGCTGACGCTCTTTGAGGCGCGCGTGGAACACAACGCGCCGGGTTATAGCTATCGGGAAACACAGACTCCGGCAGGAAATCCACTCCTTAGCCGTACGCACAATGAAAGTATTCCCAAAACGTTTAGTGCGTATAGGTGGGATGTTCACCATGTAACGATGGCGCATCGCCGTTTGTCTTGTAGTCCGATGATGGAACGGGCTTGGCGGAATTAGATTGTGTAATTCCATCGCACACTCCCCGAAATGTAACCGATAGAAAACCGAATAATCCATCCAAAAGTTGCCTGTAAAAGAACACTTTTAGCGATAAGACCACCTTACTAATAATATTTATAGTTGTAAGGTCCTTATTTAATTCTGTTATGATGTAAAATAAAAAGTATATATCTATCTATCTAATTTTTGACTTAGGAAATAGAGTGACAAAAACAGCCTACATTATGTTAAAGTTTGATTAAGATTGGTGTAGTGGTGACACAATGATAACAGGTACTTATAGTTGTAGGTCGTGGTTTCTTGCCCAGGCAAGCACATTACTGTTATTCTCAAAAAGGTGAAAGAAGACATCTCGAGGAAACCCGCTCGTTTTAGGACTGAAAATCTGAAGATATATGCCATTCACCAACCCGCGCTGGACCCGCGGCCGCGTGGTGGGCTATGGCCCAAGTCCTCTCATAAGTCATAGAGGGGAGGAGAAGGAGGGGAGGCCTATTTCCCAGCAGTGGGTATGTTAAAAGGTAGGTTAGGTATGTAAAAAATAATTGTTGTTTATTTTATTTTTTCAAATTTTTTGGCGCATTTGTTTCGAGATTTAAATTTTTTAAAGGTGAGAGAGATCTCAGACTAACAATAAGCCCTTGCACTTGATACTAATTGATTTTTATGTGTCGCTTTTGTTTTGATATTCTAATTTGTACCCCAACAGTGAAAATTATCATCTTCTATTTGAATATTACACACGATTTGATAACAAGTTGTGTGGAAGAACCACTAAATCGCTTTAAAAGATTCTGGGTAAAAAATTCTGCAACAGACTCACAGATGGGTGATCTTATAACGCTTCCTTCATTCTATTAGGGCGGTGAGAAACTCAGAACCACATAACGTAGGACAAATTACGGTCCTATGAATCGATCTTCTTTTTTGCCACTGAATAATAAGTCACGTGTTCAATTTTTACATGAAATAACCATTAGTGATGATCATTTAATATTTATAGAAGTTGATTGTAAAATTACCATTCATACTAGCTCAGATACAATTCTTTCAAAACTAAATTGAGTGGCAAAATTGAGATACAAAACCTTTAAATAAATTATGAAACTAACAAAAGAAATCTAAACGAAGACGTTCCATTTTCCAAATAGCTAAGGGCCCAAAGAAAAGTCTAAGGTGACTAATCTATCATCCTTGAAGTGACAGCTCCGAAAAAGTATTTTATTCAAGATAAAAATGTAATATTCGGTACAGAGTAGAGTTAACGTCAAAAACTTACCTTTTTTTCTAGTCTTTTCACTATCAGATTTTCGAAGTTGACCTGTAGTTTATGTACATTTATGTATGGAACTTCAACGATCCAGTCAAAATATAAAACTTAATTAAGAAAAAAATAACTATTAATAATAAACATTTTACTTTTTGGGAACAACATGTATCGTCTAACATTCCACCACCACTTTTGTTATAAAGACGGCCGGCCGGTAAATAACTGTTACTTTTTAGCTTATACCCCCAATGTAATTTAATTTGTTAAACAAGTATTTCTTAACATTGTTAAATTATGTAGCTGTTGTTTTAGGTGCACGGTAAAACTCTAATGAGTTTATGTTGGCACCAACTTAAATGTAAATAATGTGTGTGAACTAGGGAACAAATAAATAATAAACGACTTATTCAGTACAATGCTTAAAACCCCAAAAGCTAGTTGACCGAGATTAACTAGGTACCAAAGCGTTCTCTGCTAATCAACGACTGGAAGTCAGCCATTAAAATTAAAATTAAAAACATGCAAAACATTTTTTGATCGGGCTGATTATGTTTTAGAATTCATAATCATAACCTTTATTCTTTTGGCCACGAAGTATGAAAAGCTGGCACACAGTCAAAACTCTTTCTATATGTAGTGGAGTATTTGAACATACATTAGGTATTTATTTGGGATTTAAATATCACTAGCTTCTGTTCACGACTTTAGATGGGAAGGGTTATCCGCGTAAAACCAGATCTAATGGTAATTCCTGGATAGAAAGTAGCCTACGTGTTATTACTGGATTTCAACTACCTTCTTACTTAATTTTATTCAGATTCGTTTAGTAGGTTTTGCGTGAAAAAATAACTAAAATCCATCCTAACAAACTATCGCATTGATAATATAAGTAAGAGTACGATAACACTTTATTGAGCAGTGGTGGCATAATAGCTACATGCAAAACTCGAGTGGTCTTTGGTTTGAAGCCAGGTATACAAGCTGAGATGCGGGCAGATTGCAGATGGAAAACCTAATGACAAATTAACGGGCTCAGGAATCGAACTCAAAAACTCATGCTTGGTCGCAATTGCAACGCTTACAGTCACTAAAACAAAAAAGAATTCATTCTGTAAAAAGTAAAAACAAATTATTGAAACATTCAAATCGAAAAAAAAAAGTTTAAATAAAAATTGAAAACCCATCAGTATTTAGACAAGGAGCTGTCTTTAGAAGCACCGATTTCTGAATAAATCCCTTGATCCAGCTGCCTAACGAGAGCCTTTAAAACCACCTGCCAGGGTTGCGGGAATGGTCTAAATAGATACCACGGCCCCGAAACATAAGGGTAAATTAAGGATCAGGGGGAGGGAACACTTTTTACCACTTTGGAAGCGTATATCTTTTAAACGATTAACTTTATGAAAAAGTAGTTTTAAAAACCTCAGTGTCATTTTTAAAGACCTGTCTATAAATACCACATATGCATAGGTTTCATGAAAAAATATATTTTCAGTTTCAGTTCCGTGTATGGGGAGCCGCCCTTATTTATAAATATTTTTTATTTTTTTCTTTAAATCGGAAAGCGGTTCATAAAATACATCTACCTACCAAGTTTCACATGTACAGTTTTAACAGTTTCTGAATAAAATGGCTGTGACATACGGACGGACGGACTGACAGACAGACAGACAGACATGACAAAACTATAAGGGTTCCGTTTTTTGCCATTCGGCTACGGAACCCTAAAAACCAGAACAGATGTCAATCCTTGTTCGATATCGAGACAGAGTAACTGGGCAATATACATACAACCATTAAAAGGTGACAAATTACTAACCAATTACTTAAATAGCTTCGATACCCAGCCACTTATTTCCCACAATACTGTACCGACAAGCTCCCGACACTCTCTTTGAGATTGTCTGACAAAACAAAAGCAATCTGGACATTATCCAATACAAGAATTCATAAAAACGATAATTTAGAAAAAATATTACTAGTGGACGTCCAGTGGTCAAAATTCGACCATATATTTTAAGATCAAAACGTATTTAAAAACACACATTAGGTGTCTGCACTCCTCGGTATAAACTGTACCTATGCCAAATCTCTTTATGTATACAAATGTATAAATTATTTTGTAACGTTTAGATTCTATATCCATCTTTAAATAATTTGTATTCCAAATAAGCTAAACATTAAGAAAGACAAAGCTAATGCAACCACGATATCTACCAGCGAGACTAAGTTCAGAATTTCTGGCTTCAAAAATCCATAGTGACTCGATCAAATATACACATAAGTAATATGTCAGCGATGATCTCTCATCCACAGATCGAGTTAGTAAGTGTAAGTAGGACACGAGTCCTCTATCTACAAAGTCGTGATCGAAAGTGTGTGTGATACATATATGAAATACTAACTTCTACCCGCGACTTCATTAGTTTGGGAGAGTTTTTCTGCGTAAATCTTGATCCCATGGGAATTCCGAGTACAAAAAAGTTGTAGTGTACAAAAAGTACACTATGGGTTATTCCAGGATGTCAACTATCTACTTACCACATTTCATTCAAATGCGTTCAGTATTTTTTGCGTGAAAGAGTAGCAAACATCCATACATCTACAACGTGTAACGGAAACCCCATATCTATCCAAAAAGGCTGAAGACAACATCTGGTATGGAGTCTCTATGCACAGTTTCAACACAAAATAACTGACTCAAAGAATTGATACCAATTATTGGTTTCATATATTTCTTGAATACCAATCATAACAAACGTGTCACAGCACTACGAGGGTCAATAACTTTCCACGTCACTTGCCAATAACACGATAATTCTTTTCGTTCTTCTTAATTTGAAAAATTTGGTATCTGGTATTGTGTATTGGAATTTGTAATAAGTTCTACACACGTAGACTTAGGATTACAAAACTCTTGCCATATCGTTTGTTATCATTATCATCCAAAGAAGCCATGCACTTGGTATGTATATACCCTTTAAATTACACGTTGTATACATCCACCCTTACAAACTTTCTCATTTATAATATTAGTACCTAAGATCACGGCTTGGAGCCAGACCATAATCTATCGTCGCGATACAGTGAGAACACTCGCTTATGTTCGCAGGCAATTTTAATATAATTACGTCATCGGTACGTACCGCTGGCTTGGTGATATTACGTCACAAAAAATAGAAGGGCCATTATTAGAGGCTTGGCACTCGCTGATAGATAGGTAGGTACTGTCGCGAGCACAAGTCTTAACTGAAAAGAACGTCTCGATTATTATCATGCTCTGTTTTGATACTTTAATTTTTAATAATTTTTTACTACTTGTTTTTTTTTTTAATGAAATAAATAGATTGGCTAGAAAAGTAAAAGAAAATATGACATACTAAGACTTTTATTGTATAGGTACTAGTGGACCCGGCAGACAACGTCCTTTCCGGAAAACTGACTGCAGCGCTACCTACCAGGTCCCATTGCATTTATGAATGCATTGAAATAGGTACATACAAAATTTCATCCAATTCAGTCCAACCGTTTAGGAGGATTTAGATAACAAATACATGCCCAGAAATATCTTACAAATGCTTGCACTGTCTGGACAGGCCTACTCAAATCTGTGAACAAATTTCTTCGATCACCTCAGACCTACAAGGTTCCCATGTAATTCAACCAGTACAGATTGTATGTACTTCAAAAGAGACTGATCTGAGTTTGTTTCGGTATTTCTTCTCAGGGTAGTCAGTTAGCAAACTACACATGACGTGTAAAAGTGTTATTTAATAACTAATTTAGAAAATAAAATTATTTTAACATTTAATATATATAGTTGCTCTGGAGCGAATGATACCTACGCCTTATCGAGTTTCAATAAACAAAACAATAATATTAATTTTTTCTGTGCCATAGGAGCGCTGATCTTACTAAGCCTACAAGGCTTGCTCAACACAGATTTTTGCTTTGTTGACACTCCAGATCACTCTGCCTCCCACATGAAATGATACTTGGAACTAATTATTTCAATAACAGTTGACCGACCTTGTGCCAACATCCATTATATTTTTAAAATTGAAGTGACTTTGAATTTCCAGTAAAATTATAATAGTACTTTAGTATTCCCGATATTCTCAAAAATATCAAATAAAGTAAAATATTAAATGTATTATCTACACAATTTTGTATTTTGTGTGTATTCTAATTACTTTGAAAACCACAATTCCAGTTTTTTTTTTAATTTGCTACGGTTTTTTTATTACGGACGTTATATTTTTTAGTTAATGAAGTAATTAAATCGGTTTAAGTTATTCAAAATATTTTGTAGTTTGAAACCTTTACAAATACTTAACAACAAACTAATTTAGTAAGACTAAAGTATCAAGATTTAGTTTAGTTCGACTTTCTCAGCGATTTAGGCAAGTTTGTTAATTATAAAAGAGACATCAAGTTACGTTACTATTTTCAAATAGAATAATTTCACATACATTTAAAATTAAATCTTACAGTATTTGATTTATTTATAAAAGAAGTAAGAAAGCAAGTTATTAATTGTCTAAAATTTAAACCTAATATAATCAGCTTTCAGTTTTTCCAGTGTAAGTTTCATAAAATATGTCTGTAACGATCTATATTTTTTATTAATCCCGAACTCAGGGTGCAGATCTGAAAGGCTTATAGGTGACGAGGCGGTATCGGGCAAGCATCATAGCCTAGCTCATCGGCGAACCGTTGCTTGCCTGTCGGTTTTCTACAGATTGTAATTCGGGGAGTGTGCGCAGGAGCTCCATGACCTGATCCCTCCATCTCCATTTCACTACCGGTCTACCAGACGCATGGCTGGGTACCACCCTCACTTGGTTGATATACCGTCTTGTCGTACCAAGCGCTTCTCTTCCACATTTATTGTGCGCACTTCCAAGCTGTGGAATTCTCTGCCGGCTTCTGTGTTCCCTGCCACTAATGACCCTTCAACCTTTAAAGCAAGAGTAAAAAGGCATATTCTGGGCTCACTCGTTCCATCGTAGACTTCATCTATCGCTTACTATCAGACGAGATCGAGGTCAAGAGTGAGCTCATTTTGAATAAAAAAGAAAAGAATTTTCCCACTCCTGGGCAAATGCCTTCCCCTATTTCTTTTGATTCTCCCTTTTCCAGATTTCTAAAAAGTTGAAGTTATTCAAGGTGACCCGCGATCTTATCCTAATTTTGTGTAACACAAAATAAAACACATAATTATTATTCATGAAGTTTCAAAATTCTTTTTGACTTACCTTCAATAATTTGTTTGTTAAGTATCGGGTAACGTTGATAAAAGATAGCTAATCTAATAAAGGTCCCTAATCGTTCAACCTCATTTTTTTGCGATATCAGGGCCTTAGTACATTAATGTTCTTATCAGGCTTACGACTACTGCCATCTAGCCAGAGAGCTTTAAAGCTATATACATACACAAACTTCTGAAAAGACTAAAACTGGTTACACTTCTTACATTTTTTGTTTGGAGAGCAGTTAAAAGTTATTACTAAAGTTTGGTTTTGCACTTTTTTGATAAAAAGGCAGAAGAATATATTATGTATTTATTGGTTTCTAATGATGACCTAAATCATTTGTTCCGTGTTATTTATGAACTAAGAAGGAAAAATATTCCAGCCGCGAACCTAAATGGAGAGTCGATCCTCAACACTTCCGGATGGGAAATCATCTAATGACATTGCTCTGGGTAGAGCAGTAGGCTCCAGGGGCTAGGGGGCACCGTCACTAGAGTTGACGTCTCGCGCGTGGAACACGAGGCGATGTTTACCCGGGCCTAGTCCTTACCGGACCGTACCCCTACTCGCCGTCCGCAAATCCGCGCCTACCATGGTCGGAGATCGGCTCGAGATCCCCGACGCCCGGGCCGTCTCTCACGGCGGCTGGGGCTCACGCCGAAAGAGACAACTCTCTTCCTCACGGAAGCGAGTTGTCTCTTTCTCACAATTGAAGATTGCTTGTCGCTTACTAGTGTTAGTCCGTATATGGAGGACCACATTCACAAAGTGAGATATTAGCCAGACTCGGAAAGTACGTCCAGCAGTCGCGTTGCTCCCGAATGTCATTGTACTCATCTGGTAGTTACGGAGTTAGTTATTTCAGTAGTTACGGAATGTCAGAAGCTAGATGTTCTGACAATAGTGTTGCCAAGCAATATAGTATTACCCAGTTTCAGCTACTCCAAGTAAAATATTGGTAGTCTGCTATATCCAGTTAGACTAGAAGCCGAGTTAGAGCCGGTTGCAAAAAGGCTAAGCAGATAAAATTTAGATCGCACTTAGTTTTGAAAACTGAAACAATTAACTTTGCAGAATAAAATGGTCTGTCATAGAAATGACACCACCTTTCCAAAATTTCAGTGACATTGCTGTCTCAGAGCCAAAGCAATTTTTTAAAACAAAGATATCAATAAACAATCTTGATTTTTATAATGTTGTATTAATATTAGCCCAGAACTTAAGGCCAGCTGAAGGAACAGGATGGGTTTTTAGTCAGTAGAAATCTGACACTCCCTTCCGCTCCACCCAGAGCGGGAGAAGTCATTCGATGAATTTCTCACCCCGAAAAAAAAAGGGACAATATTTATGATTGCTTTATCTACTTCATGAAAACTCAATTCCATCAATGCCCATTATTCTAATAATAATACCTTTGCACAATTTTCATATTTGTTGAATATTGGCGAAGCTTTCTGATTAAAAACTTCTTGGAAAATGCCCATAATTGTGATTATCACTAAAAATTACTTTTCTGATAATTGGCTATTTGACTGTTGTCACGGTTAAATATGAAATGTGTTAAATATGGTTGCTTATAGGTTAAAAATAATTATACAATACATTTATTGCATGAAAATAAATTGTAAATATTTTTATTTTAAAAAAATGCGTTGGTTTTTTTTCTGTGGATACGAGAACCGAAACACGGGTGGCCATGATAGAGCATCGTATGACGTCACATTTCAATAAATAAATCTTCGTGTACTGTGTACTATCCATATCATGTGCAATTTATCGAGACAATTAATAAGAAATATTTTGATTTGTGCTATTGAGACGTTTCGTAAAATGGAGTCAGGTTATACAAAAGCTGACACTGCGAATCTGCCTAAAATTGATTCATTTATGGTCGCTTTCTTTTAAAGTCTTTGTCATGTTTTATTAACAACATTAGGTTAGGTATACTAATTTGTTTTTAGTAAATCAGAGACTAAGTTAATTTCTTCTAAATACTTACATCAAAGTGGTCCTCACAAAAGAATATTGCAGATTTATCAGATGTAAACTTTGAGTCTCGACTTGCTAGTTGTAACCACTGCTTTCGACGTTTAGGGCGTTTAGGAACGTGTATAAACAATTTTTCAGGAAATTTAACGTCGTACACGACTTGTAGCTTGTCATTTTCACAATTCCAGTGAAAAGGTGTTAGTTTTCCACAAAATAGCTTCACAGTTATAGCGTAGTAATTAGATTCTTTTGCACATTGTTTATTGAAATATGAAGTCACATCCGCAAGTGTCAGATGACCGGCCGTTTTGGCGCGAATTTCAAATTCATAAATTAAATTAATTTTTTTCCACTAAATAACGCTTTTTTGAGAACAATAATTATTGTAAGAGGTATAAATTAAACCTACGTAAATTTTAAAATATCTTTTCTAAAATTGTCTAATAGCCAATTAGGCTTGAATTCAGCTTTGTAATTGATAAAGTAGTTGAGTTTATAGGTAGTACGAGCACTACTACTACTAGTAGTTGTTATACTAGTTTAGCTCACAGCTTCTAGTTATTGGAGAAGTTGAGTTCACATCTTTGTGGTTGAAAGAGTTGTTGAGCTCATTATATTGGTAGTAGTTAGAGTACTTGAGATAACCGCTCGGACGCGGGTTTATGAATTTTAAATTGAAAATAACTCCATATTATAGATTAATATGTACGGTTAATGATTGTGCAAGAGTTTTTGAGCTTCTACTGCCACTACCTGTAGTAATTGAAACTATATCTAGGAATAAATGCAACCTATTCAAGATTATTTTTAGTTTTGAGGTACCAACTCTAGCTATTCTGAAACATAATTATGTTACACTAGCAGTCGCGCGAGGCTTCGTTCCCGTGGACATTATCACGATATAAACCACAGAAATCTTAATAATAAGGCAATAGAAATGCTACCTACTGTCATTTAATACTGGGACACGTGTCGCCGGTTCGCAGCTACCACCACATAAACAAACAATAGATACACACTTTCGCCTACACATGCATTTTGAATTATTACAACAAAATTAAACTTTAAGCGATGACATTACGCAATATTTTCTAAAAACGCATAATCTCAGGTGGCGTAACGTGTGCGAAAAGCAGAGAAAGATATCGCGCCCTCACTCTCACTTAGGAATAGTGCAGTGCAAAGGTCGTAATGCTCATATTATTATCGATAATTTTCTGTTGAGCGTTAATAGACAAGGAGTCTCGTAACAATAGATAACTAATTTATTGAAAGTTTTTCATTCCTCGACGCGCTATTAGACGATTCATTTAGGAGAAAAGGGAATACAATAAAACGTTAAGTGTTATTGTTTAGTTATACAAACCTTAAAGGCTCTCCAATACTTTACCTTATGGGAAAAAAAGACCAAATCAAATAGGGCAATAATGGCACAACTTAATACCGAACAATGAAGAATATACTTTATTGTTCATCAAAATAAATTTATACACAAATATTTTTACAAAATTGTTTTACGTAAATTCTATGGTTACGATGGCGGTGTTATCGCTTATAGCGATATATTTTAGACAATCTTTTGATTACGGATGGATTGATGATATCCGGATCTTTCGAAAACCTGTAATAATAGCATTGGAGTAAAACAGATGCATAAATAATATGAAAATGTATCGATCCGATCCAACTTAATCCATTATACTTACAATATACATAAAAATATGTATCCTTAATTATTTTGTCATAAATAAAGATAAATACTGAACACTTCAATGATACAAGAATACCCAACGCAGACTGTTATTTAACTTACCTACGTACATAACAATAATAAGCCTACCTCCTATTAATTTTCTGAATGAAAAAGTAGTTAAAAAGTACGAATTAACAGATATATAATCGTTCAAAAATGACTTTTTATAAACTATTTAAACAGGAAAAAAAATTTTAATGAAAATACGTATTGAAATATTTAACGAAAAATTATTAACTATTGAGCTAAAGGTTAATAAATTACCGATACAAAATAGTAGTGGCACGTCACTAATTCGCGGCCAAACGTGCGGCGAGTTCCTGGAATGTACGTAAACGACGATATTGTTTATTGTGCATGACTATAATATTTCATTGCTGCTTTTAGTAGTTGTAATAGTAGGCATGAACAAGCTTAAGTATTAATGGTAATTGAATTGAGAAAAAATAAAGGTTTTCTGTGATAATCGTAGTAATTTTGGCAAAAATATTTGATTTGATTATATTTTTTAAAAACGACATTATTTCAAAAATTAAGTACTGACATATGAAATGTTATCCCTTTATTTGTAAAGTTACAAATTTTGGAAGTATTTCCGCAGTTGGATATGCTGCATAACACCATGTTTACCTCTCCGCGTCTCAAACAACACAAGTAACCGCAACAAACGCTCCACGCGCACTTGTGGCCTACGTGTCACATGCGCGGCAACAAGGTCACGCGTCTTTGCGACTTCTATTGCCTTATTATTACGATTTCTGTGATAAAAACTTAACCCTCTTTATTGCAGTCGGATGAGTCAGTCGAGCCTAATACTTTTCTTTAGCTTTAAGCTACTTCGTTGACAAATTTCATTTATATCCGCGTAGTACTTTCAAAGATAAGCACGTTCAAACAAACAAACTGTTCTGTTTTATAATATTAGTATAGATTATTTAGGACCAACAGCAACCGTCTCCCAAAGATACGCTATCGATTGATAATTATTAGGTATTTATTTAAGTCAAATAAATAATAATATTCCAATACAGCGCATTATCATACCTAACGAAATATTTCACCTTTTACCCCAAGATATAGTGCAAATTCGGTCAGACGTCGTCGTGCAGATGCAACAAGAAATTCAACGCATTAACATAAATAAATAATTCTTTAAATAATTCAATATTCGTAGCACTTTAGTCAACCTCTGTACGAGCTCTTGAGTGTTTTGATAGATCATCGGAAATAGCCCCCTTTGTCTCATCTCCCTTACAACTTTCATTCCGAGGGGCTCCAAATGAGGGTGATTTATTAATTCCATTCACTTGGCAGCCAAATAAGTGAAACATTATTATATTTTTGCTTGTTTCAACCTTGTTTTTGGAGGACAGGTTGATAAGAGATTCTTGAAGTCGTAATTATGACATGAGTGTGGTTTAGAATTTTCTTTTGATGATTTGTTTTATTAGAGACTGTGGCTCCGAATTTATTGACGTAAGTTTCGATTATTCTCGCATGAATCACGGTCCCGTGAGAATTTTGTAAAAGTAATTATTTGTATGTGTCTGTTTGTTGTTACTTCTAATAAAAATAAAATAAAATTTAAAATCGGTTCAGCCGTTCCAGAGATTAGCCCGCACAAACAGAAAGACACAGTTTTTTGATGTTTAATATATGAATATGACTATGTATAAGCACTTAAAACAATTACTAATTTAGTTTGCACCTAAAACGTCCATAATTATCGAAGCGTAATTTCATAATTAACGCTTCTTTTGCAGTGCTTTCATTCGCCGTTTCGAATCCTCTTAGGAAAGATTAGATCTTCTTCGGCGATGCATTGATTTATTATAATAATATTTGTAGACAAACACATGAACCGGTCAACTTCAATTTCAATGTTTTACTCGTACGTATTTTCAATACAAACCACAGATAACATAACGAGCACTATCAGTTGCCTTGCGTTGCGTTTTGTAACAAATTAACGGCTAGATTATTGTTTTGATTGATAGTTTTTATTAATAAATATCTTATTTTAATACCTATTATCCTATTCTGGATAAAAGCAAATCATAAAAAAAATATCACAAAAACTTGCCCAAGCGTTCTTGAGTTATGAATGGTGTAACTAATACGACTTTAATTGCTGTTCTTTAGTCTCGAACTATAACTTGAGAACTCGAGAAACTCGAGAACGGCTGAGCCGATTTGGCTAATTTGATTTGAAAAAAAAAATGCTTTAAAAATGTTCTTATGTGTCAAATATATAATATATATAATATTCCACAACTTTTCACACAACGCCATCTAGTCCCAAACTAAGCAGAGCTTGTGGTATGGGTACTAGACAACTGATAAACATACATATATATTTCTAAATACATACATATTATAGATAAATTACACCCAGACAAAGAACAAATGACCGTGCTCATCACACAAACATTTGTCCTAGGTGGGAATCGAACCCACGACCTTGCGTATAGTAGTCAGGGCCACTGACCACTATACCAACAGGCCTGTCGATATATAAAAAATAAGATATAGAAATAATAGAATATATAATAGAATATATAATAATAGAAAGAAATAAAATAAGATAAAAAAATAAAGATATAGAAATAACGATGGGATGAATACAAACACATTTTTTTTGCTAGTCAAATATGACTGCGTTCAGAAATTTATCTATCTATATCTATACTTATAATAAATCTGTAGAGAGGTCAATTCTGTACATGAAATATATTTCCAAAATAACTATCAGGGGGTGATTAGGGATCGATACTGATGCCAAAAATGCAATCAGTAAATTTTTTGTCTGTCTGTCTGTCTTTCTGTCTGTCTGTCTGTATAACCGTTATAGAAACAAAAACTACTCGACGGATTTTAACGAAACTTGGTAAAATTATTTTTCATACTCCTGAGCTGGTTATAGTATACATTTCATCACGATGCAATCAATAGGAGCAGAGCAGTGAAGGGAAATGTTAGGAAAACGGGAGAAGTTACTCCATTTTTTCAGCTTCCGTCGCGTGTGCTACCTAATGGTTAAAGCTACACAGAAATCATTTCATGACGGAAATGTTCTCCTTAAAATTATATAAAAAGTATCCCACGACAGCATATGTTTATCTTTTATGGTTGACTCACAATAACACGTGTAACTCCCGATAGCTTAGCAGTTCGAAGCTTTCTGATTATAATATTTGTCTACTCTTACGTTTATAACACTCTCAGGCACCCCTAATTGAAAAAAATAACATTATTAACTATTCCATAAAAAAAGAATCATATAAATCGGTATAGAAACTCCAAAGTTATACATGAAATACGCTAATAATAAGCCATCGCGCGTGAATACTGAATCATGCTATAAGGATTATTTTCGAGAATTGGTCGCCGCGCTCGACGCGTCTCGCGACTGAAGGTATAAAATTTCGTTCTATAGGTACTTAAGCCTCATGTGAACGTGATCTAAACAATATTACCACACATTAACTTAATAACACACAAGGAGTTACACGCTGACGGAGTCGCGGGCACAGCTATTAACAATAATATTGTGAGGTTCCGTATTGCGATATTTTTTAAGAGTATTATAGATTGACATATTATATTTCCCTAATAAATTACGAAACTTAATCTGTCTGTTACGTCAAAATCACTGAACCGTGAGGAAGGACATAGGCTACTTTTTTTTACGAAAAACGACGGAAACGCGGACGAAGTCGCGGGCAACAGTTATCTATACTAATAATATAAGGCTGAAGAGTTTATTTGTTTGTTTGAACGCGATAATCTCAGGAACTACTGGTTCGAATTAAAAAAAAATATTTTTTAGTTAAATAGTCAATTTATAGAGAAAGGCTATAAGCTATTATATATCATTACGCTAAGGCCAATAGGAGCGGAGCGCCAATGAAGAATGTTTCAAAATTGGGGTTAAATTTAACGTTAGCTCAAAGTAACTATTCCACGCGGACGAAGTCGCGGGCAAAAGCTAGTTTATAATAAATCTGTAGAGAGGTCAATTCTGTACATGAAATATATTTCCAAAATAACTATCTGGGGGTGATAAAGGATTGATACTGATGCCAAAAATGCAATCGGTAAAATTTTTGTCCGTCTGTCTGTATAACCGTTATAGAAACAAAAACTACTCGACGGATTTTAACGAAACTTGGTACAATTATTTTTCATACTCCTGAGCTGGTTATAGTATACTTTTCATCACGCTACAATCAATAGGAGCAGAGCAGTGAAGGGAAATGTTGGGAAAACGGGAGAAGTTACTCCATTTTTAACCGACTTCAAAAAAAAGGTGGTTCTCAATTCGTCTTGAACCTTTTTTTTATGTATGTTACCTCATAACTCGGAGACAGCTGGACCGATTTGGATTTTTTTTTTCAACAATCAGGATCTGATTATGAAATCTTGGAGAAATCGAGGGAACTCTTCAAATATTATGGGCACACCTATAGCGTTTTGGGTATTTCTTATAGTACCTTGAGCAGTTGCTTTCGAAAAGTACCATTTGGGGAAGTTGAACTGATGATGAAGACCACAGATGGCCACTGAAACTACTCAATAATAAGTATTTTGTGGATTGCGATTCGATTACTTGAGTACGGATGTTAAACACTTTATGCTCGTCGCAATATATATATACGAGTATGGTGATGTAGGCTGATGGTCAAGTACCAGGAGAAATCCTCAAAAATTAACGGCTATGCATCAGGAAAAGCAATATTTTGTAAAAGGTTATAAGTTGTTGACATTATGGCTTCCATACCAAAACACTACAAAGCCAAAAATGACTTTAATTTCGGAAGGGGGTGTGAAAAATAAAGAGAATCCGAAACCAATAACACCGACTACCGAAATTAAAGTTATTTTTGGCTTTGTAGTGTTTTGATATATTATTGAAGTCGGTTCTATTTTTTGTTAAAATTTATTTTTAAGCTTTCGTCGCGTGTGCAACCTTAATGGTTAAAGCTACACAGAAATCATTTTATGACCGAAATGTTCTCCTTAAAATTATATAAAAAATATCCCACGACAGCATATGTCCATCTTTTATGGTTGACTCACAATAACACATGTAACTCCCGATAAGCTTAGCAGTTCGAAGCTTTCTGATTATAATATTTGTCTACTCTTACGTTTATAACACTCTCAGTCACCCCTAATTGAAAAAGTTAACATTAATAACTATTCCATAAAAAAGAATCATATAAATCGGTATAGAAACTCCAAAGTTATACTTGAAATACGCTAATAATAAGCCATCGCGCATGAATACTGAATCATGCTATAAGGATTATTTTTGAGAATCGATCGCCGCGCTCGACGCGTCTCGTGGCCGAAGGTATAAAATTTCGTTCTATAGGTACTTAAGCCTCATGTGAACGTGATCCAAACAATATTACCAATACATTAACTTACGCTGACGGAGTCGCGGGCACAGCTATTAACAATAATATTGTGCGGTTCCGTATTGCGATATTTTTCAACAGTATTATAGATTGACATATTATATTTCCTTACTAAATTACGAAAGTAAATCTGTCTATTACATCAAAATCGCTGAACCGTGAGGAAGGACATAGGCTACTTCTTTTTTACGGAAAACGACGGAAACGCGGATGAAGTCGCGGGCAACAGCTATCTATACTAATAATATAAGGCTGAAGAGTTTGTTTGTTTGTTTGAACGCGATAATCTCAGGAACTACTGGTTCGAATTGAAAAAATATTTTTTAATTAAATAGTCAATTTATAGACAAAGGCTATATATCATTACGCGAAGGCTAATAGGAGCGGAGCGCCAATGAAGAATGCTTCAAAATCGGGGTTAAATTTAACGTTAGCCCAAAGTAACTATTCCACGCGGCCGAAGTCGCGGGCAAAAGCTAGTTTGTGAATAAACTTAGAAAGAGATACCAAGCTACATAAAACAATTAAACAGATAATAACAGAAATTAGCCAAAAGGAGGCAAGGAAAGTTCTAGCGTATTAAATTTTTTTAACCTTTCATCTGTGGTTTATTAATTACGGAAATTGATTTCTGAACGTAGGGACGTACTAGATCTATTGATGTAGTACGTCTTTATCTCTGTACTTTCCTTACCTCCTTTTGGCTAATTTCTGTTATTATATGTTTAATTGTTTTTATGTAGCTTGGTAGCTCTTTCTAAGTTTATTCACTAACTAAATTTCTGAAATTAGTAAAGACACATATGAAAGGTTAAAAAGTTCATCTGTCATTTTTAGTGCGCGAGAACTTAATTACTAAATGTAGGCTAATTTCCGTTATTAACTGTCTATCAGATTTCTTTTTGTTCGGGCTAAGTTTTGACCACATTTAATACAAAAGTTGAAACAATCTGCAATTATCGTTCGGCTTTTTTATTTTTCGATTCTTTGCCGGATCAGCAAGGAAAGATATGAATGTAATAAGGGCGGGCGCTGTTATTTATAAATACATGATATTAAGTCGTCTTCGTTTAGGTATCGGTAGCAACTCTTACATAATAATTAATCTTAATTCCTATGCACATATTTTTATACCACAGATAAATGTTTCAATTGTATTTATATGTTTAGACTAACTTTTGTCAAAGGCTTCACCTGTATAAGAACACGCGCTGTGCTACAGTGAAAAAGTAAGAAAGAAAACAAAAATACCATTAGATAGGCTGCATACTTTTGCATTAAATGTGAAGACGATGTGATAAAAATTAAGCGAGGTTTGCAATAAGTCATTAACTTCGTAACTATAGCAATAGTATCATTAGAACTTACCATGTGTATTTATTGTTTTGAGTTTGCGATATTTCAGCACTGTTGCAAGCGCCATGATCACGGATGAACTGAAGTAATTGCGGGTGGAAGTTTATGAGCAGACAAGTCGGTCTACCCTCTTTCTCGTTCGTTTTCTGTTAGCGACACCGCGACCACTTTCACATGTATCACTAAACACCAACGAATTAGGAATGATATTCTAATTCGTTGCTAAACACTCGATTCTGTTCCCGACACATAAAACTCACCGTGTCGACTCACGAACTTTTTACGGAACTTTTTCGGTTTTTACACATTTGAACCACTGGATTCCAGGCCCTCGACAGTTGAAACCCATGCTCCCGATTAAAATTGTTGTATTTGGTAATCTCAATCGCTTCCCTTACCAGTCTTGGTATATAGTGGCGTTCTGTCGAGATGACTTGAGGGTGATGTAACTCAATCCAATGGTTTGTTCCTGCGTTTAAAAGATGTTGTGCTATTGCCGATTTTTGAACATCATTATTTTTCACTCAATAATGTTGTTAATGTTCGGAATTTCATAGTGATCAGAATATTTTTATGTTTTTTACAAATAAAATTGTAATTAAATGTTATTTTCGGTCTGTTTTTTGTTTTACGGGTTATAATTGCACAACATGGCATTTTAAAGCAGAGTTCTGTGTTCCGAAGTAATCCGAAGCGCACTAAACGCGGTAAATGAATTAATCGGTCGCGCTATGATTGTTGTATCATAAATGTGGCGCGCTCGACGCGCCCACATTACTATTCCAACCTTATTCATCTATTCTGTGAGTCAGCCACTGCATGGCCCATGTAGAAAAAAAAAACTAATTTTAATAGATGAATAATTTACCTACATAGCATTTGCTCTCTGCAGGAATCACAAAAGCATCACTCAGTCTCTGAGCCAAGCGTGCTAACTGACGGTCAACATTTTATTACTTGATTATACTTATTAATACATTACTCTGACTATTAGATATACAATAATATATTACTCTGACCATTCAGTAGTTAGATATGATAATGAATAGGTACTTATTCTTGATTGATGCTTAAACAGGTAGCTTGATGAGGAGCTCGGAGCGTTGATTCCTTGAAGAGAGGATTTGTTGCAGAGAGGACTCGTTCCAGAGAGGAATTGTACCGGAGACTAATTTGCGAAGCATTTTTATCGGTCTAAAATCACGTCATTCCATCTAAATTTGTAAAACTGCATAATTAAAAAAAAAATCACAATTGCGTACACGGGCGTACAAAATCGTAGCGGTTATGGTTTTAAATTTACAGTGTTTTATATAAGATGAATAAAAAGCGATTTTAAATCTTATGTAGGTGCTTACTTAAATCAGCGTGTTCAGGACTACAATTGGCCAGTGCAACGATAACTGGATGGTCTGAACTGTCCACGGTACGTGGAGCTATAAACGTTGCTTACAATCAACAATAAACAAAAGGCCTATAGCCTCTGAGGCTTTATGAATACATTATTACCACTAACCTTCTGTGCTGGGTTCACCAAGCTTCGACCTTCCAAGGTCACGCCCCAAGTGTGGTATGTATGTAAATATGAGGTGAGTAAATGAAAGTGTGATGCAAGTCAAGTTTGTGGACGTTCACAAGGCGCCAGTCTCCAGATGGCGCGGTTCCAACAGCATCACAGCCTAACCCGCTTCCAGCAAGCGCGTGCTACGCGGATGAGGCAATAAGGCGATGTGTTCCGAGAAATATCCCTGGATTCTCGTCAATCAGGGATTACAAAGTTCAATTAAACACTGTGGTAGCTATTTATCACTACTTTTTTCCAACTCGAGCGCGTGCCACGCGGATGGCCACAACCGGCGATAGATCCAAAAATATCCCGGGGTTTTCGTCAAATGGGGATTACAATTTCAAACAATTGCTAATCGCGACCCAATTATCGGTTGCAACAGGCGATTCCAAACGATATTTTACCAATTATAATTAACTCAACAGGGTCCCATGACCGACATTTTCAACCGGGAAGCAAAGTCTATCTGTCAAGTCAGAGTAATGTCAAGATCAAATTTCCTTATGTCAAAAGGGTGCGTTCGGAAACATTCATTCATTTCATTTCATTCCTAGGTACTTACAATTCCCCACCAACTGTGTCCCCACGTTGTCGTCGTGGTGGGGCTTGCGTGTTTCGATGATCTCTGGGGCCATGCCGGTAGAGGCACTCATGCCGGACGGGCCCAGAGGGAGAAACCAGACCAAGAGGGACACACCGGGGGAAAGGCGCGCCGCCTGGAGGATCGAGCAGCTAGCTCGAGCTTCTAGACGGCGCGGGGCCCGGTCTCAGAGATCGGGTCAAGGGGGAGGAAAGGTTCACTTCCGGTATGCGTCTAATCTTTAGACGTAACCGTGAAGTGAACCAGGGGAGGGGAAATGGGGTGTAGGGGCAGAAGAACTCACCTCTCTAAAAAAGTAAAACAATATGGAGAATAAAGCTTTTGTAAAAGATACCCAGGCGGGTCCCAACTGCTCTTCAGCTGGGGAGTCCCGCACTGGACACGTCCGGTCAGTCCCACCGTACTCTGGGGGGGACAACAACCGCTTTTACCCCAAATTTCCGGCAGTCGCCGCATCGAGCCAGGGAGGCTCACGTGCCCGTGAGGTGGAGTCGCTGGACTTGTCCAGCACGTCCACTTCAACGGCACCGAATTCCGAGCGAGCACAGAGTGCCGCTCCACGAAGGAAGGGGGCGTTGGTGCTAGGGTCGGAGACCGACTCGGCATCGGACGCCGAGAGCTTCCAGAGCTTAGTCTCTGGGAGCGCAGTGAGGAGCGACGAGGGGGGCGCCGACAAGGGGAAGGAGTTCCTCAAGCGCCCCCGCGAGGACGTGTCGTCGTCGGAGGAGGGGCTTGTCTCAGCCCGCAAGATCCCCATTAGCGTGCGGGGTAAAGGCCGAGGCAAGACCTCGGGGAGGGGGCCTTCCTCTGGAGAGCCCAACACTGGTCTGGCCTCAAGCGAGGCCAAACTAGAAGAGGCCGTGGCAGATGCCATCCGCACCATCTCGCGGAAGCGGAACCGGAAGAGCAAGGAGGACGCGATCGGCGAAGCCACGGCCTCCATCATGGCGGCCGCGCGGACTTACGGCGGGGCTCCGGCTGCAAGGGACGATATGTTCGATCTGCGGCCGGAGGTCAACCGCCTGACTGCCGCCATGGAGGCTCTCCATAGGGAGAACGCCGCCCTTAAGGCGGACCTGGCCGCAATCCGGGGAGACGGCCAGCGGAATGCCCCGCCGCGGGGCCAAAAGGAGAAAGGCCAGCCCACACCAGCGGAGAACTCGGTTCTCGACCTGGTGCGACAGGAGCTGGCCGCCTTCCAGCAGCGGTTCTCCGTATTGGAGAGCCGCGTGCTGCGACCCCCGCTGGCGGCGCCTTCGTAAGCGGCTGCGGCCGCGTCCAAGCCTCCCCGGACGGCGACGGCCCCAGCGACGGCGGCTCCTGCGAGGGCGAAGACGGCCCCGGCCAAGCCCAAACCGGGCCCACCAAAGCCGCCTCTGACCCCGACACCTGCGGGGCCGAAACAGGCGGCCAAAGGGAAGAAGGCCCAGGCCGGGAACCAGCCGTCCCAGCAGCCTCCTCCAAAGACTCCTCCGGCCGGCGCCAACTGGCAATTGGCCGAGGAGAAGAGGAAGGCTGCTGGCGCAGCCAGGTCCTTGCGGAGAAGGGAGCGAGGGCGGCGGCGAGAGGCCGCGGCGCGATTGCGCGCCCCCAAGACCGCGGCTGTAGTGATCACACTGCAGCCGGACGCGGTGAAGAGGGGCGTGTCGTACCGCGACGTGCTGGCGAAGGCGCGGATGGCGATCGACATCACGGAGCTCGACATCGTCGGCGGCCTCTGTCACCGGGTCACTGCGACGGAGGCTCGGATACTGGAGATCCCCGGCGCGGCCAGTGGCCCTGCCGCTGACGCTCTGGCCGAAGGGCTCAGAGCGTCCTTATATGCGGAGGAGGCCCGAGTCTCCAGACCCACCAAGCGCGCAGACATGCGCATATTGGGTCTGGATGACTCCGTGACGGCCGAGGAAGTGGTGGCCGCCGTAGCCAGGACTGTGGGGTGCCCTCCCGATCAGGTGAGGGCGGGCGCCCTGCGTCCTGGCTTCACGGGGACGCAAACCATTACGGTTAGCTGCCCCGTCCCGGCAGCCAAAAAGATCCAGGAGGGCCGAAGGCTCCTGGTTGGTTGGGTGTCTGCGCAGGTGAAAGTCGGAAAAGAGGTGCTTCCGCTGCCCAGTGGGCAACCATGCGGCATGCGCATGCACCTCAGAGGTAGACCGCAGTGATAGGTGCTTCCGCTGCGGTCAGCCCGGTCACAAGGCCGGCTCGTGCTCCGCCCCGCCTCACTGCTTCGCACGTGAGGCGGTTGGCAAGCCAGCCGATCACCGGGCTGGGGGCAAGTCCTGCGCCCCACCCACCAAGGCCAGGCGCAGAGGTAGGCCCTCTGCCGCCGCCGCCACCGCCGCCGTCACCGCCGCCGCCGTCGCCGCCGCCGCCGCTATTGCCGCCGCCACCGCCGTCAAGGCCGAACCCCCGCGAGGGGCCCTGGAGGAGGCTGCAATGGATCCCGATTAATGGGCCCATTGCGCTTCCTCCAGGCGAACATCAACCACTGCGCCGCTGTTCAGGAACTTTTGCTCCAGAGCATGGCGCAGTGGTTGATCAACGTCGCCGTGGTCGCCGAGCCGTATTTTGTCCTGCCCAGGAATGACTGGGTGGCGGACTTGGACGGCTCGGTGACCCTCGTTTCGTCGGCCGCCACCGGTACCCCGCCCCTCGATCGCTTCAAGAGAGGGCGTGGGATCGTCGCAGCACGGATCAGGGAGATCACTGTTGTACGAGTGGTTTGCCCGTACACTGAGATGTAGTTGTTGTATGTTGTCACCGAAGACGGGATGTTCACAGAAAATAAAATAACGGGGTTTGTATCCGTTTTCGAAGAGAATGTTTAATGTTGTCTTTTACAAGTAAATGAAAGCAACTATAAATAGAATTACAGTATGTAGGTTGCGCAGTAAAGGCACGATCGCCTATTCAGCTAAATGTCAAGACAGCATAATATGTTAAATAGTAATACAATTAATATCATGTGGCGATGCTCGTACATCCTGACAACTACAAAAAAAAGAAATAAAATGTAAATATAAAAACAAACAAATGTTATGTAAAAACATTGTAAAAATAACAAGTAAACATTATAAATTATAAAAGGTATGTTAATCAAAATGTTCTGTGTTCAACCCCGACGTGGAATAGGAGATGTCCCGTTGTCCACCTTGTGTTTGAAGCTTGTGTTTGCTTGAAGTCGGTATTCAGTGATTTGATCTACAGCTGATTCGTTTCCTTCAGTGTTCATGCTCTTAGGACCTTCCACTGCGACCATCTCGATTTCTTCCTTGGGTATAGATGGTGATACCTTGTTTGTTTGAGAACGACAGACACAAATTCTCTTCACCTTGTAGTATCCCCAAATGCAGAACATAATTCCACAGATTGACATAAAACCATACAGTATGTAATGATGTGGTTCCGCATCTGTTGATTTTATGGTTTGTATATTCTGTTGCTCCTTAAGCTGTTCTATTGTCTTCTTTAGACTGTTAAATTGTTCTCCTTGTGTCTCAATTTTTAAGTCCGTATAGTTACCAATGTTGTTGTAACTTATAATTAACTCATTAATATTTTTTCAGGAATATACATTTCTTCATTATTTCTTAGTTCCAGTTTGTTTTGGAGATTGTAGTGTGAGTGAAAGAGATGGTTGTCCCCGCGCATCATACATCGCGTCGCTAAGGTGATCGTTCCCGTATGACGTAGTGTCTGTGACGTAATACCAGCTGGACAAAAAATGCGCATAGTGCATTCCTCGCAACACGTATATAACCAAGCGTCCTTGCTGTGTAGCTTAATCCATTCATTCATGCAACTTGACACCTCTGTGCGGCAATTTGATGCTCCACGATTGTTTATAATGTCAGCTTCGCATATGTTTGTTGTAGTTTTTATTTCGTATCGTAAATCGAACTTGCATAAGAGTTGATATGTATTTGCTTCTATGCATGATAGTTGTTCAGACCTGCAAGAAGCCCAGTGCAACGACAACTGGGGTGTCCGGAACTGTCCACGATACGTGGAGCCCTAGCGTTGCTTTTCAAACAAAGTTCTTACAAAGGCCTACTTCTACTAGGCTTCGGCCTACAACCATATATCTCAATAGTTACAAATAACACTCACCTGAGCTGTAGACGTCAACCAGGATCTGTTTGATCACGTCCAAATGTGGTTTGTATGTAATATGAGGTGAGTAATTGAAACGTGTGATGTAAGTCAAGTGTGTTCAAGGACGTTCACAAGGCGTCGATCTCCAGATGGCGCGGTCCAGACCAGCATCACACCTAACTCGTTTCCAGCAAGCGCGTGCTACGCGGTGAGGCAATAAGGCGATGTGTTCCGAGAAATATCCCTGGATTCTCGTCAATCCGGGATTACAAGGTTCAATTAAACATTGTTCACAATCAATCTGCTCATATCTCGTGAGATCCAATTCGATTTCCAACAAATTCCGCGTGTCAGCCCGACCGACGACAATACGGCGTATAATCCAAAAATATCCCGGGGCTCTCGTCAAATGGGGACCACAATTTCAAACAATTGATAATTCGCGACCCAATTATCGGTTTCAACAGGCGAATCCAACGATATTTTACCAATTATAATTAACTCAACAGGTCCCAAAAAGCGGACATTTTTTCCAAGCAAGCCAAGTCTATCTGTCAAGTCAGAGTAATGTCAAGATCAAATTCTTTACGTCAAAAGGGTGCGTTCTGTTTCACATCGGACCGAACAATAGTATTTGCTGTTCGTTCAAGGGTATCATTAGATCCTTTTTTAAGTTCACAGCGATGTATTTAGATGAAGGTATTATGTTGATCATGGAATCTCCCTATATGTTGTGGATTGGTATAACTTGCGTTAGTTCGTATTGGTCGTCCGTTACTAAGGGAATTTTCACTTCAAAAATAAGAAAGTCCTCGATAATTTTTCCGTGAACTCTTGATAGTTTGTAAAGCGTTCTGATGCATTTGGGGCTATTGGTGCAGGGTAGAGATAGTCCTTTTGGCACTTGTCCTGATATAGTATTCAGCTCTCTTTTAAAGGCATCAGGTTTCAATAAATGCGAGTCGACTCGTCCATTGCGAAGATCTGTAACAAGGTCGATCAGTGTGTCTTGTATTCTTCGTAAGTTGCCAACCATCATATTCGTGGTAAGTGCAGTTGCGATGATGAACGTTGACTGTTCTTTTTCTGTTTTCAGTTAGTTCACTGAATCTCTTAAGTGTTTGTGGATAAGTATAAATTGTCTGTTCATAACTTGTAAGTTCGTTTCTTTTCAACAGGTTGAATTCGCCTTCAATAACCGAAGTCTGGTTTTTGTAAAGATTCAGCATGTGATCCTCGTTGCTTTGAAGCAATTTTATGTCTTCATGGTTGTTCAGTCCCAAGCCAGCGCAACGGGGCTGGTATGCTGAACTGTCCACGGTACGTGGAGCTATAACCGTTGCTTACTATCAACAATAAACAAAAGGCGTATAGCCTCTGAGGCTTTATGAATATAAATAACAGGTCTAACCACTAACCTTCTGTGCTGGGTTCGCCAACTTCGACCTTCCCAAGGCCACGCCCCAAGTGTGGTATGTATGCAATATGAGGTGAGTAAGTGAAAGTGTGATGTAAATCAAGTGTGTGGACGTTCACAAGGCGCCAGTCTCCAGATGGCGCGGTTCCAACAGCAATCACAGCACAACTCGTTTCCAGCAAGCGCGTGCTACGTGGATGAGGCAATAAGGCGATGTGTTACGAGAAATATCCCTGGATTCTCGTCAATCAGGGATTACAAAGTTCAATTAAACATTGTGGTAGCTATTTATCACTACTTTTTTCAACAAACGCGCGTGCCACGCGATGGCAACCAACCGGCGAGGAATCCCAAAATATCCCGGGTTTTTCATCAAATGGGGATTACAATTTCAAACAATTGATAATTCGCGACCCAATTATCGGTTTCAAAAGGCGATTCCAAACGATATTTCAATTACAATTACAATTACAAGAGGGTCCCATGACCGACATTTTCAACGGGGAAGCAAATTCTATCTGTCAAGTCAGAGTAATGTCAAGAACAAATTTCTTTATGTCAAAAGGGTGCGTTCGGAAACGATCGGTACTAAACATCTACCCCCTCCGGACGGGCCTACCCGTCCGCTAATCAATTGGAAGTCTTGACAAGGTTGCAAAATTAACACAGCTCCAATGCGGCCAAATACCGTAGCTAGTTCCTCAAAGGTGAGAACGGCGTCTCCCAACAATCTCCGCCAGCGTCCCCTTGCCGCCCTCACCGCGGCCCCAAAAATACTGGCTGGCTAATACCAGGCTGGCGGGTCAAACAACGAAGTGACCCCTCGGCGAGCCAAACCATTACCAATGTCAACCTGGCTCTCATTAGGAAGGCGTGTACCTCCTTCAAATAGTTACTTGTACCCTTGTAATTCGTACCGCAATCAGACCTAATCAAAGAAGGTAACCACGGCGAGACACAAATCTTTCCAAAGTCGCCTCAAAGGCCTCTGTCGAGAGGGAGGCTACCAGCTCCAAATGTACTGCCTTGGTTGACAGGCAGACAAACACACAAACAAGCCTCAACAATCTTACTATTACGAAGGGTGGACGTCTTCAACAAAGGGGGACCAACAAAGTCCGTTACGACGCCAGCAAAGGGCCTCGTCTCATTGACGCGATCAGCCGACAAAATCCAAAATTCTCGCTGCAGAATGGCCAACAGCGCATTGCAACCGGCATGCGAGTTCTTAGTGTGACGATCAGTCACGTACAATTGAACCAAGTGGCCCTCCTTGGGCAACAAAGGGGGTGACGAGTCCCATAAGGAAGGCTAGAGAGCCTCAACTGTCCTCCAACACGGTTTCCCGAAGTGGCTCGTCCCAACCAAGTTCAGTTATAACAAGGGCAGGAGCACCAATTTTAGGGTAAGGACAACTCACAAGGGTGATTTCAAACCAGGTCTTTCCCTCAACAAAGGTGTCAGCCGGTTCGCCAATTCCCCAAATCTTGCCTGAAAGGTCGTTCACCTTCAGGCCAACCTGTCCCGCTAACCAAGACGACAAAAGGCAACCCCAGACTCCCGTGCCCAAAATGGCACGGACCACAATTGAGTCACCCAAGGGTCCCCAGACCTTGACCGAGGCCGTTGGCAACAAAACCGTCTTGATCGGGGGGGTCCTTTAGCGGGCAGGCGTCAATCTCTTAGTGATGCCTGGGCGGCGACCGATCGCCGCATCCAGGCTGCCTTCGTTCATGACGAGGCCAACAATCAAAATATTCATCCGCGCGGTGTCCCGAGCCGCTCGCCATCACTGGAGGGGCGTATCCCACCGGATGCCCGAATGGCGGACGGCGCGACTCCAACCGGGGACGTTCCGCTAAAGGAGGGGAAAGGCAGCGGCGCCGACCCGGCCACTGCTGCCTAGCAGCCAATGCGCGTTCTCCCTGACGAGGGGAGACCAAATGGCGCTCGCGGGGCTCCCGTTCAACTTGCGCGGGGGGTGGAGTGCGGCGTACAGAATTGCGGGTCTCGGCCCGGTGCTCGTCTCCGGGGTACCCCCCCCTGCGCGAACCCTCCTCAGAAGATGGTCTGCTGGAGCGGTTCGCGTTGGCGCACAAAATCTCCAAGTGGGACCCCTTACAAATTCTACACGAGCGGGGGTCGGGGCAGTCCCGATGAAAGTGAACCCCCAAGCACGAGAAGCACAAACGGCGTGGTTTGACAATGCGGCGGCGGGCACTTACGTGCAAATTCAAAAAGTCCGGGCAACGCGCCATGACATGCCCCGTTGCCTTACAAAAGTCACAATGATGCGGACTCCGGGCGCCAGCAAAACGGGGGGCGGGGTGAACATCAACAGGCCCCCTGGCCCGAGGACTCCGGGCGCCAGCAAAACGGGGGGCGGGGCGATCATCAACAGGCCCCCTAGCCCGAGGACTCCGGGCGCCCGCAAAACGGGGGCCGGGGCGATCATCAAAAGGCCGCCTAGCCCGAGGACTCCGGGCGCCAGCAAAACGGGGGGCGGGGCGATCATCAACAGGCCCCCTAGCCCGAGGACTCCGGGCGCCAGCAAAACGAGGGGCGGGGCGATCATCAACAGGCCCCCTAGCCCGAGGACTCCGGGCGCCCGCAAAACGGGGGCCGGGGCGATCATCAAAAGGCCGCCTAGCCCGAGGACTCCGGGCGCCAGCAAAACGGGGGGCGGGGCGATCATCAACAGGCCCCCTAGCCCGAGGACTCCGGGCGCCAGCAAAACGGGGGGCGGGGGGAACATCAACAGGCCCCCGAGCCCTAGTCCGTCCCTGGTCTCTGGGCTGAGAAGGTAGTGGGGGTGACCCCGTGGCGCCACGAGTGTTATCCGAAAACCGACACTCGTCTTCCAAAAATTTGAGGAGGTCGTCAAAGGGGGGAAGATGGGTGGCACTATCCCCACCATACTTCTGCTCAAAACGTGATCTCAGCTCCGCGGGGAGCAACTGCAACACTATGTGCACCAACAAGTAGGACCAATGTTCTACCGGTAACTCCAAGCGTCTCAAAGCGTTGGTCGCTGAGACCAACGGGTTCAGCAAGTCAGTGCGCAACGTCGACGTGCTGACAATGGCCGGTAGCCCCAAAATCTGGTCGATGTGCACATCAGCCAGGCAGCGCTTGTTCTGATACCGTCGGGAGAGAAGCTCCAGAGCGGTCGGGTAGGAGGAATCCGTCACCGGCAAGTGCTGCACCAAGGCTCTGGCTTCGCCCTCCATGACAGACAATAAATAGGCCAGCTTCTGGGCAGGTCCGAGGTCCGAGCGTGCATCCACAAGACTTTCAAAAAGATTTAGGAAGCCCAGCCAGTGGTCCAAGCGACCGTCAAAATGTGGCAGCTCCAGGGTGGGCAGCCTACTCAATAGTCCAGGGCCTGCAACAACAGGGGTCTGCAGCTTGGCCGCATCAGGCACCCGACTCTTCAAAATTTCCCGCGCTCGTAGACATATGACATCCCCCAGGTGGACAATCTGGTCATAGTCACCCAAAATCTTATCGCGGGCTGTCTGATCCATCACCCCCAAATCCACGTCCATGATGTACTCGTTGAAGCGCGTGAGCGCAGCATCAGCTGACTTGATCCTCTCAATCACTTGCCCATACCGAGCAAGGGTGAGCTCTTCCAATTCCACACGCTCAACCGTTGCAGCTGCCGATGTGAACCATCTCAACTGTGAGGTCAATCCGGCAGCAGCCTCCCTGACTGCCCTTAATGAGGCCATTGCAACAATCAAATATTAATACAAAACACCAATCAACAACCAACAATCAAATATTAAACAAACAGCAATGACTTGTTAGCCGACCAAATAATCTCAACAAAATAAAAATTCAAATTCAATTATTTCAAGTCCAAATCCGACCCTGTACTTATTCCAAGTATGAATCTAGCTTGGTACAGATGGCTAGTTACAAAATAAATAACAATTCAATGTATATATTGTGCAGGATCACACCAATAAACATCAATAAGCACAACAATTGTCTGTATAATATTGAGCCGGAGAATCTCTATCAACACAGTCCAATAACCAACAACCAATACACACAATTCAAGTCCTATTATGTTAGACTATGTGTAATTATTATTTTGATAACCTTTCAAATTCAGATAAGTAACATTCAATTATTAATTGCAACAAATACCAAATTATTTACCAAATTATACCAATAATTCCTAATTTCACAAATAAATCTTACTTGTCAATTCAACAAAGGGCTACAGTACAAATTACAAATACAACTTCAATTGATTCAACTTCAATTAGATAGCCCGGATGACATGGTAATATATTCAAAACGTATTAAGTTATAAGTTGTGTTAAGTAATCAAACCAAAGTTACTTTCAAAACTTCCAATTCTTCTTATCGTGTGGGTAAGTGAGGTCTAACGACCCCATACACCCTAGTGTCAGAGTTTCTAGACCGCCTCTAGGGCCTCTGACGTGGTCTATTTTGACGGCCGCCATTTAGCGACCGGGACCAACGGCTTATACGTGCCTTCCGAAGCACGGAACCATCTTTTTATCAGACAGTCAGGTGATTCAGGCCTGCAAAGTCCTAGCCTAACTGGAAACAACTTTACAAAGTATGCTTCCCGCGGGAATTGAACCCACGACCACCGGGTCACAAGGCAAACGCCTAAACCACTCGACCACGGAGGCAGTTAAACCAGTGGATCTTATATTATAAGAGCCACGCCTGCTACCAGAATGTACTATGTGGATTTTATATTAAAACCACGCTCTGCTACCAAATGTTCAGTCCCAAGCCAGCGCAACGGGGCTGGTATGCTGAACTGTCCACGGTACGTGGAGCTATAAACGTTGCTTACAATCAACAATAAACAAAAGGCCTATAGCCTCTGAGGCTTTATGAATACAAATAACAGGTCTAACCACTAACCTTCTGTGCTGGGTTCGCCAACTTCGACCTTCCCAAGGCCACGCCCCAAGTGTGGTATGAGGTGCAATATGAGGTGAGTAAGTGAAAGTGTGATGTAAATCAAGTGTGTGGACGTTCACAAGGCGCCAGTCTCCAGATGGCGCGATTCCAACAGCAATCACAGCACAACTCGTTTCCAGCAAGCGCGTGCTACGCGGATGAGGCAATAAGGCGATGTGTTCCGAGAAATATCCCTGGATTCTCGTCAATCAGGGATTACAAAGCTCAATTAAACACTGTGGTAGCTATTTATCACTACTTTTTTCAACAAACGCGCGTGCCACGCGATGGCAACCAACCGGCGAGGAATCCCAAAATATCCCGGGTTTTTCATCAAATGGGGATTACAATTTCAAACAATTGATAATTCGCGACCCAATTATCGGTTTCAAAAGGCGATTCCAAACGATATTTCAATTACAATTACAATTACAAGAGGGTCCCATGACCGACATTTTCAACGGGGAAGCAAATTCTATCTGTCAAGTCAGAGTAATGTCAAGAACAAAATTCTTTATGTCAAAAGGGTGCGTTCGGAAACGATCGGTACTAAACAATGGTATTTTTCGGCGAATTTGTCATCTAGGACACCAAATAGATAATTAGCAGCGTTCCCAATTGCGTTGATGAGGCCGCGCCTGCTGCGTCTTCCATGTTCAGATAGTAGTACAGTATGATAATGTCGCAGCTCATTTAGTTCGTGCTCAAATTGTGTTGATATAGCAAAATAAGCCGTATTTCGTTGACATAATCCATGTAATTGCTCAACGTATTGTTCAACAGCAGATACACTTTTACAGTATGTCGACATGTTATAGTAAACCACCAGTTTCCATTCGTCTTGTATTATTTGTAAGTCTGTGATTTTGTCGAAGTATACAAGACGGGATGGATCGAGAGATGTTACGTTGACCAGTTGCTGTACGGATGGTGTTATGCATGCAATCATGAAAAAAAGTAATCCACTAAGGCAGTTCATGTAGACCCTTTTTCTTGATATTGTAAGTCTCTGTCTACGCCGACTTGGTCGTAACGGCTCTGTTTGTTCATCAATTGGTTTCTGTGTCATCTTATCTTGTGTATGATCCTTTGTTTCAACGGGAAGCCGGGATAATTTTGTTATAGGCCTTTTCATAGTTTTGGATTTAGTTTTCACGGTTACGACTCGTGCTAAGTCGTCAGCTCCGGGATGTACTTCTATAACTCGTCCCAACAACCATCTGGCAGGTGGCACATGCTCTTCCTTGATGAGAACCACATCACCCACTACGATGTTTTGCGTAGGAGTTTGCCATTTTCCCCTTATCTGTAACGTTTGAAGATAATCCTTAGACCATTTTTTCCAGAAACCTTTGTACATGTTTTCTGTTAGACGCCAACGTACAGTTAGGCTGGTGTTGTCAATCTCTGACGTTACAGGAGGAGCGAGAACAGGACCGCCAACTAAAAAGTGTCCCGGTGTCAAATAATCGATGTCATCGGAATCATCTGTTAAGGCAATAAGTGGCCTTGAATTAAGACAGGCTTCTATTTGTACTAGCAAAGTTGTAAACTCTTCGTACGTTAGCTTTTGTTCGCCAAGAACGCGTTTGAGATGGTGTTTCATGCTGCGCACAAAGCCGTTTTAAGGCTGCTAGAAATGTAACAGTGCTGAGATCTGACACCAACTCGAGATGTGTAGCCTTAGTGCATAAACAAACAAAAACAGTGATATATGCCTTTACTGTTTTAATGCCTCATCCCTTATTAGATTTAATTTCCACATGCCCAGTGAAATCTACACCTGTATGTGTAAATGGCCGGGATGGTGTAACTCGAGGCGGCGGTAGGTCAGCCATCAGTTGACTGCTGCGTTGCGTTTTGTAGCGATGATAAGTGACACATTTTATTAATTGCGTCTTGATTGTTTTCATGCCGCTGAGTATCCAATACTTGTTTCGAATGTGTCCCATGCAAGGTATTTTTGTGAGCTTGGTCAATTAACAGTTGAGATAATTTGTGCTTGCTTGGTAGAATAATAGGATGTTTCTGAGTGTTGGATAAGTTCGCATGTGCAAGCCGACCACCCACTCGAAGAATGCCTTGTGCATCTAATATCGGGTTCAAACTTATTAGTTTGCTTGTAGTTCGTGGCTTGTTGTGCTGTCGTATGTAAGCTAAGTCATCGCCAAAGTAATTTTTCTGTACCGTTTTGACGATTAATTGCTGAGCTGACTCTATGTCCGATGACGTTAAATGTGAGGTTCGGTTGGCTTGTTTTGTATCACGTGAGTTATTTATAAATCGTAATATCCAACTTATCACTCTGTTTGCCTTAGTCATCGAACTATATTTTTGCAATAATTCTTCAATAAGTGGCGCGTTATTTGTTTGTGTTGCACATATTTGTTTTTGTTTCCTGAGCTCTTCGGTTGTTGTGAATGTATTTTGTTCGATTATGTTGTCCGTTCGAAGCCAGGAAGGGGCGTTCCACCATATAGTGTGCTTCATGAAATCTGAAGGAAATAGTCCTCTGCTTGCGCAATCCGCAGTATTGTCTTCAGACTTGACGTGTCTCCAAAATTCTGATGGAACTGTCTGTATTATCTGTGTCACTCTGTTGGCCACAAAGCGTTTCCAGCGACTCACATCACCTTGTAGCCACCCAAGTACTACCATTGAATCGGTCCAGCAATACGAGGGAATAGTTTTCATGTTTATTGACAAATCGTCAACGTATAATTGATTGGATAGAATGTTTGCTGCTAAAGGATATTGATCGCCGTCGTCCTTAATCAATTGTTTTGTTGTACGCATTGCTAAAAATAGAACCGACTTGGTACCATACGTCACAGTCGTCAGTTGAAACTCCTTCAATGGTTCAGATACAGAGTCGTGCCAAAGTATCTTTTGTAAATGTTGATCTTTCTCATGAATTCGTATTTGTCGATAAAACTTTTCAATGTCAGCTGTATATACGTATTCGAATGTCCTCCATCGTAGTAGTTACGCTTGCAAGTCTTGTTGTAAGTTTGGTCCGCACTCCATTAGTTGATTAAGACTTCGTCCTGTACTAGTTGTTGCAGATGCGTTGAAAACCACACGTAGCTATGTAGTTGTTGATTCCGGTCGTATTACTCCATGATGGGGTAAAAAACTACTTGGGTTCATTATTGTGGTGCATGGTTTCATGTGGTTTAGCACTATATACTCGTCGATGAAGGCTTTGTAGTTTGATGCGAAGATTTCATCTCTAGCTAACCGTTTCTCTAGTTGTTTGAATTGTGCTGCGGCTTGAGGCTTAGAATAACCCAAATTCTGTTCAAAGTTTTGTTTCATTGGGATATAGACTTCATAGTGTCCATCTTCAGTGCTTGTGTTGTAAACTGGTAATCACCATATAGCGACATGCATTGCAGTTGAATAGTCCCATTGCTGTGATAAGCGAATGTTCCAACTCCGGTCACAGTAGAATTTTGATTGCTCCTTGGAAGGCCAAGTCGTTGAGCTGCAGCCTCAGTTATAAGATTCAGTTGAGAACCTTGGTCCAAAAGACATCGCAATGTTATATATGTTCCATCAACGGCTTGTACCTTGACTTGTACTGTAGCCAGTAAAACTTCGTTAAAATCTCCCGAGACGTGGTTAGATTTTCCTTGCGAAGTTGATAAGTTGCTATTATGTAAATTGTTACTAGTGACAGATGTTTGTTCAGTAAAAGTGTCGCGTAGCACATCGTGCAGCGTCGTATGATGAGCGTCATTGCACACTCTGCATCTTTTCCGTGAATTGCATTTATTTCCGTTATGTGAAAACATACAATTCTTGCAAATGTCCAACTGCTCCAGTGACCTCTTTTTTATGTTCGGGGTCATTTCCTGATATGACAATGTAGTAAAATATGGCTAGCTTTGCAAATAGGACAATTTCTATCGGAACTTGTATGATTCACCTTGGGGACATGTTTGTATTTGTTGTATGCGTCCCGTTGGAATGTTGAAGTAGCAAATTCTTTCTTTGAAGAAGTAGGTGTATAGGATTGTTTGTTGTTGTTGTTGTTGGTTGTGGGAATCCTTTTCTTTGTTACAGACTCCAATGCAGTAAACTTGCCTTCTATAAACTCGATAAATTCAAAGAAAACCAGAAGATCTCGTGGACGTGTTCTGGCTTCCATGTAATCGGAAAACGTTTGAGAATCCAGTTTTCCCGACAGGATATGCACCAGAATAGGGTCCCAAGTGGTTGTATCAATTCCCAAATTGCGCATTGCATGTACACTTTCAAGGCTAGTGTCATGTAATCGTTTCAGTTCGTAGGAGGTTTGCTGTTGAATAGAAGGCTGATTCATCAAGTTTTGCATTTGTTTTGTAAATAGCAACTGCAGGTTGTTGTATCGGTGGTTGAGAATCTCCCAGCAAGATTCGTAGTTACTCTCGGATACAGGTAAATGTTGCACCAAACGTTCCGCTTCTCCTTTTAACTTTCCTTTCAGATGTTGCATTTTCTGCCCCTTTGAAAATGTAGGATTGTTATGAATAGCAGTAGTATATAGATCTAAGAATGTAGGCCACTGTGAATAGTTTCCTGAAAAGGTAGGTATTTCTATCTTCGGAGCACTGTCGCGTTGCTGGACAGCGAGGTTGAGTTTGCGATTGAGGTCACGTTTTATTGAATCGTAAGTTTCCTCATATCGTGAATATTCAAGTTCGTAATTTACATCACTACCAACGAGGATGTTATCGAGTTGCCAATGGACATTATCGATCGTCTTCCATCTGAATTCGAGGGTCTTGAGTTTGTCTTCAATGTCCCATTTTTCGCTGATGTTGGCTGTATTCAAGTTGCATATGAAGCGAGAGAAGGCTCTGAAGTTAGTGGCTTGTAGAGTTTTGAGCTCATCAGACTTAGAATAAACTCCAGTGCTCTTGCTAAGCTCAACTGAGCTTCCAGCTGTTTCCTGATCTTGATCACCAGCATATGTCGGCCACGATTGTAACTTCTGTTGTATGTTTATGTATTCAAGTTTAACCTGTTCATATGCTTTGCTGGTATAGTATTCATGAGTCTGGGTTTCAGAATACTGCAGTAAGCCGTGATTCATCTCAAACTCATTCCAGAGAGCTCTGAGATTATCCAATCTAACTTTGATGTATATTGCGCTCTTGCGGTCAGGACCATCTTTTGCAAAATTGATACCAATCTTCCTGATACCTTCAGCAATGATTTGCTGCCGTTTGAGAAGTTCTTGTTGTTTAGAGTCCATTGTTGTTATAGAAATGTTACGGAACACTAACTCTGTTAACTTCAAATAGCTTCCGGATCACTGACTATTAGGCTGTTTCTTGTTATGATGTCACTACGTGTGATATGTGCGCCTTCTCAATTTGCCCGGGGTGATCCGTTTGTGGAAGACGGGTCAAACTGATTCGCTATCGCAAATAGAGACTTCACGTACCTGATAAGGTTTGCAGGGCTGTTGTTCCAGTTGCGCAGCATCCGGCTCGAAGGACCATTAATGTACGAGTGGTTTGCCCGTACACTGAGATGTAGTTGTTGTATGTTGTCACCGAAGACGGGATGTTCACAGAAAATAAAATAACTGGGTTTGTATCCGTTTTCGAAGAGAATGTTTAATGTTGTCTTTTACAAGTAAATGAAAGCAACTATAAGTAGAATTACAGTATGTAGGTTGCGCAGTAAAGGCACGATCGCCTATTCAGCTAAATATCAAGATAGCATAATATGTTAAAAAGTAATACAATTAATATCATGTGGCGATGCTCGTACAACTGTGGTAGGCGTTTATTTCTCCCCGAACCGAACTCTCGCCGAGTTCCAGAACTCCCTAACGGAGCTGGGAGATTTCGTCGTCGCCCTCGGTTCCCTCCCCGCCCTCGTCCTCGGGGACTTCAACGCCAAAAGTCCGGCTTGGGGTTCCCGGTCCACGGACCATGGGCGGGGCAGTATGCTCGAGCACTGGGCCCGTGCGCAGGGCCTGGTGATCGAGAACCGGGTTTTTGTCCCCACGTAAGTGCGGTTTACGGGCGAGTAGGTGGTAGACGTTACGTTCGCCACCCCCAGCCTGTCACCGCGCGTCACCAACTGGCGCGTTGTGGAGGAGGTGGAGACCTATTCCGACCACCGGTATATCCGGTTCGACGTCTCCGCCCAGACCCCAGACGCGCCGATCCGACGAGACCTGAGTGGTCCGCGATGGGCGCTGAAGCAGACGGACCGGGAGCTATTCCTGGAAGCCTCGATCGTGCAGGCCTGGGGGTCACCCCCGGACAGGCCTGCCGACATAAACGACGAGGCGGAGTGGTTCTGGGAGGCCATGTCGGAGATCTGCGACGTGGCCATGCCCCGGGTCCGGCAAGGACGCGCCCGGCGTCAGCTGTACTGGTGGTCGAGCGAGCTAGCAGCGCTGCGCGAAGCATGCGTTGTGGCGCGACGCCGGTACACCAGGTTCCGCAGGCGTCGCACCCGACCTTCGGATGCGGCGACTGTAGAGGCGGAGTTGTACGAGGGCTACAGGGCAGCGAAGGCCGTCCTCCGAGACGAGATCTGGTGGGCCAAGGAACTGGCCCGGGAGGAGATACTGGCGAATCTGGACGGGGATCCATGGGGCCGCCCCTATAAGTGGGTGCGAGAGAAGCTCCGCCCTTGGGCTCCCCCGTTGACGCAGAGTCTCCAACCGCAGTTCTTGGAGGACGTGGTGAGCGCCCTGTTCCCATCGCGAGGGGAGCACGCTCCCCCGGCCATGGCTCCGTCTCCGACGGAACCTGAAGCTGGTGCAAACGCGGACCACAACGACGACGACGTCTACAACGCTCCAGAGGTGATCGAGGTAGACTTGAGAGTGGCGGTACAACGGCTCAAGGCCAAAAATACCGCCCCAGGACCCGACGGCTTGCCAGGGAAAGCGTGGGTCCTGGCCTCGGAGACTCTCGGGCCTCGACTAGGGGGGCTCTTTAGCGCATGCCTGGAGAGGGGCCAGTTTCCACTTCGCTGGAAGACGGGGAATCTGGTCCTGATCCAGAAAGCCGGGTGCCCTGCGGACTCTCCGTCCGCATTCCGGCCCATCGTGCTGCTCGACGAGGCGGGCAAGCTCTTGGAAAGAGTAATTGCAGACCACCTCTTCGGGCACCTGAATCGGGTGGGCCCGGATCTTGCGGAGTGCCAGTTTGGCTTCCTCAGGGGGCGCTTGACGGTGGATGCAGTCATGCGCGTTAGAGCCCTCACGACGGGGGACGCGGTATCCCGGGGCAGGGTCGTCTTGGCGGTGTCTTTGGACATCACCAACACCTTTAACACCCTGCCCTAGAGTTGCATCAGGGATGCACTCCGGTATCACCGGGTGCCGACCTACCTCCGTCGCATAGTCGAGGACTACCTGACGGACAGAGCCGTCATCTACCCCAGTCACCGGGGAGAGTGGAACCGGCGAGAGATGTCGTGCGGTGTCCCACAGGGATCGGTCTTGGGGCCGCCCCTGTGGAACATCGGATACGACTGGGTGCTGCGCGGCGACCTCCCTGACGGCGTCAGCGTAGTATGTTACGCTGATGACACGCTCGTCCTGGCGCAGGGAGAGTCGCACCAGGCGGCGGCCGACCTGGCGACGCAAGCGGTTGCGACAGTCGTTCATAGGATCCGGCAGTTGGGACTGGACGTGGCGCTGCACAAGACCGAGGCCATGTGCTTTCATGGCGGTCGGAACGCGCCACGGTCCGAGTCCCACATAACGGTGGAGAAGGTTCGCATCGGCGTCGGGAGGACGATGAAATACCTGGGACTCGTCCTCGACAGCCGGTGGAACTTCAGGGAGCACTTCCTGAGTTTGGCCCCAAAGCTGAACCGGGCAGCTGCCGCCTTCGGGCGACTCCTGCCTAATCTCAGCGGGCCAAACGCCTCCTGCCGAAGGCTGTACGCCGGCGGCATGCGGTCCATTGCCCTCTACGGGTCCCCAGTGTGGGCCCTGTGCATCCGGACGCGACCACTAAAGTTGGTCGCATGCCAGAGGGTCATGGCTATCCGAATAATCCGGGGATACCGCACAATCGCCGGCTTATCGGCCAACCTCCTTGCCGGATTGCTGCCCTGGGATCTGGAGGCGACTGCCCTCCAGCGCGTCTATAAATGGCGCGTGGAGGCGCAGCACCGGGGCGTATCCCCGCTGCCTCGAGAAGTCGAGGCGCGGCGGGAAGAGCTCCGGCGCGATCTCAGGGCAGTATGGAGGGAACGACTGTCACAACCGACGGCCGGGCACGCCGCAATTGCGGCGGTAAGACCCCTCTTTGAGGAGTGGCTAGATCGGCGTCACGGCGTCCTGACCTACCGCATGACGCAGGTCCTCACCGGACACGGAAGTTTCGGGAGGTACCTGTGTCTGATGGGAAAGGAGGAAACGCCTGGGTGTCACCACTGCGAGGGTCGCCCTGAGGACACCGTAGAGCACACGGTGCAAGACTGCCCCGCTTGGGCAGAGCACCGACGTGTCCTCACGGCAGCGATAGGCGGAGACCTCTCGCGCCCGGCATTAGTCGAGGCCATGCTGCGGGGCGAGAGGGAGTGGGAAGCGTTCGCCTCCTTCTGCGATGCAGTCATGCTTCCGAAGGAGGAGGCGGGCCGCATGAGGGAGAGGATGGCGTCCTCCCTCCAGCCCAGCCGCAGTGGTAGACGCCCACGGCGTCGGACGTCGGCCGACGATCTCCGGCCACCGTAGGCGCGGGCATGCGGACAGCGAGTAAAGGGCAACTCGCTGTCCGACCATGGACCATGCCCGGGTTGACGGCGCGTCGTGTTCCACGCGCGCCTCATAGAGCGTCAGCAACATGACGAGGCCCCCTCTGCAGAGGGCCGAAGCCCGCCGGGGTCGTGGGACTCATCCCGTTACCGTGGCCCCGGTATGTAAAGGGTTATTGAAGGAACACCGTGGATTTTAGTCAGTAAAAGTCTGACAGTCCCTCCCACCCTGCCCGGAGTGGGAGGACTTATTTGATAATTTTACCACATTAAAAAAAAAAAGATACTTACAATTACAAAAAAAGTTTGAAGGTTGTTTTTACCCGACTGAAAAGGAAGGGTTGTGTATTTCGCGCGTATCTTGTATGTATGTATGTATATACACACATCAAAAGTGTCTAGGGATCAACATATATTTTTGCAATAACTTTTCTCCTGATTGATATTAATTAAAATTTTCTTTAAGGATTCATCAAATAAAGTGTTTTCGTTTGTCACAGTAACGATAAACCAAGTCACCTTTGCATTAATAAAGAAATTTGACATTTTCCTAATAAAGGGATTTTTGACATTTGAACCACTAACATTAAAGTTCGAAAAAAAGACTGAAATAACAGTTTTCTTTAAAATTTTATTGGGTAACTTAAACAATTAATAATCCGTGTTTCTACCGCGAACACTAACAACACAAGAACATCGGTTTGGCATACTCAAAATGAGTTCATCCAAATCACGCTGTGGAATGGCCGCCCATGTTCGTTGCAACAACAAAAAAAGGTCTTCTTGCGACTGGATACCCTCCATATTCGGCAGAGCTCTTCTCTGTAGCATATCTCATGCATGCTCAATCGGGTTCAAGTCTGGCGACTGAGCAGGCCAGAGCAGGACATTGATGTTAGCTGCGGCGAGAGTCTGTCTTACAACTCTTGCGGTGTGCGGTCGTGCATTATCATGCATTAACTGAAATAAGGGACCGATTTGCACTTGTAGAGGAACGATGACGTCAGATACAATCGTCTCAGCATAAATTTGAGCGTTGAGGTTGCCTCTGATCCAAATCAACTCAGTTCTTCCGCCGATCCAAATACCCGCCCATACCATGATGGTTCCACCACTATAAGGATGGACTTCCTGGCAGGATTTTAATCGCTGTTGGCGTCCAGGGGTTCTCCAGTGTCGTATACGTCTTGTATCCGGTCTCATACCAAAACGAGACTCATCAGAAAAGCACACGAAACGCCATTGTTCTTCTGCCCAATTTCTGTGTTCAAGAGCCCATTGATATCGAATCCTACGATTGTGCATTGCTATAGGTGGTACCCGTAGCGGTCTTCGGGAATGAAGGTTCACTTCATGCAAGCAGTTTCTGACTGTTTGGTCGCTAATTAAGTTCCCTGAAGAGTGATGAAGCCTCACGGCTAACATCATGGCGGTTATTGTTGGAGCTCTTCGAGTTAAGATTTGAATGTATCGGTCTTGTCTCCGTGTGGTGCAGCGATACCGTCCTCCATGGCGCTCAGCCACGGTACCAGTGCTTCGGTAACGTGTCCAAAGTCGACTGATAACACTCTGACTTGTATTCAGAGCTAAAGCCACAGTACGTTGCCGGGAACCAGCTTCTATCATTCCCACGGCTCTGAGCATTTCTTCCCTGCTTAAATGACGTCGCCGCTCCATAATAACGTTGGTTTTAATCAGTAGTAGGGAAACAGTAGCACTAATAATGTCTTCAATGCGTTGTATGTTTTTATAGGGAAAATATTGACAGCTGATTTTCATCTTTTACTCGAATTTGATTAACAGTTCCTGTTTCAAATTATGAAATGCACCAAAAAGGATCCATATAAATTTATAAAATCATAAATTTATTACAAAGCCACATCTCAATCTCAAGAAATCCGCATAAAAATGCTTGATCCCTAGACACTTTTGATGTGTGTATGTATGTATGTAATATTCTTTATTACCTCATATCTCTAGAACCGCTGAACGGATTCACACAATTGAGGTATCGTTAGATTTGTCTTAACAGCCCGAGTGTCTTTAGATAGGTGACATTAAAAAAAATAAACATGGCGGCTGTGCAAAGCCATTATACAAGGTGAAAAAAAAATTTTTTTTTTTTTAAATACTGCAATATGGGTATCGAATTAAAGGGCTTAACACAAGAAATTCAAAAAGGTGTATCATGTTTATCATTTGTGTAATACTAGCAAAATAGCAGTCGCAGGCAAGAGCAGTCGGGTTTTTTAGATTTTTTAAATAACGTTTTTTGCTGAATGTTTTCGACGCCGACGACCGACGACGCACTATGGGCCAGAACCGTGCGTACCGTCTCAAAAGTAGGTTTTCGTAATATTGAATATTTTGTTAATGCAAATGTCTAACTGAATGTTCAATGCATATTATATAGCTGTTAAAATATACTATTTCTCATTTTTACTATTAGACTAAGGCTTGCAAATTGACGCTTAAAATTATGTCAATTATGTAGAACACAATTTCACCAGTTCACATGGTCATATTTTCATTATTTTAATAGCAAATTTGGAAGTGTGATATATAGTTAGAATGGTTATGATTATGAAGTACTCTATTTAAAAATAATTTAGTTGGACCATTATGTTAAAACTGGGGATGTTCAGGACTACAATAGGCCAGTGCAACGATACTGGTGTGTCCGAACTTGTCCACGGTACATGGAGCCAAACCGTTGCTGGTAATAATCTACAGGCTCTTCGGCCGACAAGCAATATATACAAATAACACTTACCTGAGCTGTAGACGGCAACCAGGATCTGTTTGATCACGTCCAAGGTGTTTGTGTGTATAAGTATGAGTGAGTAATTGAAAGTGTGATGTAAGTCAAGTGTTCTGAACGGTCACAAGGCGCCGATCTCCAGATGGCGCGGTTCAGACAGCATCACAGCCCAACTTATTTCCAACAACTCCGCGTGCCATGCGGTGGCAACCAACCGGCGATAAATCCCAAAATATCCCAGGTTTTTCATCAAATGGGGATTACAAATCCCAATTAATCGTTACTCGAGACCCAATTATCGGTTTCAACACGCGATTGCACACGATATTTCTATTACAATCAAATCAAAGTCCCAAGGGCGGACATTTACCAACAACGGAACCAAAGTCTATCTGTCAAGTGAAAAAGTCAAAGAGCATAGAATAATGTTGCCAACCAAAAGGGTGCGTTTCATTTCACGTTGGACTAAACATCTACCCCCCCCGGACGGGCCTACCCGTCCGCTAATCAATTGGAAGTCTTGACCAGGTTGCGAATTCAACACAGCTTCAATGCGGCCAAATACCGTAGCTAGTTCCACAAAGGTGAGAACGGTGTCTCCCAACAATCTCCGCCAGCGTCCCTTTGCCGCTTTCACCGCGGCCTCAAAAATACCCCCCCAATGGGGGGCAGGCTGGCGGGTCAAACAACCAAGTGACCCCTCGGCGGGCCAAACTATTACCAATGTCAACATGGTTCTCATTAAGGAAGGCGTATACCTCCTTCAAATAGTTACTTGTACCCTTGTAATTCGTACCGCAATCAGACCTAATCAAAGAAGGTAACCCACGGCGAGACACAAATCTTTCCAAAGTCCCCTCAAAGGCCTCTGTCGAGAGGGAGGTTACCAGCTCCAAGTGTACTGCCTTGGTTGACAGGCAGACAAAAACACACAATAAGCCTTAACAATCTTACTATTACAAGGGGTGGACGTCTTAATCAAAAGGGACCAGCAAAGTCCGTTCCGACGCCAGCAAAGGGCCTCGCCTCATTGACGCGATCAGCCGACAAAATCCAAAATTCTCGCTGCAGAATGGCCAACAGTGTATTGCAACCGGCATGCGAGTTCTTAACGTGACGATCAGTCACCAACAATTAAACCAAGTGGCCCTCCTTGGGCAACAAAAGGGGGTGACGGGCCCCATAAGGAAGGCCAGAGAGCCTCAACCGTCCTCCAACACGCAAAGACCCGTCTTATCCAAGAAGGGATTCAACTTACCAACGGCTCCCGACAACCTGACCCTACCAGACTTCAAGACCTCGATCTCCTTCTCAAAGTGTGCAGCCTGCACAGAGCGGACCCAAAGGAGGAGTGACTCCTGTCACTCTTGAGGAGAGAGAACTGGTGACAGGCGCTTGTCCCCTGGACTCCTAGAATTATGGCCAAAACGCCTGATCCACGAGGTAACGTTCAACAATTTGTCGAGAGAGCTGTATCGATTCAACAAAAAATCAAGATCAAACGGAGGGTACTTTGTCCCAACAGCGAACACCTTAAGTCCGGGCAAAGGATCCGACATCAAGACTGGCGTTCGAGGCCAATCGCCCCCGGGGCGAGTCAGCCAGTCCGGTCCCCACCAGAAGGGGTGAGCAATCAAGTGAGGGGCCATGCACCCGCGTGAGGCTACGTCGCCCGGGTTCAGGTCACCAGGCACGTGCCTCCAAATCAAAGTCGTTTCAGAACCTTGAATCTACAACACTCGGTTCACAACAAGGACCTCCAAAGAGTGGACGGACGTCTTCAACCAACACAAAACAATTTGACTGTCCGTCCAGGCGCAAGAAGCCCGAATGTCAACAGTTCCACCCAAAGTGCGCGCAACGTGGCTTAAGAGACGCACAAGAAGCACCGCAGGAAGAGCAGATACAAGTTGGAGCCAGTCTTCCAACAGTGTTTCCCGAAGTGGCTCGTCCCAACCAAGTTCAGTTATAACAAGGGCAGGAGCACCAATTTTAGGGTAAGGACAACTCACAAGGGTGATTTCAAACCAGGTCCTTCCCTCAACAGTGGTGACAGCCATTTCGCCAATTCCCAAATCTTTCCTGAAAAGTCGTTCACCTTCAGGCCAACCTGTCCCGCTAACCAAGACGTCACAAGGCAAACCTGGGCTCCCGTGTCCAAAATGGCACAGACCACAATCGAGTCACCCAAGGGTCCCCAGACCTTGACCGAGGCCGTTGGCAACAAAATCGTCATGATCGGGGGGGTCCTTTAGCGGGGCAGGCGTCAATATCTTAGCGATGCCTGGGCGGCGACCGATCGCCGCATCCAGGCTGCCTTCGTTCACGACGAGGCCAACAATCAAAATATTCGTCCGCGCGGTGTCCCGAGCCGCTCGCCATCACTGGAGGGGCATATGCCACCGGATGCCAGAATGGCGGAGGGTGCAACTCTAACCGGGGACGTTCCGCCAACGGAGGGGAAAGGCAGCGGCGCTGACCCGGCCACTGCTGCCTAGCAGCCAATGCGCGTTCTCCCTGACGAGGGGAGACCAAATGGCGCTCGCGGGGCTCCCGTTCATCTTGCGCGGGGGGTGGAGAGCGGCGTACAGAATTGCGGGTCTCAGCCCGGTGCTCGTCTCCAGGGTACCCCCCCCTGCGCGAACCCCCCTCAGAAGCTGGTCTGCTGGAGCGCTTCGCGTTGGCGCACAAAATCTCCAAGTGGGACCTTTCACAAATTCTACACGGGCGGGGGTCGGGGCAGTCCCGATGGAAGTGGGCCCCCAAGCACGAGAAGCACAAACGGCGTTCGTTGACAATGCGGCGGTGGGCACTTACGTGCAAATTCAAAAAAGCCGGGCAACGCGCCATGACATGCCCCGTGGCCTTACAAAAGTCGCAATGATGATGACTCCGTGCGCCAGCAAAACGGGGGGCGGGGCGATAATCAACAGGCCCCCTAGCCCGAGGACTCCGGGCGCCAGCAAAACGGGGGGCGGGGCGAACATCAACAGGCCCCCTAGCCCGAGGACTCCGGGCGCCAGCAAAACGGGGGGTGGGGTGAACATCAACAGGCCCCCGAGCCCTAGTCCGTCCCTGGTCTCTAGGCCGAGAAGGTAGTGGGGGTGACCCCGTGGCGCCACGAGTGTTATCCGAAAACCGACACTCGTCTTCCAAAAATTTGAGGAGGTCGTCAAAGGGGGGAAGATGGGTGGCACTATCCCCACCATACTCCTGCTCAAAACGTGACCTCAACTCCGCGGGGAGCAACTGCAGCACTATGTGCACCAACAAGTAGGACCAATGTTCTATCGGTAACTCCAAGCGTCTCAAAGCGTTGGTCGCTGAGACCAACGGGTTCAGCAAGTCAGTGCGCAACGTCGACTTGCTGACAATGGCCGGTAGCTCCAAAATCTGGTCGATGTGCACATCAGCCAGGCAGCGCTTGTTCTGATACCGTCGGGAGAGAAGCTCCAGAGCGGTCGGGTAGGAGGAATCCGTCACCGGCAAGTGCTGCACCAAGGCTCTGGCTTCGCCCTCCAGGACAGACAATAAATAGGCCAGCTTCTGGGCAGGTCCGAGGTCCGAGCGTGCATCGACAAGACTCTCAAAGAGATTTAGGAAGCCCAGCCAGTGGTCCAAGCGACCGTCAAAATGTGGCAGCTCCAGGGTGGGCAGCCTATTCAATAGTCCAGGGCCTGCAACAACGGGGGTCTGCGGCTTGGCCGCATCAGGCACCCGACTCTTCAAAATTTCCCGCGCTCGTAGACATATGACATCCCCCAGGTGGACAATCTGGTCATAGTCACCCAAAATCTTATCGCGGGCTGTCTGATCCATCACCCCCAAATCCACGTCCATGATGTACTCGTTGAAGCGTGTGAGCGCAGCATCAGCTGACTTGATCCTCTCAATCACTTGCCCATACCGAGCAAGGGTGAGCTCTTCAAAATCTACACGCTCAACCGTTGCAGCTGCCGATGTGAACCATCTCAACTGTGAGGTCAATCCGGCAGCAGCCTCCCTGACTGCCCTTAATGAGGCCATTGCAACAATCAAATATTAATACAAATCAGTTAAAATTCACTAAACATACAAAGAATGACTTGTTAGCCGACCAAATAATCTCACCAAAATAAAACTTAAATTCAATTATTTCAAGTCCAAATCCGACCCTGTACTTATTCCAAGTATGAATCTAGCTTGGTACAGATGGCTAGTTACAAAATAAATAACAATTGAATGTATAATACAATAAACACCAATAAACACAACAATTGAAGTATAATATTGCTACGGACAATCTCTAACAACAATCCAATAAACAAATAAATGCAATAAGTCAATCCACACCATTCAATTCTTGTTATGTTAACAAATGTGTGATTATTATTTAGATAACCTTTTAAATTCAGATCAGTGACATTCAATTATTAATTGCAACAAATATACCAAACAACTTTACAACAAATATACCAAATTATACCAAAATACAACCAATAATTCCTAATTTCACAAACAAATCTTACTTGTCAATGCAATACAAGGGACTAGCACTACAAATTACAGTACAAACTACAAGTGCTATTTGAGCCCAGCTGACAAAGCAATATTCAAACTTATTAAGTCATTTACAACAATATTCAAAACTTCCAATGTACTATGTGGATTTTATATTATAAAAGACACGCTCTGCTTACCAAAAATGTTCAGGACTACAATAGGCCAGTGCAACGATACTTGTGTGTCCGAACTTGTCCACGGTACGTGGAGCCTAACCGTTGCTGGTAATAATCTACAGGCTCTTCGGCCGACAAGCAATATATACAAATAACACTTACCTGAGCTGTAGACGGCAACCAGGATCTGTTTGATCACGTCCAAGGTGTTTGTGTGTATAAGTATGAGTGAGTAATTGAAAGTGTGATGTAAGTCAAGTGTTCTGAACGGCCACAAGGCGCCGATCTCCAGATGGCGCGGTTCAGACAGCATCACAGCCCAACTTATTTCCAACAACTCCGCGTGCCATGCGGTGGCAACCAACCGGCGATAAATCCCAAAATATCCCAGGTTTTTCATCAAATGGGGATTACCAATTCCAATTAATCGTTACTCGAGACCCAATTATCGGTTTCAACACGCGATTGCACACGATATTTCTATTACAATCAAATCAAAGTCCCAAAGGCGGACATTTACCAACAACGGAACCAAAGTCTATCTGTCAAGTGAAAAAGTCAAAGAGCATAGAATAATGTTGCCAACCAAAAGGGTGCGTTTCATTTCACGTTGGACTAAACAGGGGAGGTATAGAATTTTTCTTTCAAGACCTAATATTCTATTCTTATTAGAAACTTTAAATAGACTTTTGACAATTAGCAATGTCTGCCCATGTCGTAATTTTGATAGCATCACATAGAACATCCTAATAAAGAAGTCAGGGCAAAAAAAAAATTGCCAGAATCGGCCCCCCCTGAAATAAAACGAATAATGCCTGATGGGGGGAAAAATACAAAATATACCAAAAATTATTTTAGTTGTAATTGATGAGATTTTTGGATATTTAGATTACTTTTGATCTTTTTTTCTTAAATAATATTATCTATTTACTTAATCTTTAGGAGAAGTGGGAGTATTGGGTAATGTATTAATTTTTTTTATTGTTCAGTCAGATGTGGTTTATGTTTTGTTATCACTGTGTGAATTACATGTTTATCAGGTAGTTTATATATTTCTCTATCGTGGTGAAGGAAAAAGGAGGAAATGGTAGTTAAAGTTGTGATTGTACATTACCTATATCAGTACTACTAACCACCTTCATAGATCACTATCTATTAAAAAATATTATTATCTAGTGTCATTATCACGTTCCTAACCACTGTTAGGAACGTGATAATGACACTAGATAATAATATTTTTTCACACAAAATTTCAGTACCTATAAAAGTTATTGATTTACGTTGTCATTTACCAGTACTTTAGTGTGCTTTGACAAAATATAGTCTTCACCAACCTCAGGAAAAAATTTGTACTTAGAAGTAAAAACAAAATGAGTGAATTTGTTGTGCCTCGATGAGTATTATGCGAATTTTTCATTGATCATGGAACAAAATCAGAAGATATTCAAAAATACTTAGGACACCACCATTTGTCGTCTGAAAAAAGTGAATTAGTTATAAAACGTATTCAAAAATGGCTTATAACAGCATTTAACGATCAGTGGACCAAATCTAACCGAACTAAAGAACGTTTCTTTGATAAAAATACATTGTGGTTCGACGGTGAATTTAAAGTACAATTCGAAGAAGCACCGCTGGATATTACACCTACAACATCTGGAGAACGTGGACGCCCGCTAAAGTCTTATGAAGATCTATCAGAGAATTCGAAAAAAGTAAGAATATGGAGTTGGTACAAAAATATGGACTCGAATATATACATAATGCATACGTTCAAAGATTGCGGTCTGACGGAGAACTCGAAGAAGCTACTGTTGTTTCAATGATGTGGAGTTGTGATAGAAATGAAAAAAGGATTATAAGGGAAAATTGTTGCATGAAAATCGCAATGCAACAGATTTCACGGTCGATGAAGCAGGTAATTTAAATAAGTCACGACCTATTTCTAACTATGGTGGATGGAAAAGTTACACAAATTCTAACTGACACAAGTTCTGGAGCTGTATGTACAGTGTATGGGGCTAAACCAAGTGAAATGAATAATTTGGAGAAGATTAAATCAAAGCCAGATAATATAAAAGCTTACGAATACGGTTTGTCTACGTTACACGCGTGGATCAGGTGCATGGAGTTAATTTTACATATTTCATATAACCTTTCAGAAAACCATCAGTCACTATTTCCAAGGAATTGTTAGACGAAACTAAGAACCTCTTAGCTATTTAAATAGAAGTAATTACGTACATTAATTGTAAAATATATTTTTGGAGTGGATAATTATATCATATTTGTTATTTTTTAAAATTTAAGATTTATGTGTACTTAATATAAAATAAAATAGGTTTCACATCATAAAACTGTAAAATTATAATTCAATAAGTTAAAAAAACTATGGTTTAATATTAAAAAATACATTTTGATTTTTGTTATATTTTTTTTAATATTATTAATTAAACATTTGACAATAAATGTATCATTATTGGATTGTATATACTCTGGAGATACTACGTGCCAAATTTCAGCTATTTACTTCAATCAACAAAAAAGTTACAGATTTTTGAGACGGTACGCACGGTTCTGTCCCATACTGCGACGGTACAAACGCTGCATTTTGCACGCTCGCATGCAAGTCCTAGACACGTGGAGGAGTGGAGATAAGACGATTATCTCATATTTCGGTATATAAGAATAAACTTGTTTTTATCTTATAATTTTGAACCTTATTAAATAAATAAATAAAATAAATCTGAACAAATATGTAATCCTAAGTCTACGTGTGTAGAACTTATTACAAATTCCAATACACTGATACCAGAGACCGAATTTTCCAAATTAAGAAGAAGGAATAGAATTATCGTGCTATTGGCAAGTGACGGAAAATTATTGACCCTCGTAGTGCTGTGACACGTTTGTTATGATTGGTATTCAAGAAATATATGAAACCAATAATTTGGTATCAATTCTTTGAGTTAATTATTTTGTGCTGAAACTGTGCATAGAGACTTCATACCAGATGTTGTCTTCAGCCCTTTTGGATAGATATGGGGTTTCCGTTACATGTTGTATACGCGTGTGCTACAGACATGATAAATAAAATTTAATATATTATAGTTGAGTTTGTACAATATACATGAGACATATGGTTGTAATGTATAAACTATGTGATCAGGACTACAATTGGCCAGTGCAACGATACTGGTGTCTGAACTGTCCACGGTACGTGGAGCTATAAACGTTGCTTACAATCAACAATAAACAAAAGGCCTATAGCCTCTGAGGCTTTATGAATACATTATTACCACTAACCTTCTGTGCTGGGTTCACCAAGCTTCGACCTTCCAAGGTCACGCCCCAAGTGTGGTATGTATGTAAATATGAGGTGAGTAAATGAAAGTGTGATGCAAGTCAAGTTTGTGGACGTTCACAAGGCGCCAGTCTCCAGATGGCGCGGTTCCAACAACATCACAGCCTAACTCGTTTCCAGCAAGCGCGTGCTACGCGGATGAGGCAATAAGGCGATGTGTTCCGAGAAATATCCCTGGATTCTCGTCAATCAGGGATTACAAAGTTCAATTAAACACTGTGGTAGCTATTTATCACTACTTTTTTCCAACTCGAGCGCGTGCCACGCGGATGGCCACAACCGGCGTTAGATCCAAAAATATCCCGGGGTTTTCGTCAAATGGAGATTACAATTTCAAACAATTGATAATCGCGACCCAATTATCGGTTGCAACAGGCGATTCCAAACGATATTTTACCAATTATAATTAACTCAACAGGGTCCCATGACCGACATTTTCAACGGGGAAGCAAAGTCTATCTGTCAAGTCAGAATAATGTCAAGATCAAATTTCTTTATGTCAAAAGAGTACGTTCGGAAACGATCGGTACTAAACACTATGTATTATTCTAAAGAAAATGTAATTAATTAATAATATATAGTTACTAAACAGTTAAAACTAATGTAAGTTTGCATTATATTATAATACGACTTAGTTATAATATAGTAAGTATTGAGTTTGTACAATATGCATTAGACATACCTAATGGTTTTAATGTATAAAATACTAGCTTCTGCCCGCGACTTCGTTCACGTGAGAGGGTTTTCCCGCGTAAATCCCGATCCCTTAGGAATTTCGGGATAATAACATCTTATGTCCGTCTCCTGGTTCTAAGCTACTTCCCTACTAATTTTCAGCCAAATCGGTTCATTCGTTCTTGAGTTATAAATAGTGTAACTAACACGACTTTCTTTTATATATACAACGTGTAATTTAAAGGATATATACATACCAAGTGCATGGCTTCTTTGGATGATAACAAACGATATGGCAAGGGTTTTGTAATCCTAAGTCTACGTGTGTAGAACTTATTACAAATTCCAATACACTGATACCAGAGACCGAATTTTTCAAATTAAGAAGGACGAAAAGAATTATCGTGTTATTGGCAAGTAATGAGGAAAGTTATTGACCCTCGTAGTGCTGTGACACGTTTGTTATGATTGGTGTGCAGGATCAGGTTTGTTCCTCGTAAATGAAGTGACTTGCGTAAAGTTTTCAATTCGTATAATAAAATTCGTATTTACAGTGGTTTGTACTTGGTGGTTGGCAGTTGAAAAATAAGGGAAGAATGAATACATTACAAGTGGTTTAATAGGCTTGAGTGAAGGAGAATGTGAGACCGAAGGAACGACTGAATGCGAGGCGATTGCAGGAACGACCGGGTTCGGTTTGATGGTCGGTAGTCTTCTTCTCTTGGTCGCTAGATGGCGCCCTGTACCACGTCTGATCGTGCGTTGCTGCGTCGTCGTGATGAGAGATGGCGTGAACATGCCCCCGGCCTTGAAAGCCCTGCTTTCGAAATGATTCTGAGTATGGAGTCAAGCGTCGTCGCTCACCGATTGCGGTGGCAGCGGGCAAATCTTGGAAAAGGCTCGTCTTATTGTTCCAGTACTGGTGTGTATGTCCGTTACTTGAGCCACGCCGCCTTTTCCGGGAAATATACGTAGAATACGACCTAACCGCCACTTTAACGGCGGTAGGTTATCATCCTTTATGAAGACAAGGCTGCCCAGTGTGATGTCTTCCTGCCTAGTCTTCCACTTGGTTCGCAGTTGCAGCTCCGACACGTATTCTGTGGACCAGCGTCGCCATAAGTGCTGCCGCAGTTGTTCGACTCGTTCGTAGCGTGTCAACCTCGAAGCCGGCTTATCTGTGATGTCTTCAGAAGGTGGTGCTGTCAACAGTCGGCCAATTAGGAAATGGGAGGGGGTTAGAGGAGTAAGGTCGGAAGGATCTGAGGAAAGAGGTGAAATTGGACGGGAATTTAGGACGGCTTCGATTTGTGTCAAAGCTGTGTAAAATTCTTCGTAAGTTAATCGCGCGTTACCCACTATGCGCCTCAGGTGATACTTGCACGAGCGTACCCCGCTCTCCCATAGACCGCCAAAATGTGGAGAATAAGGAGGAATGAATCGAAATTCAATGTTATTATCTGAAGCATAATTAATAATAGTCTCTGATTCTTTGGCTAAAAATAAAGGAAATTCTTTCTCTGCACCTACGAAATTCTTGCCATTATCCGAAAAAATGACGCAAGGTTTACTTCGCCTACTAATAAAACGTTTTAATGCTAGAATAATCATTTGAAGAGAGACTTGTAACAAGCTCCAAGTGCATAGCTCGCGTCGTGAAGCATATAAATAACCATATGTAAGCTTTAGTCAATCTTGAACCTCTGCCTTTTCTAGTTAATATAAACACTGGCCCCGCATAATCAACACCTGTTCGCATAAACGGGAAGCCAGGCTCCAAGCGCTCAGGCAGTAAGCTACCCATGATAGGTGCTAGTGTCTTACCTCGAATACGTGTACACTTCACGCACTCATGCACTATTTTTCTAGCTAAGTTTCTACCGTTCAATGGCCACCAACATTCACGCACCGTAGCTAAAAGAAGTTGAGGACCGGCATGGAATAATCGTATATGTTCATATCTAAATAAACAAATAGTGAAAGGATGTTTACTGCACAATAAAACCGGGTGTTTCTTTATCGTAAGCAAAACTAGGCGAGTTAAATTATCTTCCACCAACCCGAATTAATTTGTGTTCATCCATAAAAACACTAAGACTAGAAACTTTATTATATTACTTACAAGTTCGTTTAATAGGAATATTGCTTACTAAATTTTTGTAAACATCTGGAAATGATTTTATTTGTACCAACCTAATTAGCATTCTTTGTGCAGCATTCAGTTCGCTTACTGATAAAGAACCGGTTTGCCGGCTGTCTTTAACAGTCGACTTGATGCGTGTGTTATCTATAAATCTAAGTATGTACGCTCCTATTCGTTTAAGCTTATTAAATGAAGAATATTTCTCAAAGTTTATTAAATCTTCGCATTGTACCGAAGGTAAACACGTTTGTTTACATTTTAAATCTGGTAAGTTACAAACATCTGAATTATCGCATTTAATTTGATCGAAATAATGTAAACTGTTATGTAAATAAGACGGACCGTGCCACCATAAATCACAATCCTTTAATAAGTCTAAACTATAACCTCTCGACAATAGATCAGCTGGGTTATCCTTGCTACTTACGTGTAACCACATCGAGTCGCCCGTGAGGTCATTGATCTCGGTCACTCGATTTTGTACAAATATTTTAAGTAAATGTGGTGACGTTTTAATCCAACCCATGACTATTGTAGAATCCGTCCAGAAATATATTTTACTAAACTGTAACCTAAGAGATTCAACGATTTTCTTATATAATTTAGCTCCTATTAAGGCACCACAAAGTTCTAAACGAGGAATACTTATAGCCTTTAAAGGTGCGACTTTACTTTTGGCACATAACAAACGCACGCTTACGTCAGAGCTATCACTATAAGTACGTAAATAAGCACACGCGCCGTATGCGTCTTGAGACGCGTCGGTAAATATATGAAGTTCTGTATATTGACTGTGATCACCCTTAACGTGACGAGGAATGCGAATGTCTTTTAAAGTTCTTAACGTGAAAATGAAACGTTCCCAAACTCTAACAATGTCCGTAGAAACAGGAGTATCCCAGTCAATTTTACTTAACCATAATTTTTGTAAAATCGTTTTTGAAATTATGACAGCAGGAGAAAGAAGGCCTAATGGGTCATATATTTGTGATATAACTGATAACATTACCCGTTTAGTTAATTTAGACTCGTTATCATAGTTATCAATATTCGTAACAAAATGCAGCTCATCACTAGTGTTGTGCCAACCCAATCTGAGTGTTTTGGTTTGCGCATGCTCGCCTATAAAATGTTTTGTGGATTTATCTTGAGATACGTCTAAATTAAATGTCCACTTGCGCAAAGGAAAACACCCTGACTGTAGTACATCTGAAGTTTTCTGGCAAACTCGAATTAAATTATCTAAATCATCATCACCAGTGATAAGATCGTCTACGAAAATGTCTTGAGTGATGACGCGAGCGATGACGTCATCATCACACTCTAACGCTAACTGTCTGATACATCTCATACTTAAATATGGAGCTGACGCAGTTCCATAAGTAACCGTATTAAGTTGGTAGGTATCTAATGGATCCGAAGGATTATCGCGCCACAATATCAACTGTAAAGACCTTTGATCAGACTGGAGAAGAACCTGACGAAACATTTTCTCCACGTCTGCACAAGCTACATATTTATACTGTCTGAATCGTAACAAAATAGAAAAAATATCATTTTGTAACGCGGGTCCCGGAAACTGGATATCATTTAATGATTTATTCGAGCTAGTGACAGCACTAGCGTCGAACACTACGCGTAATTTTGTAGTCGTACTAGACTCCCTAATGACTCCGTGGTGTGGAAGATAATAGTTAGGTTGACTACAAGTATCTAACTTCGACATGTGACCTAAGTCATTGTATTCTCGCATAAAGTTAGTATACATACGTTTAAATTCTGGTAGGCGTTCAAGTTTACGTTCCAAGGTTAAAAATCGTTTCTTCGCCAGCGTATAAGAATCACCCAGTGCGTCTGGTGCCTCTCTTAGCGGTATACGAACTGAAAATCTACCATTTTCTTCGCGTTTAGTCGTATTATAAAATAATTCCTCACACATACGTTCATCATCTGTGAGAATTACACATGGTGATGAAGGAATATTTTCAATTTTCTAGAATAACCGGAGTTGTTTATCTATGCCCTGACTGAAGTTACAATGAACGCGAGTAGGTTTTGGGTTCCTAATAAACACAGGACCGGACAATAACCATCCTAATTTAGAATTTTGTAAGAATGGTCCGCTAGGTAAACGTATTTTATCGGTTTCTAAAAGATCCCAAAATCTATCTGCACCTATCAGCAAATCAATATCCGAACTAACGTTAAACGTAGGATCTGCTAATTGTAGAAAATCAGGAATACGTATAAGATCAGCTTCTATGTTTATCGTAGGCAAACTGGTTGTTATGCATGGCAAGACAATACATCGAAACTTGGTATAATAATCGTTTACTTTTGATCGAATTGAAATATCGCATGAATGGCATGACTGTGTGACAGATTGCCCCACACCCGAGATTTGAACTGTGGACTGTATATAAGACGCATTTATTTGTTTAGACAATTTCTCCGTAACAAAACAGTTCTGGCTTCCGTTATCTAAAAGCGCACGAGCTGTATGGAAAACATTGTTATTATCCGCTAGTTCTATTAAAGCCGTAGAAAGTAAAACCGTATTTATTAATTTAAAATCACTAGTTGTTTTATCGCATACAACAGTGTTATTCGTATGATTAGGTAAAGAATGCATCGCAGTCGTCGTAGTGTGGGTAACGTTCGCCTCTCCGCGCGACGCACTACCCACACATGCACTGTTAATAACGCTTTGATTATTGGAATTTTCTAGATGTAACAAACTGTTATGTTTGCGCTGACATTGTTTGCATGGTCCGAAAATACAATCGTTTATCGTATGACCTGCTCGCAGGCAATTCCCACACAACTTCTTATCAGTAACAACTTTCATTCTATCCGCAATAGATATATTAAGGAATGTTATGCACGTATATAACGCATGACCTTGATCGCACAAAACACAATTAGGTAAACCCTTTTTATTATTACGATAGTTGCTACGAGTAGTTTTGATAGATGAATAACTATGCACGCGGTTTGAACTTCGTTTGTCACTAGTATGTTGATGCTTATCACTTTGAGGCAATTCCTTTGACTTAACGTGGTTTGAGCTGATCATTTCTAACGTATCTGCGCGGTTTCTGAGAAATGATATTAAGTCGTTTAATTTGACCTTATCGCGTGACCCTAAAAACATAGTTCCTATGTTGTTCTCCCACTCTCGTTCCGTGGAGGGATCAAGCTTATTGACGACTAAATAAATAACAAATGTGTCCCAATTGTCTGTGGGTTCATCGAGTGACGTCAGAGCGCGCAAATTACGTAGAACGGTATCAATTAGCTTTCGAATTAGAGACGGTGATTCCTGTTTTAACGACGGAATACTATATAACGCTTTGACGTGATTGTTTACTAGCAGCCTATCATTATGATAGCGATTTTCTAATAACTCCCATGCGTGAATGTAATTGGCAGGAGTGAACTCTAAAGCACTTATCACCTGTAATGCACTTCCATGCAGAGCCGACCGTAAATAATGGAACTTTTGTATTTCATCTATATCGGAACGGTTATGGATCATAGTGAGGTATGAATGTTTGAATTCCAACCAGTGATCATATTCACCTTCAAAGGCAGGTAGTTTTATATCCGGTAATTTAATATTAACAGGTTGTCGGTCTCCGAGCCAAGCTGATGAAACAGAGAGCTCGTTACAAGCCTCCGCGTTGTGAATAAGACAATTCGCACTGGCCATAGCCGTAAAATATAAAGAATCCAACGCTTCAACATATTCTGAATTCGCGGGTAGTTCCGATTCCGACAAAAGTAATTCTATTTCACTTTCAATGCTATTAAATTTGGAAAATATTTCGATAGCGGCCTGAACTCGCAATTTTAATTCAGCTACTTGTATGGCAGTCAAGGTAGCCCCCACAAAGAATCTACAAAATTTTTAAATTGGGTTAATCGGCCCTTTACACTACCCCTACGCTTTTTAAACTCAGAAAGAATTTCCTCTACATGCTTTACAGACATTTTGGCGGTTACGAATAAGCGAAGTAGGTAGGTACTCACGTGCAAGCATCAACGGAGCCGTGTGGCTGCAACTCTCGCGTCACGTACAAACTGTAATCGTATTAAAACAACGTTAACACAAATCTAAACGTATAGAGAAAGGACGGGAACAAAGACCTGACCGTTGCGTTTCTGATATCTTCGTTTTCTTCTCTCGTAACAAAAATGGCTACTGGTCCAACTATGGCGTCGCCGCTGCGTGTGATTGGCGTCGTTACTCGTTTCTCCGTAGTATTGAATCCAGTAAATCCGTCTCGAATGACCAAATTATGTGCAGGATCAGGTTTGTTCCTCGTAAATGAAGTGACTTGTGTAAAGTTTTCAATTCGTATAATAAAATTCGTATTTACAGTGGTTTGTACTTGGTGGTTGGCAGTTGAAAAATAAGGGAAGAATGAATACATTACAAGTGGTTTTATAGGCTTGAGTGAAGGAGAATGTGAGACCGAAGGAACGACTGAATGCGAGGCGATTGAAGGAACGACCGGGTTCGGTTTGATGGTCGGTAGTCTTCTTCTCTTGGTCGCTAGATGGCGCCCTGTACCACGTCTGATCGTGCGTTGCTGGGTCGTCGTGATGAGAGATGGCGTGAACAATTGGTATTCAAGAAATATATGAAACCAATAATTTGGTATCAATTCTTTGAGTCAGTTAATCTGTGCTGAAACTGTGCATAGAGACTCCATACCAGATGTTGTCTTCAGCCCTTTTGGATAGATATGGGGTTTCCGTTACACGTTGTATAGATGTATTGTTCTAAAGCAAATGTAATTTATTAATAATATTTAAATAATAAACAGTTAAAACTGCTGTATGCATTTTAAATAACATTAAAATACTACTTAGTTATAATAGGTATAGTAAGTAAAACCGAACGTACCAATAGTATATATATCACAAAATTATAAGTTACTTCAGAAATCCAGCTGCCTATAACGAGAGATACCTCACGCACACATATATGTGGATCGCATGTGCTTACGCGAGTTCGTTGCGGCTGGCATAAATTGCTGAGATCCCTGTAACCACACGTCTATGTGTGCATGCGCACGTTTGCGCACGCTGTAGGAGCTGTAACGTCCTGTACCTATTTACTTTACGTCTATTGCTATTTTGTTTTGATCGGTCTCCTTATAAAGAATTACTCACATTGCAAAACTAATAATTAATGGTATACTACTAACATACGATGACTTTGCCTGCCATATCTTCTCAATAAAATGTATGGGAAAAATACGATGGCTTCAGCGTATCAGTTCTAGTTCTATATATCAAAGAATGGAAGACAAGATGACAGCTGTCAAAGATAGGTTAGGTGTTGTGTAGTGTGTTCTGCAGCAAACAGAAGAGGAGTCAGTGTAGTTGAGAGAGCAGTTAATCATCAACATTTTATAGTGACAACATGTATCAGTTTCACCCTTGCATTTCGAACTTTGCAAGTATATGTATCAAGTTTCCAGCTCCACGATTCCATATATTAAAACATATTTGTATAATATTATTATTATGGGATTGGAGAACAAGAGTAATTTCACAACGTAGGTAAATTCTGAGTAGATGAATATTCGAATGCTAGCGTATATTAATTCGAACACAATATAATTATATCTACACATTAACTCTATACACAAAGCCTGCATTTTACATAGGTAACTAGATGCTACCTATATTAGGTGTCAGAGGACAACATCTGTGCACATTCCATTCCTAACACCATCCATATATGAATAGACTATTCCTATTAAATTATCCAATAGGTATGAACTGACTTCTCTTTTCATTCACATGAAACAAATTTTAATGAATTTAGTCAAAGTCTCATTTCGAATAGTGAAATATGGGGATACTCGAATGATCGAACTGTGAAATATAGGAATATTCAGGTCTGTGATCTGAATACCCTATATATCAACTACTCATAAAGCAGGACAGTTTTTACATTGGAGCGAAAGAATTTAAGTTTCACTCTCCTTGTCAATTTCTTGGACCGCCATATAGGGTGAAGTTGTGCGAAGGCTGTCCGAGCTTTGGCTATCCTGTATGTAACATCTTCTTTAATCGCTCCTGTACTCGATACGACACTGCCAAGGTACGTAAACTTCCGCACGCTCTCTATCCGGTTCACATCTAGCATAAGTGGCAGCGAGTTCCTTCCCTCGGTGCGCATCTCCTGGGACTGCTGAGCGTTGAATTTGAGGCCATCCTTAGAGGCCTGGAGCTAAAGATCATCTAGATTGGCTTGCACATTATAGTGTTTATGACTAAGCAGGCCCAGGTCGTCAGCATATTCCAGGTCGGCTAATTGTTTGGTTAGCCCCCACTTGCCGCCCAGTTGCCGATGCTTGCCCTGTTCGCTTGCCGTCGTTGACCCGATGCACTGATGACAGGATGACTGCAAAAAAAGGAGGTTATATTTTTATCATATTGAGGTCAACGGAAGTGAAGCCCGGCGCAACTGCTATTAAATAATAACTATCTACATTAATTTCGTTTATTTTATTTATTTGTTTATCCAGTTTACAACTATATTATTATAATATATATTTGAATGGTAGGGCCTTCAAACGTGGCGTACACTTTATTACATTACCAAAACTGGAGTTTCAGCAATAAAGTAATAAATAAAGTTAGATTAACTTTTCTTCTTGCGATAATGACATATTTAGTTACAACATGTTTCTATTTGATTAAGGGGGAAATGAAAGTTACGCAATTAGTGTAACTTCTGTTGTTATGTTTATTTATCTTGTGTTTTGTTAGTAACTCGTTTTACTATGAAGTGGCGTTATTGAGTTTAATGTTTGGTAAAGGCGTCGAATAATGGAGGTTGTCCAACCGTAGATCCTTTATGTGGTACGATATCGTGTGCCTGCGCTGATAGTTATCAAAACAAATCAAAACATTTATTTTCATAATTACAAATTACTAAGATATTACATACAACGCATTTCAAATAACAATAGTAACGTTAATGACCTATGAATCTATCAAATATCACTCAAAAAGTACGGTTTGCAAAGGAAACTTAATAGCGAAGATTAATAACCATTTATTTAACTTTGTTTAACCGTGTCTCACATAAAATTTAAATATAATATTTAATTATTTTAAGTAATAATTCGATTTTTAATATATCTACTGATCTCTTTTATTTTAATTGTTGGCACCAATTTGTCACAAAGTAAAGAGAACGCATGACGCAAAGACCTAAAAGCGGTATCAAAATTACTAAGCTTTATATTATTTATTTTTATAATATGCGCACGTGTACCACGAAAATAAGAAAAGGGAATTAATTTTATTTCGCTCAATATTTGTATATAAAATTATTCTGATTAAATCTTGTTTTGCTCACTCTACCTAATTTGTTCGATTTGACAGCTTGACGCGACAATATGGAGCTTAGTCGGTCGTATTGATGGTTGAAACACACTGTAGGTAATTTATGTTAGATACACTGTATTGGGGTGTGCAAATATATCCTAATAAATATATTAGTTTTTAAACTGACATAGTCACTAACAGTATCATTAGGACTTTAAATGGGATATTCACCACGTGTATTTATTATTTCAAGTTTCCTATTCAGCAGTGTTGCAAGCGCCGTGATCACGGATGAACTGAAGTTATAATTATTGCGGAAGGATGTTTATGAGCCGACAAATTGGTCTACCCTCTTCCTTGTCCATTTTTGATCGACTCCGCTTCCGCTGCCGCTTTTAAACTCAAACCTCGATTCTGTTCCCGGCACGCAAAACTCACTTATTATTGCAACCGTTGTCACCTTCTATACGATGTGATCCCAGACAAAAATTAATGGAAAATCTAGTATTTGTTTCTTTTTTATAAGAGAACTAGTAATGGGGGAGCAATTCACATTATAAGCAATCTTCTTAACTTCTTCAACTAAGCTAAAATGCTTATGTAAGCGGAGTGGTGTTTTTTATAAATTCTTGTAGCTACTGCAGGAATTCAGATTACGTGTGGTGCCCCATATGGAAGCCCCAGGTCCTCTTAGCAAAATGCATTTTTAAGTCCTAGCCTCAAGTTATCTGAATGTTCGCACTGCGCAAGCAAAATAATCACAACCGTTTAAAGCACCGTCAACCGTGCTCAGCTACTATTTACATTTGTGGTAAGTTTTTATAGATGAAGAAACATATTTTGTCAAACGTTGATACAGTATCTATTAAAAAAGAAAAATAAACTTTTGACTTTTAGACGGTTGACTGGTAGAGAATGCCTTGCTGCATTAAGCCTGCCCATGTAACACTATTGTACATAAAATTTAAATAAATAAATAAACTAATAAAATTATTATCGTGCAATATACATAGCTACAGACTTGCATACTTAGTAATAACATTTAGATATGCATTTAAGGCGTCAGCAATTTCATAGACCGAACGTTTAAGTTAGGCATCGCTTCCCGTTGACGATCCGTTAATGGGTGAACATCAGAACGTATTGAGATTCTTCAGTGCCTCCTATAACATGTTGTTGATACGTACGAGGAAATACAACTCCTGACTAGACTTCGTTCGTATCATTTCGTTACGTACCGTACCGTACGTATAGTTTACCCAGTAATTAGGTCGTGCATATATACAACGTATAATGGAAACCCCATATCTATACAAAGGGGCTGAAGACAACCTCTGGTATGGAGTCTCTATGCACAGTTTCAGCTCAAAGTAAGTGACTCAAAGAATTGATACCAAATTATCGGTTTCATATGTTTCTTGAATAGTAATAGTAATAGTAATAGTACTAGTAATATTTATTTGCATAAAAACACGGTATAAAAGATGGTACAAAAATTGAATATAGAGCATACATGTTTCTGCTTAACATTATAAGCGTGCAAATTTTTGTGCATACAATTCATTAATGTTTTTTGTGAAAAAACTCCTTAAGACTATAAAAACTATTATTGGACAGCCAATCATACAATTTACTTTTAAATAATCTAGTATTGAGAATTTTTAAATAACTCGGTATCCTATTAAATATTTCTACACACATATACAAACAGCTTTTATTATATCTAGCTAGCTTTGGCATGACATCCAGCACGAGCCTGTGAGGGTCGCGCCGGGTTCGAGGATGTACATCGTCTGCTTTTGTAAATAATTCCTTATTCTTCCACACAAACATACATATCTCATATATATAAAGAGACGGTAGCGGTAACAAACCAAGTTTCTGAAATACAGGCCGACAAGAGTCGTCGAATTGAAGCCCATAGATTGCTCGAATGCATTTTTTTTGTGCAACAAATGCTCTATTTTGGTCAGTGCTATTGCCCCACATTATTAATCCATACCGTAACACCGATTCAACATATGCACGATATGATGTTATTGCCGTTTATAACACGCTGTTGTCTGTTACTTAGATATGTCGATATCCATTGAAGTGCAACACCTCTAATACCAATTGCCTCCAATTTTCGTAATAACAGGTCGTGAGAAACTAAGTCAAAAGCTTTAGATAAGTCAAAAAATAGCCCTGTAGTAAAGTGATTTCGGTTAATACTAGTTAATATGGTTTTTACAAGAGTGAAAATCGCCAGTGTTGTGGACTTGTTTCTTTGAAAGCCAAATTGCTCTTTTTTAATAATGTCAAAATTATCACAGTAGTCAATTAATCTCTTATACATACACTTCTCAAAAATTTTCGATATAATCGGTATCAATGTTATTGGGCGATAATTATTAATATCAGATTTATCACCTTTTTTAAAGAGTGGCTTAACAATTAACACCTTTAATGATTCTGGAAAAGTGCCTTGTGAAAATGACAGATTTATTAAATATGTCATAATAATAATAAGTTCATTAGTGCATGCTTTTATAATCTTCGTATTAATTTCGTCATAGCCTGCCGAATTTGTGTTTCTTAATGATGTCATCACCGCTCTGACTTCATTCTCGGACACAGGTTTTATAAACATTGAATGAATTAGTGAACTGTCATCACAGTTCAGCTTTGTACCTGCACTAGAAGAGTGCATTGTGTTGATATAATGGTTATTAAATGCAGTGGCCATTTCTACGGGATCTGTAAGTACTGTGTTGTCAATTTATATATTGTCTATATCATTTTTAAAGTTATTGCCCATTATTTCATCCTTAATTACTTTCCATACCGCTTTGCATTTGTTATCACTTTTGTTAATAAACTTGATGTTTGCATTCTTTTTTGAGTTATATATGCATTTATGTAAAAGTTTTGAGTATTGAATGTAATTCATTTTGTTTTTTATAGTTTTATTTTTATAATATTGATAACGTAAGAACCGTTTCGTTTTACAACTTTTCTTAAGTCCTTTACTTATCCAATTCTGTCTTTTTTTATTTTTTGTGTTTACCAATACCAATCATAACAAACGTGTCAAAGCACTACGAGGGTCGATAACTTTCCACGTCACTTGCCAATAACACGTTGATTCTCTTCGTTCTTCTTAATTTGAAAATTCTGCCTCTGGTATCAATGTATTGAAATTTCTATTATACTTCACACAAGTAGACATAGGATTATACAACCCTTGCCATGTCGTTTATTATCATCCAAAGAAGCCGTGCACTTGGTATGTGTATACCCTTTAAATTACATGTTCCATAGACAATAGCTGCGTCCAGTTAGCTTGGAAGCCGACAAGAACATTATTTATGTTTAAATCTCTTCTGCCTGTGACAATGTGAGACTATTGATAAAAGAAAGTAAGATATCTATATTTTATCAATACCTGAAGCAAAAACGTTGGTCCTACTCTTTTTACGAAAATTACGCAAATGTGTACTTTGACTGTGCTTAATATCATACTCATCGTATGACATTAAACTGTTAAGTATAATAATAACTAGTACTAGTACAAGCTCATTAGTAGTTTACAATTTCACTCGGAGACGATAATAAGACATATTCTTACAAAAAAAAAAAAAATTGAAATAAAAGTATTTTTACTGTAAAATTAGACATCCAACAGAAAGTGTCTCACCTTCTGCTGCTCGTCTTATTTGTGTTGGCTGTAGTCGCTCACTACATAGACAAAGGGCTCACCTATTGTCTCAGGATGTGGGATGTGGAGTCACAAGAAAATCAAATAAGAGAAAATATTTCAAGGCAAACTGCTCCACGTCAGGTAAGGTTTCAAATAAATTAATCTTATATTTCAGTGTCTGGTGTGAAATTTATAATATTATTCAATACTTAATTCTTGAGTATAAGGGAAGTCTGTAGTGCTCTTACTTACTAAGATGTATAGCTTCATTCTCTCCCCGGACAAAAAATATTATTCATTTAGGATTTTGTGAAAACTAGTTGAAATAGTATCCATGGAATTTCTTCACAGTTCTTCTGTATAGTGATATACAGAGTGGATATGACAGAGGGGCATTCATTTAAAATGCCTATAATAGGTACTATTTTTAAGCTCTGTACCAAAAATCAATTGATTAGGAGCAGTAGTTTAGACGCAAATGATTTTTTAAGTTTTTGCTTCCTTTGAACACGATCTATCTTTCCTAACAGCTACTGATTAAGTCTATATACTTTAAAACGATAAATCTGAATATAATATACGATACGTTGTTGCCGCTCTGACTACACCTGACATAAAAGGGTGGTTGCGTTTTACTCTGATTTGTAAGGTATTTAGTTTGTTTGAAAACAAATAAAATGAAATCTCACTTTTGGATCTTTTTATTTTTATACCATATCGAATTAATACGGAACATGAATAGTATATGTAGTGTAATTTAATGCCCATCTGTCGTATCAACTTTGTGTGCTTTTGGAACATGTCATTCATAGTTCTGACTGTCTCCTTCTCAAATCATATGTGCCAGTAAATAAAGTAAAAAAATATATTATGAAAAAGTAGGTACAGATTTTAAGCTGGCTGGAGCTAGCTAAAAGACAGAAGATATTATATTATTTTGGGTGCGTGGTAATATGACGCTGATAATAAATATATATATTATCCTTATTTTTAAAGGATTACTCGCAATGTGTAACTTTTGTTCAGAAGGTTAAAATGAGTTATTAACTATGAAAATTAATATTAACTGTGTTAAAGCTTACTTACCATTCAAAAGTGATTGTAAATGTATTTTAATAAGTCTGTGCATAGAAAAAAAATAATTTTATAAAGATATTAAATCTGGTTTATTTCTAAATGGCGACTTAATTTCTTAACTAAGAAATACTAAAAGATGTTCATAACAAACTATGATTCCTTAATCTATTTATCAGTGTCCACTTCTGATTTGAAAATTTTTTTTTTTGAGTTCGCCACAGTTTTAAACGTGGCCATTTTGAAGTACCTGCCGTTCTACTTAAAAAAATATATGGTAATGGCTTAAATATCGCTATTGTTTCCGGAATTTGGCAATCCTGTGGACCCGAGTTACGCGTGAGGAAACACGTCCGAATATTTATCATTTTTTAACATGACAGCGGGGATGCCTGCCGACCTCAATGAGGATGAAGAAATTATTTTTATTCACAAAATAAACACGGGAACATTTCCATTTTTAATACAAAGCTTTTGAGTTATTGGCATGATAAACAAATTATGAAGAGAGGCAAAATGAAAACTTTAATATCCAGTTATGAAACTTATGTAGGTATTTTCCTACTCCTAAGCATTCTCTACCAGTTACACAAGAATAGTGAAGAAGTAGCTTAGCAGGTGTAACTGTATTTTTTTCTGGGGGAAAGTCATCAAACAACTCCTCCCATTCTGGCTGGAACGAAAGAATGTGTCAGAGTTCTACGAACTAAAAAATCACCCTGTTCTTTACAGTTACTCTTGCGTTCCACGACAACTAGTTAGAATTTTCCACAACCTCGGGAGGCTCTAGCAGTATTACGGGAATGGCGCTATTTGGCCCCGTTGTTGCTGCTGATTTCTCTATGAGGCGCGTATGGATCAAGATGAGCCGTCGACCAGGGCCTGCTCCTTACCGAACAATGTGCTACCTCTGCTAGACGTCCACAAGGCCGCGCCTACGGTGACCGGAATTCGACTCGCGATCTCCGATGCCCGGGGCGTCTTCCGCAGTGGTTGGGGCGTGAGGATGTCAGTGGTCTCTCCCTCACGCGTTTAGCTTCCTCCTTTGTTCACATAGATGCAACAATCTGCTCATGTAGATACGAGTTATAGGCCTAGTTAATTCGTAGTTCTAGTTAGGGGTTCAAATCAAGCCAGACACATTACCATGTGTAATTTATTTCATCACCATTGCTCTCAAAACCAGGCTCCACGTGATAACAGCCTTATTTTATCGTCATACATCATCGTAACAGTGGGAACGTTATACATATATAAACAGATTACATATAATATAATAAGTTAAATTGATATTAAGGATAGTTGCTACTGGTACAACTTTTACGGTCGGAGTGGCTAGTACAAGGTCAACTTTTCGTCAAAACTAAAATATGAAATTGCGAAATATGTATGTATACAACATAAATGGTCATAGTTATCTTTTGGTAGCGTTGCCTTACCAGTTTTTTTTACAATTAGAGAAGAGACCAAAGATACGAGCATGTAATACAGCGTATATATACCGAAGAAAAAGTGTCTTGACTCTTGACAGACGGACAACGTCAGAGCCGTTAGAGGTAAGGATGCCCCATTTTTTCTGGTGGGAAAATCATCAAATGACTTCTCCCACTCTGGGTGGATCGCAAGGGAGTGTTAGACTTCTAAATAAAAACCCACCGGCTCCTTCACTTGCCCTTGCGTTCCAGGGTCGTGGTATCTGGATAGAACATTCCCGCAGCCATGCCTCATAGCCATGGTTGGCTGGCAATGGCCCTATCGGGTGCCATCAATGCTGCTGACTGCTCTTTGAAGCGCGCATGGAACACGATGCGCCACCAACCCGGGCCTGGTCCTTCCGGCGGTGAGCTACCCCTGCTTGCCGCCCGCAAGCCCGCGCCTGCGGCGGCTGGAAATCAGCTCGCGATCCTTGCCGCCCGGAATATGTCCCGCGGCGGGTGTGGCGTGAGATGAGAATTGTCTCTCCTTCACGCGTTCAGCCTCCTCCTTCGAGGTAAGGATAACCTAAAAGCATAATTTCTACCATATTTTGCATTATTGTCATTCAAGTGTTTGTTTAAATTATTGGTGTACAATAAAGAGTATTCTATCTATCTATCTACCACATTGTCAAGCAGGAGACAGAACAGAGCGTAAAAGTAACTCGTACCCAAAAATCTACACGATTTATTCTATATATTCCTATCACTCTGTAACACAAACCGCACCCACACACTTGACATCGTTACCAGAGGTCATCAACACTTGTTTCAGTTGTCAATACAATTTGCAGTGGGCTGTGGAAGTCGTTTACATTATCTGTTCACAAATGCCAGCTATCCCCGCGTTGCGGCCCGAATTACAGGCTAATGCACTAGCGAATGTTTCACTATTGGGACATAGTTTAGATTGGCATTTTGTGATTTGAATAGTGTTGGATCGATTTGCAAGGGTAATTTCGGTTAAGTGTTAGTCTATTGAGATTAGATAAATAAAGATATATACATATATTTTTTTCAGATGTAGCACGTTTACCTGGAAGTAATCTATTCACTCTTGACTTAATAACCCCGAAATGTAATCATAGTTTTAAATTAATTTTGCGGCTTTTGCCATATCCATCTGTTCGCGGTTTGACCCAGAGACTATAGATGCTGTAATTTGCCGTGGTATATATTATTATTATGGGTGCATGACACAACGATGCACAAATAGGTACGGAAGACCACCATAGTGTTGTAATTCATCGTCATCTTTTCCTCTTAATTAATTTAAAATTAATTTACTCTTAAAGGATATTTGACTATATTTTTATTAGATTTCTTGAAAACTAAAAAAGAACGAAGAACAAATTGAATTTAGAAATGGAAGAACAGTGGGAATTTGCTTATTGCGTGTGCATACAAATAAAATTTTCCGCAATAAAGAATGAAATAATAACAAAAAACTTCAAAGACTTCTTTATTTTTTAAATAATTTAGTAGTATTTTTTTTTTCATCATTAAAATACTTAATAGGTTTATATTTTGAGTCATATTATTTTTATTAATCTTGATTTTTCACTGTACCTTCCCCATTCCCCGAGGTCTAGCTCTCGATATCTTTAAAGACTATCTTTCTAACCGTAGGCAATGCGTCAGAATAGATAATATAATAAGCGCAGAGGAACAGATAATCTTCGGAGTTCCCCAGGGAAGTATTTTGGGTCCCACCCTTTTCTTAATTTATATAAATGACCTTTGTAATCTGCCTCTCGTCAACTGTGATATTTTCACTTACGCAGACGACACTGCACTAGTGGCATATGGTAAAAATTGGGATGATGCCAAATTACACTCAGAAGATGCATTACGGAGAGTAATGCATTGGTTAGCAAAAAATATGTTAACCTTAAATGTCAAAAAGACCCAATTCTTACGCTTCATTCTACCGCACACATCAAAACCGGCTGTAGAAACCGAAAACCTAAAAGCACCTGTCCGCAAAACACTGAAGCCTGTGCCTGTCTGTCGTTGGCGATGGTAGAATCCATAAAATATCTCGGAGTATTCGTTGACGAGAAACTAAACTGGACTACTCAATTAGAGTCATTAACATCTCGCACCAGAAGACTCATTTTTATATTCAAAAACCTAAGATTTTCAGCGGATAAAGATACTCTCCGAATGGTTTACCTGGCTCTGTGTCAATCTATTCTGACATACTGTATCCCGGTCTGGAGAGGAACTCATAAAACTGAGCTGTTGAAGCTTGAAAGAGCTCAAAGGGCTGTGTTAAAAGTAATTCACTGTAAACCACGTGACTACCCTACGTACATGTTATATTCAGAATGCAATGTACTAACTGTTAGAAAATTATATATCTTAAGTTCCATCATCCGCCAACACTCTATGATTTCCTTCGATAAGCAGCTTGTCAGTCAGCGGCGACGTGGCTTTCCTTTATGTCCAACTGTCTCCTGCAGGACTGCTTTCGCAAGACGACAGTTTAGTGGCCTAAGAGCTAGGCTCTATAATAAAGCCCACAAGCAATTAAATATCTACACCTTAACTAAGTGTAAGGTAAAACACGTGCTTTATTCTTGGCTGCAGAAATTAACATTTTGTGCTGCCGAGGAGCTTATAACCGCTGTACAGTAAAGTCAAATAAGTTAACACACACACAATAGACTTTAAAACAATCAATCAAACACACACACGCAAATTCACTCTCCCATAAACACACACAAACAAATTCACTCTAACATCCACACACACATACACACACACGTATACACGCAAGCGCGCGCTTTCAAACTGACACACACACGCACACACAAATATCAGACGCACACACCGAGTGACATATATACATACATTGCTTTTTTTTAATTTTATTATTTAATGTATCAGTGTACTTTGTTCGCCCATTGCACGCACCGATATTTTTGTGTAACACCAATTAGACCCATTATAAGGGCTCTCTTTCCTAAGATACAGACAGTTTTTCTGCCTAGTTTAGGAAAGGGAGGCCAATGACTCATCTTATTATTTTCTATATGATTTCTAAGTATAAGACAACTCTGTACTTACATTGATCATAAATGTATATATATATAATTTGCACGCTTGTTACAAGCAAAACATGTTGTACCAATTTAGAATTTTTGTATCACCTATTATACCTACCATGTTTTTAGCAAATAAATATTATTATTATTATTATATTATTATATTATTATTATTCCATTTATTTAATATATGAACATATAAATTACATTTTTAAATATTAATATAAAAAATAAAAACATTTAAAAATATAAAAAATAGTAGCCCACTGGTATCGGGAACAGGGTCCAAGCTACCGGCGGTCAGGACTCCATAGAGAGGAACCTCCTCACAATACGCGCCGTTTCCAGGAGTACTGCTTTCTGGATCAAGCCCTTGATCCAGCTGCCCAACGAGAGCCTCCTTAGATGTTGGTCGAGGCTCTTGGCTATTATACCATTGGCTGTGACGACTATCGGCACAATGATTGCTGTCTCCACATCCCACATGTCGACAACCTCGCGTGCCAGGTCAAGATACTTATTTTTTTTATCTATCTCAGCTTTCACGAGGTTCTCGTCATGGGGGACTGCTATATCAACAATCATTGTGCGACGCTCTAATCGGTCTATCACCACTATGTCAGGCTTATTGGCAACAATAGTCCTGTCAGTAATGATAGACCGATCCCAGTACAGTGTATTATTGCCATTATCGAGAACTGGGTCGGGCACATACCTATAGTATGGTACTTCTGATTCCACAAGATTGTATTTAAGAGCAAGTTGCTGGTGAATAATCCTGGCTACGAGGTTGTGTCTATGCAAATATTCTCCGTTAGCCAGACGAGAACAACCGGAGATAATGTGACGAATGGATTCTCCCGGTTTGTGACATGCCCGACATATGTCTACCATACCATCCTTCACAATATATTTCCGATAGTTATTTGTCATCATAACTTCGTCCATAATCGCACAGACAAAACCTTCGGTTTCCCCGAAGAGGTCACCAAAACGTAGCCAGGCTACGGACGCTAATAAATCTACTTTAGACCCATGAAGGGCTCGGTAATAGCGTCCGTGAAGCTCCTTGCTCTGCCATACTTCTCTGCGGTCATTAGTATCTAATACTACAGGTTTGCGCCAATTCTCGTTACCTAAGGAGAGAAGGGTGAGGCCTTTGTCCACCGCTACCACATCCCGATGCATACCCACGTCAGCTTTTAGGAAATATTCCTTAAGGCTGCATACCTCGCGGTTATGCAGGGTCTTTGTATTTAAAAAACCACGACCACCGCATTTCCGGGGGATATACAGCCTCATCACCGATGAACGTGGGTGATGCATCCGATTTGCAGTCAGCGTTGTGCGGACCCGCCTGTCCAAGGCGTCAAGTTCAGTCTGAGTCCATTTGAGTATGCCAAAATAATACATCAATACTGGCATAACCCAACCATTGAAGGCACGCACCTTGTTTCCGCCTGATAGAAGACTATTCAGTACTTTATTCAGACGGCCAAAGAAGCGTTCCTTCAATGACTGTTTAACATAAGCAGTATTGATGCCTAGTGCTTCTGACATACCCAAATACTTGTAAGTTTCAGTTGATCCGAGGGATCTTAGGTGTATGGGATCCAAGAGTTGAGTTCCCACGGATTCCATAATCTCTCCTCGCTTTACATGCATGACCGCACACTTGTCCACCCCAAATTCCATTCCGATGGCGTTACTGAAAGTTTCTGTTACCTTCAGTAGCTCCATCAGTTGTAATTTGCTGGTGGCAAAGATTTTCAAATCATCCATGTAAAGCAAGTGTGATATGACCTGACCACCTCTTCTCAACTGGTAGCCTAGCCCCGAACCCTCCAGCAATGTACTCAGAGGGTTGAGAGCCAGACAAAACCACAGAGGGCTCAGACTGTCGCCTTGAAATATGCCACGCTCAATCCTAATCGGTTCGCTGTTTTCCTGGATCTGTCGACATCCTGGGTAGCAGAGGACCGTCTTCCATTGCCCCATACATGACTCAAGAAAATTGCGTAGCATTGGATCTATTTTATACAACACCAACACCTTCTTGAGCCATGTATGTGGAACAGAATCATAGGCCTTCTTATAATCTATCCAACATGTCGACAAATCTCTTCGGAAACGACGAACCTGTTGGTTTATGGCAATATCAATGAGGAGCAGCTCCTTGGTACCACGAGACCCGTTCCTACATCCATTCTGAGATACAGACATAATTGAATTTACATCAATATGATTATTAATTTTAGTTCTCAGGATGGATGTAAGAACTTTATAGACCGTCGGAAGGCACGTGATCGGTCTATAATTTTTAGGTTCCGTAGTACTGCCTGATTTATGGAGCAGGTGGGTTATTCCTGTAGTTAGGAATTGGGTTAGGGATCCTGACTCTAGGGCAGACTGGAACTGAAATGCCAAGCGAGCGTGCGAACTTTGGAACCATTTAAGCCAAAAATTGTGCAGCCCGTCCGGTCCTGGGGATTTCCAGTTAGATAACAGACGGACTGCACGGGTTACATCTTGGGGGCTGATCGTGATTGCCCCCATTTCTGGTAAAAGATCGCACGTGCGCCTGATCTCCTGCATCCAGTCACCCTCAGTGTGACTGACAGGAGCTGACCAGATGCTGCGCCAGAACGAACACATGGCGTCATCATCCGGTAAGCACGTATCAGTCACACCTTGGTCAGGTCGCTCCCAGGTCCTATAAACCCACCTTTCATTGCTTTGGAATGTGCGATTCTGAGTGTATCGCTCCACCCGCCGCTTATATCTGCGAATTCTATTTGCCCACGCATAGACTTTCTGCTTCAGGAAGTCGATGCGCTCTGTGATGCAGGTCAGATAATCCCGAGGACTAATATCAGTCCCCGCGAACGCCCGCCTCACAAAGCGCATCACTCTAGGGCGAGTGTTGCTCTGTCTGCAGCAGATAAGTTTGCCAATGAGTGCTCTAGCCCCAGCGATACGACGTTCGATCCTGCACTGCCAAGCTGGTACAGCTGGTCGAATAGCTCTGTTAGTCTTTGGAAACTTGACATGAGCTACCCGACATGCTGCAACAGCGGCACAGTACAGGATCGAATGGGTATCGGTGAGGTCTTCGCTATTGTCAAAATAATTTGACAACAGTGAATCTAGAGCACACACTAGCGCCCTATTTTTCTTATGCATGGGCAAACGAGGCAGACGAGGTCTCAGCTCGGGTGGTGTGGAGCGATACTCCCGTAATGCACACTCCAAAGCACTCCTCAATCGTTCACTGCACTGGGTACTCACGGATGTAGCCCGGTCCTCATCATCTTCACCGACGTGGTCGGGTCGCGGTGAAATACTAGGTTGTAGTTGCACCGCAGCCTGTGGTGAAGCAGATGAGACACGACTGCACCGTGATTCGAGGCGTAGTCTATCAAGTACGACGTCATCCAACATACGGTTACGCTGGATGACCCGCACCTGATCCGACAGTCGTTGGGCCGAAACGTTGAGAGCTGGTTCAAGTACCTGAAACAGAGAGAACATCCGACCACGGTACGCAGTCAGGTTAGTTCCCCCCTCTGTAGCCCCAAAGTATGAGCGCATGACGTTTTCATTGATGGAATTTGTCCATCGCATGCGCTGCACACTTCCACCGACAGCGGGGACCCTATCAGAGGCCGGAGGGCCTCGAAGTCCGAAGCTGGCCGGAGGGCGGCCTCTTCCTCGCCGACGCGCAGGTGGTGGTGTCGTCGGCGGCGAGAAGTATTCGTCGCTCGAGCTCGACGCAACTGCAGCGGCCGGAGTCTCTTCACTCACGGATGGAGCTGGTCCCGGCGGCTGCGAGGCGGAGCTGAGCGACGATTCCGCAGGTCTTGGTTGTGTGTTCAGAATCAATCTTGCCCGGTTCCTTGTCAACATTTTGATTTTCCATTTAAAGTTTTTTCTATTTATTCTTCTATTTATTCATGTACTTATAGATTTTTTTTCACTATTTTTGTTTTGTTGAACATGATAATTGCTGTGTGTATGGCTATTTAATTTATAAATTATATTGAAAAATTCGGAGGAAAAATTTTTTGACATGTTCTTTGACAACCGGGCCACAGATTTTTATTTTATTATTATTCCATTTATTTAATATATATACATATAGATTACATTTTTAAATATTAATATAAAAAATAAAAACATTTAAAAATATAAAAAATAGTAGCCCACCGGTATCGGGAACAGGGTCCAAGCTACCGGTGGTCAGGGCTCCATAGAGAGGAACCTCCTCACAATACGCGCCGTTTCCAGGAGCACTGCTTTCTGGATCAAGCCCTTGATCCAGATGCCCAACGAGAGCCTCCTTAGATGTTGGTCGAGGCTCTTGGCTATTATACCATTGGCTGTGACGACTATCGGCACAATGATTGCTGTCTCCACATCCCACATGTCGACAACCTCGCGCGCCAGGTCAAGATACTTATTTTTTTTATCTATCTCAGCTTTCACGAGGTTCTCGTCATGGGGGACTGCTATATCAACAATCATTGTGCGACGCTCTAATCGGTCTATCACCACTATGTCAGGCTTATTGGCAACAATAGTCCTATCAGTGATGATAGACCGATCCCAATACAGTATAATATTGCCATTTTCGAGAACTGGGTCGGGCACATACCTATAGTATGGTACTTCTGATTCCACAAGATTGTATTTAAGAGCACGTTGCTGGTGAATGATCCTGGCTACGAGGTTGTGTCTATTTGTTATTATTATTATTATTTGCGCTTTCATTAAACAACGTGACAAAATTTGAAACATGTAGAACTATAAGTACCGACTTAATGCTTGTTTATTGTTGGGTCGTAGTAATAACGCTAATCAATTTTAATAAGTTAGTTAGATATAACCAGTTTCAGAGTATCCTGGAAATAATTCACGAGATACCTCTAACCCAAACAGACTGACATGATTCCCACACGATGGCACTCTTCGACAAGTTCTTCCAGTGTGACGCTGCCTCAACGAATCATTTGGAAATCGCTGGGTTGGAAAAACCGGCCCGGTTAAACTCACTCGCCAAATTTGACGCCGTTAGATTCTTTGGAGAAAGAAAGACAAGGTGTTTGTTTCCGATTGCGATTTCACAGCAGCAGATAAGGAATCGCATCGAAAACTGCACCTCGCTCAGATCTGCGAGTGAGTTGGTGGCGGCCACTTCAGACTCTGTCTGGTTAAGATGAAAACGTTAATTAATTTACACATAGACAACGGGATTGCAGTGTAGGCTTCGTGTTGGATTAGTGATTTTATCGGAATAAGATTATAGCTTTGTATCTTATTTTTTTTCAATAAATAAATCGTATCATCAGTAGGTAGGTATTTCTGAGTGATTAAAAATGGCTTAATGTCTTAGGTATCATTATTATTGGCGATAGGTTTCTTCTTCGTCGTTCTATAGGTACTTGACGAAATGGTTATTTCCGTTGTGTGAACTGCTTTACAATGCGCCGCTACTCGTCCCTAGCAGCTGCCTTCCTGGCACCTTTGTGTACTGGGTCACCCACCGGGAGTAAATCTATTGTGATATGACCATCTCATCGATGACCTTAAAACATTTAGAACCTAACCTGTCTTCTTAAAGTGCAAAAATTAGATTTTCTTGATAAAATACATATATTTATGAATACCAACTATTGATAACATTTATATGTACATACTAGCTGTGCCCTGAATGACAAAAACCTACTCACATAAAATATTCCATTACTTTAACCGTTTTTGTACTCACACAATGCAGCGTGGAGGACGGCGAGCGTCCTCCCATCTCATGGCTGACAAAGGGAGGTAAGGGAAAATAACTAATAATAATAATAAATGACTTACTAGTTACTAATGACAATTAATTTAAAAACAATGGTACTTAACACATTAATTGAAGGACAATATTGTTGTGATGTCACTTGCGATAAATAACGTATCTTTGTAATAATCATGTTTATTAAAAGACCTTCGCAAATAATGCATTATTATAGAACCACTTTGATTGAAATTGATTGAAACAACATTTAAAGATTAAAAATAAAGACAAACAATCCTCTTTACATAATCTGTGTGCGCCTTCAACGAATTAGGCAGCACAAGTTTAAATAGTTTTCAGAGGGCAGGATTTTTGCCGACTTACTTAACGTTATTATTTATTTATTATATACTTTATTGTACACCTTACAATATTCTAATGAATACAAGAAGTAAAACTAAGAAAACTAGTGTAACGTTATAAGAAGTAGATGGCGCTGCACAGCCACGACAAGTTTGTGCTCCGTGTTATTAAATGTTTAAAAATAGTAAAACACTATAAACTGTCATAAAATTAGTACGAGAATTTGTGTATATGTGGAAGTGTTATAAAATCATAAGGATTGCAGTGAACATCAATATTAAGTAAATATTTATCTCCAATATGTGTTAAATATGCATTATAATACCACAAAACTCTACATTTACATACTAAAACTGTTAAAAAAGTGATGAAAAGTAACAGAAATCAAACATAGTGTTCAAATCAAACAAAGAAAATGACTTTTGAACCACAACAACATACATTTAAACTAACAACGTTTTTAGAGTCACGTACTAATTGTACCGTAATTTAATTTGTACAATAATAATTACGTTAACGTGGCCTAATGCGCTAAGTGTATACTTTAAATTGTTCCATGACTATCTCAGAGTTCGAGCCCCACCGAACATAAGCCCTTTTTGCTTAAAAACTCACAGGACTGGCACTGCGTCTAGCCCAAAGAAAAACAAACGCGGTGTTACTTAATTTTTTTATGGTTTTAATTTTTTTTTTTTTTTAAATAGGTACTATTCGTACATAATAAGGGAACCAAATCTAATTAAATCAATAAAACATAACCTAATACTAAAGTGACAGTGTTATCCACGGATTTCATACACAAACTGATGTAAATACATACTTTGAACAATAAACTCGTCAACAACAACAACAACAGTCGTCACAAGTCGTGCCCTCCACATTCACGGGATACTTCAATCGTACGTGAAAACTGCCGCAAAATGGACGTAGAAGCTGCTGCTACATAATATAAAATTTTAAATTTAAATTGCAAATGAAAATCCTTTAAATTGCAAATGACTTGAAAAAAATATCTGCTTAGATTGACCATTGCTGTAAAACATTGTACCATTATCATCTAGCATAGTGACTTGAGCCCTATGTACATATGATGTCCATGAATATGTTATTAAACTGACCGATGCCTGATATCATACTACTGTATACGTCCGTTCGCCTTTGTAGTCCGGAGTGAACTGGCATGGGGCCAGTGTGAACAGATTAAATTTTTACAAAAAAAACCGAAGCTCGTTAAAAAATACTGAAATATACCAACTTGCACAGGGAAAATATACCAATAAAAATACTGATTTTCAAAACATGTTTTTATTTATTAATCATCATCATCATCGCAATAAATATTAGAATTATATTTTAACATTTTGTTTGATGGGTTAAAATTTACACAGCCTCCTTCATCTTTTATACCTTGTTTGGTTTTAAAATTGCAGATACATTTTTGTTTATGAATCTGTTTCTTTGTTCTGTTTTTATTAAATTAATCTGTGAAAATATGCGCTCGCATGCAGCATTCGACACTGGTATACATAACAGAGATTTACTGAAACTAGTTATATTCTTGTATTTTAATGTACCATCACACTGTTAGAATTTTCCCAACTTCCAACCAAAATTGTTCACAAGAAAGGGGTGAGCCAGTTCTTAAAGATTGTAATAAATTACTTACTTTGCGATCAAGTTTGAGTGTTCTATATATTATTCTTCGTCAATTATCTGCATTTGTTCTGGTTGTACTTCGTATGGGAAAGTTTCCATAACATTTCTTAAACTACTAAATTCTTTATTCACGGCAGTGTGTAGGTCAAGAAATTTCAGTTCTCGGAAAATTTGATCTTCAAAAGGCAAACGTGATTTCAATTGCGTGCTCAATTCAATTAAAAAAGATTGGTACTTTCTGAAAAAATCAGCAATTTGTTCATTCATGTTTATGTTTCCCCTATGTTTAATTAATTCTTGACCCACTTGAATCCCTAAGTACATATTATTCAATGTCAAATAATTTACACTAGATTTTGGGTCTAATGTAAATACGTTGTCCGTGCTTTTATGTAATTAGTTTTCATATAGCAACCCAAAATTGATAAGTACATACTAGAAGCATCATATAATCTTTCAATGCACGGGTAGTCGCCTTGAAAAATTATATTAAATTTGTTTACAATCAGCAAAATGTAGTCTAAAAAGTAAAAGTATAATTTGTTTATATCATTATTAAAAGAATGATACAAAAATTCTGATGATATAATGCGATCACTCAAATATTGGTCTTGAAAAAACAACTACAGTGCCCTCCATTGCTCAATTATTATATTAACACAGGCATGAAGCGATAGCCATCTTATATCATAATGACGCAGTAGTCTACGTTTTTCAGTGTCAGTGAAATTTTGGAACTCAACAAATTCTCTTTGACGCTTGCTACTTTGAGAAAAATATCCATATACTTCTTTTACTATCTGTTCTGAATTTCTAGGTAATATTTTGCAAGCATGACTAACACTTAATGCTGCAGAATGACAAACACATTTTACGAATAAGCACTTTGGGTTCACTTCTTTAATTTTTGTAACAATGCCAGAGTGTTGACCAAACATCACATTCATAGTGTCAGCAGCGAACCCCATCACGTCTTTTATATCTAAACCTAACTCGGATAACTTTGATGACAAAGCTTCAAATAAATGATCACCACTTAAATCAACTAAATCAAGGAATTTGGTTTGTACTTTACATTTGGTTTCAGAGAAGTATTTGATTACTATCGCCAACACTTTGACTGTGGTAACATCTGTACATTCATCGATTACAATTGAATATACTGGTTTACCTGACGGAGATACAGTACGAAGTATATCTTCAATCATCACTTTTTCAAATTCCTTCTTCTTCCTAAAACGTTATAGGTAATAGCTGCTGCTTTGGTTCTCTTGCAGGAATTTTTTTTGCAATTTTGGAGTCAGGAAAACATTTCACTAGAACATCACTAAGATGGTCCATAGCTCTAAAAGAGATGTTGTGTTCTGAAAGAAAACCGCATAAACGCAGCTTCGCTTTCTTGACTTCGTCTTTCAGTGGTGCCTTTTTGAAAAATGTGTCAACCTGGAAACAAGTAAAAACATAAATTATACATTATGATCATACACTAAATAAAGTACCTCCGAACTTCTCGACTTTAGGTACAGTAATTCTAATTTTACTAAAAACAAGTTAAGCTTACCTTTGACTGTCCTTTATATTTGTTCAAGTTTGATTTATGCTTTTCAGTATTTGCATGTTGTTTTATAGATGCTAATCTACTTTGGAGTTTCGCACTGCACGCTTTACAAAACGCAGCGTACTCGTCATCTTTATAACGTGAAAGCCACGAAGAAAACTCCGGAATTTGTTCCCATTTAGCCAAATAACTTTGCTGAAAACTAGACATGTTTTCTGGATTCTGAATTGCGTATCAGATAACATCGTATTAGCATGAAGTAAAATGACAACAAAAATCGCGGCAGTCTATTTATATTACGACGAACACGTACAATATAAACTTAGGGAAAATCCCGAATTATTGAAACTTTCAATAATTCGGGAATTTCCACAAGTTTCAATTTAAAAGTTTGAAACCAAACCTTCAAAGATTAAGCCAAGTGCAGAACAGAAAATCATTTTGTGACTAAATGATTCGATACTATTTGTAATTCTAGGGGGCCCACCTGTCATGTCCTATCTGTAACTTAATGATCTTTGCTCCAAAATGAAATATAGACTAAATCCGGAAATTCCCCTGAACATCAATGTATGCAGTTTTTTTTTAATAATTTACGACATGGCTATGGTATTGCCATAACTTTTTTCCAAAATATACTCAAAAAGTATTAAAATACTGAATCCGGTCACACTGCATGGGGCCGTGAATGTGGATGTGTACGCGTAAACGCCGCGCGAAGAGGGCACGAACCCTTTGTCGCGGGACAAAATACAAGGGAATTACAGGGATTATTCCCTTGTAATAATAGGGAACAAACGTGAATGTGCGTGAACTCCGCGAAAACTGTCCACATTCACGTTCACGCCTGTTTACGGGGCTTCACGGCACTAATGTGGAGCCGCCATTAAAGTAGTAATAGTAGATGTTGCTCGTGACTTCGGACGCAGGGGACAGTTTTCTCGCGTAAATCCAAACCTCGTAGGAGTGTCGGTATATTTATTATTTATTTATATGTTGTATAGTTCACGCATTTTACATTTAAATAGCTTATGTAGGTATTATTCCAGAATTTAATATATGTATCAAACACATGTAAATACCAATTTCATTCGGATCCGTTCAAAAGTTTTTGCGTGGATGAGTAACAAACATCCATTCACACATCCATCCATACAAATTTTCGTATTTATAATACCTATTAGTAAGAAAAATAGTAGTAGATAGTATGAAGGATAGTAGGAAGTAGGTATTGATGATAGTTGTGTAGCGTACAAACCACAAACATACACCGAAAACCAATATAAATGTTCAGTTTGACCTTTCTTGGTATACGCTACGATACGATAACGGGGTATCTATTACGTATAAGAATAAATGTCGAATACATAATTCCTACCTGCGGCTATACCTTTTTCAATATAAGCTAGACCGTATCTAGACTTTACGGCTTCGTACAGTCTAACCTGGGGTCGTACGTATCTGGTATAAAAGAGCGTTAGTTTTCTGTAGAAAAATAATCTACTTGTCTTGTAGGTAGGTAGGTATTAAGGTTATGAAATCATTTCTTTTTTTTTTTAACTTGGTAAAATTATCAAATAAGTCCTCCCACTCCGGGCAGGGTGGGAGGGACTGTCAGACTTTTACTGACTAAAATCCACGGTGTTCCTTCAATAACCCTTTACATACCGGGGCCACGGTAACGGAATGAGTTCCACGAACCCGGCAGGCTTCGGCCCTCTGCAGAGGGGGCCTCGTCATGTTGCTGACGCTCTTTGAGGCGCGCGTGGAACACGACGCGCCGTCGACCCGGGCATGGTCCATGGTCGGACAGCGAGTTGCCCTTTACTCGCTGTCCGCATGCCCGCGCCTACGGTGGCCGGAGATCGTCGGCCGACGTCCGACGCCGTGGGCGTCTACCACTGCGGCTGGGCTGGAGGGAGGACGCCATCCTCTCCCTCACGCGGCCCGCCTCCTCCTTCGGAAGCATGACTGCTTCGCAGAAGGAGGCGACCGCTTCCCACTCCCTCTCGCCTAGAGAGGTCTACGCCTATCGCCGCCGTGAGGACACGTCGGTGCTCTGCCCAAGCGGGGCAGTCTTGCACCGTGTGTTCTACGGTGTCCTCAGGGCGACCCTCGCAGTGGTGACACCCAGGCGTTTCCTCCTTTCCCATCAGACACAGGTACCTCCCGAAACTTCCGTGTCCGGTGAGGACCTGCGTCATGCGGTAGGTCAGGACGCCGTGACGCCAATCTAGCCACTCCTCAAAGAGGGGTCTTACCGCCGCAATTGCGGCGTGCCCGGCCGTCGGTTGCGACAGTCGTTCCCTCCATACTGCCCTGAGATCGCGCCGGAGCTCTTCCCGCCGCGCCTCGACTTCTCGAGGCAGCGGTGATACGCCCCGGCGCTGCGCCTCCACGCGCCATTCATAGACGCGCTGGAGGGCAGTCGCCTCCAGATCCCAGGGCAGCAATCCGGCAAGGAGGTTGGCCGATTCGCCGGCGATCGTGCGGTATCCCGGGATCATTCGGATAGCCATGACCCTCTGGCATGCGACCAACTTTAGTGGTCGCGTCCGGATGCACAGGGCCCACACTGGGGACCCGTAGAGGGCCATGGACCGCACGACGCCGGCGTACAGCCTTCGGCAGGAGGCTTTTGGCCCGCTGAGATTAGGCAGGAGTCGCCTGAAGGCGGCTGCTGCCCGGTTCAGCTTTGGGGCCAAACTCAGGAAGTGCTCCCTGAAGTTCCACTGGCTGTCGAGGACGAGTCCCAGGTACTTCATCGTCCTCCCGACGCCGATGCGAACCCCCTCCACCGTTATGTGGGACTCGGACCGTGGCGCGTTCCAACCGCCATGAAAGCACATGGCCTCGGTCTTGTGCAGTGCCACGTCGAGTCCCAACTGCCGGATCCTATGAACGACTGTCGCAACTGCTTGCGTCGCCAGGTCGGCCGCCACCTGGTGCGACTCTCCCTGCGCCAGGACGAGCGTGTCGTCAGCGTAACATACTACGCTGACGCCGTCAGGGAGGTCGCCGCGCAGCACCCAGTCGTATCCGATGTTCCACAGGGGTGGCCCCAAGACCGATCCCTGTGGGACACCGCACGACATCTCTCGACGGTTCCACTCTACCCGGTGACCGGGGTAGATGACGGCTCTGTCCGTCAGGTAGTCCTTGACTATGCGACGGAGGTAGGTCGGCACCCGTTGTATGAAATCATTTAGCTTAGCTTTTTCTCAAACATGTTGGGGTTGGCGAGCTACTACTTAGTGAGAAATTTCTTATAGAAAAACTTAATAGCAAATTTTGCCCGACCCGGGAGTCAAATCTGGGAACTTATCAGCAGTCTCGCTTACTTCCAATTTCGATAGATTAATCTCTGCAAAAACAATGACTAACAGACAATAATAAAACTAAAACTTGTTTGTGTTTTACTATCGTGTAAATTACGAGGTAGGTAGGTAAGAATTTAATACGGTTATACAATATATATATAGTTATTTTGAAATCATAGATTCCCAAGATTACTAGAAGTATGGATTAGGTCTCATCTTTAGTTTTGCAACGCTAGGCCTGATCCAGACTGACAAAACTATGAACATACAACTAGTACTCACTCGGGGCTTCGCTCCCGTGGATTCTATCACGGTAAAAACATAACTCTCCTTTTTTGCAGTCGCGTAAAAAGTAGCCTATAACCTTCCTCAAGCTTCAAGCTACTACCATGCCAAATTGCATCCAAATCCACCCAGTACTTTCGAATATTAGCGCGTTCAAGCAAACAAACAAACAAACTTTTCCGCTTTATAATATTAGTATAGATATTATATGGGTAACTAACAGTCACCCGGGGACTTCGCTCTCATGAACTTTATCACGATATAAAGTAACCCTTAACCTTCCTCAAGCTTCAAGCTACATATATTCCAAATTTCATAAAAATCCACCCCGTACCTACTGTCAAATATTAGCGCGTTTAAACAAACTAACAACCTTTTCCGCTTTATAATATCAACATAGATATTTTTAATATAACGTTTCGTATATAAATATTTAAATTTGTAATGTTTTTCACATTCACATTGTTCGGATAGGACACATTATTTGAATAGTCTAATGAGATATAAATACACAACATATAATTCTGGTGTTAGAATTTAGATATTAAAATAAGGTTCTTCATTTCTAAAATGGTAATAATGTGCCGATTTAATTTGGTTAATACGCCTTAGTAGGTTTATTATTACTATAACATTAAATGTCGAAATTAGTGTCGCTTAACGTCACTAGATGGCGTTAGTTTTAGGTGTGTTACATAAAGGTAATAGTATCTCTATGGTGGGTTGTCACTTGTTATTGGTAAACATCGATTTGTAAATGAATTAACTGTCGCTTATGTTACATTAAAATACTTATTTTAAAGATTTCTATACTCCTATAGAATTCCTATTTTTTTTAATCATGCACTCCTCAATACACTTTTAAGTGGGTCGGTTTGTAATTTATCTAGTTACAAAAGCTTAAATGTGAACTACTTATCACCTTTTACAAAATATTGCTTTTCCCGATGCAGAGCAGTTAATTTCTGAGGAGTTCTCCTAGTACTTCACCATCAGATCTACATCACCATATGCATTGTGGCTAGTATAAAGTGCTTAACATACATATTCAGAAAGTACCAGAGGCATGAAATGCGAGAACTGGTATGAATGAGTTAGATAGATATATAATAGGCGCCAATCATGTTGGCGGAGCTAGCATAAATATAAAAAAAAAACATGCATATTCAAGTAATTGAATCGCAATCCACGAAATACTTTTTATTAAGTAGTTTTGGTGGCCATCTGTGGTATTCATCATCAGTTCCACTTCCTCAAATGTTTCTTTTCGAGAGCAGCTGCACAAGGTACAATTAGAAATACTCAAAACACTATAGTTGTGCCTATAATATTTGAAGAGTTCCCTCGATTACCCCAGGATCCCATCATCAGATCTTGATTTCATAACAATGAGACCAACTAGAAAGTATACCCTTTTAAACGAAAACAAAAATCCTAATCGGTCCAGCCCTCTTCGAGTTAGGAGGTAAGATACATTTAAAAAAAATGTCAAGACGAACCTCCTTCTTTTTTGAAATCAGTTAAAAATCAGTGAATCAATACGGCTTTCGACAAGGCAAGACTAGACAATAAGACTAAATATGTCTGTTTTAGGATCAAATTAAGATTGGAAAAACAAAAAAAAACCACTCGATACACTAATACCGGTTTCCAAAAATCAATTTATGAAAAATCTATTTTTATTATTTAGTTGTTTCGCTGTTATTAATTTTTATTTAGAGACAAAAGAAGGTTTGTCCATTATCGAGCTTCTAAATACGAACCATTTAATCGATTCCGTGTTTCCAGTTTCTCAAAAATATAGATTTTTCGATAAATTGATTTCCTAGCATCATCCCTACGTCAAAAAAATCGTAGTCTTTATATGTATCATCTATGATCGTAGTTGACAGCTGATTGACATTTAACATTTTGTTTAGTTCTGTTTCTTTGTGAACCGTGATTTGTTTTCTACTGCGTTTATCTATTTGATATTCTGACGACTTTGATTACGATTATGGACTCTGTAATCGTTCCCGATGATGACCATAGATGATACATATAAAGACTGAGATAGATGTGCCACTCTATGATTCGAAAATTGAGTTTTTGACCCTGACCCCCAGGCAGCGTAACGGTAGTTTAATACCGAAAAAATCCGATAGGTGGCGTTTACCTAACATCAATCAATCAATCAATCAATCAATCAATCAATCAATCAATGTATTTATTTCATAAGGTTGTTACAGTCTGTTACATAATATAATTTACAATTAAAATGAGGAACAACTATAAATAAGTAACAATTAAGTGGCTCCGGTGGCCTAGCTAGGTTACGTAGTAACCTGTATTAAGGTCCACCAGTCCCTAATTCCCACAAACAATATTATAGAGACTGCATTTTATTTAATACTTATGATGTCTACATTTCTATTTTTATATTACCTAATCTACTTTATAATTAAAATGTGAAGTGTGATATGTGTGTATGTTTATATTATGAAGTGTGATGTATGTTCTGAGCGTGAGTGTGATGTATGTAGTAGTGAATGTAAAGTTTGATTGGGCGTTAGCTAAACTATAGCATGTTAACGGAGCGGAAAGAGCAATAAAAATGTTACTAAGAAAGTGATACAAGGAGAGATTCGGTGTCATCATAGTTTTTATTTAACAGAAAAAATGTTATTTCCTTTTTGCATATTTGGTAAGAAGATTGGATACAGAGGGATACATATACTACTTCTGTTAAACAAAAAGGGGCCCAAATAGTAGAAAAAACGTTTTGTGAAGGTAAAGCGTGGAAATGGAACATGGCATATGTTGTCCTTACGTTTAGATAACGGTCGGTTATGTGTGAGAGGTGTTCTTGTGTGTTGGTGTAATATGGTGTTGATTATAAATAATTGACGAACCGTAAGGACTTGACATTTCTGGTATAAGTCAAATGTTGGGTAAAGTCTAGGTCGAAATGTGGCTACTTTAAGGATGGCTCTCTGAGCCACCTCCAGTTGTTTGAGTGTAGTTTTAGCAGCACCACCCCAACTCGTAATGCAGTAGGATATTACTGACTGACACAGGGAGAGGTATACAGTTCGTAATATGGAGGCATTGGCCACGTCTCTAAGGGTTTTGAAAAGATAAATCAATTTCCGAACTCTGCCAGTTAGGTGGGTGATATGAGCTTTGAAGTTGAGGTTTTTATCAAGAATTATACCTAGATATTTAATAGAATCAGTAGACGTAATTGATGGACAGTTACAAGAAGTAGGATTGAGTTGGCAAGAGTGGGCTTTAAGAGTAATGGGTGTCAAAGGTTGTGATCCATTATTTATAGAAAATGTTATGAGTTTAGTTTTACTAGTGTTTAGCGTGAGTGAGTGAGTGATTAGCCATTTGTGCAATATGTCAAAACCAGCCTGAGCAGTAGTTCGCAGCTTAGTCCAGGAGTCATCATAAAATGTAATTGCAGTATCATCAGCGAAGGAGATAATGTTACCAGAGTCCAGACTCATGTTGCAGAGGTCATTTATGAAGATCAAGAACAAAGTAGGGCCTATCACGCTGCCTTGAGGGACGCCATAATAGATAAGTAGGTCATTACTTAAATAATTGTCAATCTTAACTGTTTGTGTACGGTCGGATAGGTAAGATTTAAAAAGTTGAAGCTGCAAGTCACGTATACCTAAGCTTTCAAGCTTAGATAAAAGGCAGGGAACCGGCACCGTATCGAATGCCTTGGCGAGATCAATAAACACTGTGAGGCACTTTATGCGGCTATTGAGTTTATCAACAATGCTAGTTATAAGTTGCAAGGCAGCATCAGAGGTGGACTTTTTCTTTCTGAATCCAAATTGGTTGGCTGACAATAAATTGTTGTGTTCAAGGTAGTTAATGAGTCTGGTGTTAATGAGTCGTTCTAAGATTTTGGATAAAGCCGGGAGGATCGCTATAGGACGATAGTTATTAATAGACGACCGGTCACCCCCTTTAAAAATGGGATGAATTATGGCTTTCTTAAGGGTAGATGGGAAAATCCCTGTGAGAAAGCAGAGATAAAAAATATGACTAAGTATGGGGGTCAGGATTTTTGAGTACCTCTGTAAAAAGATTGTAGAAATACAATCATAGCCCACAGCAGCATTTGGTTTTAAATTAGCTATAATAGACGCTATCTCATTTGGGTCCGTTTCTAGGAGAACGAAAGAGCTCGAAGTGGAGGAGCTATTTATGAGACGCTGATTGGAAAAATCTCCGTGTAAGTCACTAATACGTTCAGCAAGGTTTTTACCTATGTTAACAAAAAAAAGAGTTGACCTTATTAACCGAAAGGGAAGGGGTTTCACATGATGAGAGTAGCTCCGTAGGGATATGAATTGTTTTACTTGTGTTTGTGACTCGCTTGACTGTATCCCAAATTAGTTTTGAGTTGCGACCAGCTTTGGTAAATTCATTTAAGTCGAATTGTTTTTTAAGTTTCTTGAGAATCTTGTTGCAGAAGTTTCTGTATCTAGTATAAGTTGTTTTAAGTATGTCATTATCAGGAGATTGTTTGTGCCTTTTGTGTAACACATCTCTATTTCTCATGCAACGTAGTAGGCCTGGAGTAATCCAAGGCTTCAATATTCTTTTACGTTTTGCATATCGCGTCAAAGTAGTATTCTTATTTATTTCCTGAGACAGTGCCTTAGTGAGACAATCTATAACAGCATTTGGATCTCTCATGGATAATATATGAGAGAGATCAAGATTTTGCATACAGCTATCAAGTGAAATAAAGTCGATTTTAGATGTTGAGTTGACTAAGGAATTACGAGGTGGTTTTAAATCTAAACAAAGAAGGGTCGAAAAATGATCAGTGACAGAAGAGTCGAATACAAAGATTGAAGAGGGTATCTTAGTTTTCAATATGGTATGATCAAGGCAGTTATTGCCTCGTGTAGGAAGATGATGTGCTGGTAGATACCCATGACAAGAGAGACAGTTAAGGTAATCATGTGAACGTTGATCCATTGACGATGCCATGATATCCATGTTTATGTTTATGTTAATGTCACCCGTTATCACAACAGTTTGAAAACCAGTCAATGATGTAAGTATGACATTTAAGGAGCTAAGAAAGACTTCAATACTGTCGTTAGAGGGAGACCTATATATACATAGAATAGCTGCAACTTTCGATTCAAGTTCAATGATTAAACCGGAGGCCGAACCATGAAATTCCAGTTCATTAGTTGTAAATGATAATTGCGATTTAATATATACAACTACTCCATCACTCTGATTTAAGTACTTAGTAGTGTGGTAAGAAAAGTAGTATTGAAGCTGAGGCAGGTTGGAGTTAGTTAAACAGGGGAGCCAGCATTCTGTTAAGACAGCGACGTCACACTCAATAGACAGACGTGCCAGTAGTGTCTCAAAATCATTAAAGTTTCGATTAATTGACCTAATGTTTTGAGAGATAATCTTTAACTGGGTATCCGGGTTACTAATTTTAGCTATACAGTCTTCAGGTGAGCACTGATAAATTTCAGATACAGAAAAATCGTCCAAGTTATCTATACTAATATTATAAAGCGGAAAAGTTTGTTAGTTTGTTTGTTTGTTTGTTTGTTTGCTTGAACGCGCTAATCTTCGAAAGTACTGGGTGGATTTGGATGAAATTTGGTATGGAAGTAGCTTGAAGCTTGAGGAAGGTTATAGGCTACTTTTTACCCGACTGCAAAAAAGGAGAGTTATGTTTTTACCGTGATAGAATCCACGGGAGTGAAGCCCCGCGAGAGTACTAGTTATTTAATAAGTTTATGTGATCGAATTTGGAGTAAAAAAGGTAATTCAGGTAATTCAGGTACCACATGTTAATAATTTCTTATTTCAAAGATTTTAGAAGTACTAGATTGATTGAAATAAATATTCTAATCGACAAAAGATTAAATCTTTGATTTTAGAATATTTATTTCAATCAATCTAGTACTTCTAAAATCTAAAGATTAGGTTTTAGAAGCTCTCTTCTCATAAAATGCGGGAGAAGTAAAACTTTTGACAATTATCAGTAACAATGACAACTACAAGACCAGCACTAAATAACTATTCTAAACTGTATCGATAATTGAATTGAATTACTTTAAATTATTATAAGATATTAAAAAATGTAACTAAACTTTATTAATTATTATAAGAATTACGAGTTATACTTATAACTTTAGTAACTAATAAATTCACTTACGTAGGTTCATAATGATATTAATGTAATCGATTTGCAAGTGCAATTTCGTATCGATATTATTTTGATTTGGTATTGGCAACATTTCTAATTGAAATTGTAGATAGAAAACGTGTTGATAAATTGAATAACTATTTAAAAAGACTTTTAAACGGTGTACTTCTACAGATTTTATTTATACTGTATAATTCTTACAATTTTATATAATGACTTATCATTAATTTAGAAAGTCTGTCGGACACTACATGATTCGAGCCGAAACTTGGCATTCACCTTTGTCAAACTGTTTTTGACAGTTTTATATTTTTCCTTTTTCTTTGTTTTTCATAAACAAGCGAGGTGTTTAGAGTCTATGATGCAGTAAAATTGTAATGTCATTTAATTTAGTGAATTAGGTGCACTGACTTGGATACCTATGGACTTGCCCTAACAACGAAATTAGCGTGCATACCATCGGGCACATAAGATGGCTGCCATTCATAGTGTTGTAACTGCGAGCAATGTGTGCAGCTATTATCGATATTTAACCTTCGTGAATTCGTTTAACTTTTTAACCGACTTCAAAAAAGGAGGTTCTGTATTCGACCAGTATGTATATATATATATATAAATTGCGGTCATACAAACATAATATATATTTCTCAAAACTACTGACCCTGAAGTTGTACTGACTTTTATGTTTCATCGTCCTTTTTTTATACTGGCTCTCTTTCTCTTCAAACTGGAAGACGTTGCGTTGGAAGGCCTCCTAATAGGTGAAGCGACGACCTGGTCAAAAATGCGGAAGTCTGGTGGATGAGAGACACACAGAGCCGATTAGTGTGGCGACGCTTGGGGGAAGCCTATGTCCACCAGTGGATGTAAAATAATAACCATGTTTTATGTAAAAAAAGACATTTATTTATTTTTGAACAATTCAATTCAATCTAAAACATTTAATTAATAAATTATTATTTTTTATACTTTAAGGAAGTTGTTGTGAGGAACATTGATACGAGGAACAAATTTGCTTATGCTGAAAAAAAAATAGTCAAATTACTTATTTTACATAAGTATTTCATTCATTGCGGTGACCAAATTGATCTGCAATGTGATTTCTTGATCAAGCTAAAAGCCAAAATTTATAAATATATCGACATAGAGTAGTCATTATTATTGTTAATATCAGTGTTAAAGGATTGATTAGAATATTAAGCCAATATTAGATCTTGTTGTGTGTACTTAAATTATCGATAGATTAATGTTATTTATAATTATAGTATAGATATAAATATAAATAATGCATGCAGAGTTTACCTTTAAGTGATTGTTACACTTTAGTCTGCTTTTAAACATGTTGTGTTAGCCATAAAACTAGTGTAAGTAATTGTTGGTGAACCTATTTAAATAAATAAATTGAAATTTGAACTACCGCCAATACAGAAAGTATTTAACAAGATATTTATGTTGAAATTACTGTTCTATGCAATTTTTGTTTAAAAACATACCAGCATAGTCGATGTGGGCATTGCACCGTCATGTAACCTTATCACATCGAGGGTAAGATTCGTCAAAGTGCATGGAGCTGATATGCCACATTTTATGTCTATGGTTTATATTTTCAGAACCAATAGCTTCTATCCATTTCTTTTTTAAACTGTCGTTTCCAGGAAACCTTTGGATTAAAATATCATTCCAATTAATTTCATGCACTGTATCAATGTCATCGATACTTATCCGCGCGAACATCTGACATCACTAGCCTTACAATTGTAAGTGCAAATGTAAACAATGCAACGAAATAAAGAAAATAATAACGTTTTAAGCCATACCAAAATTACTCAGGTTGAAATATTATTCAAAAAGATCATCTAGTAACAATGCATTACACAATAATTCTAAATATTCGACTGGATTAGTGAAAGCTAGTTACTAACCTGTGCAGAGTCAAATTAGGCTGATTTTTGTTGTTTCTCGCACAACATTGTTTTATTCAATACGAGGGCATGATTTTCCTATTATTGTCTAAACTCAGAATACCGAAATACTGTTTTACCTATACGTATTTTTCTATAAAACAACAAAAATATCTTCAGCAAGCAACTGTTTGACAGCACAACTACCACAAAACCACAGAGTACTTTAGGCACTCAATATGGCGACCGGTCACGCATAGACATGATTTTGACGTCGAATAAAAGTTTTGACAAATTTGTACTTGTGAAACATTTAGACGTCTCTCTTGTCATATGCAGCTCTTAGTAGGTTAAAAAGAGATAACACGCTTTTTGTCGTGTGTGTGTCGATTCGATAGATATTTGTATAACTATTCTTCATATCTATACTAATATTATAAAGCTGAAGAGTTTGTTTGTTTGTTTGCTTGAACGCGCTAATCTCAGGAACTACCGTTCTGATTTGAAAAATTCTTTCAGCGTTAGATAGCCCATTTATCGAGTAAGGCTATAGGCTATATATCATCACGCTAACACCAATAGGAGCGGAGCAGTAATGAAGAATGTTTCAAAATCGGGGGATTTTTTTTTTCCACGGGGACGAAGTCGCGGGCGGAAGCTAGTAGTAGAATATACCATCTCTTTTCCTATCTCAATGATTAGGTGCAATACATTAAATAATGTTTTATGAATTTTTCGATATTAATTTTGATTATCATATACTAGCTTCCGCCCGCGACTTCGTCCGCGTGGAAAAAAATCCCCCGATCTTGAAACATTCTTCATTAGTGCTCCGCTCCTATTGGTCTTAGCGTGATGATATATAGCCTATAGCCTTCCTCGATAAATGAGCTATCTAACACTGAAAGAATTTTTCAAATCAGAACCGTTGTTTGTTACCGAGCTGGTAACGTTGAACTTTTTGGGAACACTTACAGGATTATGAATAAAACCACTATAGTGTTCTGATCTGAGCTGGCTTTATTTCGTTTAACATGTGTGGACCCTACTAAATCACGGTAACGAAACCATAGCGACTTCTAGTTCGACGCCATCGCCATCTATCGAGCTTGGGCTTAACCAGTTTATATTTTGCACAATTATGGTTCGTTACTAAACATACCGCCCACCAAGGACATTTAGTGACAGAATGTCCTTCTTAAATTTAAATTACATCTAATTGATACATACTGATCTTAACATCTATAGTAATTTAACAATAGGAACTATGACTAAAACAATCTTTGATAGCTCAAACTATCCCAAAAGGGAAGTGATCTAACTTTATAGTGTAGTTCTTAAATGCATGACAAAAATATACATTGTAAAAATAAATAAGTCCCAAAAATGTAAACAACAATATATTACCTAAATTAATAACAATATAAATATTAATTTGATCTTGGAATTTAGAATTTTATACACATTAAAATTTGTTCTTAACTGTGAACTTAGTACTTAATATTAGTTTAAAAATATGACCTTTGTAAATAATCGTTACAGTTAATTTAGTATAAATTATTTATTGACTATTTATTTGCAAAACACATAATTTGAAGTGGGTCTTGTAATTGTTTAGGATTTGGATGTAATGTGACTACCTGGGTGCGACTATCTAATAATATTTTAAATATTCATTATTACTTGAGTCCCATTTTTTTATTGCTTTCAGTATGCCACACTCGGGAAGAATACATTTTAACATTTAAATGTCCCGGAGTTGTTGGTATTTTTTGTTTTAGATTTATATTAAGATGTCCTTTGTATTTAATAAATTTGTCCTTTAAAAATGCAATTCCTGTAAACCACATTGTACTATTTCTGAATTGAGTGGTTAGTATTCCTCTGGAAGCCCAGTCTGCTGGATTCTCTTTGGTTGTGAAATGAAACCATTGAGAAGAATTTATTACGCTGAATATTTCAGAGGTTTTCCACCTATAAGGGTGACTGCTAAGCCATGAGAGTACCACAGCAGAATAGTTCCATGTCGTGATATTTTTCTTTGCGATATCTAAAACTTCAGCGATCTCTGTTACAAGCTTAGACAAAAGTACGTCTGAAAAACCGTGCCATTTTAGCTTCTGCTTTGAACTTATGTCCAGCCAACGAGGTAGCCGAACCTGGGTGAGTAATTGCAGCTTTTTACGGTAAGTATTCCATTCAGTTACCAATATGTTGCTTAATTCTTCATGACAATGAATACCTGCAAGCCATAATTTATGGATAAATAGTTTTGCTTCGACCATACTAGGTGCTAACCACCCTATATCGAACCAACGAGCTATGTTTGATTTGATAGATCTTTTTATTACAGGTGCTGCTGTCGACGATGGAAGATTAATCGAGTACTGGAAGGGATCTTCGCGGTGGTTCCAGGTAAGTCCCGAAATCTTTGTAGTACTATCTAGCTTTATGTCTATGTCCTTATTCTCTATATTTATTTCTATTCTTAACATGTCCTTTCTACTTTTGTTCTGGTTGTCCTTATTTTTCATATAAGTTTGACCTGTGTTGTCTGTTACTTCTTTTCCATGCTTTAAACTAGTTTTTTCTGACAATTTCTTACTGTTTCTGTTCCATTTCTGCAATATATAGCCTCCTTTTCCAATAATTCTACTATTTGTTTACAGATTTCTATGTCCTCTTCGGGGATTCGCCAGAGTATGCGCTGAAACAAGGCGTCTTCGTGTGCTGCTCTAACTTGACCGTGTATTTTCACTGTGTCTGCGACAATACCAATGAAGTATAGTCTCGACTTTAAAAAAGTAAAGCGTAAGTCTGCTTGCAGTGTTGTTCTAACCAGTAACGTATCATTGAGAGAAAAGCGGACCATTGTCGTGGACTTCTCGTTCCTGATTACTGCGTGAGGAGGTAAGTACCCTGCTTTTTTCCTTTTATTATCTTTTTCCTTTATAGATCTCATGTGCTCGAGCTGTAAATCTTCTTGTATAACTTTAAGATATTGTTTCTTTAAACCTGTGTCCTTACTCAATCTTTTTTCTAATGAACTCAGTCTACTTTCAGCTGTTACGCGTGAACCTCCAGCCTTACAAGCAGAATCTTCATCGCGAAATGGTAATCTCACAATGTATCTACCTGTAGCATCTCTTACAGTTGTCTTATTGTAGAAATCTTCACATTTTATCTCTTCTGGATGAAGTATTTTCTTTGGACTAGTATGTTCTTCAATCTTCCAAGAATTCTTGAGGGGATTATATTCATTGACCTGTGTACAATGTACACTTACCTGGTTTACGTTTCTTTTTGACCTTTTATGATCTGAAGCTATACCATAAATGGTCCAACCTAAAGTGGTGTTCTGAGCTATCAGAGTGCCTGATGGACTCTTCATTATTCCTCCCTTTATGATATAGCAATAAACATCTGCACCCAATAAAATGTCAATCTTACTGGGTGTGTTGAACTTGGGGTCTGCGAGATGCAGACCTTTACTCTCAATCCAATCCAGTGAACTTATATTTATACTTCGCTTAGGTAAGTAAGATGTAATCTTGCGCAAAACATAAGCATTTATTTGTGCTTGAAAATCATGATTTGATCTTGATTTGATCGTCAAATGTACCATGTGCTTAGCCATGGTTGATCTATTGTCTCCTACACCGGAAACGATACCTCGGACTGGTATCTTTTTTAGATTTAATAATCGTACGGCGGCCTCTGTTATGAAACAAGCCTGTGAGCCCTGATCAAGCAAGGCTCGAACAGTTTGGAACTCACCCGTCTTGGACTCGGCATTTACTAACGCTGTGGCTAGTAATACCTGTCTGGGTTTGGAGACCTTGCCTGCAGATAAGCATGCAACTATCGGATTATCACTTGTTGAATCACTAGTGTTATCGATATCAGGTTTCACTGTAGCATCTTGACTTGTAGTCTCTGACTCTCCATTTGGATGCAGCAGAGAATGATGTCATTTTTTGCAAACTCTACAGGAGGTCTGTTTTAGACAATCGTATACTGTATGATTACTGCCTAAACAATTAAAGCAAATTTTATTTTTAGCTACAAAGTCTCGTCTTTCTTCTGTGGACTGTTTTGCAAATTGCTTACAGAAGCAGAGCTTGTGAGTTTCTGAGCAATACTCACATAACATATTGGTTGATTTTGTAGCTAGCATTGCTTTTGAACTATGGGCTTGAGAATTGACCTGGTGAGCCACAGCCTTTCTCGGCTCTATGAACTCTAACGCGCGGAAACGACTTTAAATAAAAACCCTAAATTGTTCAAAGGTGGGCAGTTTATTGCTGGAGTCGTTGGAAACGCTTAACTCCCATTGTTTTCGCGTTTCGTTATCTAGTTTAAACGTTACTATATGAATGATAATCACGTCCCATGTACTCACATCGATCTCCAAATTTTTTAAAGCATTTATACAATCACTAGTGGTATCTAATAACTCCTTTAAGGAAGTTGCTGATTCTACATATAAACGTTTTTGGCTGAACAATCTTTTCAAAATACAATGAGTTAAATATTTTTTATTAGCTTAACGTTTTTCTAATTGAGCCCAACATTGGCTGTAGTTAGCATCTGTTATTGGTGTGTGCCTAATTAACTGTTCAGCTTCACCAGTAAGATGGCTTTTGAGATAGTGTAATTTTTGCACGTTATCCAAAGAACTGTTATTGTGAATTAAAGAAGTGAATAGATCGTGAAAAGTTGTCCATTCACTGTATTTGCCAGAAAACGAAGGAATTGTAATTTTAGGTAACTTAACTAATGGACTTGAGGGTTTAGAATTACTTTTAGAAGATCCACTGTTTTGTGACATTGGTTGACTGACACTCAGCTTATTTAGCATAGACTTCATTAAACATTTACTCGTTATGTACGTATCTTCGGTTGCGTCATATATATCGACAACCTTTTGTTCTATGTCTTCTAACTTAAACCGCCCATAAAGTTGTGATTTGGTGTCTTTAAATGACGACCAATCATTTTCTAATAATTCAAGTCTAGTCTCTATGTATTCTATCGTTAGCCTATCCTTAGGACATTTTTTGAAATTTGTAAGTGCTTTTTGGATAACGTTTTGAAGATCTTTTAATATATTAATTTGTCCTTCCATCTTAAATTTCTATCAATAGCCTATAAATAAAACGTAATATAAATATTACAAGCTTCCTAAATGTGTCCCATTAAATAGTTTAATCAATAAACAAGATCAACAATCAATTTAATAGTTGCTGACAAAAACCAACGTATTTTTTCTAAGTCACAATAACTGCTAAAAATTTAACAAGTGTTTTAAAAACATTACACTCTGGTAGAAATCGGGCATAGATTCCCCGTTCCTCCGTTTTTAATGCAAATATTCTAAGTCCTTAACTAACATGCACAAATCTTAAGACTAATAATATGTATTAACAAATTGATTCTAAATTTTCTAAGTCCAAATATTCTTCTAAATTGTTAAAGTTAAATTCGCAATATAATTAAAGTTCAATATTGCTTGGCAAATCTACTTGATTATCGTCACTTGATAAATATATGAATGTACTCACGGTTTGCACTTCACTCACACAAACACCTGAAGATTGAACTGGTACTGTACTGGTGGCGCCCCCTGCGGCGTCCTCGTGTACTAAGCGCTGCGACCGACTTGACTGCCTCGCTGGTGTGCCAAGTTAATGCCGCCTCTTGCACTTGAACTGGTATGATACTAGAGGCGCCCTCTAGCGTCACGTAGAACTCGTTAGACTCTGGATTGCTGCTGCGCTGGTCCGCCTTGCACAGCGTCGGACAAAGCTGTCGCAGCCTGTGCGGGGTGTCCGGTACTTTAGCCGCAGCGATCCACTGCGAGTACGGCGGAGTGCGGTGTATAACACCGCTTGAACTTCAAAAAATCAGACTGTTCTGGGTCTGAGATCCAGGGTCGATGGACCAATGTTTGTTACCGAGCTGGTAACGTTGAACTTTTTGGGAACACTTACAGGATTATGAATAAAACCACTACAGTGTTCTGATCTGAGCTGGCTTTATTTCGTTTAACATGTGTGGACCCTACTAAATCACGGTAACGAAACCATAGCGACTTCTAGTTCGACGCCATCGCCATCTATCGAGCTTGGGCTTAACCAGTTTATATTTTGCACAATTATGGTTCGTTACTAAACAACCGTAGTTCCTGAGATTAGCGCGTTCAAGCAAACAAACAAACAAACAAACTCTTCAGCTTTATAATATTAGTATAGATGTATAAATATATCGTAGCTGCTGCCATCTATTAGCAAAACAAACGCATTACGTACAAAACTAAGTTGACCCCAGACATAAGATTGCACCATAGCAAGTGAACATACAAGTTACATACTCAACAACTTATATTGCTTAACGTTTCCTTTTTATAGGGCTTTGATACTTACGTTATAACATCATTATTAGTTTATAATTTCATAATATGCTGATAATAAGCTATTTCTTATTTCTTTGTTTGTTTACGTCAAAGAGAATGTAATACACTATGTTTTAGTCGGTTTTAGTCTACGTTTCTGTAAAGTCATTAGTGACAGGACTAGTTTTTCTTCTTATTTCATTGCTGGAGCTAGGTTAGGTCGCATATGTAACTGATATATCATATCAGATACATACGTACCTCGAGATAAATTACTTTTATTTCTCTTTTCATTCTAGAACCTCAATCAAATGCGTAAAAGTCGATTTAACTAGAGAGATGACTGGGGAGAGGATTGTACGCCTGGAGCTCAAACAGAGAAGAAGTCAGCAAGAATACTGTTAATAGCCATCGAAGTGAGATGGTCATCTTCTAATATACGATCCGTGGCCTGGATTTATACGATCCGTGGCCCGGACCTCCAGACATACTGACATCCTCCGAATTCTCCACCATCACCATCCGACTGCTGCATCGACGGAGCCTGATCATCCCCCGTCCCACTACTACGGCCGGAGGGAAGGAAGAAGGAAAACTGACTGCCATCCGACTGAAGGCCAGCCATCCTGCAGCCACCTCTTCGTTCTGCTCGCAATCTCCGTCATCTCCTTAGGGTTCCGTGTCTCCAGATTTTTTTTATAATTATTTCTTTTATAATTCCTATTAATTTTTTTCACTTTGATTTCTTTTCGTGGTAATATTCCCTATTAAAACATGCTTCCTCCTAATTAGTTATTGCAACCTTACATTTCCCTATCCAGGGAAACTGTAACGTTACATTAGCTACTAAAATCTATAAAATGATTTTTGTTAAAATTGAATTTTTATATTATGATTTATAAAAGTACAACCGAGTTCTATGTAAAAAATAGTGTTTGTTTCTTTATCTATGATGTCAACTCTTGTGCCTGCAATTTATTTCTTTCATGGGCGTCACTTGGCCGAAACTTCTTTCTCAAATGGACATTTCCCTTTGCCTCTTTCAAGCCAAAGTAAACAATAAAGAATCAAACATTAATTATTGAAAAACAGATCAAGCTAATATTGCGTTTGTTAGCTTTAATAACGCCATGTAGTATACCTAACCGTTTAATGGGATTTAATTTTTTTGTAAACCTTTCACTTTATTTCTAATAGCACTGGTAACTAACTTCGGGTTTAAAAATATTATCTATACTATATCTAAATATATATAACTCAAAGGTGACTGACTGACTGACTGATTGATTGACTGACTGACATAGTGATCTATCAACGCACAGCCTAAACCACTGGACGGATCGGGCTGAAAATTGGCATGCAGGTAGATGTTATGGCGTAGGCATCCGCTTAGAAAGGATTTTGCGAAATTTCCACGGGATCGGGATTTACACGGGAAAAACTTCCCACGCGGGCGAAGCCGCTGGCACAAGCTAGTAATATTATAAAGCGGAAAAGTTTGTTTGTTTGCTTGAACGCGCTGATCTTCGAAAGTACTGGGTGGATTTGGATGCAATTTGGTATAGAAGTAGCTTGAAGCTTGAGGAAGGTTATAGGCTACTTTTTAAATGACTGCAAAAAAGGAGAGTTATGTTTTTACCGTAATAGAATCCAAGGGAGCGAAGCCCCGCGTGAGTACTAGTTTATGATATACGGAAGTTGGTTGCTAACCTGTTAGTTTGCGTATTTAAAAGTTTTAATATGAATGTTAGTGTCAGTAAAATTTAAGGAATGGTAACTGATTTCCTGTTCTAAAAAATATATTTATTTTAAACATGAATCTTTTGCTAAGTTACTATATTTGTTAGCGTGCCACCTGTCAAAAGTTTGCGTATTTTAAAATTGCTATAGAAGCAAGCATTGTAATGTTTCCTTTTTATTGGGCTTTAGTACCTACGTTATAACATCATTATTGGTTTAGGATTTCATAATAATAATATTAAGCTATTTTTTAAACAATAATTTGTTAGTTTACCGCTTCTGTAAGGTCATTAGTGACAGGACTAGTTTTCTTCTTAATTGATTGCTGGAGATAGGTTAGGTCGCATATGTAACTGATATTGTACCTCGTGTTAAATTACTTTTATTTCTCTTTTCATTCTAGAACCTCGTTCAAATACTGAAAAGTCATTGAAAAGTCGATTTAATTGAGAGATTGACGGAGAGCGGACCTCCAGACATCCTCTTCGCTCTGCTACTGAGGCCATCCGACTGAAGGCCAGCCGCCCTGCAGCCACTTCTTCGTTCTGCTACTGGGGCCATTCGACTGAAGGCCAGCCGCCCTGCAGCCACCTCTTCGTTCTACTACTGAGGCCATCCGACTGAAGGCCAGCCGCCCTGCAGCCACCTCTTCGTTCTGCTACTGAGGCCATCCGACTGTAGGCCAGCCGTCCTCAGCCAACTCTTCGTTCTGCTACTGAGGCCATCCGTCTGAAGACCAGCCGTCCTGCAGCCACCTCTTCGTTCTGCTATTATTATCCGTTCCACTTATCATCGACTCTCCCGTCATCTCTTGTGCCTTAGGATTCCAGCAAATTTTGATAAATTATTTTATAAATCCTGTTTAATTTTTTCCTCACTTTGTTTTCTTTTCCTGGTCATCTTCCTCCTAATTAGTTATTGCAACCTTACAGTTCCCTCTACCCAGGGAAACTGTAACGTTACAGCGTGCATTTTTAAGTTAGTTCGATACACAATAAAGAACGATGTCGTTATTCTATTCTTTTAATTATTTGAACCATCTTGATTTCGCATATGTTACGAAAACTAAACACAACTTTAATAAGTAATGGCTATCGGTTATTAAGTTGTAGTTTTTAAGTTCTTATCAAGATTCTGAGAATGAAACAAAAATAGTGCAAAGTAACGTATAAGTAGGTATAATGAATTTTAGGAAAACAAAAACTACGGGTCTACTCACTTTTGGAGTTATGAACAACAACAATGAGGTACTACGTTACAGTAATAGATGAATACCAGTGATATAATTCAAAAGTTTCCATCAAGATTTTGCGAAGAAAACAAAAACTCGATCGAGCGCAGAGCTAAAAGGCTTATAGGCGAAGTGGCGCTCGCGCTAGTGGACAAGCTTCATAGCCTGGCTCATCCGCAAACTGTTGCTTGTCTGTCAGTTTTCTACAGATTGTACTTCGGGGAGTGTGCGCAGGAGCTCCATGACCTGATCCCTCCATCTCCCTTTCACTACCGGTCTACCAGACGCACTACTGCGTACCATCCACACTTGGTTGATATACCGCCTTGTTGTACCAAGTGCTTTTTCTCCACATTTATTGTGCGCACAGCAAAGCTGTAGAGCTCTCTGCCGGCTTCTGTGTTCCCTGCTAATTATGACTTTTCAACCTTTAAAGCAAGACTATACAGGCATCTTCTGGGCTCGCTTGTTCCATCGTAGACCTCATGTATCGCTTACCATCAGACGAGGTCGAAATCAAGAGGACTCAGATAGAATAAAAAAAAACATGCAGTGCAACAAATAAATATTTTGAATTTGTACAAAATAATAACTACGGTAATCATCTAGCTTTTGGAGTCATTGCAACTACATCGATGCTCTAAGCCACAAAACTTACGACAAAATTCATTCAAAGATATACTCATCCATTGGTTTCAATATTCACTCAAAAATATTCATTATCCAAATACAAAGTCAAATTCCAAATAACGTAATCTATACTTTCAAAGCAAAATCAAACGAATGAACTGGTAATGACAATAAAACAGATATAGTATTCCTGGAGCGTTACTGACTCTTAGCGAGATGGAGTCACTGCGCAGGATATCTTCAATAACTCTATTTTTGTATTTATTTGGCCCATTCTGACCCACTCCTGAGCAAAGAACCAATACCTAGAAACCAAATAAAGAAAAGCTTACTTGTAATTATTTGTATATTAATGTAACAAAAAATACCATTTAAAAATTTACCTACGCCTATATTGTTCCTAAGCATTTCAACAGTACTTAAAGCTTATTTACTTAAAACTTATGTATTTGCAGGCGAACGTGTAAGTACAAAAATGAAATATAAATATGTACCTACAAGTTCACCCACAAATAACTAATTAATACACCATCCAAAACAAAATACAACAAACAAGGCCATGGTAAAGTGAACGAATTTAACCTTAAATCTCGTTTCCCAATGGGGCAATGACAATCTGGTCAAATTCAACGCTTTAAAAAAACAGGCTTGTCTTTTCTCCGCTAAAAGGAGCGAATTTGAATGGTCTCCTACTTTCAGAGGTGCATCTGTACCTATTACCGACCGCCTGGAGCTCTTGGGCATGGAGTTAATGTCTGACCTCAATTTCGGCTCATCCATTGAGTCTAAAGCTCAGACTGCAGCCAAAAGCTGGGCATCCCACGGAAAGTGAGGCGATACTTCACACCTGGACAGCTTTTGAATTTATATAAAGCTAAGGTCCATTCCTGTATTGAGTATTGCAGTCACTTGTGGGATGGCTCAGCCAAATACCAGCTAGCTGCACTTGACTCGATCGAACGCAGAGCTAAAAGGCTCATAGGTGACGAGGTTCTAGCAGGCAAGCTTCACAGCCTGGCTCACCGGCGAAACGTTGCTTGCCTGTCTATAGATTGTACTTAGAAGAGTGTGCGCAGGAGCTCCACGACCCCCCACCTCACGACCTTCATCCCCCTTTTACTCCCGGTCTACCAGACGTACCGCAGGATACCATCCACACTTGGTCGATATATCGTCTTGTCGTACTAAGCGCTTTTCTTCAACATTTATTGTGCGCACAGCCAACGTGTGGAACTCTCTGCCGGCTTCTGTGTTCCCTGCCACATATGGCCCGTCAGCCTTTAAAGCAAGAGTGAATAGGCATTTTCTGGGCTCGCTCGTTCGATCTAGACCTAATTTTACACTTACCATCTGGTGTGATCGAGGTCAAGAGCGGGCTCAATCGCTATAAAAAAAAACTTAAAAAAAAACCGACTACATACATGTTTTGTTTCTTATCTACTTAAGATTTTTGTGTAAGTATCTTTTTTTTTTTCATCAATTTTGGTTGCGACATTTTTCCTTCAGTTTTCGTGAAAAATAAGGAAATCGTAAAAGAATAGAAAGTCCAAGCTAGAAGGATCTTCATGAGGTTTCAGAATACGTCAATAACTTTTTGAGATATTAATTCAAAGTCTAGTGTGGATATCAAAATTTAAAATCGCTCACCAAAATCGAAAGGGCCCACGTGTGACTTACAGATTCACAAAATAATGTTTAATTTTCAATGTCAGCGTCGAAAAACAAAAATAATTAATTCAATCATCAACAATGACTATTACAAATCAAAACTTTTTTTACTTTGTTTCGGCATTCATGAATGCAAACAAGAACAATGTAAACTAAATTAAAATAAATTATTGAAAAAAAATAAAGATTGAACCAGGCACAAATAGGTTAGCTTCATTTACATACACGTTTTCCATATGCTTTTTTTCGGTGGGAAAATCACCAAAGGTCTCCTCACGTACTAGGCGGAGCGAAACAGAGTGTCGGACATCTAATGACTAAAAACTCACTTTGTACCATCAGTTGCCCCTGCGAGCTAGGGCCGCGGTATCTCGTTACTACATATCCGCAACCCCGGCTAGGCATGCCTGATGCCTTTTTTCCTAGTGGAAAAATCATCAAATGACATCTCCCGCTCTCGGTGGAGCGGAAGGGAGTGTCAGACTTTTAACGTCTAAAAACTCATCCTGTTCCTTTAGTTGCCCTTATAATCCGGGACCGCGGAATCTAGTTAGAAAATTTCCCCAGCCTCAGCAGGCAATAGCCCTACCGGGCCACGTCAGTGCTGCAGACGCGTCGTCGACGCAGACCTGATCCTTACCAGACTGCGCCTACGGTGGCTAGAGATCAGCTCGCAATCCCCGACGCCCGGGGAGTCTCCCATGGTGACTGGAACGTGAGAAGGAGCCTTGCCTCTCCCACATGCGTTCAGCTTCCTCGTTCGCTAGCATGACTTCCGCGCAGAAGGAGACGGCCGCATCCCATTCCCGCTCGCCCCGCACCACGGTCTGAACCAGGGACGGGCGCGAGAGGTCACCGCTACCGATCGCCTCCAAAAGGATACTGCGGTATACTGTGCCCAAGCGAGGCACACCTACACCGTATGTTCCACTATGTCCTCCGGGTGATCCGATCACAATAACGACACCCGGGCGTATCCTCCCGCTGTATTCGAAACAGGTACCTCCCGAAACAGCTGTGTCCAGTATGCACCTGCATCAGGCGGAATGTGAGGATGCCATGGCGCCAAAGCCTTTAAAGATATTTTGCCAGTGTAACAGTATTTATTTGGTTAAACCAACAGATAGCGCAATACATCACATTGTTGACACACTAAAATGCTCTACTCGTTTTATTTATAATTGTTTTTGTTCTAAGTTATCTTTGCATTCATTTACTGTATTTAATTTACCTTATTATATCAAAAATCATAACCCTTCTTGTTGCTTGCCGTAGTCAGGTAAAATTAAGTAACTGTTCGTTAGTCTCAATACAACACAAGGACGGCTAGACTTATTTCATCGTACATCTTACTTATTTTTACTATTTTACTGATATTATAAATGCGAAAGAGTGTGAGGATGGATGTTATAGATGTATGGATGTTTGTTACTCTTTCACGCAAAAACAACCGAACGGATTCGAATGAAATTCATGGAACTAAAACTGAAAACATTTTTTTCATGAAACCTATGCGTGTGTATATGTAATATGTTTAGATAGGTCTTTAAAAATGACATTGAGGTTTCAAGAACCGCTTTTTCATAAAATTAATAGTTTAAAAGATATGCGTTTCCAAAGTGGTATAATGTGTCCTTCCCCCTCTAACTTCTATAATATTGGAGTGAAAAATCTTAAAATAATAAATGTCTTTAGGTCTTAATTTAAAATTTCAATCAAAATTGGTTTCAACGAGATCGGGTCAGCATTTTTTGAGGTACAGCATATTTTCTAAAACCGCAAATATAACTTTGTAATTCATACAAACACTATGAAAAACAAAGTTATTTGGCGTAGTTGTAAAAAAATGTAAATAAGCTAGTTTTAAGAAATTAGTAAGGTTTTTTTTATCTTTTGTATAAATATACATATTATATTATATTATTATAGTTACTACGGAACCCTTCATGGGCGAGTCTGACTCGCATTTGGTCATTTTTTTATTTGTTACGACGTTTGTTAGGACGACTTATTGAACAATCTAGAAGAAACACATGTTGCTGTTGGATACGGTGAAAGGACAAGGATGCTTAAAGAATGTAACCGCAAGTATAAAAATATTTTTTGGGGCTCACTGGGAGGCCGTTACCTGCTGGGGTTGCAGAATTATTGGAAAGAGTTACTGCAGCCTCGGAACACGAAGGGCGTATGACGAACACGGACAGGTTTCAGTCTTAGTTTAGTCAGTTAAAGTCTGACACATCCTCCCGCTTCGCCCAGATCACGAGGCAGTAATTGGATTTTTCTCATTCTTAAAAAGAGTTTAAAAATATAACAGTTGAGGTTGTAATGATATATTTTATTTTATTATGTTTGGAAAACTTACAGTTAGATAGAGAAATTAATAAAGATAATAAATACAATAAGGCCAATTACAAGTTTTCACTAATAACTAGGTATACAATATAATAATACACACAGGATATTTGAAGCTTGGGCACGCCATAATAGCGGCAGTAAGTCCCCTCTTTGAGGTGTGGCTAAAGAGGCGTCATGGCGCCCTCACCTTCCACCTGACACAGGTACTCACCGGACACAGTTGTTTCGGGAGTTACTTGTGTCGGAAACGCCCGGGTGTCACCACTGCGAGAATCATCCTGAGGACACGGTGGAACACACAGTGGAGATTTACCTCGCTTGGTTAGAGCTCCGCCGTGTCCTCGTAGGGGCGATAGGCAGCGACCTCTCGGTCCCGGCCCTGGTTCAATCCATGGTCCGGAGCGAGGAGGCATGGGAAGTGGTCACCTCTTTCTGCGAAGCAGTTATGCAAGCGAAATAGGTGGCGGGACGAGCGAGGTAGTGGCGGGTCTCACAGCCCTCGCACCCCAGCCGCCGCAGGAGACGCTCCGGGCGTCGGAAGTCACAGGGTGACTTCCAGCCACCGTAGGTGCGGGCCTGCGGGTTGCGAGCAATGTGTAGCTCGTCGCCCGACTGAAACCAGGCTCGTGTAGATGGCGCGACGTGTTCCACGCGCGCCTCAAAGAGTGTCAGAAAAATTGTCGGGGCCCATAAGGGGGCCGTTGCTTGCCGGGGTGGCGGAATTCTTCGAAAGAGTTACCGCGGCCTCGGAACACGAAGGGCATATGATGGAACACGGATGGGTTTTAGTCAGTAAAAGTCTGACACACACTCCCGCTTCGCCCAAATCGGGAGGCAGTCATTGGATGATTTCCCATCCTTAAATAAGAATATTTGAAGCTATGCCCACCATGTTAAAAAACAAAAGACTCTGAAAAAGGGCATTGTCATAAGTGAAATTAACTCACGACATTGGAGTATGAGTATACAGTGTTGCATGCATCAAATTATAAGTCATTTGCAGAGTTGCTTAATTGTAAAATCAATGAATTGTAGAATCGGTCAAGCCTAGAACCATTCATAGATTGGTTGATCAAGGATTGGTCATATATGAAAATATAAATTTATATTTCATGCAATTAATTAAACAAAAAGTATATGTTTAATTAATTGCTTTAATTTCATTCATTATACATTTTGGATCTATAGTTAAAAGTGGAGCATATGCAAATAGCTTAATTATTCTTGCTAATTTGAATTTAGGAATCCGCACGTCTTTTTTTGCCACAATATAGTTTTTGGATTTTATGGATGCTTTTCGACTCCTAAATGCTCCCGCCAATGTAGACAAATTATTAAAATTAGTATATTATTAAATTAGCCTAGCTCCATTTTGATGAATTCTTAAGTGAAACCAAAGGTTTTGTCTGTACAATTATTGATAAAGTTCTCATGACGAGTAAAAACCAGAAATGTATTGTCAAGTACCACTTCACCCACCACTTTGTCCGCATGGATTTTGAAATAATTTATATCCTATGTCTAGCACTGACTAATAATGCTCCTTACAAAAGAAACATATTAGAATTGGATCAACGGTTCTGGAGATTACCCCCCCCCCCCCCCCCCACCAACAAATTTTACCTCATTATAATGTTAGTACTTATACAGGGTGGCAGGGGCATCGACGCACAAACGCTTACCATGGATTCAGTACATGATTCTGAACCCCCCTGCGTTGAACTTTTTAATAAAAAAAAGTTATCTAAAAAATCAAAAAAACCGACTGCTTAACTGAAATGCTAGAAACAAGCACATTTTTATTTTTTTTGCTTGTTTCTGGCATTTCAGTTGAGTAGTTGGGTTTTTTTTATTTTTTAAATAACTTTTTTTTCTACTTTTTAGTTAAAATATTTATTTACATTTTTATAGAGTTCGTGTCACAATGGCATCTCACCGGATTCAGAAAGTGAAAGAGCTAAGTCCATATTTTTAAACTTTCTCTTAGTATTATTTTTGCTAGTATTAAACTAATGATAAATATGACATACTTTTTTGAAATCCTTGTATTAAGCCCTTTAATTTGATACCCATACTGCAGTGTTCGAAAATTTTTTTTTTTCATTCTGTATAATGGCTTCGCACAGCCGCCATGTTTGATATTTTCAGACAAAACTATCGATACCTCAATTATGTAAATCCTTTCAGTGGTTCTGCAGATATGAAGTAATAAAGAATATTACAAACATACATATATACAAGATACGCGCGAATAACATAACCCTTCCTTTGCAGTCGGGTAATTAAAGCATGATTGTGATTCACTTGACATATTGTTCTTATTTCACGTTATGTGAAGTAAGAACGTGAGAACGGTAAGAAAGTAAGAACGGTCTATGCTTGATCCTGGATCTTTATCTATCTCCTTCCTAAAGATAAAATCGGTTAAGTGGTCTCGATTTTTCATACAATTTTTCAAAATATGCCACCGTAGTGGATGGATACAAAAAAACGTACACTATTTTTTTTTTTGCGGTGGGACAACCAACAAAACGAATCATTATGAAAAAAAAAAATACTATTATCATTAAAATTTTATCCGAATCGGTGCTGTGGTTTAGCTGTGAAAGCGTAATAGATAGACAGACAGACAGACTTTCGCATTTATAAGTCTGGATTACGGAATGGTTTATATAAAGGTTTGTCACAGACCAGGGGATGAATCCCCTACATTATATCTTGATAATAGATGGTAATTGCATAGGCACAACCAAGTGGCCTTTTATTCGTGGGAAAGTCATCAAATGACTCATCCCTTTCTGGGTGGAACGGATAGGAATTTCAGATTTTTACTGACTAAAAACCCACGCTGCTACTTCTTCTGTAACCTTGTCAGGCAATGGTCGTAACGTGCCCCATCAATCTTGCAGATTGCTCTTTGAGGCACGAGTGGAACGAAAGTTTGACGCACCGCTGACTAGGGCCTAGTCCTTACCAGATGGCGCACGCTATTCGCAAGCCAGAGCGTTCTCTACGGTGGCAGGTGCGTGAGGCCTTCTCCTTCGCTACCATCACTGTTCCCAGAAAAAGATGACTGTTTCCCATTCCCCGTCATCACCCCACGAGGACATGAAGATACTCCGCAACCAACCTAGTAAGCTGGATTATGTATCAGCAACTTTCGCAGAATCGTGGCAATATCACAATAGAAACGGTAAGTGGTGTTGGTTAAAAGTTAAAAACTTTTTTGCAAAAAGTAAAACCGACTTCCATATCAAAACACTACGAAGCCAAAAATAATTTTAATTTCGGTAGTCGGTGTTATTGGTTTTGTATTTGTTTTTTTTTTCTACATCGCCTTCCGAAATTAAAATTATTTTTGGCTTTGTAGTGTTTTGATATGAAAGTCGGTTTTATTTTTTGCAAAAAAGTTTTTATTTTCGCGCTTTTTAGTGGGTCAGTTTGTAATTAATCTAGTTACAAAAGCCAAAATGTCAACTACTTATCACCTTTTACAAAATATTACTTTTCCCAACGCAAAACCCTTAATTTTTGAGGAGTTCTGGTATTTCACCATCAGCTCTACTTCACCATATGCATTGTGACGAGCATAAAGTACTTAACATCCATATTCAAGTAATCGAATCGCAATCCACAAAATACTTATTATTGAGTAGTTTCTGTGGCTATCTGTGGTCTTTATCATCAGTTCCACTTCCCCAAATGGTGCTTTTCGAGAGCAACTGCACAAGTTACTTTAAAAAAATACCCAAAACGCTATAGGTGTGCCTATAATATTTAAAGAGATCCCTCGATATCTCCATGATTCCATCATCAGATCCTAACGTGATGACAATGGGACCAATAAGAAAGTATACCCTTTCAAACTAAAAAGAATTTTCCAAATTGGTTCGTAAATGACGGAGTTATGCGCGAACAAAAAAAAACGCAATGCAGAGTAAACGAAAAGATCGTCAATGTACATATTTTTTTAGAATTTTGTTGATTTTTCAGAAATCGCTTGTCCGATTTCGATAAAATTTTCATGGGACTAGTTGAAAAATAAAATAAATAATAATTTGTAAAATAAAATAATTTTTCAAATCGGTTGGCAAGCGACGGAGCTATGCCCGAACAAACATAAAAAAAACAAACAATCATCCGAATTGAGAACCTCCTCCTTTTTTAGAAGTCGGTTAAAAAATAATTGCATTTGTTGGTTAAAATAAAACTCGACTTGAGTCTTTGTTTTTTTTTTTTCATTTTATATAGACAGAACCACTCAACTGTTATTTCTCTAACACATCATCATCACCTTTGTACTTTTTGAGTTTGCTCAAAGTTTTAATAAATAAATAAATCTAATTAAAGCTAAACTAGCCACTATATAAATGAAATCTGACTAAATAATGTTTTAGTAACTCTGAAGGCAAGCAGCTTGCCAATTCAGAGTCTGTAACAGGATTACAAAACCATGGCCCCATCTCCTCAAAAAGCTATGGAAGTTCAACCCTCTCAGACCATTGGTCATGGACTGACTGGTGAAGAATGTGTGATCAGCGGCATGTCTGGCTTGTTCCCTAAGTCAGACAGCGTTCAAGAGTTCAAGGACAATCTTTATAACGGGGTAAGTCTTTATTCCGTATTGGCCGCTTCTGACCTTGATCACGCCTGATGGTAATTGATAAATAAGGTCTACGATGGGACGAGCAAGCACAATTGACATCTGTTCACTCTTGCTTTAAAGGCCGATAGACACATCTTGGCGGTGCGCACAATAAATGAATAGTACGACAAGACGGTATATCAACCAAGTGTGGCTGGTTGGCGACCCTGGAGGGCTTGAGAATTGTACTTTGAATTGAAATAGTGCACAGGTAGTTAAAGGGATCACGTCATGGAGCTCCTGCGCACACTCTGAAGCACTATCTGTAGAAAACATCTAAAGGTGTATTATCTATACATCTAAAGGAACATACATAATTCTATATTAAATTGAAGTATCTGTTGGTGATTTCAAAACACTGCCCTGCACTAAATAAAAGGCCGTTAAGCCACAAAAGGTGATTTTTCACTTTTTAATGTATCCTTAAACTACTTTCAATTCTCCATCTTCTGGTCTAAGAATCATTTTCCTATGATGAAAAATTTTCGAGATACAGCAATTTTGCTGAGCAGTTAAACCGCATAATTTTTGTCACTTCCATAGTTAAAAAGCGACTAAACCTCAATACCATATATACAATACTAAAATATAATACAATACTAAAAATTAATTAATATTTACAAAAAAAAAAAACGTGATATACACAATATATAACGTTTTTTTTTTTCACAGAAACTATGGCCACAAAAATAATTTACATCGTCCTAGCTAGCGTAGTTTTGTAGTAATCTTATTTTTACGTTTACTCGAAAAGTACTTTTTGGGGTTAGCGGCTTTTTAGTTAATGTAGGGCGTCTTTTCAAGTGCTTATAAGTAGTTACTTACACTACTTACACACTTATTAAAATCAATAAACAAATTTTATTTAAATTTTGTCATTCTGTCTTTTTGTTTGACCGGGGAAATCTCTGGAACAGTTAAGCCAATTTTAAAGGAACTTTGACTGGAGAATGGAGGAGATAATAGGGCAATATATAGGCTATCCAAGAATTCCAATTGGAGCGTGATTCATGCGGAAAAAAAACGCGTAGATAATATCGTCACCCAAGCGAACAAAGTTACAAATACTGTTAGACCTTTATATGTTATTGCTAGGTCTTTCACTTCCTGCCGGGGTTTGCGGGAAAGTTCTATCGAGATACCGCGGCCCCGGAACTTTAGGGTTGCCGAAGGAACAGGGTGGGTTTTTAGTCAGTAGAAGTCTGACACACCCTTCCGCTTAATCCAGAGCGGAAGAAGTCATTCGATGATTTTCCCACACTTTTTTAGGGTTCCGTAGCCGACTGGTAAAAAACGGAACCCTTATAGTTTCAATATGTCTGTCCGTCTGTCTGTCTGTCTGTCTGTCTGTCTGTCCGTCCGTCCGTATGTCACAGCCATTTTATTCCGAAACTATGAAGACCATACATGTGAAACTTAGTAGATAAATGTATTCTGTAAACCGCTTTCCGATTTTAATAAATAAATTAAATAATATTTAAAATAAAGGGGGGTCTACACATGTATTATACATGGAACTAGAACTGATAATTTTTTTTTCATGAAACCTATGCGTATGTGGTATCTATAGACAGGTCTTTAAAAATGATATAAGGGTTTCTAAAACCACTTTTTCATAAAGTCAATCTTTTAAAAGATATAAGCTTCCAAAGTGGTAAAATGTGTGTCCAGCCCCCTCTAACTTCTATAATAATGGAGTGAAAAATCTATAAAAAATATATGTCTGTAGATCTTAATGTAACCTTTTAACCAAAATTAGTTTGAACGATATCGGGTTAGCAGTTTTTGAGATTGAGCATATTTTCTAAAACCGCAAATATAACTTTGTAATTCATACAAACACTATGAAAAACAAAGTTATTTAGCGTAGTTGTAAAAATGTAAATAAGCTAGTTTTAAGAATTTTTTAAGGTTTTTTTTTATTCGTGCAATAAATATATATATTATATTATATTATTATAGTTAGGTACTACGGAACCCTTCATGGGTGAATCTGACTCGCATTTGGCCAATTTTTTTCTTTATCGCGTTTGGTATTGGAATTCTGTATGGAATTCTGTATCCTCAACCTATTAATTTTACTTACCAGGTGGACATGGTGACCACTGAAAATAATCGCTGGGAAGTCAGTCACCCCGAGATGCCCAAACACATCGGTATGATCAACGGAGTGGACGACTTCGATGCACAATTCTTCAAAGTGCATTACAAACAAGCTCACTTCATGGATCCGATGAGCAGGAAATTGCTGGAGCATACGTATTCCGCCATTTTTGATGCAGGTCAGTTAATAAAGAATTACATTAAATTATGTTGGAAATCTCAATAGATTGAGTACACAAATTCTGTTATTTTCTTTTTAAATATCACGCTACATATTTATAGATACTAATATTATAAAGCGGAAAAGTTTGTTTATTTGTTTGAACACGCTTATCTCCGAAATTACTAGGTGGATTTGAATTAAATCTGGTACGGAAGTAGCTTGAAGCTTGTTATAAGCTTATTACTCAACTGCAAAAGAAGGAGGTTATGTTTTATTGTGATAAAATCCACAGAAGCCAAGGCCCGCGTGACTGCTAGTTGTATTATATAACATGAAGCAAATTGAGGCAAATCTTGTATTACGGACTTATAGAGAAGCTTAATCCATTAGTAAAGTTTATAGGGTTTTTATTCCAAAAGTTTTCACGTCACAATATACAATATAGATAGTATGTTTGCACATACTATATTGTATATTGAGAAGTGTAGTGGCTATTATCTTGGCTATATATAACGTGACCATACATCCCGCGTTGTGCGGGATTGTCCCGCTTTCAGGCTGTCTGTCCCGTTGTCCCCAACGAGAACAAAAATGACCCGCTTTTACAAAATCATCGCTCTACATTAAAATATCACTAAAATCGCGCGGAACGCGGCAGCGTAGACGCGGGTTTGAAAGTTAGGAACAAGCGTGAGCGAGCGACCTTTATTCCTATGTAAAAACTAGACCAGATATTTAAAAAAAATGGTTTATTCCACCGATAAATACAAAACATATATGCCTTTAACTACAATTTAAGATTTCATTACCCTATACAGAGAGTATATAACTACTTGAGAGCGTATGGGCCGATTTCTTTGAAGAACACGACTCACTACTCCGGGCCGGGGAGGACAGAGAAATGCGGAGCTGCAATTGGTCAGTTTAAGATCAAGTTGCGTAGATATGCCTGGTTAGGGATTGGTCTACTTGATTAAGGGAAAGTAGTGCATCTACGCTGCCGGTAGACGCGGGTTTGAGATTCAGGAACAAGCGTGAGGGAGCGACCTTTATTCCTATGTAAAAACTAGACCAGATATTAAAAAAAATATGTTTATTCCACCGACTAATACAAAACATATATGCCTGTAACTACAATTTAAGATTTCATTACCCTATACAGAGAGTATATAACTACTTGAGAGCGTATGCGATTTCTTTGAAGAACACGACTCACTACTCCGGGCCGGGGGGACAGAGAAATGCAGAGCTGCAATTGGTCAGTTCAAAGTCAAGTTGCGTAGATATGCCTGGTTAGGGATTGGTCAACTTGATTAAGGGAAAGTATATATGTATATATAATCGATAAAATTGATTTTTACATTGTAAAAATGCTGAGTAAAAATTTCATAATAAATATATTTTCATCAGTTGTGTTAATGACTGTAGCTTCAGCAGGCACTGGGTAATAATTATTTTTTTGGTAGTGAGTCATTAGATGATTTATCTAATGACTCCTCCCTTCTACATACACTTAACCCGTGGACTCGACATCGAAACAAAGTAACCTGTTTTTTCTTCCTGGGTGGGAAAATCATCGAATGACTTCTCCCGCTCTGGGTAAAATGGAAGGGAGTGTCAGACTTCTACTGACTAAAAACTCACCCTGTTCCTTCAGCTGTCTTTATGTTCCGGGGCCGCGTTATCTCATTAGAACATTACCGCAACCCCGGAACCAAAGTAACTTACGAGGGCAATATTGTAATGCAAAGGTCCAAGTTAATTAATATTAGACTCCGTGCTTGCGCAAGTTTTATTTAGTTTATAACTTTCTACTAACATATATCCGAACGTATCGCATATTAGAATACAGATTCATATTTTTACCGCGGTTTTTGAGTTAACCAATCATATCCATTCCTAGCATCCAATTCCCACAAATGAGAGAGGAGAATTCGCCGCACGCGCCGCTCATTGGCTGATTCAACGCCGGCCAATCACCGTACAGATGCTGTGGCAAGAAAAAGGTATAATTACCTCTGCAATATGGTGTCTGAGAGTCTTCCAGAAGAAACTATCGTGAAGTTATCACCCCGCGTCTAACCAAGATTAACTAAATACTGCTAATATATCTATATATCTAAAACTATCAAAATATCCGTATTGGCCACACACGTGTGACAAATAAAGGCTAAAAGTGAAAGTGCAGTAACTAAGAAAAAAGTGATTCAATCCACGTGCATCTTCTACTCAAACTAACCAGCTCCAGAATATCCAAGTAAGTCCATCACAACCTTTCTTCCTACTCCTGGTCAACCAATTACTGTGTGTTCAATACTTCACCGCCCGCAAATTATTTTACCGCCACGGTCCTTCGAGTATTTTCCGCAACACTCCGTCATACTATTTGAAGCCTAGAAAGATTGGATATAGGTATTTTGACTTTTCTCAACATTATATCAATAAAAACAAAACTAGAAACCAATATTCCCTAGTAACCTTATCTATCTACTTTTCTAATTTTTTTGACAAGGAAAATATATATTAATTATAGGGATTAATTATACAGGGAAAAATCCGAATTAATATTTTCATATTATTTCAATACTGATAAATATTTATGTCATCCAATGGGTATCTAGATGTCTGGGAATGTTTTCCACACCACTTCAATGCGCATGAAAGCATTATTATGCGTTATAAATTGGATACAAAAATTTAAAATTTGTAATTGTTTAGCATGCACACAGGCCTAACACTTGGTCACAACTTAAATGGTTCGTGTATCGTAGCCAATATATAAGAGCAAAAAGACTCATATTTTTCGTGCGTCGGGGCAACGTATGCGCGGTCAAGTGGTTTTATAGTCTTTGACCCTATACTACCTATATATTTTTATTTATATACAAAATCCTGTAGGCGTCCCGCTCTGACACGAAAAAAAAAACAACACACATTAGCTATATACCAAGTTTACATCAATAACATAAAACTTTTACCTGTACATATTTTTATTATTCGAATTGTAATAAGTTAATGATCACATGTATTGCTATGAAATTGTCAGATTTAATATCTTGATAATTCAGTTGTAACAGTGTCACATACTGAAAATTAAATTTTCATCTGTAACTTTGTGTATTGTACTTATAGAAACATAAAACTGATATACTTCAAAAAATCATATATGATATTTTAATGGCATCTATATTTATTTTTCGGTAGCTAGTTTTACTAATATTATAAATTGTTGATACCCGCGACGGAACGTGCGTCCCATCGCGTACGGTGGCCGGCACATCCACAGAACAGATAAAAGAGGTTAGAAAGGAAATAGTTCCTGATTTGTATTAGAACGTGTGTCGCCGCTTGTCTCCCACTCTTTATCTCCACTACAAGCAAGAGATCCATACGTATGCTCATTACGCACACAAATAAACTACACACACTTAGATCACGAGTTTGCAACTGATTGTCACACTATAAACGCAAAGACTGTGTTTGACATGCACTCACACACGCGCAAAAGCAATTCATTTCTCATATATGTTAAGGTAACCAGAAGGTCGATAATCAATATCGATAAATTTATTCTAATTCTTAAAACTTTTGTTACTAAAGTTTTGAAATTTTTTGCTATAGTTTGGGAAGGGCGGGGGGAAGGGCAGGGGTAGTAATAGTGTGGAAATAAATTAAATAATATTGTCAAATTTAGGGGGAACATCCGTCACAGCCACGTTATTCGAATTTTCTCTCGATTTTTGTGTTTTTTTTTTTGGTAATTGCAGTGCTGTTATACGTCATTATGTTATGACATAATATAATTTAATTAATTTCATGTGACTAACAGTGTAAATTTCTATATGCTATATACCAAAAATTCAAAATACCACCCGTGCGAACCTGGGCTGTGTGTCCTCGCGATAAACGTTATTCGCGCCATAGAAAGCCATCAGTTAAAACTATTACGTAAATAAATGACACAAGTAAAAAGTACAACAATCTTTTAATAATGAACGATAATTTAAACTAATTTCAATGCAGATTTAATAATAATATCCGCAAAAATTATCCAGGTTTTGATGTCATTTAATGTTTAGTCTTTAAGTCAAGAGTGAATAAGTTACTTCTAGGCAAGCGTGTTCTATCCTAATTTTCTGCAAAATTTTCAGAACAAGTTGTACTAAATTTAGTAGGTATCCATTCATTTCTACCGGTTGCCTCAATCCACAATTTTTTTATATCTGGATCTGTTGGAAACCTAGCAATAAAACGTATGTTTATAAGTAGCTAACCTCAAACAAATTTTTTGACGAATTACTACTACTAGTAACTAAATTGATAACCACAATTAACAATAGTTGGTGGTAATAAACAAAGGTATTCTCAATAAAATAATACTGATAATAATCATTTGAATACATTCGTTATATCGACAGTGCTTACAACTTGGTACAACACTATCAATACGCATGGAATTTCGCGGTATTCAAGCATTGGCTCGGCACACGCGACTCTCGCAATAACGCATTACATTGCGCGATCGCTTGCGTAGTACAAGATGGTACGCATGTATTGCACGCAATGTATGATTTTGCATCTGATCGCGATTGTGTCGTTTTTGTCTACAAATTACATAATACTATTGTAATAATTACAAAATAATATCACTAGTATTTTAAGGTTTTTGGGACTTACCGGTGAAAAAAAATCCCTTCTCGGGTTACACTACACACCTGGCTTCTTTTCCGACACGACATGACAGCGCAAAACGGCATAATGATTTTTTTTCGCGGAGTTTCGTTCGTCGTCACAATAAAAGTACGAATATTGGCCGGGAAACATAATTTTGGTTGAAGTATGAGCGTTCAAACTATGGCGGCGCGCCTGCCCCGCCCACAAGGCCATTCTAACCTCTTTTATCTGTTCTGTGGGCACATCAACCTACCCCAATCTGTCAAAATAATTTAATATATTTACAACTTTATTACAACATGATAAGGTTCAAACTCAATTGGGTATATTTGACAGATTCGGATAGCTTGATGTGCTGGCGACTGTACATAATTATGTTTATTAACTATCGACTATATTGTGTATGTGTGTACTGTATGCCCAGTAGATTAGTATTACTGTAATCTTGATAAACGATATTTGGTGTATGATTCTCATTTGGTAGAATAAGAGATTCGAGGCATCACTTACCCGTGAACATGCTACTATCTATAGTAAAAGTAGCCCTCACCTTTTTTAATCTTTGGCCTAAGGATTAATCGTCATTGAGAAACTAAGAGTTATAGAGATTGCAATCTTTGAAAGTGGTACAGTAATTTGTAGGAATTATGGATATTCTAGGGTTACCTAAATACTGTTTCTTCTTTGCGACAACCAGACATAACTAAAGCTTCTATAATTTGTTTTTTTCGATTACAAAAATAAAAATCGGTACATGCCACAAATCACACAACAGAATACGAAAGGAAATTAAAGAAAAGCATAATAACTAAAGTATTTGCCACACGAATATAGATGAATAAATTACGTGTGCCTCCGTTTCCGATCGCTCGAGAGCCCATTCAGCGAACACACATAATTGTTTATGGTCATTAAGCTCTTGGGTGAGTTAAATTTAGTACAGGTGCAGTCAAAAGTCAAGACGCAAAATTAGCCAAGTTATGGTCTGCGAAAGGCCAAGTTCTTGTGAGCGTCGCGAAATTGATTGCACCGGATTCTCCTGCACACTTTTACGGACAGCGGCGATGTTTTCGGGAGATCTTGCTTTTTGTCGACGTACGGTTGTTGCTCGATTGTTTACTGAACCAATAGGCTCAAATTTGTCCACCACACAGCAAATAGTCCTCTCGGAAGGAGGACTAAGGCGACCGTAAATTGTAAATGATTGCCCGATCAGAACACCCATTTTGATAAAACATTTTTATCATTTAGACGTGTTCTTGAATGTTATATCCATCCATGGTGATTTGGAAAAAAAGAATAAATAAATTAAAGCCAATTTGACAGAGGTAGCTTTAACAAAATGACCACTATTAACCGTCAAAGTTTGGTATTTCCTATTGAAAGACCCAGTTTATTCCCTTACAACATTTTGTTTTAGGGAATATTGAGTAGGTACATTAATTATGCAGTGCAATTTTTAATTAATTGGTGGCGCGTCATGTTCCACGCGCACCTCAAGGAGCTGTCAGCAGCATTGACGGGGCCCGACATGGCCGTTGCCTGTCGGAGTTGGGGAAATGTTCTAACGAAATACCGCAGCCCCGGATCGTAAGGGCAGTTGAAGGAACAGGGTGGGTTTTTAGCCAATAGAAGTGTAACACTATCTTCCGTGCCACCCAGAGTGGAAAGAGTCATTTGATAATTTTCCCATCGAACAAAAATATTCGTAACTAGCTTCCGCCCGCGACTTCGTCCCCGTGGAAAAAAAAATCCCCCGATTTTGAAACATTCTTTATTACTGCTCCGCTCCTATTGGTGTTAGCGTGATGATATATAGCCTATAGCCTTCCTCGATAAATGGGCTATCTAACACTGAAAGAATTTTTCAAATCAGAACGGTAGTTCCTGAGATTAGCGCGTTCAAGCAAACAAACAAACAAACAAACAAACAAACAAACTCTTCAGCTTTATAATATTAGTATAGATAATAAAGGCTCAGAGTAATTAAATAAAAATGAGTGTGGTTGCAACTACCAAAATGAAAACTATGGCGCTTAAGACACTAAAGATTTTACATTTTTGTTTATCAAAATAATTTTAATAATCATATTGATATTTTATGACCATGAAACGTACAGAACGGACAGAATTAGACAGTTAGAATATATTTCTAGTTAACACTAGAAGCGCCGCCGTCCCATTTTTGTCCCACCCGCAAGTTTGATTGTCTCTAACTTTTTAATCTTTTAATTTAGGTCTATGAAAATTCTCGACTTTTATTTATTTTACGAATTTAACAGATTTAAAATATTTTTGATAATTTATCAAGAACAATTTGTGAAAAAAATAACGATTTACCTAGTACTGCCGCTGGGTCTTTTTTGTCCCGCTATTGTTTTACAAAACAGTCCAATGTATGGTTGGCGTTCCGGGAAGTTGCAGGGTGAAAAGAGTGAGGCCTGGGTCAATAAATAATTGAATATTATTTCTAATAGTCAGTGGTCCATCACTGTTTGTAAAGAGCACGTGTTTTGTTTTTTATAAGAGTGCAACTTACGTGCTATTATTATTTCTACTCAACGTCATAAAATAATAAATCAGCACAAAATTATAGCTTGTTTGAATGACAGTTTGGAGGACAAATCGTATGGTGAACCTTTGGAATCCTCTGGCGATAATTATGTGGTGGTTCCAATTCTTTATGTGATGAATCTGAAGAGAGCACTACTTGGATTGAAATACCACAAGGTAACTTTATTATTTGCATCCCAGTAACACTAAAATGACCGCATTGTAGTCAAATGTACCGACATTTGTAGCTATTCGAATAGCTTTTCTAATTTTCTTTGTATTTTATGATCAACGAGTTTGGCCAATCGTCTGCAGCTAGTGGATTATCTACACCTTTTACAAACCCTCAAAATGATGATGATCATTATTTAAATGGGCTAACGTCAGATAACACTGGTAGAACACTTGTTCCTCCAGATGGTACAACCTGGAGAGTAATTGAAATCCGTAACACATCTGGTAGATATAAATGCCAAAAATATCTTTAGAAACCTCTCTTCAAATGAGACTCTACCATAGAAAAAAGCTGAGATGGCGTTATTCTACAACAGCTTGAAATACGGAGTACTTAGATTTAGTAGGTCAAATGTGTTGTAAATATACTGTAAAGGCGCATTCTGGCCAGTTCATTAGTTTTATAATTTTAAATTTAGCCGGAATAAATGCATGGGTATTGTATATAATAATCATTAATAGTAAAATTAAACACAGACTTTGTATTGCAATTAGTTGAATAACTAGGGGTTAATTGTATTACCACCAGAAAACAAACACCGTAGCAATTCCGGAACACATACCAGAGAGACAAGAAAAACGTACAAGGTGTCAAGTAAAGGTAAAATACTCAAACCATCCGTGCAAAAAAAAACTGTATGCAATAAATGGTGCATTTATTGCATACCAGCTAAGAATATTATTTATGCGTTACAGGTTCTCCAAATAAAAACAATTCATTATTAAATAACAATAATTAAGTTCAGTTAGAATTGCTATTTGATTTGTGATGATTTTGTTACTAAACCATTAATTTGATATTTGAGATAATAATTGCTAATTTGATATATTTTTGTTATGTTCTAATAAGAATTTAAATTGATTATAAATAAACGTCTTTCACATATTTTAAAATAGTTTAAATTAGAACTTTCGTAACTTTTACCAAGAATTATAACAGTGGGACAAATTTGTCCCGACGGCGGTCCAAGGGGGGTCTCAAACTTGGGCGCTTCTAGTGTTAAAGTACCTTCTATCTTGCTTTGACAGGGATCAACCCAGTGGAGCTGCGAGGAAAGAAAGTCGGCGTCTTTATCGGATCGGCCTGTTCTGATGCGGAGAAAATTACACTCCAAGAGAGCCATAATCGCAGCGGCTTAGGTATTTCTGGGTAGGTGAATTATTATTTAAAAAGTGTTGATTAATTAATATCTGCGTATCCTTTGTAACGATGTAAGCATTAAATTAAGTCTCTGTATTACCTAATATTTTACTTGAAGTGGCTGAATGACCACGACGATTTTTTTTTAATATAGATTATAGGCTTGCGTTTGACCATAATCTCACCTGATGTTAAGCGATGATGTGGTCGAAGAAGAAACACGCTTGCCTAGAAGTAACCTATTCACTCTTGACTTTTAAGCTCCCAGGTTATAACTATCAGGAAACACAGACTCTGGCAGGGAATTCCACTCCTTAGCCGTACTCACAATGAAAGTATTCCCAAAATGTTTCGTGCGTATGGGCGGGATGTCCACCATGTAAAGATGGCGTATCGCCGTTTGTCTTGTAGTCCGATGATGGAATGGACTTGGTGGAATAAGACTGTGCAATTCCATCGCACATTCCCCGAAATTTAACCGATGGAAAACCGATAAGCTTGCAACACGTCGCCGATGTTCTAGGCTCTGGAGCCTTGTCTTGACCAGTTTCTCGTTGCCGATGAGCCTTATGGCCCGTTTCTCTATAGACTCAAGTGCATCAAGCTGGTATTTGGCAAATACGTCCCAGAGATGACAGCAGTACTCCATACACGACCAAACTTGCGCTTGATAGAGGTTGAGCAGCTGTTCTGGTGTGAAGTACCGTCTCACCTTTGCTAGGATTCCCAACTTTTTGGCAGCCAATTGAGCCTTTGCCTCGATAAATGGACTAAAATTAAGGGTGGATGTCAACGTAACCCCAAGAAGATCGATGCGATCAGTTATCGGAACGGTTTCACCACGGAAAGAAGGAGCCGGTTGAAATTAGCTCCTTTATGCGGAGAAAAGACACGCCTGGGTCTTGGCAGCATTAAACTTGACCAAGTTGGCGTCGCCCCACAGAGACAGCCTTCAAAGACAAGTTCAAGTGCCCCACCATTGCCTCTCGGAGATACTGAACTTGGGACCCACCAGCACGTGTGCTGGATATATATCTCTCAGCAACAGAGCTGTCGTCTGAATACCCAAAGGTACCGGGCATTAGCAGATCGTTAATATGCAGCAAGAATAAAGTTGCTGAGAGAACTGACCCTTGATGGACCCCGGCATTAATAGCCAATTGGCCAGACGAGCAACCATCAAAAACCACTCGAATAGACCGATCTCTCAGAAAGTCTTCTATCCAAATGCAAAGTTCAGTGGGTATACCGAAAGAAGGAAGTTTAGCAATAAGGCTATCGTGCCACACCCTATCGAAAGCCTTGGAAACATCAGCAACAACAACAGCAAGTGCTTCCCCGTACTTTTCAATGGCCTCACTCCAGACATGAATGGCATACGCTATCAGATCCCCAGTTGACCGGTTTTTGCGGAAGCCGTATTGTCGGTCACTGAGGATGTCGTTGGCTTCTACGTATGCCAGGAGCTTACTATTGAGTACACGCTCCATACTGTTACAGAGTATGGACGTGACTGAAATAGGTCTGTAGTTGGCCGGATCTGCACGACTGCCCTTTTTGGGCACGGGCTGTACGTTACCTAGCTTTCAAGCTTTTGGCACTTTTCCAGTCTCTAGTGAGAGGCGAAACAGGCGTGTCAAGATCGGAGACAGTTCAAGCGCACAAGTTCTAAGAACAATTGCTGGGATCCCGTCGGGGCCACTAGCTTTGTTCACGTCGAGATTACGCAGCACTCTACGGACGTCCTTCTGATGTATGCGAATATCCGATATACACGTCTCGCATCCAATAGGAGCATTAGGATGGTGAGTGCCACTACTATCCAGACGTGAAGACTCCGCAAAAAGAGCGGCAAACAAGTTTGCTTATTTCTCAGCGGAGTAGGCCAGGGACCCATCAGGTTTAAGCAGTGGTGGTAGTGAGGGGTGACAGAAGTTCAATTCGACCGACTTTGCCAGGGACCAAAAAGCTTTGCTGCCAGCAGGGTATGTAGCAAGTTTGTTCCCAATTCGGCTAACGTGATCAAACCGAGCCCTCCGCAAAACCTTTTTGCAGGACTTGGCAGTCCTGTTGAAAGCTCTCTTCTTCTGAATCACGTCATTTGCTTTGCAGTTTCGAACATCGACCCATGCTAGGTACGCCGCGTGTTTAAGCGCTTCAGCGCGATCACATTTGGCGCCAAACCAAGGTCGAGCTTTGCCGGACATTGTTAGGTCAGAGAACGGAATGTAGTACTCCATCCCCCGTTGCAAAACATCCGCCACGGCGTCTGCGCACGATGATGAATCATTTAAAGAGAAGCAAGTAGGCTGCCAAAGATAACATGCAAAGAAAGATCGCATGCCATCCCAATCCGCTGACTTGTATCGCCATACCCGCCGTGTGCCTTTAAGGCTAAGATCGGGCGGGGAGTAGACGGATACAGACTTCACCAGACAGTGGTCGGAACTACCTAACGGTGAAAATATCGTTACCGAGTAGCGGTCTGGATCTGTAGTCAGCTGAAGGTCCAAGCAATTGGCTGTGTGCAACTCAACATCCGGCACCCTCGTTGCTCCTTGGACCAGCTGAGTGAGATTTAATGCCAGCGCAAGATTGTGCATCTCTCGCCCAACACGATCCGTGCACTAGTACGGGAAGAGCCACTCCTGGTGATGGGAATTAAAATCCCCCAGTAACACGAACTGAGCTGAAGGGTACCGCTGCTGGGCCGTATCTGCCACCTCACTGATGTACTGTGTCAGCCTGGTTGTCTCCTGATCTCCACTGTGTGAGCGGTAGACACAGGCATAAATAATTTTGTCCATGCCCGTGTCCACCAAAGCCCGAAGCGTCGAGAACCTGGAGTCCTCAAGGTTACGGAGACGCCGATAACAGATGTCGTCTCGGGCGTACAAGCATACACCCGCGCGTGGTCTGAAATTGTGCTCCAAGGTAAATCCTGGGTATGATATGTACGACACGTCTGACGGACTTCTAATCTGCGTCTCCGAAAGAAATAAGAGGGCTGGTTTTTCAGTCTCGAGGTGGTGGTGGACTGCGACAAGATTTGATTGCAGACCCCGGATATTGCTGAGGTGCACTTTAAGTGAGAGGGAGTGCAGCCACTGTTTAACGTTTCTCTTTTTATTTCTTGCCATAATTATTGTGAGAGTGAAGGAAGGGAAGAAGAAGGAAGGGAAATGGAGCCTCCACGCTGATAATCTACAGGCCCTCCCTGGGCGGATGACATCGATTGGGGGATAGATAGATAGATATTCTTTATTGTACACCATAACAGTAAAATAAAATTATGGACTTAACAATTAAAAAGGGTGATACAAAGGGCTGTCTTATCGCTAAAAGCGATCTTTTACAGACAACCTTTGGATGGATTTGACTCAGAAGGAGAAAATAAATACGCGGGTAGTCCACGGTGTACTTTTTATCTATATAAAATACAAAACAATAAATAACGTTCTCAAAACATATATATACATATACATATAAATATTTTAAAAAAAGAAAGAAACAAAGACATACATAATAACACCAATTTAAGAAGAGAGATAAAGATCTTTTACTAAGTTTTTGAAAGAAGATAGGGTTTGTGCTTGTCTTACTGACACGGGTAGAGCATTCCACAGCCGTACTGCTTGAGCTGCGAACGACTTACCATAGAAATTGGTGGCGTGACTCGGTACCGCAAGCCTTAAGTTTTCTGATGACCTCAGAGATTTTGCATGTGTGTCATGAAGGAACTTAACTCGTTCTTTAAGATAAGTGGGGGTTTTAGGATTAAACAGCACACTGTAAAGCAGAGACAAAATGTGTAAGTTCCGGCGAAGACGTATTGGGGACTGGTACGGAGACTGCGGGGACGCCCGAGCCCCCCCCCTCACCGGAAATGACCATTGGGCCCTCTCATCTGGTCGCCAACCAGCACGATGGTGCATTCCAGGATTTTTCAACAGTTGGTGGGGCAGCCTTTCATGCGTGGTGGGCACACTACTTGGGCCCCCAATTACCTGCGGTCGGCCAGCGGCGAATCGTGCCTTGGATCCCGCTACCCTCCACGACCAGTCTCCTGATACGTCCGCACCAATGTGAACCAGATTAGTCTGCCAGCAGTGTAGCAGCTATTTCGACCCAACTCCTTAATAGGCTACACAGGGCATCGTACCGGAACACAGCTAGGCCGTTTGGCGGTACGTTTTTGCCATGTGGGTGGTCACAAGCCTGCGGCTAAAAATCCTACCACCAGTTAGTCACCCGATAAGCACCACCCAGGGACCACGTGTAAGGATTCGCTGACGGGTATTCTCCTACAGACGCGCTTTTGGGATTATGACGAAGTTTGGCACACAAATATATTTTTCAATCTAGATGTATATCTAAGTATATAGTTTACTTTTAAAATGGCAAGTCGAGCTGAGAATTTAGAAGAATTGGAAAAACGGAGATGGGCTGAACGTCTCAAAAGGGCAAGGGCATTTATTTACGGTTTAGCCCCGTCGGTCTGGCCGTCCGTTATAATTAATATTTTATATATATTTAAAGAGTTTATAACCGGACTCAAAGCGAGCGAATTAAAATTAAAGAATACTTAGTTCAAATACGAAGGCAACCTAAGGCCTTCTGCAAGGCAGTATTCTCGGCCCCCATCTTTTCCTAATCTTCATCAACGACCAATGCCGATAACACCGCATTGAATTTCATGAAGGTACGTCAAGTATCTGAGATTTGCACAAAGTACTAATTAAGAGCTATTCTTCTCACCCTAAATCTACAACGTGTAACGGAAACCCCATATCTATCCAAAAGGACTGAAGACAACATCTGGAATAGGGTCTCTATGCAAAGTTTCAGCTCAAAATAAGTGACTCACAGAATTGGAACCAAATTGTCGGTTTCATATGTTTCTTGAATACCAATAATAACAAACGTGTCACAGCACTATGAGGGTCATCATTTTCCACGTCACTTGCCAATATCACGATAATTCTCTTCGTTCTTCTTAATTTGAAAAATTCGGTCTCTGGTATCAATGTATTAGGGTGCAGGAAAGGAGCCTCCCCGAGTGACGTACTTACTAAACTACTATACGCCCGGCGCACCCTGGGCAGTCAGCGATTCTGGACGCTGACTGGCTAATCCTTTCACCACGATGGCAAAAAGAAGTCCTCCTCTAAAACCAGCTTTGTGCGCAGTCTCGATTAATATCGAAGGGTTCTCTCTAGATAAATCGGAAATACTTTCTAATTTGTACCGCTAAACTAATTGTGACATTCTTTGCGTCCAAGAGACCCTTCGAGTTGAAATACAAAGCCGGCCACACATCGATGGACTCATGCTTATCGCCGAGATTTGTCACCCAAAGCACGGTAACGCAGTGATTGCTGCTCCCGGCGTAAGCATTCTATCTACCAAATGCTCAAACGAAAATGGCATCGAAATTATCACCTTGGATATTGGCAACTGCAACATAACTTCATTCTATAAGCCACCTGGTACCACATTCAACTTCGACCCACCAGAGAACTTTAACAGCCAACCAATCAAAGTTGTAATCGGTGACTTCAATAGTCGCAGCACCAACTGGGGCTACAATGTTGCGGACCTGAACGGAGAAGCAGTCGAGGAATGGGCTGAAGCGAATAACTTGACCTTGATTCATGATGCCAAACTACCGGCTTCATTTAACAGTGGCCGCTGGAAACGCGGATACAACCCAGACCTTATTTTCGCTAGCTCATGTATCAGCTCACAGTGCATCAAGAGCGTATGTCCGCCAATTCCTCGCTCTCAGCACAGACCTATTATGTGTTGTATTGTACCCGTGGTCCAGCCTTTGAATGTCCCCTTTAAGCGCCGATTCAACTACGCCAAAGCCGACTGGGATTCGTTCACACGGTCGATAGATGACGCCCTTTTGGAAGTCTTGCCAACGCCGCAAAACTACGACCAATTTGTTGAAATTGTGGCAACTACTTCCCGAAAACACATACCACGAGGTTGTAGGACTTCGTACATTCCAGGGCTGTCGACAGAATCCAGCGATTTACTAAACCGTTATGAGCTTCTTTATAACACTGACCCCTTCTCAGAGGAAACGACACTAGCTGGGGAAATGTTGCAATCTAATTTAGCTGAAAATAGACAGGCGAGATGCATAAGCACTGTTACTAATATCGACATGACTCATAATAGTAAAAAAGCTTGGAGTACTATTCGAAAGCTGACTAGTGAGTCCCCTCAACCCTCTCCACCAAGTCAAGTTACTGCCAACCAGATAGCACATCAACTTCTTGCAAATGGCAAACCAACACGCCGTCCCAGTAAGATCCGTAAGTCAAAAAAATTGGACGACGCTTCCAATGATATTAGTAAACCGTTCATCCTTGCCGACATCATTGAGGCGATTAGGGGTCTGAAATGTGGTAAGGCTTCTGGTTTGGACGACATCTCAGCCGAACAAATTAAACAGCTAGGCCCAGTTGCTGTGTCATGGTTGCTGCAACTATTCAACAACTGCCTGGAATCAGCTTCAATACCGCGTCACTGGAGAAAGTCTAAAGTTATAGCGATACCTAAGCCAGGTAAATCAGCAGACGACCCGAAAAACTTCCGTCCAATATCTTTGCTATGTCACACATATAAGCTATTCGAGAGACTGCTGCTGAACCGTCTTACGTCCGTTATTGACCCAAAATTAATTCCCGAGCAAGCTGGTTTCAGACCCGTGAAGTCTTGCAGCAACCAGACCCTCAAACTCGTCCAACACATAGAGGATGGTTTCGAGACTGGGATGGTTACAGGTGCTGTGTTCGTGGATTTATCGGCTGCCTACGATACAGTTAACCTCAAACGGTTATTGTGGAAGGTGGGGTCCATGATTAAAGATCCCAACTTTATATAAATACTCCGGGAACTCCTCCACAATCGCCGTTTTCAGGTCCATCTCTTATCGGAAAAAAGTCGTTGGAGAGCACAAAAAAACGGCCTCCCGCAAGGTAATGTTCTGGCACCGCTCCTCTTTAATATATATACCAACGACCAACCATCCAGCCCGAATACATCGCGCTTCCTCTATGCAGATGACCTTGCTCTCACTTCCCAAGCTAGCACCTTTGAGGAAGTTGAGGTTCACCTTTCGAGTGCTCTTGGTGATTTAGCCATTTATTACCTCGCTAACTCACTCAGGCCCAACCCTAACAAAACGCAGTCTTGTGTGTTCCATCTTCGCAAAAGAGAGGCGCGGCGTAAACTCAATATCTTTTGGGGAGGAGTGTCTATCGAGCATAGTGACTACACAAAATATCTTGGAGTTTTCTTGGACAGGTCATTAACATTTAGCAAAAACTGCAATACTATCCGGCAGAAAGTGCACTCTCGAAATAATCTTCTAAGGCGACTGGTTTCGTCAAAGTGGGGTACTTCGCCTCACGTATTGCGGACTACTGCGCTGGCACTATCTGTTTCTGCGGGTGAATTCGCATGCCCCGTGTGGTGTCGTTCAGCCCATACGGAGTTAGTGGATACAGCTCTTAATGAAACGTGTCGGATCATTACTGGTTGCCTTAAACCGACCCCGGTACAGATGTTGTATCCACTGGCAGGAATAGCGCCACCGGAAGTTCGCAGAGCGGTTGCAAGTTCCAATGAAAGAGCCAAAATGGTTAGAGACTCCCGACATCCAATACATGGGTACACTTTAGTGCCACAAAGGCTGAAAAGTCGAAGAAGTTTCCTGAAGTGTGTCACTCCACTTACTGGCGAGCAGCCTAAGGAGCGCCTAAAGCTGTGGCTGGAAAGTACATCCCTTCCAAGCCCATTTGTACCACCAGCTGAGCATCTCCCACCTGGACACGAACTGCCATGGCTGACCTGGAAGTCTTTAAACAGACTCCGCACCCAGTTTGGTCGCAGCAAAGAAAATCTGTTCAGGTGGAGATTTATCGATGCCTCTGCCTTGGGGTGTATATGTGGTTCTGTTCCACAAACCATGGCACACTTAATTTCCTGTCCTGCGTGCCCTGTCAACTGCTCACTGCAGGACTTGATGGAAGCTACCGAAAATGCCAAACTTGTTGCCCAGTTCTGGGCTGACTCCATCTAACTATTTGCCATCGACACGCTAAGAAGAAGAATCAATATATTGAGATTTCTAATAAGTTCCACACATGTAGACATAGAATTACAAAACCCTTGCTTATATCGTGTGTTATCATCCAAAGAAGCCGTGCACTTGGTATTTATATAGCCTTTAAATTACACGTTGTATATACATATTTGCTATTCCACTTTTCTAGGACAAAACTTATAAACATAAATATTGAGCAACATATATGTAATTAATTAAGTAATTTTAATAAGATAGTAAATTGCATAAAAGTACCACAATCTGTTATTAAGAAGAATACACTGACTACCTAGCTCGGTTGTTAGGAAAATTCGTTGCTGCCAGTAGTCTAACCGAGTTTTCCGTAACACTCGTTTGCAGGCCTTAACGGTAGAGTTAAACGCTGTCTTCAATGCCTGAACACCAATACTAGCGCTGCCGCCACTGCGGGCTTAGGCCCAGGCCTCGTAAGCCTGCGCCTTGCGCAATTCGGCTTATGCACAAGCTGCATTATTTTTTATTATTATTTTTTCATTATTAAGACCGACCCTCAAAGCCAAGTGAGACGTCAGAAAATGGGATAAAATACTCCATAGCCTCACGTACCACGTCAACAATTGCATCAGCGCAGATCAATGGGTTGTACTATGAGAAAAAAGCTTGCCGCCATGGGTAGGATGCAAAAAAGTGCCGCATCTCATCCCAATCTGCTGACTTGTACTTCCATACTCACCTAAAGGCTCTTATCCGGAGGAGAGTAGGAAGATACAGTTTTCACCAGACAGTGGTTAGACGATTCGAGCGGGGCCCAGATCGAAACAGAGTGCCTGTCTGGATCTGTTGTCAGCAGAAGGTCCAAGCAATTGGGTGTGTGACCACTGACATCCGGAATGCGAGTAGCTTGATCAACCAACTGACCGAGATCTAGCGATACAGCAAACCTGCGCACCTCTCTACCAGCATGGTCTGTTTCCTGGTACGGGAAAAACCATTCTTTATGATGGGCATTATTATCCCCCAGAAAAAACATGTTCCACCATCGGGTATTTGATCAAGGCTAATTCAGCTGCCTCCGTAAGATGGTCGAAGAGTCTAGTTGTCTCCTGATCACCGCTATGCGACCTGTATACACCAACGGTATATACGGTCTTAAAAGTGCCGGTGTTCACTAAAAACCACAGAGTATAAAACCCTGCAACCTCGCAGCAGCGAAGATGCTGACAGCAAATGTCATCGTCGACGTACACACAGACCCCAGCCTGTTTCTTAAACTTATGCTATCCTATCCTATCCTATCCTAGTAGTAGCCTGGGTAGTTGAGGTACGCCACATCTGCGGGAGTCGCTTTCTTTGTCTCCGTCAAAAAGAGTAAGTGTGGCTTATCGGTCTCGAGATGGTGATGGACCGGATCGATATTTGAGTACAATCCACGAATATTGGTGAATTTCACTTTAAGTGGGAGGAAGTGCAGCCATTGGTTATATTTACTTTTTTATGTGCGCTTCATTTTGGAGTCTGGGAATGGAATTTAGAGAGAAACGGAGGCGAGTCCAATTAACTAGCTCTCGTGAGCTTACTTCTGCATGATGGTCAACTTACCTGGTGACTGCGGGGATGCCCAAACCCCCCTGAAAATGTCCACCAGGTATAATAATCCAGGTAGGATATGGACCACCGTGTCAGTCACCGACTGACACGGTGGTCCATATCGGGATTTTTCGCGAGGTGGCGGGACAGCCTTTTGCACGTGGCTGGCATTACTTTTACTATTTTTGTATAAAATTTAAATGTACAGACACGCTTTTTTACTGTTTTATTATATGTATAGATTATATAGATAAAATCTATTATGGGTATGGATATTTATAATTATTACATTTTTATTAATTCATAATTAGACGTTATACATGTTGTACTGTTGCTGGAATCTGCTTTTATGCATAATTATGCCAGTGTCAGGAGGTGGCGCTCTTTCTAAAGGGTAGTAAGTCATTAAAAATAAGTATATAGGTAAAGAATTATTCTATGTAAATATTTTTACCCGACTGCAAACAAGGGTTAGATTTATCGCACGTATCTTGTATGTATGTATGTAATATTCTTTATTACCTCGGCGAGCTACCCTTGTTCACCGTCCGGAAGCCCGCACCTGCGGTGGCCGGAGATCAGCTCTCAATCCCCGACGCTCGGGGTGTCCTCGGCGGCTGGGGCGAGAGGAAGAGCGTTGTCTCTCTCTCACGCGTTTAGCCTCCTCTTTCGGTAGCGTGACTGCTTCACAGAAGAAGGTAACTGCCGACTATGTAGAATTCCATTTGAGGTAAAATGTGACAGCACCTGGTCCAGCAAGATTTTTTCGTAGATTTTGGTCAACGTTGGAAGCACAGATTAAATATCTGTTATATTAAATTGGAGAAAGTACCACTATCTATACATCGACTAAAAATGTCTGTTAGGACAGGAGCAATTGATTCAATGATTTCTCCAAGAACCCTAACACTTATACCCCATAAGTCTTCAGTGTTTTTAATGTTAAGACTTGCAAATGTTTTTTTTTATTATATCAATAGAAATACGCTTAACCGCAAATGCTAATAATTTCATTCCGGTACGATTCCGCTAACATTGGAGAAGATTGCAAAGATTTAGTAACCTCTGTTGATATGACGGTAAGGTAATTTTCCAACGTCTAAGTCAATTTTAACTTATCTGAGATTGTCTTAGTATAGAGAAGTAAAATTCCGCCTTGATCCAATGAGTGAACCATGTATACATAAATCAATATTGATTTTAATTTTTCTCATCATAAATGTTATTACCTGGCTATAAATCAACGATGCTATGAGTACATCTATCGGTAACTTCATTTAACCTCGTCAAAGATTTCAAAAATCACATATAAAATATTAGCTATGCGCGAAGCTGCACTCAACGGTGCATAAATTGTATGTCAGTTTAAAATAATAGTAGATTAGTAGCCAAGGGCTGTAAGGCATCAATTGCAGCCCGAGATATTTAGGCGCACGAGCGCAGCGAGGGCGCATATAGTTCGAGGGTGCAATTGATGCTTAGACCCGAGCTAACTACTCTGCTTTACACATCTCGATTGCGAGGTAAATAGAAAAAAAAACAGCATTACAAGAATAAAACATTTTATTAGTTAAAATTTATAGTGAATTGAGAACAATTTTCAAATTTTAGGGACAGGTGTTTTTTGGTTATATTAATAGTTTGAGATTGTGATATTTGTTGATCATGGATAAAATTTGACGGGATGAAGCTTTATTTAGCAGAAGTTGATGGTTGCGGATCATCTCTTGAGAAAGATGTTTCATTTTTTGAAAGCTGAATAGTTTTCGTTATTTGGTTGGTAATTTTACTTTTATTTTGTATGGAATCTTCAATGTAACCTTCAGCCACCTTGCTGGATTTCCACCCACCGTGCCTTTTTATAGTGGTTAAGTTAGCCCCTGCATCGGCTAAAAGTGTAGCCGATGTTCTCCGGAAGCAATGACCTGTGTACAATTCCGAGTTTGCTAACTTTAAATAACTTGCGATTTGCTTCGACATACTTCTGATGGTATTTTTTCCAATAACTTGTTTGTAGCATTTACCTTGGTGGTACTTCAAAACACATCGGTTGGTATTTACCTTTTTAGGACGAAGATTTCTGTATTTTTGTACGAATTCAGAGGATTCTTGAGGAACTACAAATGTTCGGTCAATTTTAGTTTTTGTGTTCGGTAGTTTAATTACTAACAACTGACCCTGTTGTTCTATGTTCTCTATTGTTATAATTGTCAATTCAATACCTCGGCATGCGCCAGTTATACTGAAGATAAGAACCACCTAAAACAAGCGAAATATAAAAATAAGGTATGTTTTTTAGGATTGTAAGAATTTAAAAGATAAATGATGAAGTATTACCATTACGTGATTTGTTATTTTACGTACCTTAACAGCTAAATATATGTCATCAGGGGCTTCATTTATGAATGTTTTCACGTCTTGCGCTGTAAAAACCTTTGACTTTTTGCTTTTGTGCCCAGCTGATTGTCTTTTTAGAAAAGATGATAATTCTGAAAAGTTCCTGATATTGATGTCGTGTTTAGTACTCATAGTTGCTTTTAACATTGAATAAATGCACCACAAACTAGATGGCTGCAGCTTTTTTGATAGCTCACTAAAGTATGTTAAGAATACAGTCTCAGATAAAGACTTTACTTGCTTTTCTTTCCGCCACTTCATGAACTCGTCGTAAGTTTTCAAATATCTCTCTTTAGAACTTTCAGGCAAAATATTGTTAATTGCTGCTTCAGCTTCCATTTTCATTGAATCGGAAGTGCAGCTTATATCTTCATCACTTGCAGAACTTATGTTTTTTTCCTAATTAGCACGTAATTATAAAAAAATCCCAAAAACAAACAATATTTAAAGTAAAAGTTTCTATTCCCACCTTTTTTCACCGTGTTTTTTATTTTTTTTTTTTCAAGTACGAAATTGAGCTTCGCCGTTAGATATTTAAAATTGATGACTATTATACTCATACGAAGACAAGGCTGAATAGCGAAGCGACCTCATTAGGCTGAATGCATGATGTCTATTGCCAGTATGATGGTTAGATGTACGCGAACTTTTTGAAAGAGTGAAGAGATTTTTTTTTAAATTACGCCCTAGGGCTTTTCTAGCTACATTATTACCTTAGAGCGCTAATTGGTTACCTACAAGCCCCAATTGGGGGTAATAAGGACCTACTTACTGAATATGAGAGATGTAAAATAATTTTAATGTTTTCTCCCATACCTACAAAAAGAAACTCTATTTTATTTTCTCACACGTGGAGCTACTAATGCCATCCATACATTCTCTTCTGTTGCGTTCTTCTTTACTTTGTCCATCCCTGTCTTCGGCTTTCTTCTACACTGATGTATTTGGAAGGCGTATTTGGCGCGAAGGAGTATCGTGATCTGGTCAGTCCATCGGATAAGAGAGCGGCCCCGAGATCGTGTACCGTTAACTTTACCGGTACCAACTAGCTTTTTTGTCAGTTGTAAGATAAGAACTAAACCGATTATTCCCGATAAACTGGTTTATCAATTGAAAACTCGGAGTGATATAATATAAGTATGGGAAAGCGATGCAATTTATTGTATACGATTGATGACAGCACTGACTTTGTTTAGGCAAAATTGACATTAAATTCTAACCATAATATTATACTATTTTTTTCATGAGTTTCAGATAATTTATCTAGGTAAATATATATAACTCAAAGGTGACTGACTGACTGACATAGTGATCTATCAACGCACAGCCCAAACCACTGGACGGATTGGGCCGAAATTTGGCATGCCGGTAGATGTTATGACGTAGGCATCCACTAAGAAAGGATTTTGCGAAATTCCCACGGGATCTGGATTTACACGGGAAAAACTTCGCGCGAGCAACTGCTAGTTCGCAGTATAAAATAATAAAAGATAAACAAAACTGGGTTTTTCAACTTGTCAACAGTATTCATACCAATACATTCATACCATTGTTTCAGATGCAACAGAGCTATGTACTCTAACCGTATCTCCTACTGGCTGGACAGCAAAGGCCCTTCGTACACTCTAGACGCGACGTGTGCCGGCTCTATGGTCTGTTTAGAGCATGCTTACAAGAGCATTATAGGTGGAGCATGTGAGGCAGCCATCGTTGGTGGAAGCAACATGTGTTTGCACCCTAGTACTATGTTGAATATGTCCAGGTGAGTCATTGGCCTGAGTTGGCAGCACGTAGTGTTCCACGTGCACTCTTAGACGTATAGGAGCTGTGATGCATTTCCTTCCTTAGGGACCAAGCCTGCTGTTTTACCAGTCAGTTCAGTACGAGTCTAATAGACCCTTCCGCCTAACCCATGGCGGTGGAATTTCGTGACAATTTTAACCTCGAGAGAAAAAAGTTATTAGATTCTTCGTTGAAAGTGTTAAATTTATTTTAGTGTTTGTATTTTGGTTAGAAAGAAAGACAAAAAATAAATTAATTAATAAATCGCTGTTCCAAATAGGCCTAGTTCAGCAAACAGCCAGACATCTACAAGTGTCTGACGCTGGTTTTCAACTGGACCTTATGTAGCGAGGACGTGCTACAGATGTGAAGCGACTTTTTAGTGTTTATGTGCGTGTGAGTGTGCATGTGTGTGAAATAAGTAATATAAAATTAAAAAAATAATACGGATAGGAAAATAATAATAGTGCTTATTTGTTAATGAAGAAATGGTGGAAAATAAAAAGTGTTAGTAACAAAAGGTAATAAATGGAACCGTTGTTGATATCTCATACAAACAAAACATTCAGGTCTGCCATGTCTAGCTATCGTAGTGCGTCTATGAGGTACTGCCATAGGCGTCTTCTAAATGTGCCGATCGTGTTTATCGCTCGAATAGGTGGCAGTACGTTATTCCACATTTAGAAGCTGCATAATGAAAGCTACCTCTGAAGGCTGTGGGGTAGGACTGACTGGAGAGTTGCTACGAGCATTGCCTTCTCCTACATTCTCGTTTACTTGTTATCTGGCTTAATTTGTTGCATAGATATTCAGGTTTCTGGTATTGATTACTCAGAACAGAAAGCATACCTAGTGTAATTTGCGTCTTGATTTAATTTTTGATGTGAAATGCTTATTTAAAAATGGCATTATTGGACATCTTTATTTTATTTTTTTTTGGGTTGGTAAAATCATCGAATGACTTCTTCCGCTCTGGGCCAAGCGGAAGGGTGTGTCAGATTTCTACTGACTAAAAACCCACCCTGTTCCTTCGGAAGCCCTAAATTTCCGGGGCCGCGGTAACTCGGTAGAACTTTCCCGCAAACCCCGGCAGGCAATGGCCCTATGAGGCCCCCGTCACTGGTGTTGACAGCTCCTTGAGGCGCACGTGGAACATGACGCGCCGCCGACCCGGGCCTGGTCTTTACCGGACGGCGACCCCTGCTCGCCGTCCGCAGGCCCGCGCCTACGGTGGCCGGAAATTGGCTCGTGATCCCCGACGCCCGGGGCGTCTCCCGCGGTGGCTGGGGCGCGAGGAAGAGAGTTGCCTCTCCCTCGGTTCGGCCTCCTCCTTCGCTAGCAATTATTGGACATCTTGGTAGAATTTATAGCAAAACCGAGGACAAGCATTTTGAACCCTTTGTATAAGGCCAAATCTAATCCATGCAAGCTAATAGTCGCAGTTTCCATCAGCTGCTCACGCGTTGCTTCAGATAATAAGAGTTTATTTAAGGCCCTCGCACCGAGTTAGCGTACGGATGTGTGTTAGAGGAAGATACTTTCATTTTAAAAAATGTTCATTGTTACAACTAAATGGAAACGAAATGTAACAGCTGTGATGCCGCCATAATGAAATGTTCACGGGCCAGATGCAGAAAATTATATCATTTGAAATGTCTTGCCTGGTCGGAGGTTCAATGCGTTGCATTCACACAGGAATCTAAATATATATAACTCAAAGGTGACTGACTGACTGACATAGTGATCTATCAACGCACATCCCAATTTACTGGACGGATCGGGCTGAAATTTGGCATGCAGGTAGATGTTATGACGTAGGCATCCGCTAAGAAAGGATTTTGCGAAATTCCCACGGTATCTGGATTTACACGGGAAAAACTTCCCACGCGAACGAAGTCGCGAGCAACTGCTAGTTTAAGAATAAAATGGATATGTCCGGAATGTACATGCACTAACCAGAAGAAAGGAAATCCCGAAACACCGGTAAGAAGAAGCACAACGATGGATAAAACGTCTACACCAAGCTACATTAACACTGAGTGCGGCACTTGTCATAATACAAAAGAGGTTTCTGTGATTGAGAATGAGAATTAAGTGCTGGATGAACTACGGCAATTTCGTTTAGAGATCAACGGGCACCTCGGGGAGCAATGGACGGATTTTATATAACCACAGAATAAGCTATTTGCTACAGAAACCGAACTTAAAGAACTTAAATTGATTATAAAATTACTTCAAGAAAAAGCAAATAAAGTGTAGAGTTTAGAAACAAAAATATAAGAAATAATTCAAAAAGTTAATTGGAAGCTAGTCTTTGTTCCAGAAATATAAAAGACAAGAATATCATTAGTGAAAAAACATCTAAAATATCGTCAATGATCTTTGCTAAAATCGTAAAGAAAAATCAAACGGAGGTAATTTGTAATTTACCAGCGAAGGAATGTGTGGCCACAAAACCCGCCAACGTAGTTATATTAGATAAAAAGATACAAGACACAAGAAATGAGAGAAGCGTAGATAAAGAATATGAAAATGCGAAAATAGAAGCAAAATGAACTTTGGTACAAATAAAAAGCTGGTATCCGAACAGTGAGGCGAGACAAGGCGGTAACACAAATTCGACTGAGATTTCGAGTACTGAGAAAAAGAAATATTTGCATGTATGACGTTTGCAGAAGGATACTAGTGTAGTACAAGGATACTAGCGTACTACTACGTGAAGAAATTATATGATGGAAAAATTACGGTAAAAATAAAGACAATTAAATAAAAGACAGAAAGAGATTATGCTTCCTTTATTATCCATTTGAGTTCCAGAGAGCAAATATGACGTATTGTGTCAACCAGAAAATTCGCCTGTCAACATTGAGATCTGCGAATGGTTGTGGTTTTAGAGACATACCAAAAAATCAAAATCCCCGGAATAAATCGGTGGAGATATTTTATCAAAACGTCAGGGGTCTTCGCACTAAATTAGACGATTTTTATGCTGGAGTGCTATCATCAAGTGCAAACTCATTCACAAAACGGAAACAGGATGCAATAAATCTATCCAGGACGCAGAATTAGTACCCTCTGATTCCATAATAAGATGGAAGGATGGATGGAAGGCGCAAAACACGGAGGCGTTTGTCTCGTGGCCACACCAAATTTCGAACTGCGGCAAGTGTTTCCACCTAGTGAAGTCGTTATCGACAATCGGGTGATTGAACTAGTTTGTGCATCAGTGTACCAACGTAATAGACTGTTGTTTATGTTATGCGTTGTTTATATCCCACTTAACAGAAACAAAACTGTACACAAGTTTTTATTTCAGATTAATGAACAGTTCTGTAAACGCTATAATAATGTCATGGGTCATCAATGATTTTAATTTGAATTCTTGCCCAGTGAATGTTAATAACTATTTTGAATGTTTTCAAGCTTATTGTGGATTTAATCAGAGCAACAAAGTGAGCAATTGCAATGGTCGGAAACTGTATTTAGTGTTGAATGCATTCAATGAGTAAGGGAGTGTGAGCGTGTGCGCAGCGGAGGCAGAGGTACCACTCGTGCCTGTGGACGCGTATCACTCGCTGCTCGATGTGACGGTGAGTTTCCATAACCAGATGGGCATGCGGCCCAACTCACATGTACATAAGTACGTGTGGCGACACAATATAATATTATATATAATATAATACAATTTATTAAGGGAGGCGCCACAGACGCGTGCGCTTCACACTCTCAACCTTATTGCAACCGATTGGACATATTCAGTTGTCCACTGGGTGAATTCACTAGGAGAGCTTTGTTTGTAATTTGTTACAATGTAGTGTTTGCTAATGGCGATAGTGTACCTATTTTAGTATTAACTAGAACAGGTACACTATCGCCATTAGGTTACCCTGTAATGATAGGTATAAAGGGGATAAAAAAAAATAAAAAAATAAATTGTACAGAACCTTAAAGAGATTAAAACAATTCCTTGCCGAATTGGCTTCATGTTTTTCAAAACGTAGGACTTTGTCCAAAATAAGGCCCAGATTCCGCGCTTCAAAATCCCTATCCATGTTCGATGCATGTTCTTCAGTTTCAGATTAAAAGTTGCGGGTAGTATTTCCAACTGCTGCCTAATACCAAGTACCATGTACTTAATTTTGTTTGGGTTTAGCAAACGTCAATTAATTCTCTTCAGACCAGGTGGCGATCATCGAAGGTCATCGTTAAGACTTTTTGTGGCACTATCATATTTATCTGGGCTAAAAGAAATGTAAATTTAGATGTTATCAGCGTAAATACGGTACCTTCAATTCTGGAGGCATTTAATTATGTCCGCGCAGTATAAAATAAAGATGATTGGTCCAAATATGGAACCTTGCGGGACTCCTGTCTCTATAGAGGCAAGTGCTGAACTAAGACGTAAATCCACAAATAGCTTTCTACGTTGAGGTAGCTACGAAACCACTGCGTAGTGCCCGGGTTGAAACCGTAATAAGTTAACTTTGATAATAGCAATTATAAGAAATGAGTTAATTGGCGGAATTTTTCTAATACTTTAAACCTTCTCTAGGTTAGATGCTTATAGGTCGTAGGTCCTTTAATTTGGTTGGATTAAAGTTTTTAGGTAAGCTCACTATGGAACTATTTATGATGATGCGAGGGAGTCATGACAATCATACCCAGGGTAATGTTGCCATAATCCTTGGCGTTACTTTTAAGGTTAGAGATAATACGGGGAACGTTAGTCTGATGCATTGAAGTGATTGAACAAAATATTTCACCATGTCTATGAATATCAAAACAATATCATATTATGAGGAATCTTTGCTACTGGGTTGCTAGGGATGATTAAAAGTTGACATTAATTATGTCAGGGTGTGTGAAATGCGATGGTAGGTCTTGTCATGGTGCTATAACTTAGAACAAAAGTGACGCAATGATAACCGACTAGTAGGTAGGGTTCAGCTTTTGGAGACATACTCTTTAATTACTAATATCCATTTTATTTTACAGAAATTAAAATATTAGGACTTTTAGGACACCTTTTAAATTTCACACATGTTTTAATATATTAACACACGTATCTTCAAATTAATAAAATCCTCAATTAACGCAATCCTATTTTTTTTGTTTTTGTTGAAAATATGTTCGCGTTTGACCACTATCTCACCTGATTTAATTTTAAACTAAAAAGTCAACGAAACTTGCGTAAATGTCAAAGTTTTTAAAAACACAAATAATTTTGTTACATAATCAATAATTGCAAATAATTCAAAAATTTTTAGATAATTATATGCATTGATATATTCTTATTTAATTGGTGTAAGGATACTCATAAATTATTGTGTGGATCATGAAAAGACATAGAAGAAGAAGAGATATGGAAGATAAAGTTCAGAAGATTGCCATCAAATATTGAATATAAATATTTCAATAAAGTACCTATTTGATGTTTTAATTATATAATTTAATTATATATTTTTAGTTAACATATATAAATACTAAACAAAAAAGAATTAAATAGGATGGCCTACTGCAGTGGTACCCTGATTTGTAGCTAACAATATATATATATATTATATACGCTTAATCCATTGTTGTCCTTACTTGTTGCCAGAGGGCGCCCTGAAATATTCGAGTGACGGCTCTATCTCACTATATAAAACATGTACTCAAAGAGAATGTAATACACTATGTTTTACATGTACTCTGTGGGTATGGTCTAGAATTTGAGGTCATAAACGTTGATTTCAGATTTTTCCATAATACTTTTGAGTTTTTAATTTTATTGTATGTAAGGAATATCCAACTAAGGATTCCAAGCTTAATATTCTTTTTTCGTAACTTTTTCGATAACTAGTCAGCGCACGATTATCATCATTACAAATATCAAAAAGCCTTTCCATCCGTATTTTTAACACACTTTAATGTTTTTCAGGTACGGATTGCTGTGTTTAGATGGCAAGACGAAATGCTTTGACAAGCATGGAGATGGCTATGTGAGGTCTGACGCCATTAGCATCCTCTTCTTACAGAGGGCAAAGGATGCAAAGAGGTAAGATCGTAATCCAGTTGATTACGTTACCCAACATTCTTAGTTTCAGCCGTGACACCATGAGAAGCTAGAGCGTCGAAAACTGCAGTCTATTTTCAACTACCTATTTTCAAAATGATTTTAAATAATTACACTTTATTCCAACTTATACAAATGAACATGATGATTTACCGTTGCAAAAGCCACTTCTTGCATTCACGACTCTTCTGAGGCTGACGAAAATCGGTAGCAGTGATATTTTCGCACAGTCGTCGTTTATCTACTGGCAGAAGTTTACCAACATGGTTTTCTAACCAATATTAAAATATGAAAATATAAGCTACAAGCTATGTAAAATAAATTACACTGCAGTACACTATATAACCTTCCAGATATCACCAATTAAAGTTAAATTACAAAGTGTTTTGAAAAAGGCCTTTTAATGTCCTTTAAAAATATCGTACATTATGTATTTTAGCGATGTCGTCAGGACCACTGAAATTACACTGTGTTATCATCATCTTCTTAGCCTTTTCTCAACTATCTTGGGGACGATTTCAGTTTAACCGGATGATGCAGCTGAGTATTAGTGTTTTATATGGAATAACTGCCTACATGACTTCCACAACCCAGTTTTTGAGTAACATGATTTTAGATAGATCAATGTGAGATTTTCTGGCTTCTGACTACGAATAACAGCCGGGGCTAATGGTTTAACGTGTTTTTTAAGGCTGGGAGATCATATCGCCAACTGCCAAACTCTGGACTGCTAATGAGAAATTTCTTATAGAAAAACCCAATAGGTCTTTTGACCGACCCAGGAATTGGATCCCAAACCTCATGTTCAGCGATTGCGCTTGCGACCACTCGACCAAAAATAAAGTTTGCACTGTATGCAATTTTCAACCGACGACAAAAAGAGGAGGTTATCAATTCGACGCGTATATATATATATATTTTTTTTATGTATGATCATCGATTACTCGAAGATGGCTGAACCGATATGGAAAATTCCTTTTTTAATTGAAAGGGTATACTTCGAAATTGGTCCCATTTTCATAAACGTCAAGATTTGATAATGGAATCCTGGAGAAATCGAGGGAACTCTTCAAATATTATAGGCACACCTATGATGTTTTGGGTATTTATTATAGTAACTTGTGCAGTTGCTCTCAAAAAGTACCATTTGAGGAAGTGGAATTGATGATGAAGACCACAGAGACAGATGGCCGCCGAAACTACTCAATAATAAGTATTGAGTGGATTGATTGCGATTCGATTACTTGAATATGGATGTTAAGCACTTTATGCTCGTCACAATGCATATGGTGATGTAGAGCTGATGGTGAAGTACCAGGAGAACTCCTCAACAATTAACGGCCCAGCATTGGGAAAAGCAATATTTTGTAAAAGGTTATAAGTAGTTGACATTTAGGCTCTTGTAACTAGCTAAATTAAAAGTAGACCAACTAAAAAGAGTGAAATAAAAACTTTTTACCAAAAAATTAAACCGACTCCCAAAAACACTGCAAAGTGAAAAATAACTTTAATTTCGGAAGTCGGTGCCAAAAACTAAAATACAAAACTAAAGACACCGACTACCGAAATTAAAGTTATTTTTCACTTTGCAGTGTTTTTGGGAGTCGTTTTAATTTTTTGGTAAACAGATTTTATATATTTCATATAACTAATATAAGAAACGGCTAAAGCATGTTAAATAATAAGAAACGGCAGCCATACACCCATATCTCAGCACTTTAGGCATATAGTTGAGATTTTCTTCCATTCATCTGCAAACACGTCACAATTGGAAAAAAGATTGTTTGGCAGAGAGAGGATTGAGCGCGGATAGCGTGCGAGGAAAAGGAGACGGGGCTCGAGCAAATCCGAAGTCAAAGGTCGTTAGAAATAATTTATACAACGTGTAATTTAAAGGGTATATACATACCAAGTGCACGGCTTCTTTGGATGATAATAAACGATATGGCAAGGGTTTTCTAATCATATGTGTACATGTGTGGAGCATATTAGAAATTTCAATACATTGATACCAGAGACCGAATTTTTCAAATTAAGAAGAACGAAGAGAATGATCGTTTTATTGGCAAGTGACGTAGAAAGTGATGACCCCCATAGTGCTGTGAAACGTTTGTTATTACTGGTATTTAATAAACATATGAAACAAATAATTTGGGGTCAATTCTGTGAGTCACTTATTTTGAGCTGAAACTTTGCATAGAGACTCCATACCAGATGTTGTCTTCAGTCCTTTTGGATAGATATGGGGTTTCCGTTACACGTTGTATATTATGTTGCATAACTTACTTCGTCTTCCAATGAAAATCCAATTAAAATTTGTTTTAGTTTGTCTTGAGATAAGCCCAGACAAACAGATAAAAATTTATAAAATGTTCGTTTAAAAACATACATTTATTTCGAAATCACAGACGGACTTTTAATTTTTTTTTATCTATGTAATATAAATACAAATTTATTTATGAAAAGGAGAACCAACAGATAATCTACATCAATTGCAGTGGTATACGTAACTTAAAGCCAATGACTGGTTCTCAGGGATAAAAATAGAATAATAGAATATGCACTAACAAGCACGATAAAATAGAAATAATTATAAACAGAATATAAATAAACATAGCACTAAGGCCCCACAAAAAAGCTAGCATTCTGCCAATTATGCGCAGAATATGATTTGATGTTGAAAGGGTCTAATGAGAATTCCTTACACAAAGAGTTAAAGTCCTTACTCGTTCGCACTATAAATGAATTTCGTCTATATCTAAAATGAGAAAGGGGAACAGAGATAGGTGGATTATATCTGACTGATCGCTGAGAAACATTGAAATACAACTTATGCAAGAGACAGATCTCTTAAATTATTAACAATAAGATTGACTGTCCAGAGATAGTCAATCCTACTGTTAATAATTTTTAGTACATAGAAAAGTATAATCTTCTTGTCGACGACGGTCAGATGGTTTATTAATTGTTGTAAGTGGAATTTTTTGCAAAGATTTATACAATTATAAGAATGGTATGGAACACGTAGCCAAAAACACAGAATGCGAACAAATCTTTTTTTAGTGTTTTCAATACGATCAATTTATTTACTTTGAACAGGAATCTTCTACGCTTGCTTGTTCTATCGTAGACCTCATCTATCGCTTATCATCAGACGTGATCAAGTTCAAAAGCAGGTGCATCCAAAAAAAACATAACATGTTAAATTAATTTGCGCAATCATAACATATTCAATTCATAATTTGATCAACAGGATTTACTCCGAGGTATATTATATCAAGAGCAGTTACAGCAGACACGTACAGGACCATCTTGGGCTAGTGAGACAGCCGCAAGAAATCCAGGAGTTCCTGGAAGGTTTTTATAAAAAAGCAGGAGTGTCACCAATTGACGTGGAGTATGTAGAGGCTAATGCTGCTGGTGAGTAATTACTAACATTGATTTATTTATTATTATCCTCGAATTAGAACGCCTTGCAGTAATTACATCAATCGAGAGCTGAACATTTTGCGAGCAGTAGGGAGCTCGAATCGAATGGGTGGTGGTTCACGCACGCTCAATTGCGCAGCATCATGCCAACATTTCGTCAGGGTTTCATATGAACTAATTTACACATAAAAATAATGTTGTCTCTTGATAATATTATGTTTAATTTTTACATTTATTGAAGTTGAAAAATTTACAGAAAATTTTGATATGTCATCCTCACGTTTGACGTTACATTAACATAATGGTACTTTTGAGTAAGTTCTATAAGTCTTCTATAATGGTTATTCTGTAGAACATGTACATATAGGTATATTGTGCCTGATATTTTCTTCCCGTGACAGCTGGGTCACGTGATTAGCCTAAGAATACATCATCAGCTGCGATACGGCTCTCAAACTTTTTTAGTGGGGAAAAAGATAAAAATAATACTATAGGTACTCTTGATACATGTTTGTAATCACTGCATAATAACAATGTTCACGCACCTCTTAAAAATTGCACTGTTCAGGAGTCATCATATCCCTGGATTACGGACACAATCAAGCTCATGATTTCATTACAAGACAGAGCATTAACCCAAAATAAGAATTCGAAGTTGGAAACAAAAAAGCTTATTACAAACTGTTGAAATCTTTGGCAGAAAGTTCTTTGTGTCATGATAAATGTAAAGTGGATAATAAATAATAGAATTAATAATCCTAAATTACTATGGAAGAATATTAAATCCGCGTTTGCACCACCAAAACAAAGACAGGATCTGGATCAGGATCATTCATCAAAATATGCTTCAATGGCTTATGATAGTCAGATGATAAAAAATGAAGCTGATTATTTTTCAACTTTTAGGTAGCGTGTGTTCACAAAAAAGTTGAAAATGGAGGCTATATTTTAGAAATTTGTGAACATATTCCGTATAAACTAGTAAGATTGAGTTAAGTGTTAAGGTAATTATGCCTTAAATGGAATGTAATCACACAGATAAACAAAATAATACAAAATAAGTACCTACATACCTGTTCTTATAGTTGTTTTCGGGCAACAAAGCCACGCATTACCTAGCGTATCTTCTTTGGGAAAAGAAAAAAATCTTATTACCTACACCGCCTTTTTCATTTCTGTTTCTACAGTTTAGTATGGAATAATTATTTTTCTTGTGTATCTTTCCACAAAAAAAGTTGGCAATCGTAGCCAAGGTGAGACGGTACTTCACACCGGAACAGCTGCTCAATTTGTATCAAGCCCAGGTTCGGTCGTGTATGTAATACTGCTCTTATCTTTGGGATGGATCTGCGAAATACCAACTGGACGCGCTTGAGTCTATCAAGAAGGGGGCCAAGAGACTCATTGGCAACGATGCACTGGTCGAGTCAAAGCTCCAGAGCCTTGAACACCGACGACGAGTTGCAAGTCTATCGGTTACATTTCGGGGAGTGTGCGATGGAATTACACAATCTAATTCCACCAAGCCCGTTCCATCATCGGACTACGAGACAAACGGCGAAGCGCGATCGTTACATGGTGGACATCCCACCCATACGTACAAAACGTTTTGGGAATACCTTCATTGTGCGTACGACTAAGGAGTGGAATAGGGTAGTTTCCTAAAATATTTTATTTAGTCCGTCACGTAGTTTAACAAAAAACATTGGACACGTATTTTTATTTTTTTCACGTAATTAAAAAATTAAGAAGATACAGTGAGTTGAAATGTCGCGTGACGTCACACCTCGGTATAATTCTTACCAATGTGTGACGTCAGCAGCCCTCACTCCGGTACTTTGAAGCTTTCCATCTTTGTGATTTTTGCTTGACTTGAAAAAGCAAAAAATACGTGACCAATATTTTTTGAAAATCTACCTATTGGACCAAATAAAATAATTATTTTGTAACACAGGAAACTACCCTATTCCCTGCCGGAGTCTGTGTTTCCCGAAAGCTACAACCTAGGAGTCTTTAAGTCCAGAGTGAATAGGTTACTTTTAGGTAAGCGTGCTCCATCTTCGATCACATCATCAGTTATAATCAGGTGAGAATGGTGAGATAGTGGTCAAACGCGAACCTATTTTCAATAAAAATAAAAAAAAACATATTCTGTTATATATGTGTATATGGTATATTGTGCTATTACGCATTTTGTTCTTCCTATCGATCTTTAGTCGCTCGGATCCTTATTAGTTTTAGTTTCGTTTTCATACGAGGCCTTCAAAGAAGACAAACATTTATTTACATTATCATCCCATATGGTGCCAACTACTAGTCTAGTACTCTGCGTGCGGGTTAATGGAAAAAGACAATGTATGGTTTTGTTTTTATAGCTATTGCTGAAGCAGATGTTAATGAATTGGAAGCAATTGGGAAGGTGTTTGCTAGGGACAAGACTATCCAGGTTGGATCCGTTACGTCCAACATGGGTAACAGTGAGCCAGCGTCTGGGGCATGCGCGATAACGAAGGTAATAACTTTATTCGTGTTACTTTGACGATATTATCATAAGAAAGGACATGTGTGGAGATTAGTGGGATCTATACGTTCAATTTAAGTGTCTGTCTGTGTTTTGAAACAACTATGTTTTCTTAATAGCATGTATTACAAAGCAACTCATTTTTATCTATCTGTTTAGTTATTGTCTAATCTCTGGAAAGGCTGATTTGATTTTAATTCGACCTTCACAGGAGATTATAGGGTAACATTATTATAGGCTACTTTTAAGCCAACAATAATACTAACTGTTTTATTTGCACAACTCTGCTATTGCTACTTTTGCGAAGCAGAGTTTGAGTTCCATGCAATAAGAGTAGGTAGATAGGCAACTATTCAGATTTCAGGCTAAACGTATGCATCTGACTACTGGTGTTTAACATGTGCAACTGCCAATCTTAACTCCACAACCCAGTAGCTGATAATATGATACTTCTTGGCAAGACTGGTGTCTGATTTTCTGGCTTCTGACTACCTGCAACAAATAAATAAAATAAAAATAAAAATATTTTATTTCAGACCTCAAGATCCATAGTTTTGTTAGTATTATACATGACTTATAAACTATGTTAATAACAAACGCCTATACATTTAAATATTGTTAGTAGGTACACAATACTTACATACTATGTTAGTAACAATAAAATACACATCACTTCCTATACCAACCGCGCTCACCTGTCACCCCGGGCACATGCACGTGTACAAGCACCCAGTGAGTCATGATGTCGCAGCACGGCTTATCACTGATGACCCTCAGAATGCTGTTAGCGCTCCCACGCACTCTACGCATCATGGACGCCATCCGTTTTCGTAGGATGGTGTTGAAACCATCCACACGTGCTTCGGCAAACATCCCTGAGGCGCTACAGTAACGTGGGAGCCCCAACAACATCCTGAAGGTGTTATTGTAACGACTGCCAAAAAAAAATGTTTGTCGGGGCGTTGGCCCAACAAACGCCCCGACAACGGCGTAGCGTGCTTTCCGAGGCACGGTGAAATCTTGATATGTGGAATCTCCATATGTTAAGAATGACACCAATCTTCGGATCGAGCTGGTATACAACATGTAACAGATTAAGCGCAGCTGAGACACCTCAATAAGAATATTAAATTATAAGTCTAAAACAACATCCGTATCTACATAAAGGATCTAGCCGGTTAAGCATATGAAAACTGCACTCGCTTCTGATGAAGGATTCTTACCTTGTTTTTATTGTTTTTCATCTAAAATAGCCATACACTTAATCTCACACCCCTAACCCCTATAGTAAAAGAATAAGGAGGGTAACAACCCTTTACGAAAAATATTTTTTTCTCAGTACCTATTCAAGTATCTTCATGAAATTGAAACTGTATATGACTATCAATAAACTAATTATATATGACGGAGAGATAGCGTCGTATGTGTTTTTAAAAAGTGTGACGTCAGCTCAGCCGATGTCACGAATGTTGTCTTGGTGGTCACTCATGTTTGATTTTCAAATAAAAGCACTTGTTAATGTTACCGGAGACTCGTTTATTCAACAAAAAATATATCTTATTTGTTAATTAGTTAGCTATTACATGTCAAAGTTACAAAATGATAGAATTGGTGGAACATAGCTTAAAAAAATAAAAATCAATTAAAGTATGTATGTAAGTTGATTTTTGCAGTCATTTTACTTATTGTTAAACTTTAAAACTATTATAAAAATATTATGTATCACATGTTTATAACCAACTAATCAGTCATCTGTGAGTGTTGTGCATGCCTTTAAGTAACTTGTTTACACAGGTCTATTAATGTATGCTTATCTGCATATAAATTTGTAAATAAGTTGTTGGTGTGCCTTGGAAATAAATAAATGTAGTTTTATGAAATAATGTATGATAATTAATTCAATCATACAAAAATATGAACATAATTACGGATAACGTTATTATACCAGGGCTTGGAACTGGTTGACTCGCTGGTTAACTTCTTATAACTTGACAAAACGTGCATGATAATGAACAGGCCACGTAACAAAGAACTTGTAGTGATCTGTTCATTTTCATGCAAGTTTTGTCAAGTTATAAGAAGTTAAGTAAAGCTTAACGTCCATTGCCCTATTTAATAAAGCTGACAATTCGATATGTATGTCAAAAAGTGACAAAACTGTCGAATTGTCGTGCTTGGTGCGTGACGATGGCAAATGACTGGACGGCATGTCATTGTTTTCTTGGAAGATGGGTTCTCTCAATTTCCTTGAATTATGGATTGTATTAATATGTCATGATACTGTGTTTCCATTTTAAATTAAAAGAAAGATATTTCCATAAAAATTTAACACCTATTTCTTATGACAGAAATCAATTCTGAAGCAACCACTTTCATGAATTGCGTTTATTCTGTTACACGTTGTATGCAAATGAAAAAATAAAATACCTTCAGAAATGTAGGTAAATAAGCATCTGTATATTTATGTCCTCAACAGAAGAAGTGACATGTTATGTTGTATTATCATTATTTCATTTTTTATTTCCAGATCTGTCTAGCATATCAAACTGGGCAGATTCCTGCTAACCTGCACTTCAGTACACCTCATGACAACATTCCTGGAGTGCGCGAAGGAAGAATCCAAGTTGTAACCAAAAATACTCCTTTCAATCGAGGCTTTACTTCGATAAACTCGTTCGGATTCAGTGGGATGAATGCCCATGCGCTGCTAAAAGGACACTACAAACCTAAGGTAAGAACTACTGCCATCGACACATTTATATAAAATAGAATAGTGTCTGTGTGTGCCAGCCGCGCCACCACTTTTCTTTGGTCCATCTCACCGGATCGTTAGGTATTTGAATTAGTTAGGTACATATTTGTTGTAGTTATCGCATTAGTATTTAAGTATTCTATAGGGAATAAACGCACCGCATCGCAGTCTTATTCTTATATAGATATATATCTTAATTTGTTATTTGTTTCGCAGAAAATCGTCCATCTATTACCTACGTATATGCGTAATATCTACATATGTAGCTATAGATCGCTAGTATTAGTTATTCATTCGGAAGTCTAAATATATTTGTATATCAGAATCAGAGACATAACCTAGTGGGTAAATTAGCCGCCACCCGCAGTTTGTCAATAATTAATTACTACCTACCCACTTTAGGTGTTATATTAGATATCGTCCACGTCACTGGTTCTACATCGCTTATTCAATAAAATAATTTTATTTTGTTTATGTGTGTCGCATTGATTGTGTGAAATAATATTGTTCACGATGCCTCCAAAGGACACTAAGGTTTAATTGAAGCTTTTTAGATAGTGAAATTGTTCGTTTATTTGAAATGAACCAAAGTAGTAGTAAATTGCCAGAGTTCAATGATTTAGAATATTTTGTTTGCAATCATATTAAAATGTTACAACGCACCTCGTCAAACCATGAAGTTACGGAGAGAGTAGTCACTAAGTCCGACCGTCGAACAGATGCGCCTTCGAAATCACAAAAGTTGACACGTACGTATGTGAATACCCCAGCTGCACCTGTACAATCTATTTGCTCTTTGTGCAATAGTTAATAATTATACGCAATTATACAAGTGTTCTGGTTTCTTAAAATTTACGCCGTATGAGCGTTATAAGTTTGTTCGCGATAACAATTTGTGTTTTAACTGCCTAAGTGACAAGCATCGGGTTACGTCTTGCAATAGTAGTCAAAGTTGTCGTAAGTGCTTTTTAAAGCACCACACTTTACTTCACATGGAGAAAAGTAATAATGACGCCGCATCCAATGTGAGTGCGGTTAGTTTATAAAGCGGTGATAGATCATCGCAGCCAACGCGCGACGTGGTTCGCTTGCAACCCGCCGTGAGTGACATCACGTTGGACTCGATGTCAGCAAGCAATGCGTGTACAACCGTGTTGCTCGCGACCGCTCACGTTGTTGTTGATGACGCTTCAGGTAATCCGTGTCTTGTTCAAGCGTTGCTATATCGCGCTTCAGAGTAATTTTTTGACTCAAAATTGTTTTCAACGCCTTGGGTTTAGTATTAATAACCGGCCAATCCGCTCAGTAGTTAAGGGGTTCGGTGATTTAAAATCAACTATTTATGGTTCGATTAAAATTAAATTTGCATCGTGTTTTAATTCCGATATTTGTTTTGATATGGATTCAATTGAAGTAACTAAGATTACGATACAATTAGCTACTGTCCCGGTTGACATGTCTTTGTTAATCAAATTTAAAGACCTACCGTTGGCAGATGAATCTTATGGCGTCCTTGGAGACGTCAATATATTTGATTGGCGCTTCGATTATTCCGCACCTCCAGTTGTCGCGTAAGGTTTAAGGTCATTCATCGTACCCCGCACCGCACGCCCTAGAAACAGTTGTAGGTTTTGTCATTGTTGGTTGCGCACCCGCTTATTTAGATACTCGACCATGTCACACTGCTGCACTGTTGAGCCACCGTTGTAGTCTACCATCCGCAGGTTCTGAGAAATTGAAGAAGTTAATGTCCCGTTGATAGCCCTGATGATAAGGTGGCTGAAGAGATTTATTGTCACAAGACCACTCGAGGAAACATTCCTATCCTTATTCGGGTTGCATTCTACTCTTCAACATCCTTGCAGCTCGTTTAACCTATTTCCAAGCGCTTGTCAATTGTTTGTTTCGTACCGCAAATACAGTCCACTAAAACAAATTAATCAGCAAGCCGCGCCACCAGGCATAAACTATCTTTTCTCGAAGCGCTCTCGGTATATGATTTCATTAGTCAACTTGTTATACATATAACTTTTCAATTACATAGCCCTTATATTTTAAATTTAGTTGATATGTAGAAAACACCGATTTCTTCACTCACTAACCCATTGACGATTATTATAATTATTAGGATACTTTGGTGTTAGCGCACGAACAACAAAAATATCCTTGCACTATCCACAAACTAGGATTTCTGGAATTTGTATGAGAATTTTGCTGATGCTAGAGGTCTGAAAATGATGTAGAGAATCATATAATTTCGTATTCATCACATTCACAAGTTGTCTCATCATTCAAATAACAAAAATATTTCTTAAATTATAGCCATATTTTCCGACATATTTCAGGATCTTGATCGGTACCGCAGCAATATTCCCCACATATTCCTGGCATCTGGCCGACAAGACCAATGCGTGAAGAGCATGATTGATATACTTAAGAAACAACCGGTGGACGTTGAGCAAATAGCTCTTCTGCATGAATTTCATGAAACAAACATTGCTGAGCATACTTGTAAAGGTTACGCCATTCTGGGTACGTCCAATTTCTTAAATTGTTGAGTCATATTAACACAAATGAGACACATAGGTTTATACAAAAGAAGAGCTCGTAGTAAAATTTTAACTGTTACACGGGTCATCATCCATAGATGATCAAAATTGTCTTAAAGCATCGAAATTACACTGTGCCTCGAAAAACACGTTAAGTCCGTTGGTCCCGGCTTTCATTTGTTCATCTTTGGCAGTCGTAACGTTATCTGACACCAGTCTTGCCAATAGTTATTGCGCTGATCACTATCAGGTTGTGGAGGTCAGATACTCAGGCGCTCCGTGTCATATACTAGTAGGTACTCAGCTGCATCTGGTTAGACTGGAAGCTGACCCAGATACAGATGGAAAAACGCTAAGCAGATTATAAATTAAATGTTCATAACGTTTCATACTTTTCATGTCCTTTTTATACGGTGCACCATAAGAAAAAGAGATTTTTGGTACTTCATTTCAGATACAGACAACAAGAATGAAACAGTGTGCTTATCCCAGGAGGTGGAATACGTTAGTGGGTTAGTTAAACCAGTATGGTTCCTGTACAGTGGCATGGGATCACAGTGGGCCACTATGGGTACAGAACTAATGCGCATTCCAATATTTGCAGCTGCTATAGAAAAGTAAGTATTAAAAATCAAAAGTTTTATTAAGCTTGCAAGTGTTATGAATAGTGAGAAGACCTTAAATTTGTATGAACTGTGTTTATGATAAAATACAAACAAAATGCAAGTAAATTAATATCAAACACAATTTGCAGCTTGGCTGTCAGTTCTATTATTGTAAGAATTACTGTGGAGTCCAGCCGCTGAGGTGCAATGTGTATCGGGAATTCCTACTTGTGTTGTGGAAGAAAACACCGACGTGTGTGTTCACCAAGCAGCTTTATTGAACTGATCTTGTTGTTATAATTTGTATATATTTGTACTATAAAAAGGTGTGCGTGCTCGAACATGCTCCCAAATCACAAAAAAGCAAAATATAAAAACCAGGCCTTATGTACAAATATAAGTAAAGTTAACAAACAATCATCAAAGAAAAGAATAAAAATATAATTTCCGTCTTTCCTTCTATGTAAGTAATCGGTATATCTAGGCTTGGCTTGTACTGTTCGTTTTTCTAACTGTCGGAATTGTGCCAATGCCTGCGACTTTGAAGAACCTAACTGTCTTGAATTCCTGCTTCATAGGTATTCTGACCTCATATCTGCCGTCCGACTTTCTTGTGGTTGTAGTTGCGTATAGTGTTTCGCAATATTGTTCGTCTGACGTCAGCGTTGTAGATTGTTCAGTTATTTCTTGTTTCCCAGTAAGTTGAAATGTCTTCTAGGCTGTTAAGTACTGCATGGCATTGAAATGTTGTAGTGTTGCCTAATAAAACCCATCTGAGTCTGTTGAGCTATCGGCGCATGTATAGGTCCTCGCAGAAAACCATCCATAATTATTTGAGCGTAAACACCAGCGTCCAGTAAAATATCAACCGGCCTAGTTGGGATCAGCGAGGCTGATGTTTTCTAAATGTGGCCATTGTTGGTGCTCAAACGTGTAATTGGGTAAGTTGTTCAGCATTTTTGTCATGACAAGCGCCTCAATGGTGAAGTTGCGAGTTTTGATATATGGATTCGCAAGTAAGTAGTAAGGTTCCATGACTTTTCTTGTTCGAAATGTCAACTCCTGAGACGATTGCATCTTGTTTACGCCTGTGAAGTCCCAATCTTTGAGCAGCCGATTCCGTAACCAAGTTGATTTGAGAAACTTGGTCAAAAAGTGCCCTAAGTTTTGTAGGTATTCCATTTATAGCCATAACATAAAGCTCTACTGTGGCAAGGAGAACTTCGTTCACAATTCCAGCAATGTGATTTGTTTTGTGTTGCGGTGCAGTCAGAATGTTTTTAATTGTCGTGTTATTAGCTGGAATTGTATGTTGAGCCCTTTGTTGAATAGCATCATGGAACATCGTATGATGCTTGTTATTGCACAACTTGCAGGTTTTCGATGAATTGCATTGTGGCAGTACATGCAATTCTCCCAGACTTCCGATTGTTCAATTGTATTTAATTTTTCTTCTGGCGCCATACTTTGGAATGTTTTACAAGAAACCCAAATCTGGTCCGACTTGCAAAACGGACATTTTCTTTCAGATCGAGCATGATAAGCTTATTCCCTATGATTGAATTTCTTAGGTAGGTATTTGGAAGAAAATTCCTTTGCCTCACTGTTGTCCTTGTTTTTGGCCTCAGGCTTCGCGGAACCAGCCTTGTTGTTTTTTTCTGTTGACTGGCTCTAGAGCCGTGAATTAGCTCTCCAGAAATGTCATAAGCTCATCGAATGGCGGCAAATTGCGTGGAGCTTTTCGACACTATGTACGTACTGTAGGTTTCTTCATCCATTTTTTCTGTAAGTATATGCACCAAAAATGGATCCCACGTAGTGGTATCGGCTCCGAGATTGTGCATCGTGTAAATCGTTTCCAAGGTCGTATCGTGGAGACTTTTTAGCTCTTCAGCAGAATATTTGTGCATAGATGGCTGGCCTAAAAAAAATTGCATTTGCTTTGTAAAAAGCAGCTGTTGGTTGTTGTACCTTCGGTTGAGTATATCCCAGCATGCGTCGTAGTTTTCATGAGACATTAAGATGCTGCACTAGACGCTCAGTCTCACCTTTCAGTTTGCCTTTGAGGTGTTGCATTTTTTGAGCTTTGCTGAGCATGAAACTGTTGTGGATGGCTTCACAAAACCAGTCCAAAAAAGTTGGCCACTGAGCATTGTTACTTGTACCATTAAATGCCGGAAACTCCATTTTCGTCATAGTTTGTTGTTGGTGAAATGTATAGCTAAGTTTTTGATTGAGTTGTTTCTTCATGGCTTCGTAAATGTTTTCATGCTCCACATACTTCTGTTCATAATTCACTTCCATATCGATCAATATTATCTATTTGCCAATGTAAATCGTCAATAGTTTTCCAGCGCGCCTGTGTCATCTGCAGTTTATCTTGTAATTCCCATTTTTCAGAGATCGTATTAATGTCGATACCTCGAACGACTCTTGTAAAGGCTCGGAAGTTTGTTCGTTGTTGCCTGATCAGCTCGTCAGTTTTGGACAGTATACCTTTCTCCTCCGTGCTGACATTATGTGGTTGCTCACCTTGACCTTGACTACTTGTACCTTCCGTAGCCAAGGCCTTGGTCTGTGCTATGTTCGTCAGTAGAGTACATGTAGCTGTGTAGAGCTCTTTCACGGAGACGTAAACCACAGACTTAATGTAGTCATGTTTAATAATAATAATAATAATAATATTCCACAACTTTTTCACACAACGTCATCTAGTCCCAAACTAAGCAGAGCTTGTGGTATGGGTACTAGACAACTGATAAACATAACTCATCCCACAATTCTTCAAGAGACACTAGTCGTTATTTCGCGTACTCAATAGTTTTTCGAATTGCAGAATCTTTCATGATGTTGTTTGTAGAAATCTACTGTATAGCTTCAGCAATGATTTGTTGACGTAATAGTAGCCCTTCCATTGTAGTAGATGTGCAGAAGAAGCTAGCAGTCTGTAGTAATCACTGTCACTGATAGAAGAGAAAGTAGTAGACTTAACGTGCGTCCACTGGTCCAGTTAGTTCTATGTGAGCAGAAGCTCGTCACCAATATGTGCGATTTGCTCCTGTGTGACGATTTTCTGTCAAGATATCGCCACAATTTTCTCAGGATTTTTATTTCCCGTAGCAAACCAATGAAGAGAAGCTACACTAGGCTGTATTTGTAATAATTATGTTTTAGATATGACTCTAACAATGCTGTTTATTTTCAGATGTCAACGAGTACTAGAACCTAAAGGCGTTGATATTGTAAATATCTTGACCAATCCAGATAAGACGATCTACAACAATATTCTACATTCCTTTGTAGGTATCGCCGCTGTTCAGATTGGTCTTACTGACGTGCTGAGGGAACTGGGGATTGTGCCTGATAATATTATCGGTATGTTTGATTATCAACAAGTCAATATTGACATACTTTATTATACCATCTCTAAAATTATACTCTTATTAAAAGCAGTAAAATTATAATGTCAACGTTATGCTAAAGTTATACTGTAAAACATTTTATAAAGAATTTCAAGAATTTTCCTTACAGGTTACACTCAATGAAAACGTGACAAATTTCTAAATGTTTCTTTTAATATAGGACACAGCGTAGGAGAGCTTGGGTGTGCGTACGCTGACGGTTGCATTACGGCTGAAGAGATGATTCTCTCAGCTTACAGTCGCGGTCTGATCTCTTTGCAGACACCGTTCATCCGAGGTTCTATGGCTGCTGTTGGACTAGGTTTTAAGACGGTGAGTCTTTACATCTTTTTGTATTGTTTTATACTACAAGATTGTTATTCCTCTACACTAGATCTAGATAGTTTGCATACATAAACACGCCATTCAGTAGTTAAACAGTAGATGTAACTTTATGTCTCTTAAGTTCCACTTTTTGGTATAATTATGTTAAATCCTCAATCTTCATCCTTTTCTTTAGATAAAATCCCTCTGCCCACCAGAAGTTGAAGTAGCCTGCCACAATAGCTCAGAATCCTGTACCATATCAGGCCCAGCTGATGTGATGAAGACCTTTGTAGGAGAACTAACAGCTCGCGGTATTTTTGCCAGAGAAGTTCCATGTTCCAACATTGCATACCATTCTAGATATATTCAAGATGCTGGTAAGACTGGTTGATAATAATTTCTCATATAAGTATTATGGATTTATGGTTATTAGTTTAAGTTTATTATGACTGCAAATATTCCTACCTCCTCTTCTAAATAAAATTTGTCCTTCTAAGAGATTTGTGAGAAAAGAAACCAGCCAAGTGCGAGTCCGACTCGCACACGAAGAGTTTCGTATATTATCTATAAAACGCAGCAAAAAAATCACGTTTTTTGTACGGTTAAATGTTTAATTTGTTCTGTTTTTAGTATTTGTTGTTATAGCGGTAACAAATATACATCATCTGTGAACATTACAACTGTCTAGGTGGTATGGTTATGGTGGTAATGGTGTCTAAGTAATTGGAAAATCTCGCCAATTGTCTATTCCTAATGATGTAAACCTTGAATCACTCAATCAATATTTTGTTAAAGCCAAAACTCTACATAGTCTTTCATCACTTCCTACACCCAACTATTCGCCTTTTATTTTTAATCAATTTACTCATTGTGATGTTACGAAGAGCATGCTATTTATAACCTCAAATGCTGTTGGTAGTGACTGTATTACTCCTAAGATGATACTCCCTATTATGGAAGAAATTCTTCCTGTCATTTGTCATATCCTCAATTATTCCGTATCCTCAGATGTTTTCCCATCTTTGTGGAAAAAACTCAGATAACTCCTCTCCCTAAAAAGTTTAATTCTATTTTTTTCTCTGCTTTCAGCCCTATTTCTATTTTACCGTTCCTATTCAAAGTCCTTGAGTGCCTTATCCACAGTCAGCTTAGTGCTTTCCTTAGTAAAAACCAACTCTTAAATTTATACCAATCCGGGTTTCATTCAGGATATGGCACTACCACAACTTTTGTTAAATTTACTGAAGATATCAGATCAGTTACGGATAGTGGGAAGTTTACGGTGTTTTCGTTGCTGAACTTCAGCAACGCTTTTAATACTGTTGATTTCGATGTCCTACTCAGTAAACTCCGCTCTCTTAACATATCTCCAACAGCAATTGATTGGTTTCGTAGTTACCTGTATGGCCGCCGACAACGTATTTGCATCGAAGATTCATCATCTTCTGGGTGCAATACCACTGCCGGCGTTCTCTCTCCTCTTCTTTTCGCCGTATTTATAAATTATATTTCTAATGAACTTATTTCATCCTACCACCTTTTTTTGACGATTTGCAAATTCGTTCGCAAGCTCCCGTAGATGAATTATCTGAGGCGGTGATTATTGTGAATAATGACTTAGCACGTATTTCTCAATGGAGCTTGGATTATGGTTTGAAGGTTAATCCTGCGAAGACCCATGTGGTTGGCAGTTTTAGAATGCGATCTTAATTGACTGGATGACCCTTCCTCAAATTTTTTATGATGGTGCTGTAATACCTTATAGTGATGTAGTGAAAGACTCGGGTATTTACATAGATAAGGACTTGTCTTGGGTTCCCCAGTTGCAAGAAGTGAGTCGCAAACTGCATCTTTTTTTTTTTCTGGATGGTAAAATCATCGAATGACTTCTCCCGCTATGGGTTAAGCGTAAGGGTGTATCAGACTTCTACTGACTAAAAACCCACCCTGTTCCTTCAGCTGCCTTTAAGTTTCGGGGCCACGGCATCTTGTGAGAACCTTTCTACAACCCCGGCGGGCAATGGCCTTATGACACCCCGTCACTGTTGCTGACAGCTGATTGCGGCGCGCGTGGAACACGACGCGCCGCCGACCCGAGCCTGGTCTTTACCGGATGGTGAGCTAACCCTGCTCGTCGTTCGAAAGCCCGCGCCTACGGTGGCCGAAAATCGGCTCGCGATCCCCGACGCCCGGGGCGTCTCCCGCGGCGGCTGGGGTGTTATGAAGAAAGTTGCCTCTCCCTCACGTGTTCGGCCTCCTCCTTAGCTAGCATGACTGCTTCGCAGAAGGAGGTGACTATGCAGTCCTCCACTGTATGCTCCATCGTGTCCTCCGGATGGTCCTCACAATGATGACACCCGGGCGTATCCTCCCGCTGTATCCGAAACAGGTACCTCTCGAAACAGCCATGTCCGGTCAGCACCTGCGTCAGGTGGAAGGTGAGGATACTGTGGCGTCTCTCTAGCCACTCCTCAAAGAGAGGACTTATCGCCGCGATTGTAGCGTGCCCAAACTGTTTGTATCTGCGAGGTCTTTGCGCATTACGCAGACTACACAATTTCCTGTCAACTGCCACTAAAACTGCGCTCGCCCAATTCCTTGTTCTCCCTATTCTCAACTATGCTGATTCAAGTTTTTCAGACCTCACTGAAGTGCAGCTAGATAAGATTGAGCGGCTCCAAAATTTATGTATCAGATTCATATTTGGTCTGCGCAAATATAATCATGTTTCTAAGTTTCGTATTAAGCTCAAGTGGTTGCCTATCCGTCTTCGCCGGAATGCGCATATTTTATCATTCATTACTTTACAATATTCTGTTCAATCCAAGAATTCCCTTGTATCTCAAAGAACGTTCTAAGTTCCTTCATGACACACATATTAGATATTTGAAATTATCGGTAAATTTGACACTTCCAATGCCCACACAATCAACAAAATTGTATGATTCATCGTATACGGTGCAGGCTATTCGTCTATGGAATGTTTAGCGTCTTTATGCCAGGCCCGTTGGTATAGTGGTCAGTGGTCCTGACTGCTATGCGCAAGGTCGTGGGTTCGATTCCCACCTAGGACAAATGTTTGTGTGATGAGCACGGTCATTTGTTCTTTGTCTGGGTGTAATTTATCTATAATATGTATGTATTTAGAAATATATATGTATGTTTATCAGTTGTCTAGTATCCATATCACAAGCTCTGCTTAGTTTGGGACTAGATGGCGTTGTGTGAAAAGTTGTGGAATATTATTATATTATTATTATTTATGCCCTAGTTGTTGTCTCTATTACCTACTACAGATTCTGGGGATGTATAAAGGAAACTATTGTTACTGGTACAACTCACTGTATTGACCATAATATTATTTCTACATAAGTACGTGTTCACTACTGCCTAGCTTACGCGGGACTGTGTACAGAGTACATTATGGACTGTGACGGCGAGCCCGTTGCCGCGTCGTCGTAATATGAGCCGTGTCAGCACTTTTGTCCCTACAATATAAATATAATCATGTTTCTAAGTTTTTTATTAAGCTCAAGTGGTTGCCTATCCGTCTTCGCCGGAATGCGCATATTTTATCATTCATTACTTTACAATATTCTGTTCAATCCAAGAATTCCCTTGTATCTCAAAGAACTTTCTAAGTTCCTTCATGACACACATATTAGATATTTGAAATCATCGGTAAATTTGACACTTCCAATGCCCACACAATCAACAAAATTGTATGATTCATCGTATACGGTGCAGGCTATTCGTCTATGGAATGCATTGCCGTTGTTAGTTAGACAAGCACAGTCATTTGCTGCTTTTAAAAGCTCTGTTGTCAATCATTTGTATGCACTCCTATGATTATATCTTGTATTTCTCTCCCTATATCATGTATATGAAACATATATATTTATATGTAGTTATTTATTTATTGTATTGTTTTACATAATATACAGTGGTGGTCATATAATTACGAACGTCTATTTAAAAACAAGTTTTTTTTCAAACTTACGAGTATTACACTTTTTGCATGTCTTTTTGTATTTATCTCGGTATCGCAAAATTGTTCCACATTGTAGCAGCACATAGAACATGATTAATTCAATAATATATAGATAAAAGTTTTACATTAAACCTTAATATATTATTACAAATTACTACACTTTATACGCCGCGAACAATACGCCAATCAAGACTTACGACCAGAAAACTATCAGACGAAATTTTGGATTACGAAGAGACTTTGCTTGGTCATTCATCGTTGCAGACATCAAAACCTCCACACTGGGAGCTAATTTTCTTCGTCACTTTAAACTGCTGGTGGACCTGGACAAGAAAAAGTTAATTGACAAGATAACCGAACTATCTATCGACGCATTTGAAGTTTCTACGAACACAGAATCAGTTCACATCATAAGCAACGACCAACGATATTACAACATTTTGAAGCAGTATCCTGATGTCCTACGGCCAATGTTGTCGAAAGAGTCACCGAAACATGACGTTGTCCACCTTATTGAAAGGACCGGCCCCCACTCTACGCTGCCCCTAGACAAGTACAAGGCAGCCAAAGAGGAGTTTGACCGTATGTTCGAAATGGGAATCTGCAAACCATCAAAAAGCCCATGGGCCAGTCCCTACATGTTGTGAAGAAAAAAAACGGAAGATTACGCGTGTGTGGCGACTACAGACGTCTGAATGCGGTCACTCAACTCGACCGCTATCCCGTACCTCGCATTCATGATTTCACGTACCAATTACATAACAAGAAAATATTCTCCAAACTTGATTTAAAAATGGCGTACTACTGGATACCAATCGCAGAGGACGACGCACAAAAAACGGCGGTCACAACACCATTTGGAATGTATGAATTCAACTGTATGATTTTTGGTCTAAGAAACGGAAATCAGACATTTCAAAGATTTATGCACAAATTTCTGAGAGGCATAGACGGCTGTTTCTTATTTATCGACGATATTCTCCTGTGTGAAGAAAACGAAACAAAACACAAGCAACTTCTTCATCAAGTTCTACAGCGGTTAGACAACTACGGTCTGACACTAAACATAAAAAATGCGAATTTGGTAAAGAAATAATAGATTTTCTCGGCTATGCAGTATCAGCGACAGGCATAAAACCAACAGCGGAATGAGTTAAAGCCATATCTACCTACCCGAAACCAGATAATATTCTCCAAATTCGACGTTTCCTGCAGATGATCAATTTCTACCGAGATTGTCTCCTGCGATAAGCAGAACTCCAGAGCGAACTTAACAAATACCTACATAACAGAAAACGCAACGACAACACGCCTATCCAGTGGACAACGGACGCAGAGCAAGCCTTTGAGAAATGCCGCCAAAGCATCGCAGAGGCCACCATACTCTCACATCCAGTTTAAGGAAGTACCCTTGCTATCATGACAGATGCTTCAGATCACAGCATTGGTGCTGTTCTTCAACAAAACGTGGACAATGTTTGGAAACCACTAGCATTATTCCCTGAGTATCGCCAGTTTTATTGAATACTATCCTCAAGATCCCAACAGTATTAACTGAAACAACTCTCGAGGAGTTTAAGAACCGTTCTTAATTATTTGTCCAGTTTTATTACTATTTGAAATTGTAACTGTCGATAGTAAATTTTTGTAAGGTAAATAGTAAGTGATTGTAATATTTACTCTTAGTCCCGTTTACTCTATCCATGTAGCTATTTCATAACATTATTAATTACTTTTGAGACGGAACATAAAAGTACATATGACATAGTTTAAAAAAAATGTCTGGTAAGTACTAAAAATCGTTCTTAATTATATGACCACCACTGTTTATACTTATATTAACTACTTTAGTTCCTTTTTGTGTATGTTATTTACATGAAGTAGGTACACTGTCTTTCCCCTCCTCTCTTTGGTTTATGATCTTAAAGTCCATCCAAAGGTTGGCTGTAAGACATCGCTGTCAGCGATAAGACCGCCATTGTAACCATATGGAGCAATATTGTAAATCAAGTGTGTGTTTAAACATATCTATCTAATAGTGTCTCGTTTCTATCATTTGGGCACGAAACCCTAAAAACAATGACAGATTTCAGCTTCCACAACTTTTTAAACTAAATTCACACGGACACAAAGTTCTAACAAATAAATAAATTAAAAAATAGTTCCTTTTGCGAACTTTTCTAAAAACCAAACTAAATAAGTACAGCAATTTTTTACTCTCCAGGGAAAAAATCAATATGTACAGGGAAGATAATATGATTCACGAACGAAAATCTATCCACATAAAAAACCTACATTGCACAACGCCATCTATTGGTCTTTAGAGACACGAGGTGACACGAACATGAACGATGTTTTGTTGTTTAGATTGGACTCGGCACAAAAACAATATTATGCCCCTGCTGCTATTCTTGATTTCTTGGTGATTTTTTGATGGGTTTTGTTAATGGAATTGAAATATATTTGTTCAATTAAAAAGAACCTCTGTAAATAAAGTAGAAGTTCAATCAAATTGAACTTCTAACTGGGAACCAAAAAAACTTTAAAAATTAAATTATACCAAAAAAAAACCCAAGAATTTTCACTGTATCAATTTGACATGAAAATTAATATTAAGGCAAAAGTACAATTCACCTGACAACTGACAATGTTCTTTAAAACATTCTCTCATTCTTGACTTCTTTTTTCTAGGTCCTATCCTTCTAAAATACTTGCGTGAAGTAATTAAAAACCCGAAGAAACGCAGCCAAAAGTGGGTGTCTACATCCGTGCCACAAGATCAGTGGGATGAAGCTGCTGCTCAGTATTCCTCGGCTGAATATCACACTAACAACTTATTGGTGAGTCATCTCACGATGTGTAAAATAAAGCTCGTATGTTAAGCTGTGGTATCTATTAAGTTCTTTTTGGTTGTTAAGTCTTTACTTAATGATGTTGTGGTGTACAATAAAGAGTATATTATGTATCAATCTATCAAATGCTGATACTTAGAATTTAGGTATTTTTAACTACAAAAAATTGTGTTATACACAGTTCAATAACTCAGGAGTTTTGTTAACTTCTTTTTTGTTTTCATAATTGCTTAAAACTTTTTACTTTTCCAACAGAATGCAGTTCTGTTCGAAGAAACATCGAAGCTTATACCATCAAACGCTATTGTGATCGAGATAGCTCCTCACGGTCTGCTCCAAGCCATCGTGAAGCGGTCGCTTGCAGACTGTACTCATTTACCACTCACCAGACGTGGACATGACGATCCTGTAAAGTTTTTGTTAGAAGCTGTCGGAAAGTAAGTGATCAATCATTACTTTAACCACGGGTGATTCTAACTAATCCTTTACCAATATCCATTCAACTCCATTTGAACTAACAATCGTTTAGGGAATGCATAAAACCAAAATTGATATTATTTTTGTTATTCAGATTGTACCTAGCAGGCTTGATGCCGAAAGTGAAGGCTCTATACCCAAGAATACAATTTCCAGTTGCAACAGAAACTCAACTTCTCTCACATTTAGTCGAGTGGGAACACAGTGAGAAATGGTAATTACATTTTCAGTTATTTAATAAGTCAGTAATATTATGTTAACAAAATGTAATTTTAAATAAAATGCCATGTTTGTTAACTAATGAGGACCCTAGTTATATTTTTTTTTTAAATATGTATATAATTCGATATAATTTCATTCCTTAAATAGAAAAGTTTATCTCGTTACTGAAGTTCTAAAATTAAAAATTACTAGGGATATTATAAATAGTAAAATGGGAAGGTCATGCAAGTAAAATAGTTACTAAAATATATTTAATATATTATTACATTAGATTCGCAACTCACCGCAGAACTCGAATATTTTTTGCTTAAATTCCGGAACCACACCCGAATCTCCAAAATCGACCATTGCTGCAGCAACATTACTTAAATATAAATTCCCTGTTTTTAGTTTTGAATTTTAATTCCAATATTTCGCTTAAATCGATATCATCAAGATATGTAGTTATTTGAACGTTAGAAAGACTGCAGATCTGAGAACATACATGCATACCTAGACTGCTAAAATTATAACCCTCCTTTTGGCTTACTTACTTGCCGTAGTCGAGTAAAAGGGTCTTTTCGTGCAATTTATAAAATACATCCTCCATACAAAAAAAAAAAATATACTCCTTGAGAGACATATTTAAACAGGTTAATATTATAATGACTGAGGCATCTCAGTATATTTATGAGAATCTCTTGTTAGCACACAAGTATGTCAAACAAATGACGTCGCATGTCTTCAGCAATATAATCAAAGTAACATGGATTTACTCTCAATGCAGTGGCGAAACAAATGGCTAATAACCCATGCTATTGGGCTGGCGTTGGAAGCTTGGGTATTGTGTTTGGGTGGTATTTAAATATGGGAATAATGCGCTCTACTATCATAAACTGGTAATATTCCATTTATTTATGTAGTAAATACAGGGCCAATGTCCTACAGAGCCAAACTTTCAGCCATATGTAATCTCTGTCTATCAACTCCAAGTGACAAGAAAGAGACAACTTTTGCGGTCGGAACGATGTGAATTGAGCTAACAATTCATGAAAGGCGCGCACAGCCTCATCTTCTATGTGGTGATTGTTATTCAAAATATAAGGGTTATTTTAAAATAAAATAATGATTGTATTTCTGTATAAGCTTATCAAAGAGCACCACGCAAATTGATATTATACGTTATGTGTCTTGCCTAAAATGTATATTAAACCTATACACAAATAAATAGAAACAAACCAAGTAAGTATGTAGAAAAGTATGAAATACTTTCAATGATTCAAGCTTTTAAAACTATAATAGGACTTGGAAGATGACTTTTCCTAACACGGATTTGTGCGATAACCTATCTTCCCAAAGACTATGGGACGCGTCACTCTGCAGTATTTTACGGAATAACTTAATTAATACGCCTTCGAATACTGCTGAGCGAGCTCGTCTGTTGGCTGTGGGAGAATGGGAGTCGGGTCTATGGCTTCAAACACTCCCGTCGTCCACCATTGGCACAATGATGGATGACGCATCGTTTAGGATCCCTACTTGTTTACGCTTAGGCGTACTTTGTATTGCTCCACATTGGTGGGACTTCGATGCAGCTGTTGACAGCCTCGGGCACCATGGTCTGTCCTGTTGCAAGAGTGCAGGGCGCAATTTCTACTTTTTGCGTTATTTTGGAAACAAACCATAAACAACATGACGTGAGCTGTCAGTTGTGTTTTGTTATACCACTTAAAACAATTGAACGGCGACTGATGTTTGCATTTTTTTTTGTTGATTATAAATATCTTATTTTAAAACCTATTATCCTATTCTGGATGGAGACAAATACAAAAAATCTTAAATCATAAAATTTGGTCCAGCCGTTCTTGAGTTATAAATGGTTAAACTAACACGACTTAGTTTTATGTAATTATATAGATTTACAAAAATAAATATATTATTTCTTTTCATTACAAAATAATATATCATTAAAGGGTTTAGAAGCAAGTTATTTAAAACTTAAATATTATTTCAGGCCCCAAGTGAGTTATACCCCAAAACGCAGAATACTCGCATCATGTCGGGATTTTGTGCTATCTATCCACGACGATGACTACAAATATTTTAAAGATTACAAAAGAGACGGTAAGTTGAATACCTTATTAAGACTTTAGAAAAACAAAACAAAATGTGAACGAATCAATTACTAGACGTAATAATACCTTAAAAAAAATTAACTCCACCACCACTCTATGAATGGAATGGAGTTGTTCATTAAATTAATGAAAAAATAAAGCTCTAGAATCTGTTCTTTCTGGTTTTTAACCCCCGACGCAAAAAAAGTTTTTTGCCAAGATAAACAACTGCTTATTCCACAGTCAGTTCAGTTTAGATTTCTAATATATATTTAACACGCATAAACACACAGACATCAACGTGAAACTTATATCACAGTTTCACGTTGATGTCTGTGTGTTTATGCGTGTTAACTCAATCAAAGGAAATTATTTAACAATCTGCACGACGGATCAGCTTTGGCATATTTGCAAAGAATCAGAGGATTAATGTAGAAAAACTAATCTATTGGACTCAAAAGACATATTGTCTGCTGTAAGTTTTCAAAGAGTCGGGTTCTCTGGAGACCATCTTGGTTACAGCATCAGGTCGAAGTTACCATTTAATTTTCATTTCACGATCATAATTGGTCCATTTGCTTAGAAGCTACGGTGCCACAGACAAACACACAGACACGTCAAACTTATAACACTCCACTTTTTGCATCGAGGGTTACTAAAAAAAATCGTTCAAAATCAGTTTACCTACATTACTAGCGCATTTTTTTTTATGAAAATCTGATGAAATAAAATATAATTAGTTACTAAAACTCATACAACAAAAGTTGTTATATATGATGTTAGTAACGAAGTTTTGAGAGTTTATTTGTGTTCTACCTATAACCCTGTATAGTACAAATTAAGTTACCTACTAAAAGGCTAAATAAATTTTCATGATTTGAACTACAAAAGTAACGAGTTCCACATTAACTTTGATCCCAACTCATTTGGGGATTAAAATTCGAAAAATTCTTCCTTATTTCTTATCTAACTTATAAGGGAAACTTCTGTGCAAAACTTCAGTTTCCAAGTGGTCCAAGGGTTTGGGCTCGGCATCAATGAGTCAGTCAGTCAGGACTTTTCATTTTATTTGTATAATTTAATATATGTATAATTATGTTATTGTAAAACCCCGAACTACGGTAATTCCTGAGATTTTCCGGTAAAACCTAAGACTTACTAACTCTTAATGGAACTTCAAATAATTCTGCAATTATCGTTCATTTCGAACTTTTACCACCCTTCACTTGGGAAATCTTAGGATTTATCTCTAGGCATGGTATACGTTCATGAATCAGTTTACCTCTTGCTCTGAAAATTTTATAAAGATAAAAGAAGTTGTCAAATATAAAAAGTGAGTCTTCGAGAAGTTGTCAGAGAATTGTCGTTAAATAGAGGACAAGGGTTCAAAAATGTAACTGTCTTAAAATGCTTGTCGAACAAATGCGCTTTCAAGTCATCAGGATTACTTTGTAATTCTAAATGCCACAACAGCACTCCATGTTGCAACAAGTTTTTTTTTATTTATTATAATGACAATTGGTGCTTGTTTAGCGATACTTAAGAAGAAAAAAAAAACGTAGATTATGTCTTAATATTTTCAAATTAATACTATGGGCCTATTGTAAAAAAAAAGACTTCACTTCTTTCCTTCCATTTAACGTAGCCTACTGCTATATTTAGCAATATCTGTAGGTAGGAAAATATTTCATTACTTGACATAACATCCTCCCGGAATATAAACAGTGAATACAACTCGGTCGAAGTCGATTAAAAATGGAAATGCATTGAATAAAACATTTCAGGTGTCATCGTTTTCCCCGAAGCTGCTTTGTTGACTCTTGTTTGGGAGACTTTTGCGATGTTCAAAGGAATGGACTACAGCACCATGTCGGTTCAATTCAATGACGTCCACTTCTATGAAGAAGTTGAAATTAAGTCTCATGATCTTCTTAAGCTTAAAATCATGATTAATAAAGGAAAACAATATTTTGAAGTAAGTGTAGTTAGTTAGTAGTAGAAGTAGTTAAACATGTTAATAAAACATGCGTTGATATGAATTTATAGTAAACGAGGTATTTTGTATAAAGCATCTGAGAGGATGAGTTTCAAGGAAGTAGATAATACACAGCAAATATATTTAAACTACTCAATCAAAAAGTAATCTGCAATTTCATGAGTATGAATTCAGATGTTATTGCGATGCAATCAACCGGTCATTTTTTGTCGTAGGTTAATAACAACCTCACAACTGTAGCTACAGGCTATATCTATGAAATTAAAGAACTTATAAAGCGTCAATTGGAAAAGTCAGAAGGTATACTCAATGTTACTATGAACAGCCAAGAGATTTACCAAACTCTGCGCATGAAAGGTTATTTCTATGGGTGAGTATTCGCATAACAAATATTATTTTTTTATACCAGCACCACTGTCTTCAATTTGGTGAAAGAAAACATCTTGAGGAAATCAGCATGTCCTAGGACCAATTAAGTCAAAGACATTTGACATCCGCGAACTTGTAATCAACCCACGTAGTAATTTGCGGCGTCACTGCTGGGATGCAGCCCTTTTTTAAGAGAGGAAGAACTCGTAAAAAAGAAGGCTGTATCCAAGCAGACTGGCAACGTTATAAATGGACTATGAATACCAAAGACCTTTATGTTACCTATGTTTTACAAATAAATATTTTGACTCTGATTCTGATTATATTTATTTCATTTTCAATCTTAACGTGATGATCGGACACACATTTATTGATATTTATTATTATCTTCCAGTGGTAAATTCCGATCGATCCATTCAATAAAGTCTAACAACACAATGGCAAATATCAAGTACACAGAAGAATGGATTCCGTTACTTGACTCACTTTTACAATTTGCTGTGCTCCAGAGAAAATATGCAGGTCTAGTAAAATTGAAACACATAACCAAAATGGTTATCAAGACTAGAGATCACAAGAATGCTGTTCAAAAGGATGTCGATGGTGTAACATGTTTGGAAGCAGAATACTTTAAAGTGCATGATACAACGAGGTAAAACATAAAGTAAAAATACAGATTTAGCATAACTTAAAAGTTAGTTATAAGCTTGTATGTATAAAAGTAAACATTGTTTAAAAAGCATAAAAAAAACAAGGAATATATTTAAATCGTTTTGGATGACATTAAAGAAATCCCCGCTATAGGAATAGGAGTAAGTTTGTGTGTATATAATAAATATATTTAATGAAATCCAGATGCGGTGGGGTAGAAATCAGCACCATAACTTATTCTGATTTGCCAATAGTGGAATTGTCAGAACCTGATATTCTACAAACGCGCTGCTTTATGCCACACTTCATTCAGGAAAAAATTGACGTAAGTGATTATAAATGCTATTTACACTTTTAAATCGGTTGAAGCCTATAAAAACCTCTATTAATACATTTTTTTTTTTGTAGCTCAAGTCAGCTCTTTCTGTAAACTTGCAAATTATAGCTGATAATTCTACACAAGATAAAATAAACGTAACGAAACTGTTTTCAACGGATTACCCTCAAATTTCAAAAGTCTTGAAAGAAGTTACGGATGAAATTCCATATAAAATTTTTATATTAAATGGCTCTACCAACGATACTATGGATGCCTCAACCGTTTTTATAGTCGACAATTTACTAGAAGATGAATATGTGAGTATAAATAACTTATTAATTCTATTTAGTCAAAGGACGACTTAGTTTTAACATAAACTAAGGTATGGCGACAACTTTAGGCAGCACTCCAGTGTTCAGCAGATGACACCAAATGGCGGACCACTTCATCGTACCAAAAAGTTTTTCGAACCGACGAAGATAAGATAATTAAATCTTCCCCTGCCATGCTGATGCCTGTTCCAGTATAATACGAATAGTGTTGATTTCGTCCGCACATGAGCGGTTCACCCTAAATCCAGCCTGCTCTCTACGTAGGAGCGGTTTCACGGCCTTACTCTATATCCAATATTATTTTACGGTTATTTAAAGTCCCTTATTCCAATCTTTCGAGAGTTATCCTTCCAATTAGAGGCGTCATAACGTCGACGGCGGAGGACAAATCAGATGTAAGCATAACTGCAATTATTAGGTCGAGTCCTAGGGCTTTGCCTGCCTTCAAAGAGAGGATTGCTTCAGCAACTTCAGAAGCTTATGGTTTCGTGTTCCTTTCGAGAGGCCTGGATGGTAAAAAACTGACTTGCAGAGTGTCAAGAGTTGCAGGAATTGAAGAAACCACCAATCGGAAGACCTCCTCAAAGTATTGACGCCAGCGTTGCAGCTGTCCTTTTGCCGTTATTATGTGCTGACCCTCTTTGAACTTAAGTGGTTTCTTTCTGGCCCTGCTTTTTCCTACCAAAGTCTTGCTAGTAGTGCATGCCTGGAGAGGGGCCAGTTTCCGCTTCGCTGGAAGACGGGAAAGCTGGTCCTTATCCAGAAAGCCGGGCGCCCTGCGGACTCTCCGTCCGCATTCCGGCCCATCGTGCTGCTCGACGAGGCGGGCAAGCTCTTGGAAAGAGTAGTTGCAGACCGCCTCCTCGGGCACCTGAATCGGGTGGGCCCGGATCTTGCGGAGTGCCAGTTTGGCTTCCGCAAGGGGCGCTCGACGGTGGATGCCGTCATGCGCGTGAGAGCCCTCACGACGGGGGACGCGGTATCCCGGGGCAGGGTCGTCTTGGCGGTGTATTTGGTCATCACCAACGCCTTCAACACCCTGCCCTGGAGTTGCATCAGGGAGGCACTCCGGTATCACCGGGTGCCGACCTACCTCCGTCGCATAGTCAAGGACTACTTGACGGACAGAGCCGTCATCTACCCCGGTCACCGGGGAGAGTGGAACCGGCGAGAGATGTCGTGCGGTGTCCCACAGGGATCGGTCTTGGGGCCGCCCCTGTGGAGCATCGGATACGACTGGGTGCTGCGCGGCGACCTCCCTGACGGCGTCAGCGTAGTATGTTACGCTGACGACACGCTCGTCCTGGCGCAGGGAGAGTCGCACCAGGCGGCGGCCGACCTGGCGACGCAAGCGGTTGCGACAGTCGTTCATAGGATCCGGCAGTTGGGACTCGACGTGGCGCTGCACAAGACCGAGGCCATGTGCTTTCATGGCGGTCGGAACGCGCCACGGTCCGAGTCCCACATAACGGTGGAGGGGGTTCGCATCGGCGTCGGGAGGACGATGAAGTACCTGGGACTCGTCCTCGACAGCCGGTGGAACTTCAGGGAGCACTTCCTGAGTTTGGCCCCAAAGCTGAACCGGGCATCCGGGCCTAATCTCAGCGGGCCAAATGCCTCCTGCCGAAGGCTGTACGCCGGCGTCGTGCGGTACATGGCCCTCTACGGGTCCCCAGTGTGGGCCCTGTGCATTCGGACGCGACCACCAAAGTTGGTCGCATGCCAGAGGGTCATGGCTATCCAAATGATCCGGGGATACCGCACGATCGCCGGCGAATCGGCCAACCTCCTTGCCGGATTGCTGCCCTGGGATCTGGAGGCGACTGCCCTCCAGCGCGTCTATGAATGGCACGTGGAGGCGCAGCGCCGAGGCGTATCCCCGCTGCCTCGAGAAGTCGAGGCGCGGCGGGAAGAGCTCCGGCGCGATCTCAGGGCAGTATGGAGGGAACGACTGTCGCAACCGACGGCCGGGCACGCCGCAATTGCGGCGGTAAGACCCCTCTTTGAGGAGTGGCTAGATCGGCGTCACGGCGTCCTGACCTACCGCATGACGCAGGTCCTCACCGGACACGGAAGTTTCGGGAGGTACCTGTGTCTGATGGGAAAGGAGGAAACGTCTGGGTGTCACCACTGCGAGGGTCGCCCTGGGGACACCGTAGAGCACACGGTGCAAGACTGCCCCGCCTGGGCAGAGCACCGACGTGTCCTCACGGCGGCGATAGGCGGAGACCTCTCGCGCCCGGCATTGGTCGAGGCCATGCTGCGGGGCGAGAGGGAGTGGGAAGCGGTCGCCTCCTTCTGCGAAGCAGTCATGCTTCCGAAGGAGGAGGCGGGCCGCGAGAGGGAGAGGATGGCGTCCTCCCTCCAGCCCAGCCGCAGTGGTAGACGCCCACGGCGTCGGACGTCGGCCGACGATCTCCGGCCACCGTAGGCACGGGCATGCGGACAGCGAGTAAAGGGCAACTCGCTGTCCGACCATGGACCATGCCCGGGTCGACGGCGCGTCGTGTTCCACGCGCGCCTCAAAGAGCGTCAGCAACATGACGAGGCCCCCTCAGCAGAGGGCCGAAGCCTGCCGGGGTCGTGGGACTCATCCCGTTACCGTGGCCCCGGTATGTAAAGGGTTATTGAAGGAACACCGTGGATTTTAGTCAGTAAAAGTCTGACAGTCCCTCCCACCCTGCCCGGAGTGGGAGGACTTATTTGATAATTTTACCACGTTAAAAAAAAAAAAAAAAAGTAGTCTTGCTGTAGCTTTATAAATCGTCCTTAAGTTGCCGGTGTTTACAGCGCGTTGAGCATGATCAGCAATACCTTCAGCCCACTGCCGTCTATCTCTGCGTGTACTCCGATAGATTCTTTTCGCCTCTCCTATTTCTGCTTTCTGGATAGTGCTTCGCATGTCTGATAAAAAGCGCTGCAGCATAGACTTGGGATCGTGGGTGTGTTTTTTTTTTTCTATAATGGTTTATTTCGTGTCTTATTACTTAAACGGTTTTTGGCACTATTGTACACGATATATTTTTTAATCTTACAGAAAATGAGCACAGTGTCACGAGCCTCACTGAAATCCACTTTCATCTTAGCAGTGGAAAAGGGCACATCAAGAATATTGCCGAAATATGAACTTTTTAATGTCATAACAGCTATGAACGTCAATAATCATACATTGGTCTTAGTCAACACAGTTAACTCTAGAGGCAATGAAAATGTCTTATATATGCCAATTGCTAACGATAATAAATTCACTTGGATTCCACGAGTACACGTGGAACTTGAAAAGGCAATAAAATTGATGCTGGTCTCAGAAAAGCAACCAGACTGTGGTCTTATAGGTAAACATATCAGAATCGCACCTATGAAATCGATTTTATCCTTAATGTAAGCACTGTACTAATATTAAATTGTAAATTTGAACAGGTATGGTGAAGAAGCTAAGAGACAAATATGGCGATAAGATTGGTTTAGTAATAGTGGATGATTGTCGAGTCGAAAATTTCAATTCTGAATCAGAACTATTCAAAACTCAGCTTCAGAAGAAATTGTCAATCAATGTTTTCAAGAACGTAAGAAATATTAGAAACAACTTCTTTGAGTATTCATCCTACCTATATTATTAACTACATAACTGTTGCCCGCGACATCATTCGCTTGAGAAGTTTTTCCCTTGTAAATCCCGATCCCGAGGAAATTTCGCAAAACTCCGTCTTACCAAGCACCCACGTCCTAAATGGTCCTAGCACTTGTAGCTTCTGAGATTTTGTAATAACTTACTCATTACAAAATCTCATGAATGAATCACTGAATTTTGTCTTCTGCCCACGCTTGCGTAAAAAGTAAATGAAGAAAACGTAGCCGTACTTTTGCAATATTAGAGGTTAAGTATTAAACTGCCGATTTATACTGAAAAATTAAAACGCGTTTCTTTTTTCTAAAATGTAACATACTTATTTACTCAAAATATTTAACCTCATTCATCTATACATTTTTGTCATCTTATCTCAAGATCTATTCGGCAAACTGTCTGAAAGCATTTTGTACTGCCTCTTGGAAACAGATGATCCAAATCACGAAAAAGATGGTAGTGTTTTGGTAGTCCTTACAAAGGATAACTTCACGCAGCTCCTGTAGAGTTGCATCGCTATCACGTGCAGTGTGAGGTCTTTTTTTGTGTAAGGATGGAAAATCATCCAATGACTGCCTCACGATGTGGGCGAAGCGGGAGGGTGTGTCAGACTTTATTGACTAAAACCCATCTGTTTTCCATCATATGCCCTTCGTGATCCGAGGCCGCGGTAACTCTTTCGAACAATTCCGCAAACGCGTTAGGCAACGGTCCCGAATATTTGCTGACATTCCTTGATGCGCGCGTGGAAAACGACACGCTGTCTACATGGGCCTGGTTTCAGTTGGGCGGCAAGCTTCGTATTGCTCGCAGCCCGCAAGCCCATGCCTACGGTGGCTGGAGTCATTCTGTGACTCCCACCACCCGGAGCGTCTCCTGCGGCGGCTGGGGCGCAAGGGCTATGAGGGCCTCGGGACCCGCCTCTTCCTCGCGCGTCCCGTCACCTCTTTCGCTTGCATAACTGCTTCCCATGCTTCCTCGCTCCGGACCATGGATTGAACCAGGGCCGGGAATGAAAGGTCGCAGCCTATCACCCTTACGAGGACATGGCGGAGCTCTGCCCAAGCGGGGCAATCCTCCACTGTATGTTCCACCATGTCTTCAGGGCGATCCTCGCAGTGGTGACACCCGGGCGTTTCTTCTCGCCGCATCCGACACAAGTAGCTCCCGAAACAACCATGTCCGGTGAGCACCTGCTTCAGGCGGAAGATAAGGACGCCATGACGCCTCGTTAGCCACTCCTCAAAAAGGGGACTTACCGCCGCTATTCTGGCATGCCCAGCGCTGGGTTGCGATAGTCGCTCTTCCCATGCCGCCATGATCTCGCGCCGGAGCTCCGTCCGCCGTGCCGCAACAAGTCGCGGCAGCAGAGTTTCGCCCGGACGAAGCGCCACCACGCGCTCCTCATGCAGGAGTGCGAGAGCTCTCGCTTTTAGATCCCACGGTGGTAATCCAGCAAGGAGGTTTGCAGCCTCGGCGGAAACCGTGCGGTATCCCCGGATCATCCGGATGGCCATCACCCTTTGGGGTTTGGTTAGCCACCGGCTTTGGCGCCTGCAGTGTGAGGTCTTGCGTTATCATGGAGCAAACGTTGCTACGGTATTAGTACCTACATATTATAACGAAGTAAATAGGAAAACTATCAGACCTAAGTTAGCCTTACAAATTTACGAGTAATAATAGTCAACCAACTCTATCGAGAACATGTATTAAATAAACAAACATTAAGAATAGTTTATTTTTCACTTGCCGATTCGCCAATGACTTATGGTCTAAAGAAAATTAACAGAAAAAATAAAAATTGCCTAAGTGCGAGTCAGACTTGCCCATGAAGGGTTTCGTAAGAATTACGCAAAATAACTTTGTTTTTCATAGTGTTTGTATGAAAAACAAAGTTATATTTGCGGTTTTAGAAAATGTGCTATATCTCAAAACCTGCTGACCTGATCTCGTTCAGACTAATTTTCTTTGAAATGCTTATTAAGATCTACACCATATATTTTTTCAGATTTTTCACTGCATTATTATAAAAGTTAGAAGGGGGAGGGGAGGAGACACATATTTTACCAATTTGGAAGCGTATATCTTTTAAACGATTGACTTTAAGAAAAAGTGGTATTAAAAAACTCAATGTCATTTTTAAAGACCTATCTATAGATACCACACACAAATAGGATTGATGAAAAATTTTTTTTTTTGTTTTAGTTCCATGTATGGGGAACCACCTTAATATACAATTTTTTTTAATTTTTGTCTATAATCGGAAAGCGGTTTACTTATAGCGTTTTAGAATACATCTATCTCCCAAGTTTCACATGGTGTAGTCTTAATAATTTTGGAATAAAATGGCTGTGACAAACGGACAGACATGCCAAAACTATAAGGGTCCCTGTTTTGCCATTCGGCTACGGAACCCTAAAAATTAATAAAGGATCACTTAAAAAAAAGTCAATGTACAGAATTGCTGGTCACGTAAATTAATACATTTTTATTGTGAGATATGTAGTTATAGGTTTATATTATTATTATATAATATTCTTTAGGAATAATACAGTATGTTAGTTTAAACGAGGGACATATTCAAACCTACAATAGTGTATGCTTACATGATACTAATAAAATTATGAACAAAAATTAAAACATTTTTGGGACGAGAATCAAATACTGAATGCTCTCCCTCAATAAGTCCCTCGTTTAACCTAACACACTGTATAGGGTAGTTCATTGTAATATAAAGAGCCCTCTCGCCATCAAACGTAAGTTTGGCGAGTTTAGATTCAAGTAGCGCATCCGGATATTATTAAAATTTACTTAATATAATAAATAATAAATAACTGTATTTTACTCGCTTTCGGACAGATTTCCTTGAAAATATTTAGATCTTATTAAGTTCTTATTTGTGTAAAACAGTTTTTTAATATTGTTTAATAGTGTTTTTTTTTTGTTAGAGCATTATACGGAGCTCTTGGTCAGATTATCCAACTCGCATTTTGCGTTGTAGTAAACTACGGAACCCTACACTGCCCGTGGTTCAACACATACTTGGCCGGTTTTTTATTGGTGGGCTTTGACTTAGGGCACTGTTGCGGCGTTTGACCTGAGGTTTTTGAGTCATTTTTCGCTTTTAATTATCATAAAGATTCCACTTTTCGTCACATGTTCCACATTCGTTTCAATATTCCTTCATTTCTATACCGATTCTACAAGGCAACGCAAGTTTCAACACGCGTTTCATTCTACAGATCAGTCAAATAATAAGGCATACATATTTCATATATTTTATCGTATTGATTTGATACAAATAAGTCAATATTCTAGGTAAGGTAACGTTAAACCATGCCGCTAATTCCTGGGTAGTTTAACTTGGATCGGCTCCCACCATATCCTTCAATTCAGCGCTATTCACCTGTGAAGGCAGTCTTCCGCGTGGTTCGTTCTTCAAGTCGAAGTTTCCATTACGAAATCGTTTACCAAAAAGGCACGGTTGGTTCATTAGCAGTGTCCTCTTCAAACGCAGCATTGATATTGTGAGCCTTTTCTGCCGTGTTAGTTCCGCGTCATTTAATGGTGAGGGTCAGCATTTGAACTTTGACTTACATACTGCTTTGATACGCATGATAGCTCTCACATCATCTGTTAATCATGGCGCTGGAAGATCCTTTAATTTGACTATACGAATAGGAACATGAGTTTCATAAAGTTGCATAAAATTATCCGTAAGCAGGTTTACTTCGTCATCGACCGATTCAGTAGCTACAAGAGGGGTCTAATCAATGTTGTTTGCATCCGCCTGGAGATTATCAACATTCATAACACTAAAATTGTGTAACAGAAGTGTTTTAGGCTTGGGCGTGGGAGGGTGAATTTTGTAGGAAAGGTATATTATGGTACTCAAGCTATCCCCTCCTTTCAACTCAATCTACCTTCCTATGACTCAAGCCCACCCCACAAACGACTCAAGTTCCCCCCGAACGACTTAACACTCTCCCCCAAACGAAAATCCAGGATGCGCCACTGAGTCACATACAAAACTTTTAAACCAAACTGATAAATAATCCAATGCTAATGAAACTTCTTATCATGCGAATTCATCCCACTATCTATCGAGTATCACTAAAAACTAATAAAACTCTGACTGTCTGGCTTTAATCCTAATAACTTTTGATTAAGTATATTTTTTTTAGAATATTTAAATTATTTAATTAAATTGCAATACTGTTTAAAACAACAATATTTTAGGGAGACTGGGGTGGCTACTACAACATACCAAGTGCCAAAGATACAAATATTGGCAATGTTACCTTAACCAGTAGGGTGACTGGTGATCTGGATAGTTTGAAGTGGATTGAACTACCGGAAATGCCAGCAAGCAACACGACTGTTCAGGTAAGATAGTCTTTGGTCAGCTCCCAAGATAACCTAAAACATTCTTATCAAGTTTTGTAATACCCATATTTGTAGCATGCGTTTATGTGTGGGTAATAACTTTTATTTATTTCTGAGAAAATGATGGAATATTCTTTGAGAAAACTCTTTAGGGCTTGTAACTCATTAGTTTAAAGGAAGCCTGGCCCTGTTTAATAAACGTTACAATCCTACATTTCTGTAACATATTAGTTTAGTTGTATGACAAGTTCTGTTTAACATACAATTTTGTTAGAAAATTACAAGTACATTACAAATAACAGGCCCGTTGGTGTAGTGGTCAGTGGCCCTGGCTGATATGCGCAAGGTCGTGGGTTCGATTTCCACCTCGGACAAATGTTTGTGTGATGAGCACGATCATTTGTTCTTTATCTGGGTGTAATTTATCTATAACTAGCGACCCGCCCCGGCTTCGCACGGGTGCAATGTTTATATTAAATATACTATAGAATGTCTTTATATACATCGTTGACAGCCTTTTTGTCATTCGACATACATGTTCTCTTTAGTAATTACTTTTGAAAGTGCGACACATAATTTACCATGGGAAAAACATTCAACGTTCAAATCTACATAGGCACGTGCGCCGTGCCTCCGCCGGCACCGGGCCGCAACCGCTATGTCCATGCATTTTAAATCTGTAATATCTTCGAAACTATTTATTTAAATTATATTCTGTGAAGGGCAATATTGATTTATATTAAATGCACAATGTATTTATGGTACTTAATTGGATAAGGATTAATGCTGTATTGCTTAAAATTGCTCCGTAAAATATGCTCGTATTTCTCGTAAAAAGTAAAGGATAAAAAATGGTTGTTGTGGGTTATCTATAAGAGATAGACAGATGCCATCGAGGACTTTTTTATTGAACTTTTTAAGGTGTACAATACTGTACTATATTATTTTGATCTATCTCGTAGGGTTCAGCCAGCGTTTGCAAAGCAAGCGCAAAAAAATGTGTTTATTTGCGACATCACATTAGAAACCTCAAAAATTATTAGTGTTCGTCTACTATATTATGCATGTTATATAGTTAAAAACCTTTCTATTGAATCACTCTTTCTATTGAAAGAAACTGCATCAAAATCCGTTGCGTAGTTTTAAAGATTTAAGCATACATAGGGACAGACACAGGGAAGCGACTTTGCTATATACTATGTTAAGATATGTATGTATTTAGAAATATATATGTATTTTTACATTTGTCTAGTACTCATACCACAAGCTCTGCTTAGTTTGGGACTAGATGGCGTTGTGTGAAAGTTGTGGAATATTATTATTATTATTATTTATTATTAACTACTGCCATTACAAGTGCTGTTAAATTGACTTACATGTGCATTAACATCTGTGGATTACAATATTTTAGCTACAAGTATGTAATTATAAATTACAAGTTACATAAATTGTAAGTTTTTGTTGATAATTCTTAAATCAAGCTGCCTCATTGGGTGGTGTGTGGTCCATGACTTTTATAACAATTTAATTTCTTCATTTATTAAACGGTAGTACCAAATAGTTAAGTTCTGAGTCTGACACAAGATGAGTCCGCCTGTCAAAATGGTTTTAAAATTTACAAAATATGTAAACTCTTAGTTACAATAATGCGCTCAATAAGTTTTTTCTTCAAATATGTGAATTGTCACTTGTACCTAAAGAGAAAAACTTTAGTAAATAGAAAATGTAAAATTATACCTACAAGTTAACGAACCTACGGATTCTGTTTCCTGATAGTTATAACTGGGCGTCTTTAAGTCATGAGTGAAAAGGTTACTTCTAGGCAAGCATGCTTCATCTTTGACCACATCACCACTTAACATCAGGTGAGATGGTGGTCAAACACAACAATTATAAAAAAAAAAACAATTTTATCAGATTTCCACCACGGTAAACTTGAAAGTGTAATTCTTTACCGAATAGAAACATTCTAAAGTACATCATCACACACATAAAATTAGTAGAATACAATTACAGGTTATAAAGTCTATTAAACAGGGCCAAAGAAGTAAATATTGTAAAAGAATAGTGTACCATTTGCAGTGAATTACATTCTTAACATCTAGGTATCTTTGGTGATGGTAGTTAAATTCTTTTTCAATTTTTTTAAGGTCTGTTATGTTGGACTTTCAAACGAAGATGCTCATAACGCAGCTGGTACTGCTATCATACCAAACAAGGGCTTCGGAAGGGAATTTAGCGGTATTGATATCAAGTAAGATTTTTGCTTTCTTGTTTATGGTTGTAATGTTGTATTGCATTACTAACTAGTCTAAATAAATTATTTGCTTACTATAGTGGTCAAAGAGTGATGGGACTTCTTCCCGAGTGTACACTAAGCAGCGTTGTACAAGCAGACCCAGCGTTGCTATGGCCGGTCCCAGAACATTGGAGCTTAGAGGACGCAGCCACCGTGCCCTTGGCTTATGTGCAAGCATATTATTGTTTGGTAAGGATTTTAGTGTCATGCTTGGAATGTGATGAGCTGATAGTTTATTTATTTTATCAGATAATATATAAATATTTTACATTTATATTTATTCTGCAGACTTACATCATAGAAGGAAAAAAGAAGCGCGAACGCTCTATATTTATAAATGGCGCAGCTGAACCCTTCGGCCAAGCAATCCTCTCCTTGGCGCTTTCCATGGGATACGCGACATATGTATCAGTTGAAGATACGAAGAAGAAACAATTATTGCTCAAAATGTTTCCCCAGCTAGATGGTACACTTTTTTATAACTATATCAGGTACATTACAGTATTTGTACAGTAGTTCCTTCCAAAGGTTGTCTGGAAGATAACGCTCTCAACGATAAGACCGCCATTGTAACCAAATTTTTAACAATATTGTTAATTAAGTGCGATTCAATTATTGTTGTACAATAAAGTATATTCTATCTATCTATCAATATTGATTTCAAAATAAATGAAAACACGTTATTATATCTACAGAGAGAAATGTTGTGTGCACCTGCACCGACTCCTACCCTGCAGTCATTATGAACACAATGGGTCGAGGCTGCTCCATTGTCATTAATTGTGCCAGCGGAGAATTGCGTGAAGTAAGTTTTTATTTTAAAATTCGAAGCACAAGTCCTTTATTCTGATTAAGCTGAGAGGCAGCACTCCTTGAACGTCGAAATTTAAAATCAAGACAGTTCCTGAAACGTCAGCCGTCACCTTCACCTATTCCCAAATGAAGCACATTTCGTATGAAGTGGTGCAACTACCTAAGTATGCCATGATAAACAATACATATAATATTATACAAAACAATCGTGTGTCTTGTGTCGTGTAAAATGTAATATACACGTAGACATAGAAACCTATAGACTACTGCATATCGTGGCCATAATATGAGAAAGAATATACGGGTGACGTCAGAGGCTAATCTTGCAATACCAAAATCCATTACCCAGATTTAGGGGAGATCTCATGTACTTGATTTTTTTTTTTTTTTTAATTCTTAATATCCAAACCTATTATCTATACTAATATTATAAAGCGGAAAAGTTTGTTAGTTTGTTTGTTTGTTTGTTTGTTTGTTTGCTTGAACGCGCTAATCTTCGAAAGTACTGGGTGGATTTGGATGAAATTTGGTATGGAAGTAGCTTGAAGCTTGAGGAAGGTTATAGGCTACTTTTTACCCGACTGCAAAAAAGGAGAGTTATGTTTTTACCGTGATAGAATCCACGGGAGCGAAGCCCCGCGTGAGTACTAGTAATTTTATAAGTATACTAGTCCTCACGCGGGGCTTCGCTCCCGTGGATTCTATCACGGTAAAAACATAACTCTCTTTTTTTGCAGTCACGTAATAAGTAGCCTATAATCTTCCTCAAGCTTCAAGCTACGTCCATACCAAACTGCATCCAAATCCACCCAGTACTATCGAAGATTAGCGCGTTCAAGCAAACAAACAAACAAACTTTTCCGCTTTATAATATTAGTATAGATCATACACTTACACAAAGTGTTCTTGCTGTTAACTGGGTCTATTTTATTGATACAATTGTTCAGTGAATTTTGTATGGGTAACTATGAAAAATAATTTATACCATGACACAAAGAAATAAACTTATTTATATAATTACTTGTTTTTAGTCGGCTATGAAAATCGCAGGAGTATATGGATACTTATTAGACGTTTGTGAAGACGACATGAAAAATAACCAAGACTTTGGAATGTCATTTTTGGCCTCAGAGAGAAGTTACAAGGCCTTAAGGGTTTCCAGTATATTTAAACCGGAATACGAAAAAGAAAAAATTGTAAGTAAACTGCATAATTTACTAAGGTGATAGATTTGCGTTTGTTGACCTGCTTTTTTTTTTTTATAAAAACTATTATTTATATACAACTGATATATTACAGAAAATGCAATATTTGGTAACTGAAGGTATTGCAACAGGCAAGGTTAGACCTTTGAGCCGACGAGTATACTCTCCAATGGAGGTCACTAAGGCTTTCAGAGTCCTATCATTAAAGAGATTCAACGACAAGGTCCTGATACGAATGACAGATCCTCAAGTTTCAAATGATTCATCACTGAAGGATAATACGAGGTATTTATAAAAAAAAACTATAACCACAGGAATTAGTAAACATCTCAAACACAGAGATATCACTATCATTTACAACATACTTGCTTCTGCCCGAAATTACGATAGCAAAAAACTATGTTCTGTGAAAATAGCGCAGCATACATCATTCCAACCCTTCAATTATCTCCACACCAACAATCATATCAATCCATGGCTCCGTATAATATTACCTGATGATTTTTTTTTTCCCGTTTCAGACTAACTTATTCGTCTGAAGGGACCTACGTTGTCGTTTGCAATGAAAATGTGTTTGGAATCGAAGTGGCTGATAGATTGGTTCAACGGGGTGTCAGGAACTTGGTCTTACATCTTAAACATAATTCTTTGGCTGGGTATTGCAATACTAAAATAGAGTAAGTATATTTTTCCTTACTTAAATACAAATTACCATCTAATGGAATCATCTGATTTTCAAAGCTCTCGTAAACTGAATAATTGATATCTTCTCTCGGCCATAAAATATCATATTAGTCTTGTTCATCGTAATAATTGATTTCGGAAATAATATTTTACAAGTTCACGATCTTAAGTCACGGATCGACTAGACTCAACTATTATGAACTTGTTAAGCATCTTAGTACCACTGTTGAAACCCGAGTATTGTTTATTAAACAATACGATCTCAGGTGATGACAGAGTATTAAACCGCATCTTAACTTTTGTTTAATATTATGCCGGGATATCAAACCAGCTCTTGAGATCTTACTCTTATGCTGATATTGATTTATTAATACGGGCCTTAGCAATAGGGTCCCGGTTTAAACCTTTGGGTACGGAACCCTAAACAAATAGCTACAAGTACATGTCAATAATATATTTACGCGTCAATATAATTTTCTGATTTGTAATACTTTGCTCCATAGGTCCTGGAAGAAACTCAATACATCAGTTAGGATAACTTCTGAAAACTTAACAGAAACAGAATGCGTCAATTTACTGAAAGAAGAAAAAAAGACGGCTCCCATTTTGGGAATTTTTATTATACTGAACTATAATACTGAAACTAAAGAAGATGTTTTAGAATCTGAAAGTATGGTACAGATATTTAATAAGGCTGTCCGTATCGTAGCGAACTTAGATGTGTCTTCGAGAAAAAATTGCAGTGATTTGAAGTGAGTATTATTTTTATAAACCTTTCTCACATCTGCCAGCGATTTTGCTTGTGTGAAAAAGTCTTCCATTTCAGCGAAATTACACGTAGCATTATGACACCTTCCAGTCTGGGTCTTCAAATAGCTTCACACAAGAAAAAAAATCACATCGTACCGTTGCTACGTTTTGATTTGAAAGAAGAAGTAATACTCTATCACCTGATTCCTCCATCTCCCTTTCACTACCGGTTGATATACCGTCTTGTCGTACCAAGCGCTTCTCCTCCACATTTATTGTGCGCACAGCCAAGCTGTGGAATTATCTCCCGGCTTCTGTTTTCCCTGCCACTTATGACCTTTCAGCCTTTAAAGCAAGAGTAAATAGGCATCTTCTGAGCTCGCTCGTCAAATCGTAGACCTCATCTATCGCTTACCATCAGGCGAGATCGAGGTCAAGAGCGGGCTTATCCGTAATAAAAAAGCGAAGAATAATAATAACAAACACCTGACTCAACCCCAACGGTGGAACTTGCCAATAAAAATAAAACATTATTTGGCTTGCGTTGAGAAAACTATTGATGCTACATAAAAATTATTTACTAAACAATTAAAGTACTTATTATTACCTACAAAAAAGCCCGCAAAAGAATAATATCTAACTATCTTAATTAAGTCACAATCTCAGCTTTGTTGTTATAAAGTTTCATTAGATCGCTAGTAGAAACAAACGTTGGTTGCATTCGTACCGCAGTATTAATCTTATAAAAACTTTTTACCAAAAAATTAAACCGACTCCCAAAAAACACTGCAAAGTGAAAAATAACTTTAATTTCGGTAGTCGGTGTCTTTAGTTTTGTTTTTTCGTTTTTGGCACCGACTTCCGAAATTAAAGTTATTTTTCACTTTGCAGTGTTTTTTGGGAGTCGGTTTAATTTTTTGGTAAAAAGTTTTTATTTCACTCTTTTTAGTTGGATGATTTTTAATTTACCTAGTTACAAGAGCCTAAATGTCAACTACTTATAACCTTTTACAAAATATTGCTTTTCCCAATGCTGGGCCGTTAATTGTTGAGGAGTTCTCCTGGTACTTCACCATCAGCTCTACATTACCATATGCATTGTGACGAGCATAAAGTGCTTAACATCCATATTCAGGTAATCGAATCGCAATCCACTCAATACTTATTATTGAGTAGTTTCGGCGACCATCTGTGGTCTTCATCATCAGTTCCACTTCCCCAAATGGTACTTTTTGAGAGCAACTGCACAAGTTACTATAAGAAATACCCAAAACGCCATAGGTGTGCCTATAATATTTGAAGAGTTCCCTCGATTTCTCCAGGATTCCATCATCAGATCCTGACTTTGGTGATAATGGTACCAACTTCGACGTATACCCATTCGAACAAAATAAGAATTTTCCAAATCGGTTCAGCCGTCTTCGAGTACTCGATGATCATACATTAAAAAATATATATATACGCGTCGAATTGATAACCTCCTCTTTTTGTCGTTGGTTGAAAATACTTTTAAACGGACTTCAAAAAAGCTTCTCAGTCCGTTGAAACTTTTTTTTATGTACGTTCCTCGATTACTCGAAGCCAGCTGGACCGATTTGAAAATTAAAAAAAGCATATTTTTTGTTTAAAAGGTTATACATAATTTCTATTTGGTTCAATCATGGAGAAATCTAGGAAACTCTTTAAATATTATAGCAATTTGGATATTTCTAATAGTAACTTGTACAGTTGCTCTTGAAAAGTATTGCTTAACTTTGAAGATCAACTATTGGCTGGTATTATTTAGCGACTAGCTCCCACGTCAAAACAGTAAATCACAAAATAGCTGCTGTGTATTGTAATTGGCATAAACGCTGTTTTGGGGTCCCGTAGCCGAATGGCAAGCAACGGAACCTTTATAAATTCGTCATGCCTATCTCTTTGTCCGTCTATATGTCACAGCCACATTATTCCAAAGCTATTAGAACTACAGAGTTGAAACTTGGTAGGTAGATGTATTCTGTGAACCGCTTTACGATTTTTATACAATAATAAAAAATTAAGGTGGGGCCTCCCCATACATGGCACTGAAAGTAAAAACATTTTTTTTTTATTGATACATGGCACTGAAAGTAAAAACATTTTTTTTTATTGAACCTCTACGTGTGATATACGTAAAATTGATATTGGGGTTCTCAAAACCATTTTTTCTGAAAGTCAATCGTTTCATAGATAGACACTTCCACAGTGTTTAAATGTTTCTTTAACTTTTAAAGTAGTATAGTAAAAACCTAAAAAAATATGCTCATCTCAATTAAAACTTACAACAAAAAACTTTTAAACAAAAAATAAAACTGACTTCCAAAAAAACATCTGCAAAGTGAAAAATAACTTTTATTTCGGAAGTCGGTGTTAATCGTTATTTTTTGTCAAAAGTTATTTTTTCTCTTTTTAGTTGGTTGGTTATTTATCCAGTTACAAAAGCCTAAATGTGAACTACTTATCACCTTTTACAAAATATTACTTTTCCCGATGCAGGACCGTCAATTGTTGAGAAATTCTTCTAGTATTTAACAACCATATTCAAGTAATCGAAACGCAACCCATGAAATACTTATCATTGAGTAGTTCTGGTGGCCATTTGTGGTCTTCATCATCCGTTCCACTTCACCAAATGGTGCTTTTCGGGAGCAACTACAAAAGCTACTATAAACATATCCTAATCGCTATCGGTGTACCTATAATATTTAAAGAATTCCCTCGATTTCTCCATGATTCCATCATCAGACCCTGATTCCTGAGACTGAGACCCTTTCAAACAAAAAATAATTTTCCAAATCTATCCAGCCGTCTTCGGCTAATCAGGGAACATAAATCCGGCAACTAGGTCTCGAGGTGGCCCTGCACAAGTCCGAGGCCATGTGCTTTCACGGCCGTCGGAATGCGCCACCTTCAGGTTCCCAAATAACGGTGGGAGGGGTTTGCATCGGCGTTGAGACGACGATGAAGTATCTGGGACTCGTCTTCAGCAGCCAATGGAACTTCGTGAAGTACTACGGAAGTGCTTTTGGCTCCAAAGCTGGACCAGGCAGGGGCTGCACTGAAGCGGCTATGGGGCCCCTGTATGGTCGCTGAATTTGCAGCGGTGACTAGCCCGTATGTTGATCGCGTCCCAGAAGGTCATGGCCATCCGAATGATCCGAGGATACCGCATGATATTCGGTGAGGCGGCGAGCCTCATTGCCGGATTGCGACCGTGGGATCTGGAGGCAGTAGGCCTCGCGCGCTTACACAAATGGCGTGCGGAGGTGCTTAGCCGGGGTGAAACTCCACTGCCGCGGTAAATTACAGTACAGCGGACAGAGCTCCGGCACAATCTCATGGTGGCATGAAAAGAGCGAGTATCGCAACCGTCAATCGTGGCGATAAGTCCCCGATAAGGCGATATTGCGATAAGTTGAGGACTGGCTTGAGAGACGCCATGGCGTCTTCACCTGCCGCCTGATGCAGGTACTGACCGGACATGGCTGTTTCGGGAGGTATCTGTTTCAGATAAAGCGGGAGGACACGCCCGGGTGTCGTCATTGTGAGGACCACCCGGAGGATACGGTAGAGCATACAGTCGAGGTGTGCCCTGCTTGGGCGGAGCACTGACTTGTCCTCGTGGAGGCCATCGGCGGTGGCTACCTTTCGCTGCCAGCCTTAATTCAGACCATGGTGCGGAGCGAGAGGGAATGGGATGCAGTCACCTCCTTCTGCGAAGCAGTCATGCTAGCGAAGGAAGAGGCTAAACGCGTGAGGGAGAGACAGTTATATTCCTCACGCCTCAGCCACTGCGGGAGATGCCCCGGGCGTCCGGGATCACAAGCTGATCTCCGGCCATCGTAGACGTTATTCTGCCGTCCGGTAAGGACCAGATACGAGTCGGCGGCGTGTCGTGTGCCGCGCTCGCCCCAAAGAGCAGTCAGCGGCATTGACGGGGCCCGATAGGGTCATTGCCTTACTGGATTGCGGGAATTGTTCTAACGAGACACCGCGGCCCCGGAATGCAAGGTCAACAGAAGGAGCAGGGTGGGTTTTTAGTCTAACACTCCTTTCCGCTCCATCCACAGCGGTTGGAGTCAAGATGATGTTCCCACATTTTTTTATAGTTGATAGGCTAGAAAAAAAGGGAACATAAATAAAAAGATTCTTTAAGTCAAGAGTGAGTAGTTTACTTCTAGGCAAGCGTGCTTCATCTTCGTACGCAAGCCGTAGCAAGCAATACGCAAGCCTATCAATAATAAAATAAAACTGGAAATCTCCTCCTTTTTATTGAAGTCGGTCCAAAATGGGTTTGAACGAAATACATTAAGTAATTTTTGAGATGTAGTGCATTGTAAAAAATACGCAAATATAGCTTTGTAATTTATAAAAGAACTATGAAAAACAAAGTTACTTTATGCTTCTCTATGCTTCCTACTGCGGAACGAGTCCAACTCGTGCTTGGACCCCTTTACAAATATATGTCAGAACATTAAGAGTAAATGACAACAATGCGTAACTAATAATGTTTTGTAGGTGTGATAGCCGAGATTTTTTCATGAAATCATAGACGATAACGTTAAATACTTCGGGTATTATAAGCGAATATATACTGTAATATAATACATGGAAAATATAGTTTGTCCTTTTTTGACGTCTAAACAGAGCAACGGTTCGATATGTTTTCTGGCGTGCAGATATTTTAAGGGCTGGAACTATCCAGCCCTTAAAATATCGAATCAGTGAAAATAAAGTAGCCTATGTACTAACATAGGCTACTTTATTTTCACTGATTAAATCTTTACACGCAGTGATTAAGTACCACGCGCGCATTTATGGTAGACAAGGGGCGGTCATGAGATAAGAGAGCGCTGGCTGGATTTCACCACGAGGCAGTAACACAGCAATTTAGAGGCGGGTGAAACCGCGGGGCACAGCTAATGTTCAACAAAACAGCCGTTAAAACCATAATATCCTTCAAAAATATTCTTCAACAGGCATTTCGTGGTGTTGAACTATGCTCCAAAAAGTGCCAGCGATGAGTATGCGGTTTCAGTGATTGAGAGAGTATGTGAGGCGCGCAGCGAAGCATGCTTGCCAGCCCTCGCCATCCGCATCCAGTCGATCAGTGAGGTATTCCAGTTCACGTTATTTCAATATTTGCATTTCATTCGACGCGATGTGCGAACGGTATCGAATCTTAATGTTTTTTTACGTCAATAGTAAATGAGCGTAAAGAAAAAGGCATGTCATCCTTGGACAAAAAGTTATCCATTGGTTCTTTATATTATTCAAAAATAAATCGGGAAAAAGACACCCGTTTGAATCTTTGCAGCATTGGATCTGACCAAATTGGCATTGCTCAAACCCTCTTGGAGAAACTGGAATCTGCCGCCTGCTAGTTTTTACCCAACATTTGACCGACCAAACAACAAGCATGCTGTGTGTTCATATAATTCAGAACTATTGTTCTAAGTAAACTGATACTCAGAGTTCAGATAAATTTCTCGTTAACGACAGGAATAGAAGTTTCACCGAATACTTGTAGCTTTAAAAACTCTCCAATCAAACAACCTTATAAAACTACTTTTTTCAGTTAGATGACAATTTTGAGAGTAAAACTAAAGTACGGTCTCAGAAACTGACAACAGTTATGAACACTTTGGCAACAAGTTTGAAACTGAATTACACGAATGTGGTGACATTCGATTTGAAGAAACGAAACAATTATGACTTCTTAACAATGGTCTCCAGAATTATTGGTAAGTAATTTTTTTTACAATGGCGCGACTATGCACAAAGTTATAACAAAATAATAGTACAGAAAAAATATCTATCAGTTGTCAATGCTTCCATTCAGTGTTCAGCGTTCAGCACTGACATTCTATTCGCAAATATTTGTATGAAAACGCTGTAGCATCTATGTCTGTTCAATTTGAGAAGACCGCTCAATGGACAAAACAAAATGTATCTTATACCTCTAATCTCCTTAGTTTGTTAGATATTCTGGCTCTGGGTTCAAGTCTCAACTTGGAAATCAACAGTTTATAATCCGATTCACAATCACTTGATGAGCTTGTGGCTAAATATAACAGCTGCAACAATGCATTCCGACGACCATCCGTGGATGTGTGACTAAATTAAGATATTGAGAATTCCGCCGTGTCTTGGAAATCATGTTAACCACTTAACCCATTAGTCCCGGCTGTGAATATCTTTGACAGTCGTTGAGGATAAGGTGCTAAGTGTATAAAGTGATAGGATGCTAAGGGGTATCGTGTTTCTCAGCCACTGGGTTGACATGAAATAGGCAGTCACTCCATGATTTTTCCTCTCGCTCAGTCCGCAGACCTTAATCTACAATGCGTCATGACTCATGAGGGAGGATCCTCCATGAAAAAGAGCGAGTGTTTTATTACTGTAAATTACATTATTCTGAAAAAGACCAGAATTAGGTAACTAAAGTTGGAAGGAAGGATTTTGGTTTTAATATCATAGACGATTTAAAGTTTTCTCTAATTTCTTTTGATTATGATTATTGTGTTTGTGTCTTGTGAAATACAATAAAACAATATCTTGCGATAAATTTTTTTTCTTTCGTTTGTAGGAGCGCAACGTATTGACAATATTGGACAAGACATTACTCTAAGTGAAGTTTGCCGCAATGAAGCAAGCTTACAAGAAATTAAATTACTTATTAAAAAGGTGCATGGTATCAACTTGTCTAATAACATGGTCGCAAATCTGGATATTGAAAGGTAAAATAACATCTTTTTACTTTTGAATAATTAAATTATATTTTTGCTAAGCTACGTTCCGTATAGTGATCAAAATAGTGATAAATCGAGAGTATTCCGGTAGAACAGAAATAAGTGCAAAATTATAAAATGAAAAGGAAAATATATTGGCATACTTCTATATTTTTCTCTAACAAAACAAGCTTAATCTACTGTTTTTATTTTTTTTCGGTAATTCTCATTTAAAAACTAATCTCTAATTGCAACAATATTGGTACCTACCTAACAAAATATAAGGTTTTACTTTACTCCTAAATACAACTATTAATCATTTAATTTTCTGAAATATGATTAAGAGCCTTAAGAGCACATGAAACTTATTAGCGCTCTTATCTTATTGGTGCACTTATCTGATTCTAACAGGTTATAACTTCTAGATTAGATTCTAACTTCTTTATTGGCACTTTTAAACTCGTTCAGTCTTGATTATAATGAATTGGCTCATTCAAATATATTAATTCAAAACTACTGATGCTGATTCATATTCCATAGCTAGCATAGCATAGCACGCTTGCGACCACTTGATCAAGGAGGCAGTCAAACAAGATGGCGACTTACGTACTAGAGCACTAATACTACAGAACTTAGAAATTAAAAACCCTTGTCGAGCATTCCACTACGTGTATCGAATACTATCTGAGTCTAAACATTTGCTTATATCATGTTTTAATACACTCAATGTAACCTGTTCACAGCCTGAAGAGCTTCGGTACAATAAAACAAACAGAAAAAACTAAATTTGATGCTGGCCTAGGAGCGTTTTACTCATACATAGATGATGATCAGTACGTGGCTACCGAACCCATGATACATATGCCAACCAAACTGAGCAATGCTACACAGGTTTGTAAGATATATCTTTTCCCTTTCTCATATCGTGAAAGCCCCGGAAGGTAAGGGTAACAGAAGGAACAGATTAGATTTTTGACAGTACAAGTCTGACAATTTCTTCCCGTCGATCAACAACAGGAGGAGTCATCCGATGATTTCCTCCCCGAAAAAAGGTAATGCCTTTTTTATGCATCCTGTAAATCGATGGGTCCTATGTATATGGGCCAAACTAACAATTTGGCCATTTTGACTTTTTTTTAGTAATTGCATCTTATGGATATCGATGGGTCCTATGTATATAACCAAAATGGAAAATTACAACTTTACAGGACAGACTTCCAAAGTTTACATTTACTATAACTTCAGATTGATAAAACAGAAGTTTACGAATCTTTGCTTGTTTGCTAAGACAACTATCCTCCTCATTTATACCATAGTATTTTATATATACATATATCGGTTCTTTTACATCACATTGGCCTTTCTACGTTACTTTTTGCTAAAAATATTTTTCTTTAAAATTACCCTATGCCTACCTTACGCTAATTAGCATAAAGTATATTATATTTTTTTACTCATAAAATCAAGGACATTGAAGTACGAACCGTTTTTGAAAGAATGACAAACATGGCATTGGTCTTTTCTTGGCTGGTGAAATGATAAATTAATATTTTTGTTTAATATATCCCTGTGTTCAGCACCAAGCCAGCCAACGGTAACTGGTATGTCGAACAGTCCACGGTACGTGGAGCTTTCCCGTTGTTTTTCAAACAAACAATAGGGCTCTTAGGCCTTACTAACAAATAGGTAAACTTATAGCCTAGACTTACCTGAGCTGTAGATGCCAAGCGAGGATCTGTTCTGATCACGTCCGTGTGTGTATGTGTAAGTATATTTGAAAGTGTAATGGTGTCAAAGTGGTGTCACGGCGGTCACAAAGGACGCAAGCTTCAATGTGTGATCCGGGCCGGGATGCAGCACAAACTTCGCACCAGATTGGAGCAGCTATTTATCACCAATTCACTATCACTTTCAACAATTCGCGTGCCATTCGGTCTGGCGTCAATACGGCGGTATTGTTCCAAAATATCTCTATAATATAGTCAAAGACAATAGAATATAATGTTGCCAACCACAAAGTGCGTTCTGTTTCACGTTGGACGAAACATCTACCCCCCCCCCCCCCCCCCCGCGGACGGGCCTACCCGTCCGCTAATCAATTGGAAGCCTTGACAAGGTTGCGAATTTAACACAGCTTCAATGCGGCAAAATACCGTAGCTAGTTCCTCAACGGGCACGCCGCAATTGCGGCGGTAAGACCCCTCTTTGAGGAGTGGCTAGATCGGCGTCACGGCGTCCTGACCTACCGCATGACGCAGGTCCTCACCGGACACGGAAGTTTCGGGAGGTACCTGTGTCTGATGGGAAAGGAGGAAACGCCTGGGTGTCACCACTGCGAGGGTCGCCCTGAGGACACCGTAGAGCACACGGTGCAAGACTGCCCCGCCTGGGCAGAGCACCGACGTGTCCTCACGGCGGCGATAGGCGGAGACCTCTCGCGCCCGGCCTTGGTCGAGGCCATGCTGCGGGGCGAGAGGGAGTGGGAAGCGGTCGCCTCCTTCTGCGAAGCAGTCATGCTTTCGAAGGAGGAGGCGGGCCGCGTGAGGGAGAGGATGGCGTCCTCCCTCCAGCCCAGCCGCAGTGGTAGACGCCCACGGCGTCGGACGTCGGCCGACGATCTCCGGCCACCGTAGGCGCGGGCATGCGGACAACGAGTAAAGGGCAACTCGCTGTCCGACCATGGACCATGCCCGGGTCGACGGCGCGTCGTGTTCCACGCGCGCCTCAAAGAGCGTCAGCAACATGACGAGGCCCCCTCTGCAGAGGGCCGAAGCCCGCCGGGGTCGTGGGACTCATCCCGTTACCGTGGCCCCGGTATGTAAAGGGTTATTGAAGGAACACCGTGGATTTTAGTCAGTAAAAGTCTGACAGTCCCTCCCACCCTGCCCGGAGTGGGAGGACTTATTTGATAATTTTACCACGTTAAAAAAAAAAAAAAAAAAAAAAAAAAAAAAAAAGCTAGTTCCTCAAAGGTGAGAACGGTGTCTCCCAACAATCTCCGCTAGTGTCCCTTTGCCGCTTTCACCGCGGCCTCAAAAATACCCCCCCAATGGGGGCAGGCTGGTGGGTCAAACAACCAAGTGACCCCTCGGCGGGCCAAACTATTACCAATGTCAACCTGGCTCTCATTAGGAAGGCGTATACCTACTTAAAATAGTTACTTGTACCCTTGTAATTCGTACCGCAATCAGACCTAATCAAAGAAGGTAACCCACGGCGAGACACAAATCTGTCCAAAGTCGCCACAAAGGCCTCTGTCGAGAGGGAGGTTACCAGCTCCAAATGTACTGCCTTGGTTGACAGGCAGACAAAAACACACAAATAAGCCTTAACGAAGGGTTTATTACGAAGGGTGGACGTCTTCACCGAAAAGGGACCAGCAAAGTCCGTTCCGACGCCACTAAAGGGCCTCGCCTCATTGACGCGATCAGCCGGCAAAATCCAAAATTCTCGCTGCAGAATGGCCAACAGCACATTGCAACCGGCATGCGAGTTCTTAATGTGACGATCAGTCACCAACAATTGAACCAAGTGGCCCTACTTGGGCAACAAAAGGGGGTGACGGGCCCCATAAGGAAGGTTAGAGTGCCTCAACCGTCCTCCAACACGCAAAAGACCCGTCCCGTCCAAGAAGGGATTCTACTTACTAACGGCTCCCGACAACTTAACCCTACCAGACTTCAAGACCTCGATCTCCTTCTCAAAGTATGCAGCCTGCACAGAGCGGACCCAAAGGAGGAGTGACTCCTGTCGCTCTTGAGGAGAGAGAACTGGTGAAAGGCGCTTGTCCCCTGGATTTCTTAGAATTGAGACCAAAACGCCTGATCCACGAGGTAACGTTCAACAATTTGTCGAGGGAGCTGTATCGATTCAACAAAAATCAGGATCAAACGGAGGATCCTTCGTCCCAACAGCGAACACCTTAAGTCCGGGCAAAGGATCCGACATCAAGACTGGCGTTTGAGGCCAATCGTCCTCGGGGCGAGTCAGCCAGTCCGGTCCCCACCAGAGGGGGTGAGCAATCAAGCGGGGGGCCATGCACCCGCGTGAGACCACGTCGCCCAGGTTCAGGTCACCAGGCACGTGCCTCCAAATCAAAGACGTTTCAGAACCTTGAATCTGCGACACTCGGTTCACAACAAAGACCTCCAAAGAGTGGACGGACGTCTTCAACCAACACAGAACAATTTGACTGTCCGTCCAGGCGTAAGAAGCCCGAATGTCAACAGTTCCAACCAAAGTGCGCGCAACGTGGCTTAAGAGACGCACAAGAAGCACCGCAGGGAGTGCGAATACAAATTGGAGCCAGTCTTCCAACAGGGTTTCCCGAAGTGGCTCGTCCCAACCAAGTTCAGTTATAACAAGGGCAGGAGCACCAATTTTAGGGTAAGGACAACTCACAAAGGGGTGAGTTCACACCAGGTCTTTCCCTCAACAGTGGTGACAGCCGTTTTGCCAATTCCCCAAATCTTGCCTGAAAAGTAGTTCACCTTCAGGCCAACCTGTCCCGCTAACCGAGACGATAAAAGGCAACCCTGGGCTCCCGTGTCCAAAATGGCATGGACACACAAACGAGTCACCCAAGGGTCCCCAGACCTTGACCGAGGCCGTTGGCAACAAAACCGTCTTGATCGGGGGGGGGGAGGGTCCTTTAGCGGGGCAGGTGCCTGAATGGCGGAGGGCGCGACTCCAACCGGGGACGTTCCGCCAACGGAGGGGAAAGGCAGCGGTGCCGATCCAGCTCCTGCTGCCTAGCAGCCAACGCGCGTCCTCCCTGACGAGGAGAGACCAAATGGCGCTCGTGGGGCTCCCGTTCAACTTGCGCGGGGGGTGGAGTGCGGCGAACAGAATTGCGGGCCTCAGCCCGGTGCTCGTCTCCGGGATACCCCCCCCTGCGCGAACCCTCCTCAGAAGATGGTCTGCTGGAGCGGTTCGCGTTGGCGCACAAAATCTCCAAGTGGGACCCTTTACAAATTCTACACGGGTGGGGGTCGGGGCAGTCCCGATGGAAGTGGACCCCCAAGCACGAGAAGCACAAACGGCGTGCGTTGACAATGCGGCGGCGGGCACTTACGTGCAAATTCAAAAAGGCCGGGCAACGCGCCATGACATGCCCCGTTGCCTTACAAAAGTCACAATGATGCGGACTCCGGGCACCAGCAAAACGGGGGGCGGGGCGAACATCAACAGGCCTCCTATTCCTAGTCCGTCCCTGGTCTCTAGGCCGAGAAGGTAGTGGGGGTGACCCCGTGGCGCCACGAGTGTTATCCAAAAACCGACACTCGTCTTCCAAAAACTTGAGGTGGCACTATCCCCACCATACTTCTGCTCAAAACGTGACCTCAACTCCACAGGGAGCAACTGCAGCACTATGTGCACCAACAAGTAGGACCAATGTTCCACCGGTAACTCCAAGCGTCTCAAGGCGTTGGTTGCTGAAACCAACGTGTTCAGCAAGTCAGTGCGCAACGCCGACGTGCTGGTAATGGCCGGTAGCCCCAAAATCTGGCCGATGTGCACATCAGCCAGGCAGTGCTTGTTTTGATACCGTCGGGAGAGAAGCTCCAAAGCGGTCGGGTAGGAGATGTCCGTCACCGGCAAGTGCTGCACTAAGGCTCTGGCTTCGCCCTCCAAAACGGACAACAAGTAGGCCAACTTCTGGGCAGGTCCGAGGTCCGAGCGTGCATCCACAAGACTTTCAAAGAGATTTAGGAAGCCCAGCCAGTGGTCCAAGTGACCGTCAAAATGTGGCAGCTCCAGGGTGGGCAGCCTACCCAATAGTCTAGGGCCTGCAACAACGGGGGTCTGCGGCTTGGCCGTATCAGGCACCCGGCTCTTCAAAATTTCCCGGGCTCGTTGACTTATGACATCCCCCAGGTGGACAATCTGGTCATAGTCACCCAAAACCTTATCGCGGGCTGCTTGGTCCATCACCCCCAAATCCACGTCCATGATGAACTCGTAGAAGCGTGTGAGCGCAGCATCAGCTGACTTGATCCTCTCATTCAAGCGCCCGTACCGAGCAAGGGTGAGTTCTTCCAAGTCAAAACGCTCAACCGTTGCTGCTGCCGATGTGAACCATCTCAACTGTGAGGCCAATCCGGCAGCAGACTCCCTGACTGCCTTTAATGAGGCCATTGCAACAAACAAATATCAATGCCAACCAGTCTAAATTAACTAAACAAACAAACAATGACTTGTGAGCCAACCGAACAATTTCACCAAAATAAAAACTTAAATTCAATTTATTTCAAGTCCAAATCCGACCCTGTACTTATTCCAAGTATGAATCTAGCTTGCTAAAGATGGCTAGTTACAGAAAAAATAACAATTTAATGTATATATTATGCTGGATCAACACCAATTAAACACAACAATTGAATGTATAATATTGAGCTGGACAATCTCCAATAACACAATCCAATAAATACTATAAGCAATAAATCAATATACACAACTCAAGTCTTGTTATGTTAACAAATGTGTGATTATTATTTAGATAAATTTTAAATTCAGATTAGTGACATTCAATTATTAATTACAACAAATATACCAAATTATGTACCAAAATACAACCTAATAATTCCTAATTTCACAAACAAATCTTACTTTGTCAGTACAATAGCAAGGGACTACAGTACAAATTACAAATACTATTCGAGCCCGGCTGACAAAACAATATATTCAAACTTATTAAGTTATTTTCAACAATGTTAAAAACTTCCAATTTACTTAGTGGATTTATTTTAATGTAAAATCCACGCTCTGCTTACCAGATTGTTCGATCCTACAAAACCCAGCCAACGGTAACTGGTATGGTCGAACAGTCCACGGTACGTGGAGCTTTGCCGTTGCTTGCAAACAAACAATAGGGCTCTTAGGCCTTACTAACAAATAGGTAAACTTATAGCCTAGACTTACCTGAGCTGTAGACGCCAAGCGAGGATCTGTTCTGATCACGTCCGTGTGTGTGTGTGTGAGTATATTTGAAAGTGTAATGGTGTCAAAGTGGTGTCACGGCGGTCACAAAGGACGCAAGCTTCAATGTGTGGTCCGGGCCGGGATGCAGCACAAACTTCGCACCAGATTGGAGCAGCTATTTATCACCAATTCACTATCACTTTCAACAATTCGCGTGCCATTCGGTCTGGCGTCAATACGGCGGTATTCTTCCAAAATATCCCAGGTTTTTCGTCAATTCGGGATTACAATTTCAACTTATCGTTAATCGCGACCAAATTATCTTTTAATCGCGTAGATTCAACAGGATTTTTAATTTCAATCAATGAATCGATCTCAACAAACAAGGCGGTTGCTTTTGCAAAGAAAAATATATGTCAAGTCAAAAAGTCAAAGACAATAGAATATAATGTTGCCAACCAAAAGGTGCGTTCTGTTTCACGTTGGACGAAACACCCTGTATTGCCTTAATGACTCACATTTATTACCATATTTAGATGGATAATAAATATATTTATTTAAACGTAATGTACAATAGTGGTAGGTACATGGGCGGACTTAATACAACGAGGCATTCTCTACCAGTCAACCTTTGGGTCAAAAAGATCACAATGTGTTAGGTGTACAAGTAAAATAAATGTCATTATCGAGAGAATATATGTATAAATATATATAATAATAAAATACATATACAGGGTTAATTGTAAAACACCAAAAACCTCTCAGGACTATGTTACTAACATCATAATCAACAACTTTTGTTCTATGACTTTTAAAAATTTGCCGTATTTTAGTTCACCAGATTTTCATATAAAAATATTTAAATTGAACGCCCTAAACGCATGTAGCGTCTATGCAAAGCAAAAGAAAGCGATAGTATAAATTACTTTCTTTTGCTTCGCATAGAGTTCGTAACATTTAGGGCGTTTAATTTAAATATTTTTATTTTTGTATGAAAATCTGGTGAACTAAAATATGACGAATTCTTAAAAGTCATAGAGCAAAAGTTGTTGATTATGATGTTAGTAACATAGTCCTGAGAGGTTTTCAGTGTTTTACATTTAACCCTGTATATGTTAAAATAATAGACTAATAAATACGGTGCTTTATAATAACCTTTCTGACTAAGAGAACTCAAAATAATTATATTTATTGCGAAAACCAAACTAAGAATTACCGTCTTGGAGTTAGCATGTTCCAGAGTTTAATGGTAGAACATGAACCCGGTTCGGTGAGAAGGAATATGAAGAAGTAAGTTTTTAGATGTGCGAACATTCGGATAAAACTTAAAGAGCCATTTAAATAAAGTTTCTTACTGTCTGCGACAATAATGTGAATCATCCGGTTCAAAGAACTTGTCGTGGTCCAGCACACTTTTGATAATAGCACAGCTAACTTTGAAAGAGTAAACTCCGTCAAAGTTAGCTGTGCTATTATCATAAATTATTTTGAGGAATTACTGTATTTTTTTAATTAAATATTTTTAATACAAACATTAATAACCTAAAACCGTTTTTAGGAAGAGTTTGAGTTGGACCCAAAAAAAACCCATCTGATGCTGATACCAGGATTCGAGGGACACCACCATATCTTCACGCGCGTCACTGAGAGATTGAAAGTTCAAGCAATTACCTTCCAACTTGCTCCTGACATGACTGAATATAGTATCCGGGAAATGGCTAGCGATATCAAAAAGGTAGGCATAATGTTTTATTCTAACGATGAAAAATACTAGATGATTTTTAATTTAGGAGAATGATTAGTGACTAGCTGTGCTGGGAAAGAAACATTTAGAAGATCGTACGTCGTAATGTTCAATGTTTAATTGTTAATGTTTCAATTACATGTCGAATTATGTTTTACTTTTTTAGTTCATAAAGAAGAGGTTTGAGCTGAAATCCAATTTCTACCTACTGGGATATTCCTTCGGTGTAAATGTTGCTCTAGAGCTGGCCGCATTATTTGAAAAGGAAGGTGTGTATTTACTTTACTTAATATCTACATAACCACCAGACTTAGTACTTGGTAGGAAAATAAGTGTTGGCATCTTACATTGGAGCCTGCTATTGCCGAAACTTGAAACTTTCTCTATGAATTTTGATTCCTATTACTTCTGCAGTTTATCTTAAATTTAATTTTTCTTAAAGATAACTAACAATGCGCGTAGAATTCACATAATTAGCATTTCTGTTAACCCCTCCAACTAAGCTTAATATGCTTGTGCCTGAAGTGGGTTCATGGCACTAATGCCGTGACTACTCTAGACTGACAGAGTGTAATGGGTGGGGTTCGAATCACCGACCTTTTGATCGCAAGTCCGACACCTTAACCATTAGGATATTGACGCTTCAAAAAATATTTTAATGATTTGAAGTGCCTGTTAATACTTTTTACTAGCAAATTTTTCTTCAAAATATTTGATCATATTTTTTCAGGTCTCGTGGGAACAGTATACTGCTTGGACAGTAGTCCAGATGCGTTAAGAATACATCTTGACGCTTATGTCGGCAACTTAAGTGATACAGAGTTACAGAATTCTATTGTAGAACACATGTACCGCCTTATGACTGGGACTGACAGTGAAGAACTGAAGATCGACTTGCAAAATTCAGAAAGCTGGTCGGAGAAGGTAGAAGCCTGTGTTGGTAAACTAAGAGGGTTAGTTAGCTATTCCAACCAATATAAGAGATCTATTCTTCAGGCTGCGTACCGAAGGATTATGGTAGCAAGACAGTACGAACCAGATTTTAAACTAGAGTCAGAACTGATCCTTATAAAAGGCATCCCTCATCCAAGAGCTAAGGCCCTGGCAGATGACTACAACCTCTCCAAGTACACCACAAAGCCAGTGAAAGTTCTCCATATAGAGTCTGACCATGCGTCAGCACCTTATGACATTAGAGTATCTAATATTGTGAATAAGTTCCTAGGACCCGAACTCTTGTCACAATTTGAGAAGGCAGCGGTTTGTGATTCATACTTAGTTGCTAAGTGACCAGCAAGAAGTAACGTATTTTCAGTGCTGGCTTTTAATTTTGGGCAAAAAGTTTCACTTAGATGTTTTCAAGAAAAAAATAACTCATGTTTTACTTAAATGTTTGCTTTAATTGTACTCATCGTAAAATTTTATATTTGCGATACAGTTGCTAAGTTACAATACGACCATTGATTTATTTTTAATTTAATTATATTGTTACTGACATTCAATTTTTGCATTTTATATTTATACTTTCCAGACCTTAAAAATCTAAAAAAATCAAATGAAACGAAGTTTTAGTAATATGCCATATATTACTAAAGCTTCGGGATTCATAAGGCTCCAATATATAATATAATATTCATAGGTGACCAATTTGATGGTCATTACGTAGTTTTTTTTTTTCATATCGTTTACAAGGACAACTTTAGTTTTTAAGTACAACTATAGGATTTTTTTTATTAATAATAGGCTCACGTTTGACCACCATTTCACCTGATGGTAAGTGATGGCGTGGTCCAAGATGGAGCACGCTTACCTAGAAGTAACCTATTCACTCTTGACTTAAAGACCCCTAGGATATAGCTATCGGGAAACACAGACTCCGGCAGGGAATTCCACTCCTTAGCCGTACGCATAATGAAAGTATTCCCAAAACGTTTCGTGCGTATGGGTGGTATATCATCGTAATATACTTGATTAATATGTATGTTACATGTATATACTTCAGAGTGCGTTGGTACATAATAATAGCCGCACCTTCTAGGTTAAGCAACGCTTGTAGAGGTCAGTCTGTAGATTGGTAACCATTTTAACACGTCGCGATTCTTCGTTTTGTTATTCTTACAAATACTTGACTTCTTACAAAAACTTAATGAGAATCTATACGAAACGTTTGTAACTTGGCAAGGCCTACTGAACTACCGTGGACGTGGTTACCCCACATGCATTATGCTCTCTTCAGTTCTATAGCGGTGGGTTACTATTGACTTACTTATTGTGCAATTAAAGATATTAATTTACACAAAATTACTGTTGTATGTGACAACCATACGGCGGATAGGCGAGCGCAGGCCTGAATTATTTCGACAAGCACTCAGAGCGAAAAGAGTACCTGCGCGTACCCGCCGCCTGTGAATGGTTCTAGGTACATCATAGCAAATCATGTTATTAAGATTTGTACAGTTAAATTGGTTTCTGACAATTTTGAATAGCACTGTGGCTTCGAGGTACTTCCTTCGGGAACTAAAGGGGAGATCGTTGTACTTTTGAGTAGTTGTGAATACGATAGGTAGTATTTATGGCATCTATAGTGCATAGCACGCAAGAATTTGTACTGTACGATTTCAACAGTTTCAGCATATTTTTTGTAGAATGGGTTCCAGACTGATACCGCATACTCTAGCTGAGAACGAACAAGGGCTTTATATAAGCACAAATATGACGAGGTCTTCTTGTAATCAAGGGTGGACCGCATGATGAAACCTGCTACTCGCCGCTATATGGCGTTAGTGTCTCGACTCGATTTACCCAGTACTGCTACTCGTCGCTAGATGGCGTTAGTGTCTTGAACATTCTAGATTTCTGTCAAAGTTTCTCGACGTACTTCACTAAGCGACTGGCGTAACAGTATTTAAAACAGTTTTTTCTTATTCAATAAATATTAAAATCATTTATCTAATGTGTATGTACCGAAATATACCGAATACTTAGTAGGTAGTCCTAATTCCTTACTATATTATAAATACAAAAGTAACTCTTCAGTCATTGATATATTAAAAGGAGGAAGATACGATATTGACACTGCGTTTGGTCTTAAAAAACTGACTGATGGCCCGTAGTTGACGCTCAGTCACGTACGGAACGTTGTTGATCACACAGCTCAAGAAATTCTCATCTCTTCGTGTTTTCAATTTTTTTTTTTTTGGAATAAATACGCATCAAAATGACTTCTTGTGTAGCTAGACAGCGTTTTAATCAAACCAGGAAGAAAAATAAGAAACATGAGTCATGACTCATGTTTCTTATTTTTATAAGTGATCCCATGGGATCACTTATTACCTTAGAATACAGAAAGAACTAGAAGCCATTAGCGCGCCTAATACTGAAGTAACAAAAACTACTCCTAAATGGAGTAGTTTGACGCGCAGCCGATCAGGGCTGTCCAATTTCAAAAACTAGTATCTGACAAATTTTAAAAAAGTGTGTTTTTGAATTTTTCGACCTTGTAGACCACTCTCCACATACTAGGATAGCAAAAACTCCCAAAAAATAGTAAAAAACGAAGTTACATAAAGTCGGAAACCTAGTATCTACAGTAAACGTTTTCAAAATGCAAAATTTACAAGATTAAAACATAGTATCTAACATCAACCATTTTAAAAACCTAGTAAGTGCTTGTAGTTACTTGGATTTAAAATGGTTCATGTAGATACTAAGTCAATGAAATGGTTGAAATAAACGTCTTAACTCCCGCGCAACTTTAGTAAGTGAGAAGAAGTCGTTGCACGTGCGTGTTATTATCTATAAAAATGAGTAAAAATCAGTTTTATACGTCTTGAGTGCTTTAAAAGAACAACTTGGTGAAATGTAAGTACATTTCAGCGTATAATATTGTCAAGGATTTTTGTTTTCCAAGGTTTACAACGAACGTTCAGTTAAGTTATCTCAATTTGCTTTGCTTTTTGTTTCCTACATACCAGCAACGTTTTGATGATGTCATGGCTTTATAAGACAAGTTTTATTTCAGATTAAATGAAAACACCTCAAGTTTGCCTTCATCAGTTAGCAGTAATTAAATACAAGAAAAAGTGATGCTTACAACCCTCAGACCCTAACAACACCATCTTCAAATGCATTGCATAGCAATTTTTCACTCACTGATATACCCTGCAACAACCTTTCTCTTACTAACTCAACTGATAACACTGCTTTAGTAACTGAAGAGTCTTCATTCAATATTTACGACAATCCAATACCATGTTCTTCTCAGCAAAGTGATGGATGCATGGAAGAGTTTATTGAAAATATTTCGGATATTTCAAATCATTTGAACAGTGATGATTCGGTAGCGGACCCAAGTTTCTCAATTCAAAAGTATCTAAATATTAAAAAAAATACCTACGCTACATGGAAGAAACTAGTGAATCTGGTGATGATACTAATTGCAACCCTTTAATTTCGAATAATATTCCGGCTCTTCCATGTAACGTTCCGCAAAATTCAGTATTCAAAGCAACTTACCCGAGTTCACTTATATTTACTAATCAGGAACCTGCTGCATCGCATATACAAGCAACGTACACAAAAGCAGTAAATTTTATTGTTAATTATCCAGAACCCATTTTTATAAACACAGCTTTAAATTGCAATAACAACAATTCTAGATTTATAAATAATGATAGCGATGGAAACGATCAACAAGAAGCGTCCGTAAGTCCTGCTCGTGCAAATATTGACAAAAAAAGAATGATCCGTAATAAAGCTAAATACTCTTTCATACAAAATTGTTGTAGCGAAAAATGTAAAATGGATTGTAATTTATTTACTGTGCATGAAAGAAAAATCATATGGTATAATTATTGGATGAATTATGCTTTACGAAGACAGTTTTTAAATAAATGTATTGCAATCAAAAACACACAAAGAAGAAAATAAATAACGACAACCCAGATTCTAATTTTAGGAAAAATGAAACCAGATCCTTCTTTCTACAAAAAATAATACCGATATCTAGGTATGCCGAAAATTTTTATTGAACACTTTAGGATATAAAAATGATTCGGTTTTTACAGAATTAAGCAAAGCAATTAAACGTAAACCACTATATCAAAATGTAAAGGAAAACAGGGGGGGGCGGGGGTACGAAGCCCAAAATTGCCAGAAACGATGTTGAAGCTAGCTAAGAATATAAGCTTCAACATCGTTTCTATATACTTAGCTACAACCCCTCAGCACCTAACATAAGATATCTCCCTAGGACAGTGACTGTTGATAAAATGTTTAGCGACTTTAAAACCAAATATCCTAATTTCAAATTGTGTAAAGAAATATATAGACAGACATTGAAGACTATGAATATGTCATTCAAATATCCAAAAGGCGATAAATGTGTAGTTTGCGGGCTGTATGAAGAAAGACTTAAGTAAATGAAGGTGCAGATATTCCAGAGGATGGTAAAACTCCATACGAGAATCACAAAGCTAAAGCAAGTAAAGCAATACAAAAATATCAAAAAGATGCCTCCCTAGAAAATACTTCCTCTGTGAGATACTATTCGATGGGTTTACAAAAAGTTATGTTGTTACCCGACATGCCTAAAGTTAAAGAATCCTTTTTGACAATGCCAAAAAACTTTATTACAGCTTATGCCAAAGAACAGAAGGGAGTTTTGGCAAAGTTTACCGATTAATAATTGATTTAGTTTCCGGTGGACAATTATTAATAAGCGAATAATTTATTTTTATTTGACTGTTTTCAAATATTTTGAGTGTTCTTTTTTTATTTTTTTATGTGAACAAATAGTGTTTCGTTTCGGTTATCTGCTTTATTTTTAAACTTTTACATTAAAACTGCTTATTACTGGCCATATTTATGTTGTTTTATTCTGTTGTTTCTTACTAGGTTTATACAATTGCATTAAGTTCCTACGCACTAAATTCAGACCTGAATGAAAACAAAGCAAGTGATCTTACTAGGTTTTGAAATTGTCACACTCAAAAAGTTTGGTCTAAGAAAACAATCTTTTGTTAGTAACTGCTACTCTACGTACATATTTTATGATAGACGCATTAAAATTACTTTTTTATAAAGCCTGTTATATACCTAAAATTTTGCTATCACTCCCAAGAAGATACCACTAATATTATTGAAAAGGCACGCTGTCAAAGATATGAAATCGTTTTTCAGCTCTCCTGTAGTATTTAGTTTTATGCAGATACTGGGTTTTGATATTTCACAGGACTGTTGTTCTGTGAACGTCATATCGCGTGACGTGTTTTACCCGTATCCAATTTACTTAAATTATGACGTCTTGTTTCATTTCTACCTGTAAAAATGCAGCGGTGCTAAAAAAAACAGGATGGGATCACATTTCATGTGTAACTAGCGCATTCACTTATCGTCTTATTGAATTATTGAATAAATTGTTTAGTTTGTAATTGTCAAAGAGATTAATGCATCCATCTTGTTAGCGTTGGAGATATAAAAGTTTTGATTTTCCATTCTTTTTATTACCTACTGTGAGCTTTTATTCTTTGTAGTATATTAATAACTACTTTAATCAATAAATATTTTAACCAACTAGAAAAAAGAAAGGTTATCTGTGCGACCCGTATACAACGTGTAACAGAATAAACGCAATTCCTGAAACTAGTTGGTTCAGAATCGGCTTCTGAATAGATTTCCGTCATAAAAAATAGGTGTAAGATTTTGACGGCAAAATCTTTCATTTAACATAGATATTTTTGAGGTTTTGTTTCCCACGTAAGTAGTTATGGAACATCCATGAGCTGTGGTGCAGCATATTACGATAAGATTTTAGGTATATAAAAAGCAGTGGGGTGACTTCAGATCTATCTCACTGATCTTACTGACAACCTCAGTTGAAAACGTGTGTATGTTTATTAAACAAGGCCTACTACACTACACTCACTACAGGCTTGCATTTTTTTATATTGTGTAATTTACGATTGTAATACAATATTTAAATAAATAATTTAAATAAATAAAAAAACACAATTATTTGTGTTTAATGATGTTCGGGGTCGGGGTAAGATAATAAGGGGTGAGATAAGAGATGAAAGTCAGTTGAAGATTAATTAATTCACTGTATTGTCTGTTTCCACAAATATGAGATTAAGATTAATTTATACTAGGATGAGTGGTGAACGATATAGGATTATGAGTCACGCGCACGGTATGTCGCCGAATTACGTACTGAACTATTGCGGTGTAAGTGCAATAATATAAATGATGGAAACATACTGAGCGGGTGGCGCAATAATGATGACCCAGGTAAACGCTACTGTACGGTGGTTGACCCGTACATGCTCCCGGGGACAAAGATAGGGGTTAGTAGGATAGAGATGTAGATGCGATTTACAAGATGATAAACAACATTCAACTTATCAACTATATGACAGGGATAAGGATTAGTAATGACTGATTAACGATATTTCGAGCAATTACAAGTAGTTGCTAGAACTTAGATCCGGAAGGGAAAATACGCGAAAAACAGGGGACGAGGCCCTATCTTCTGTTTGCAAACACTCGCTAGATTTAATAAGATTTTTGGGATCACTTTTCACGTATCGGCTAAATTGACCTTTTTCCCTAAGATCACAACACTCACTCACTGCACTTTTCACTTTGACTAAAGATTGCCTTTTTCCCCTAACCGTACTACACTCACTTATAACACTCTCATTTCCGGGATGTGAGGAGATCGCAGTAGACGCCTCTCCAGCTGTGTTATTCTGTAAGACCTCATTCTAAACTTCGAATCTGAATCCGCTGTGAGTTTATTGATTGGCATTCTAAAAACTCGGTTGTTAATTCGAATTTACACTAGCGCTACCCTTGCGAGCGTGTCAGCGAGTTGAACTAAAGATTTTGACAGATAAAGTATGAGATAACGTGAGAAGTGGCATTCGGTAAAGTAATTCCTCCGTCACATCGACGCTGTTTACAGAATGCAAAATCAAGGTCACTTTGAACCATAAGCGAAGTGACAGTGAATAGCTATGTGAGATGCGAGTTGTTGTTCGAATTTTTACGGAATCGACGTACAGCAGGCACCGAGGATTCTTGACGCGCAGTTATCAGGATTCCAAAGATTAGAGCATACAAGACGCTATAAAGATGTACGTCGTGATAGGATATTTTATCACTCCAAGGTTCTGTTTGTTTCATGATTTCAATTCTTTTTTGTATATCTTCAAATTGTCGCAATATTTCAGAATTATTAGGATTAATTTCAGGAGATTCAGGGATATATATGTTGAATATATGATTAATAGGTGATATTTGTGGCGCAATAATTCTTGCACCAATACTCATTGTGCTAGACAGCCTTTTATTAGAATGGACAACGAAATTGTCCGTCTTTATCATACAGCCTTCCTCCACATTCAACAGACCTGCATTCATCAATTTAACGGCGGTAATTTCGTCGTCACAGAGAAGTTTAAAGTTGCGTTCATTGCAACAAAAATAATAATATTTATTATCAGCTGTTAATTCCTTCCAAATGTTTTTGCAAGGTTTTCTAATAGTTTCACAGGTTCTTGTGTGTGGGATCGTTTCACACAAGCTGTGATCATCTTTTAAGATATTTATAGGGTTTTTTGTATGACATAAAATCATCCTAGGATTTTGTCTTATACAAGACTGGAGATCAGCATCAGTAAGGGTTACGTATGAGTCTTTTCTGAGGTTAATGGCAGTAAAGCTTGAGATAACTTTCACATGTATCATGTCGTGGTTCAATAATCGTGGGACTGGAATGAGGTTAAAGATTTCGTAAAGGTCTCTTTCGATGAGGGGTATTCTTATTTCAATAATCAAGTACTTACTATAGTACTTAGTCCGCACTTTTATCAAGTTGTAGAGATCCTTGAGATTCAAATGGTTAACAGGAAGTGCCATGTCTTTGGGGATATGTGCTGATATAGAACTTAATTCCGTTCTCAGCTGTTTAGGAGATATCAGATGGAAGTCCAGTTTTCCATTGTAAATATTAGTTACCGTGTCAAGAATAGAGTCTTGTATTTTCCTAAGGCTATACAGTAAGTTGTTCGCTGTCATAGCAGATGCTAAGAAATCGGTAACTAAAGTCATGTTCTGTACATGGCGTTGAAGATCTTGATAAGATTCTTTAAGATAATTAAACTTTTGATTTATCGATTTATGATGTTTGTTCGCAGCTTTCTCCATTCTTTTCATGAGATTAAATTCGGCTTCCACGATTGAGGTTTGGTTTTTCAAGAGGTTATACAAATGTTTATCATTTTTTTTCAAAACGTCGATGTCTTGTGCTTATTTCTCCGCAAAACGCTGATCTAGCACGCCAAACAAGCTGTTTGCGACGTAGCCTACTCCGTCTATTAGACTACGACGCCGGCGCCGCCGCTCGTCTCCAGTTACAAATGATTCATTCATTGTTAACATACTATCATAATGTTTAATTTCTTCGAACTCGTGCCCGAGTTGTAAGATGATGCCGTCGCAAGGTGTGTGTTCTTTAATAGTGGAGCATAATGTTTCAAGATAATTGATATACTTCTCAAGTGCCGACGTGCCTTCTTTGTAGGGATATGTGTCATAATAAACAATTAAACGCCAATCGTCTCTAATGAGATGCATGTTGGAGATTTTATCGAAATAAACGCTGTTGTTGCTCAAAGGGGTGAAACTATAAGATGCTTGAGATAAGTTTATTAGTGACAGTAAGAATAGCGTTACTGAGAGAGCTATAGTCGAGAATGAGATACGCTTGGGATTTTTCTTCTTTGGTGCCTCATCCTTAACCTTCGTGTCACTAGGAGGGTTGTTGTCTCTGTCCGCTGGTAATAGAGATAGCTTAACAACAAGCCGTTTTAAAAACCCATTTTTGGTTTTAAGGGTAACGACTCTGACGTGTCCGTCAGAACCAGGATGCAGTTCTACTACACGCCCTAGAGCCCACTTCCCTGGCGGGAGGTTTTCATCCTTGATGATAACAATATCGTTGAGACTGAGATTCCTTTGAGATTGTCTCCATTTAGCTCTAATGGATAACTGTGAGAGATATTCATTTTTCCACTGGACCCAAATATCTCTATAGATTTTTTGTACCATGTGCCACCGAGTCCTAAGATCATTTTCAGTTTCAAAGATCGTTAAGGTAGGCCCACTTGCAAGAAAGTGTGCCGGGGTTAAAAAGTCTATGTCCTCGGGATCCTCCTTCAAAGGACAGAGTGGTCGAGAGTTTAAGCAACCCTCGAGTTGAGATAGGAGGGTGCTATATTCTTCGTAGGTGAGTTTTTGCTCACCAACAACACGCCTAAGATGATGTTTTAAACTTTTCACCGCAGCTTCCCAAAGTCCGCCAGCAGAAGGCCATGACGGAGCATTAAAATGCCACTCAATGTTCATTTCGGAGACGTTAGATAATGTTTCTTGACTTGATAAGATTTCTGAGATTTCTATGATTTCTTGTTTTAGGATCTTGTTAGCTCCAATGAAGTTAGTTCCTTGATCACTGTATATGTGGCCGGGAACTCCTCTTCTGGCTGACATACGTCTGAGCGCTGCAATAAAAGCCGACGCTGTGAGATCAGATACGAGTTCTAAATGTATAGCCTTTGTAACCATACATACGAATACTGCAACGTATCCTTTATCTGTTTTGATGCCGCGACCTTTGTTCGCTTTCACCAAAACATGTCCAGTGTAGTCAATACCGGTATGATAAAAGGGTCGACTAGGATTTAATCTGGATGAAGGCAAGTCACCCATGAGTTGATGTTTTAGAATGGGATCTTGTCTCCTACACTTTATGCACGTTCTTAATCGTTTTTTTGTAGCGCGGTTTCCTCCAATTATCCAATATTTTTGTCTTATAAATCCACTCGTAATTTTCACTCCACCGTGGAATACTAATTTATGGGATTCGTCTATTATAAGATCAGCTAATTTAGTTTGATTTGGGATGATAATGGGATGCTTCATTTCGGGGTCTAAACTCGAATGTTTTAGCCGTCCACCGACACGGAGTACTCCGTGGCTGTCTAAGATAGGATTAAGGTTCAAGATCTGGCTTTTTTTGCTTAAAGGTTCACCTTTTTCCAGTTGAGATATTTCCTTGAAAAAGTATTCTTGTTGCACATGTTTTATTAACATTTCCGTCGCTCGTTTGAGGTCATGCAGGGTAATGTAGTTTTCACGCTTCTTCTTGTAAATTAAGATGTCTTTGAATTTGTTTACATAGGCTAAAACTCGAATGATTTTCTTGTAACTGCTGTATTTCTCTAATAATCGTTTTATAACTGAATTGCTAGAGTCAGCAATAATAGTGTTTACGAGCTTTTTCTTTCTGAGATCTTCAGTTGTTTTATATAAGGATTCAGGATTCTTTTCAGGATTGTATTGAGATAACCAATCGGGCCCGTGCCACCAAAGTGAATGATTGGCTAAATGGGATGCAGTCAGAATACGGCTAGTGCAATCTACGGGATTTTCTTGGGATTTCACATACCGCCACCTATTTTTTGGGATAATTTCGCAAATCATTTTTACTCGATTGGCAACGAAGGGTTTCCATTTTTCTGGTTCACCATTTATCCATCCTAGTACAGCCATGGAATCTACCCAGCCATAAGCTTGGATTTTGAGATCAGATAGGGATGAGATTATTTTGGCCATAAGTTTTGATAATAAAAGAGCTCCACTAAGTTCCAAGCGAGGTATAGATTGAGATTTTTTCAGAGGTACCACTTTAGATTTTCCAGCAACAAGGGTTATGTATGTTTTGTGGTTTCTTGTAATTTTACAATAAACAACATAAGCGTAGGCCTTTGTGCTGTAGGTGACAGTCGCTAGCTGATATTCTTGCAAAGGTTGGGATTGATGATTTCTCCAAATAATTTTCTGGAACTTTTGATGATCCGGATGTAGCCAAATATTACGGAACATCTTTTCAATATCAGCCGTAAATGCGTATTTAAACTGTCTCCATTTCAGGATGAGACTTAAGAGATCCTGCTGCAGGTTCGGCCCCCTGCACATAAGATCGTTGAGGCTGTGACCTGTTGAGGTTTTTGTAGAGGCATTAAAAACAACTCGTAATTTTGTAGTTAATGACTCAGCTCGAAGTACGCCATGGTGCGAAAGGTAGCAATCTGGGGTTACGTTGACATTTGTCGCAACGGGGATCATATGTCCGAGCTCTAAGTACTCGGACATAAATAGTTTATAATCACTTGCCAGGTCGGGTTGCTTAATTAATTTCCTTTCTATTTGAAGGAAATGCGCAATGGATTTATTTTTAGATTCACCCAACTTTTCTTCAAAATTTTCTTTAAAAGGTATTTTCACGACATAGCTGCCGTCTTCGCGCCTTGAGGTTGAGGATTGAAAGAAGTCAATGCAAGCTTGATCTTCTTGAGATATTGATAAGGGTTCGCGAATATCCTCCATCTCCCAGAACTGTTGGATATCGGTGAGATTGTTTAGGATCACATTGCACTGAAATGTTTTACAATTACCGCTTAGGATCCATCCCAATTGTGTCTGCTGGGCAATGGGTAACATTCCCTCGGAACGGCAGATACCATCCAATAGGATTTGGGAATAAACGTCAGCGCCGAATAAGATATCAACTGGACTACTTTTGTAAAATTCAGGATCAGCTAGGGTTATTTGGTTAAGGGTTGGCCAGTTGGGTTTAGTGAAGGTATGTCTAGGCAAATTCTTGACTAGTCTTTTCATTATAAATACGTCGGATTCGAAAGTGAAGTCATTAATTAACGACATACACTTAATAGACATCATGCCCTTACAGCTATTTTCATTGTTTCCGATTCCAGAGATAAGTCCAGTACATTTTTGCCGACGCAGGTTTAGAAGCTGTGCGGCTCGTTCACTAATAATTGAGGTCTGAGATCCCTGATCTAAAAGAGCTCTCATTCTTTCGTAAGATCCGTCAGCTGCTTGAACCTTGATAATTGCTGTCGCGAGGAGTATTTCTGTAGGATCATTTTGCATAGATACTAAGGTGTTCATATCTTGCTGAGGTGGAGATTTCGTAATAGTGGCCGTATTCGGCCCCGATCGCGACGCATCCGATGTAGCATTTTTTGACGTAAAACATTCATGTAGAATCGTATTGTGGTCTTTATTGCACTCTTTACACTTTATTTCCGAAAGGCATTTTCTACCTTCGTGATAGTGCAAGCAGTTGACACAGAGGTTCAAATTTGCAATTGCGTTTCTAAAAAAATGCCCTAAAATTAGTAGCCTGCTTCTTTAAGAGGTCTTCTATATTTACGCTCTCCTTAGGAGGATTATTTTGAGATGAAAGGCTCGAGGTTTGAGATAAAGATGTTTGAAAAGTAGGGGGTTTCAAAACAGGGGTTTGAGGTCTGTCTGTGGAAGGCTTATAATTCTGAATGGCTGTTTTAATATTGCTATATTTCACCTTCATTTGATCATACTGATCGGTAGTGAAATACGCATGCGATCGATCACCAAATGACAGTAAATTCATATGGTTGTTATGAAATTCCGTAAAATATTGTTCTATGGTTTCTAATCGTCGACGAAGATAGTCCGACGTCTTCCGCTCTGCTCCATCTTTCTTAAAGTTGGAGTAGAGTTTATCCACTGCTTCAATGATTTGCTGTTGAGTAGCTAAAAGGTCTTCCATTTTAGCCATTATTAGGATAAGAAAAATCTGCCTTACTTGTAATCCGAGATAGCTCAGTAACGGACTTCAAAAGCTGTGCAAGACAAACCGGAACTGATAGATACTGTTACGCCTTCCTAGGCACAGAGGTCACAGGATCGAGGAGGTGAGATGACGTGAAGATTTTCTCGACACGGAGGTCACAGGATCAACAAGATGAGATGAGTGGCGCCCTCTTGGGCACTGGGATCGAATAGTCGCGAGATGAGATAAAGTGGCGCCTTCCTAGGCACTAGGATTGACCGGGATCACGAGATGAAACAAAGTGGCGCCTTCCTAGGCACCGGGATTGACCAGGATCACGAGATTAGACACACTGTATTTTCCAAAGGTATCTGATTGCGTATAACGAAACCGGTAAAACGCACACACAATAACAAAGCACAAGGTTTTGCACACGCGTTTCGGTCCCGCTAACGTGCTTGAAGGACCAATGTTCGGGGTTGGGGTAAGATAGAGATAAAGGGTGAGATAAGAGATGAAAGTCAGTTGAAGATTAATTAATTCACTGTATTGTCTGTTTCCACAAATATGAGATTAAGATTAATTTATACTAGGATGAGTGGTGAACGATATAGGATTATGAGTCACGCGCACGGTATGTCGCCGAATTACGTACTGAACTATTGCGGTGTAAGTGCAATAATATAAATGATGGAAACATACTGAGCGGGTGGCGCAATAATGATGACCCAGGTAAACGCTACTGTACGGTGGTTGACCCGTACAAATGATTTTATTAATCGCATTAGGATTAATATTAATCATAATAATACAGTATCCATAAATTGAGCGGGAGACAATTGATGATGGGTAGTCATGCCATGCTCAACCAATATACCATAGTATGCTCGTGGTGTGGGCACAGCAACCAGTTAGTATACAGGCAACTTATAAAACTAATTTTAGTACTTAAGACTTCTAGAGAGACAAAAATAACTAATTATTATACGCCACAGTGGCATGTAGGTGTATTGAATGTCCTAGTATGGGGCTGTCCCACCTGTCCGCTATAGTGTTCAGGATGCTGTTGGAGCTGACGAGTACCCTGCGCATGATTGCATGGAAGCCATCTATGCCCTCGTTCTTGCACTGTACCAGTCTTAAATTTATGGCCTAAAAACTCTTCTCAGAAGAAAACGTCCCCAGTACGCATACGCATTCGTTGGTGTCTTATTGTTGTCTGTTCATTCTCTTCTGGTCTATTTTCTTCAAGAGGTAAAGCATTCGCATGATTCCGGCAAGCTTGGTAGATAAAGTCATTTTCATTTACCTATAACAAACATCATGCAACATAGCATCTGCGGGATATCTTCGGGTAAACATGAGTGGCCTTATTACATTTTCATTACAGGGCCAGAAGCCTCCTCTCTAAGAGAAGAGGCAGTAGGCTGTAATTAATCATGCAGTTTCAGTCCGAATTGGTGATATAAGTTATCTTTAAAGCTGAATTTGTTGCACATTATGGTATCATTAAATAAAATATAACTATCAACAGACAAATGTACATAAGTTACTACATACTATTTAGTTTGATTCATTAAATAATTACATATTGCAAAAACGTAACGTTAAATAGAAATATGAGATACTAACTGTCTTAGGTGCGACTGTTTGCTGTACAATTGAAAAAATCACTTCTTTTCAGTTACAATCTTCGTCTTCCTGTAGTATTGCTGCGGTCCGTTGCTATTCCACAATTAATGCACAGGCTCATGATGTTGTTTTATCCAGTCCGATGTAAATCCATTTTGGTTCCCAGTATTCGAGCAAAGGTCTTATGAAATAATAAATCTCAATTCTGAAGAAATCAGAAACACGTTTACTTGCTTAAATTACTACATTAATTTTTTATTTTATAAAATACTAGCTTTTGCCCGCGACTTCGTTCGCGTGGGAGGTTTTTCCCGCGTAAATCCCGGTCCCATGGGAATTCCGGGATAAATAATGTCTTATGTACGTCTCCTGGTTCTAAGCTACCATTTTCAGACAAACCGCTTCAGCCGTTTTTGAGTTATAAATAGTGTAACTAATACGACTTTCTTTTATATATATATATTAATATATTATGACGTGACAACAGTAGTCAATTATTGACAAACGTTTACTAGTGCATTTTGTGGTGCAGTCGATCATCGATTTGTTTTAATGTTTTAATGGTAGTTAGGTTAAAATCAATAAGATTTTAATTTTAAATTGATTTTATCACCTAAAACAAAACATACCAATTTACAATGCAGTATTATTTAATTATATGTATGTTGCAGTATCGATTTCGACTACTTACCTACTTCTGTTTTGTAATTGTTTTTTTCCTTTAATTTTTCAACCGATGACAAAAAAAGGAGGAGGTTATCAATTCGACGCGTATATTTTTTTTTAATGTATGATCACCGAGTACTCGAAGACGGCTGAACCGATTTGGAAACTTATTTTTTTGTTTGATAGGGTATACTTCGAAATTGGTAACATTTGTCACCAAGTCAGGATCTGATGATGGGATCCTGGAGAAATCGAGGGAACTCTTCAATTATTATAGGCACACCTATGGCGTTTTGGGTATTTCTTATAGTAAATTGTGCAGTTGCTCTCAAAAAGTACCATTTCGGGAAGTGGAACTGATGATGGAGACCACAGATGGTCGCCGAAACTACTCAATAATAAGTATTTCGTGTATTGCGATTCGATTACTTGAATATGGATATTAAGCACTTTATGCTCGTCACAATGCATATGGTGATGTATAGCTGCTGGTGAAGTACCAGGAGAACTCCTCAAAAATTAACGGCTCAGCATTGGGAAAAGCAACATTTTGTAAAATGTTATAAGTAGTTGACATTTAGGCTCTTGTCACTAGGTAAATTAAAAATCAACCAACTAAAAAGAGTGAAATAAAAACTTTTTACCAAAAAAATTAAACCGACTCCCAAAAAACACTGCAAAGTGAAAAATAACTTTAATGTCGGAAGTCGGTGCCAAAAACGATAATACAAAACTAAAGACACCGACTACCGAAATTAAAGTTATTTTTCACTTTGCAGTGTTTTTTGGGAGTCGGTTTAATTTTTTGGTAAAGTTTTTATAAACTTCAAACCAAACTAAGCATTGCCGAACCTATAATCATTGCACATATAGGAATCGAGAACAAGATGATTAATTTGCAGGAAACTGCGAGGTAAACGATATGGATGACGTCCGAGGTGTGAACGTGAGACTAATAGGTAATAGTAACCACGTGTTAGGGAGAGATCAAAGGTCTTTATCATACAGATGTAAAACTAATGACACACCCACTGTTTGGTGATGAGGGCATGGTGACACACGACGCCAATAACGTAGTACTTATACGTTTAGATTCAGTGATATTATATTAGTAAAATTCTTATTTATTGTAATAGGATGTATTTTATCAACCGACGACAAAAAATGGAGGAGGTTATCAATTCGACGCGAATATATATATATATATTTTTTTAATGTATGATCACCGAGTACTCGAAGACTGCTGAACCGATTTGGAAAATTCTTTTTTTGTTTGATAGGGTATACTTTGAAATTGGTACCATTTGTCACCAAGTCAGGATCTGATGATGGGATCCTGGAGAAATCGAGGGAACTCTTCAAATATTATAGGCACACCTATAGTGTTTTCGGTATTTCTTATAGTAACTTGTGCAGTTGCCCTCAAAAAGTACCATTTGGGGAAGTGGAACTGATGATGAAGACCACAAATGGCCGCCGAAACTACTCAATAATAAGTATTTCGTGTATTGCGATTCGATTACATGAATATGGATGTAAAGCACTTTATGCTCGTCACAATGCATATGGTGATGTAAAGCTGATGGTGAGCACAGTGGTACCAGGAGAACTCCTCAAAAATTAACGGCCCAGCATTGGGGAAAGCAATATTTTGTAAAATGTTATAAGTAGTTGACATTTAGGCTCTTGTAACTAGGTAAATTAAAAATCAACCAACTAAAAAGAGTTAAATAAAAAATTTTTACCAAAAAATTAAACCGACTCCCTAAAAACACTGCAAAGTGAAAAATAACTTTAATTTCGGAAGTCGGTGCCAAAAACGAAAATAAAAAACTAAAGACACTGACTACCGAAATTAAAGTTATTTTTCACTTTGCAGTGTTTTTGGGAGTCGGTTTAATTTTTTGGTAAAAAGTTTTTATATAACTAAGCAACGGGAAAATTAGATAGCCTTTAATAAACTAAATCATCTTTTCAACACCAACTTTATATCAATACATTACAAAAAAAAACGATGATAGCTACAAAAGTTACAACTGTGTCGCAGTTATCAGCGCCCATACAAAAAAAAGAAGACAATTGTTCCTGACTTAAACTACAATTAATTAAAATAACATAAAAATACAAAAAAATAAAATTAAAAAAATTGGCCAATTGCGAGACAGACTCGCCCATGAAGGGTTCCGTAGTAATTATAATAAATATACTTAAAAAAAACTTAAAAATTTCTTAAAACTATTTTATTCACAATTTTTACAACTACGCCAAATAGCTTTGTTTTTCATAGTGTTTACAAAGTTATATTTGCGGTTTTAGAAAATATGCTGTATCTCAAAAACTGCTGACCCGATCTCGTTCAAACCAATTTTGGTTGAAAGATTACATTAAGATCTACAGCATATATTTTTTTAGATTTTTCACTCCATAATTATAGAAGTTAGAGGGGGCGGACCACCATTTTAGATGCGTATATCTTTTAAACATTTAACTTTATGAAGAAGTGGTTATAGAAACCTCAATGTAATTTTTAAAGGCCTGTCTATAGATACCACATATGCACAGGTTTCATGAAAAAAAAAAAAATCAGTTTCGGTTATAGAACCGAAACTGAATTTTTTTTTTTTCAAAAAAAATATTTTCAGTTTGAGTTGTATCTATGCGGAGCCCCCCTTTATTTTAAATATTTTTAATTTTTTTTCATAAAATCGGAAAGCGGTTTACAGAATACATCTACCTACCAATTTTCACATGTATAGTCCTAACAGTTTCGGAATAAAATGGCTGTGACATACGGACAGACGGACAGACATGTCGAAACAATAAGGGTTCCGTTTTTTGCCATTTGGCTACGGAACCCTAAAAATGACTAAAATAAAAAGTTTGAAAATAAGCGTTAGGTTCTGTTATGTTACTTTATAGGGTTCCGTAGCGGAATGGCAAAAAACGGAACCCTTATAGTTTCGATATGTCTGTCCATCTGTCTGTCTGTCCGTGCGTCCGTAGGTCACAGCCATTTTATTCCGAAACTATTGAGACTATACATGTGAAACTTGTTAGGTAGATGTATTCTGTGAATCGCTTTTCGATTTTAAGAAGAAAATTAAAAAAATAATATAAAGGGGGTACCATACATGGAACTAGAAAGGAAAATATTTTTTTTCATGAAACCTATACGTGTTTGCTATTTATAGACAGGTGTTTAAAAATGATATAAGGGTTTCTAAAACCACTTTTTCATAATGTCAATCTTTTAAAAGATATAAGCTTCCAAAGTGGTAAAATGTGTGTACACCCCCTCTAACTTGTATAATAATGGAGTGAAAAATCTAAAAAAAATACATGTCTATAGATCTTAATGTAAGCTTTCAATCAAAATTGGTTTGAACGAAATCGGGTCAGCAGTTTTATAGATACAGCATATTTTCTAAAACCGCAAATATAACTTTGTAATTCATACAAATACTATGAAAAACAAAGTTACTTAGAGTAGTTGTAAAAATGTAAATAAGCTAGTTTTAAGAAATTTTTAAGGTTTTTTTATTCGTCAAATAAATATACATATTATATTATATTATTATAGTCACTACGGAATCCTGCATGGGCGAGTCTGACTCGCACTTGGCCAATTTTTGATGTCTTATATTAATATTTTAGAAGTTTACTGCTTAAATGCATGTTAAAAATTTAGATGCTAAAAATAACCACCATGCTGAGTTGTATTTACAGTGGCTTACATAGAAGATAACCACTGGCTAAGATAGTGTCGTTCAGACGCTCGTTTATTGTGGCTGACTTAGTAATTTAGAAGGCATTGTAGATTTTTACAGGTGAACGATGATATTAAAAAGAAGTCTGCTTAATTAGCACCCAATAATGTTTGGTGTGTGTGCTTCAAATTATGTGAATGTTATGAGTCTAAGTTATTCGAATAAAATGCATTTTATTTAGTCTTATAATCCACCCATCTGACAGTACCTACACATTGAATAACAGACACAATTGAAGTGGAACTAAACAGTAAACGCAACACGGTTTAAAATGACAATTGCTGTGAAGCCAAAAAAAATAAACGAGAAGTGTGAACACTTGCAGTGCAGCACCCGATGCTTGTCACGTACCGTCCGCGGCGCAAAGTTGAAAGCTGTATGACGTCACGTTTGTAATTGTCGACCTACGAGTTACGACCGCGTATCACAACATGTTGTAACTGCAATTGTCACAACGTTTTGCTGTGATTGCCGTAAAAGACGTGTTTTAAATTATTCAAAACTAGCTAATCCGGCGCCGGGTTGCTAAGATGAGCAACGAATCGGATCGTCCCAGAAATATACTGGCTACATTACCATCTGAAAGACACCGTGATAATTTTCTCTCAGCCATCACTCAATATGATAAGAGCAATAAAAATAGCGTCTTGAACTCGTCGCACCTGGGTGTGCTTGGAGAAAAACGTACTATTTACTTGGCGGAACATCTTTCACCGGAACGTAAGAAACTTCATGCCGCAACTAAATTGGCAGCTAAGGAACGCTCGTATAAATTTGTATGGGTTAAATATAGTGGAATTTATGTTAGAAAAACTGAGCAGGACAACTGATGTGTTTTATCTGTATAGCCTGTATACAAATAAAACACATCAATTGTTTAGCTAAACTCACTTAAACGGACACGTGTATTGTTTACTATTTGGATCTGCTTTCTGTAATCTCTTATGTTAATTTATTATCAGAATGTAAATAGGATAAGATCAAAACTAGAGGATTTTTATGTTTGTAGCGACATCTATCTCGCAACATACAAACTATCCTGTATCGCGCAAGCAGAGTTTACCGCACAACTAGCATACATACAAATCACCCGATCACAAACATCGGGCAGTTGCCCACCAGGCAAAACACCTGTCTGGTCGGAGGATCCTCCCTTTTTAATGGGAATGCGGGACTTTACACCCTGTTCCGCATATCCCCAAACTGGTGACCCCAGGCATGAACATCAGCGCAGCCTTCGTGCAGAGCTAGTTCAGCGTGACGTCATCATCACTTCCTTCAAGCTTTCGAGCAGCGAGTCATACAGCCAGCCAGTACCCTCGGCTTCTACGGGTATCCTGACCACCAGCATGCAGCGGACGCGCATACCTGGTCATCACCCTCAGCCTCTTCAGCAACTTTGGCACAGCACCCTGCACCTCGGCCGGTCAGCAAGCAGAGACGACCTTCTCTCCTGGTCGACGCAGCAGCCAGCCACTACGCAGCACTGCACCACTCCGACCCACTGGAGATCAAGCAGCATTACTCCGACCCACTGGAGTATCATCCCGACTCACTGGGATATCACCCCGACTACTCCGACCCACTGGAGTATCATCCCGACTCACTGGGATATCACCCCGACTCAAAGGGGGCAGCACCGCAGACAGTTCCGACTCACCGTGAATTATGCGACTTAGGATCCTCCCTTTTCAATGGGAATGCGGGACTTTACACCCTGTTCCGCATATCCCCAAATGTTAATTCACTTAATTGTCATTATGACATAATTTGTTTAACTGAGACGAATTTGAACTCGGGTATTTTTGATAATGAACTTTTTGATAATCGGTATAACATGTTTCGAAGAGATCGCGAAAGTACATGTGTAAATAAGGTTGATGGAGGAGGTGTTTTAATAGCTATTAAAAAACAATACAAAGTGGTAAGGCATTCCTCATGGGACAGCAGAGTGGAGGATATTTGGGTGAGTGTTTTGCCTAGCAACTCACATGTGTGTCAGTACAATCTTTGTGTATGTTATCTTCCCCCAGATTTACCTGTTAATGATCTCGATGCATTTAAACCTCGTTGTCATTTTTGAATTTGATAATACAAACGTATTTAATAGATTTGATGAAAAAAAAAAACATATATTTAAATTCAGTTCCATGTATCCCAGTAGCTTCCCTTAATTTTTTTTTTGTCTAAATATTGGAAAGCGGTTTACAGAATACATCTACATTTTCACATGTTTAGTCTTAATAGTTTCGGAATAAAATGTCTGTAACATACGGATAGACCGACAGATATGACGAAACTGCAAGGTGTCGCAAAAGAAAGTTTATATTTGTTCAGCTTACTGTGTGAAAGCAATGATCAGGAGGGACGCAAAGAATATGTCAATCCGTAGACTGGATTTTAGGAATTTAGATGCTATAGCGTGTTTTTCGCTAGCAAATCCCCCGTTGTGTGTGCACAAATTTTACAAAAACGCTAATTCTGCGACTTTGGCGCGATATATTTTTCCAATTGCCCCAATTGAATTTTAAAGGGATTCAGTAAAATCAAAATCATAATTATTTTATTTCACATACCCTAGGCCTACATGGGTACTCATAAAACGTCAGAAGTTAGCGCCATTGATATAATATGTACTACGTTTTCTGTTGTAAATGTATATTATTCTATACCTATTTAAACCTCTCTTATAATATGTACCTATAGTTACTTTTCCTATCTCAATGATAATGTCACTTCCTAATAAATCTTTTTACACAACTTTACGTATTTTTCCTAGAAATCTCAACACGTTATCAGCACGAGTGTCTCATAGAAAATACAGCTAATCTTATTACAAATAGTGTCTAAAAGGTTATTTTTTGTGTTGTTGAATATTTTTTCTTTTTTTGAAGATGTCCAATGGTGATTCTGTAGCGATCAGATGGTCTCTATCGTCAGTACCCTCGCTTCTCCTAACTAATAGAGACGGGTATCCTTCGTGGAAGTTCAAAATGAGGAACTACTTAATTCATGAAGATTTGTGGTGCACAATTAATGGGTACGATGGAGGATATGCCACCTCTGAACAAGAAAAATCTCAAAATGAAAAAAGAGCACTAGCGAAATTATGCTTAACAGTAGATGGCTCTGCAATGACGCATATTAGGAGTGCAAAGTCTGCTTTAGAAGCCTGGAAGGCATTGTAAGATGCTTATGAAGATAAAGGCATGGGCAGAAGGTTGTCTTTGGAGAGAAAGTTATATAGGCTCTCGCTGAATGAATTTCAAAATTTGGCTGACATCGGCAAGGTAATTGAAGATGCTTCGATAGCTGCGATCTTATTAGGAAATACGAGCCTCTAATAATGGCACTGGAGAATAGCAATGTAGAAGTAAGTACCGAGCTAGTTAAAAAAAGGTACTGAATGAAATGTCAAAGATTGACTCCACAGAAAGTGATGCAGCTTTTCAACTGAAAAATCGATCTACCATTGATGTTCATAAAACAAAAAAGAAGAAACCGATTGTATGCTATGAATGTAACAAACCTGGACACAAACGGCCTGACTGTCCTCTACGCAATAAGGTAAAGAAAGGCGTTAGTTCATCAGACAGGGAGACTACTTCTTTTAGTGTTCTTGGTTCTTCATGTTTGGCATCAAAACACATGACTCCTAGACGAGATTGGTTCAAGAACATCAAACCATTAGAAGGTAGCACTGTTACTGTTGCCAATGGTGAGAAGATCGACTATGGCGGTATTGGTGACATATCGATTAACACTGTGTATAATGCGGTGAATAGCATCAAAGATGTAGCGTATGTACCTAAACTTAAAAATAATTTGATTTCTGTCAAGGAAAGCGTAGACAAAGGTTATGTAGTACTTTTTATTTATTTATTTTATTATTTATGTACACACAGTAAAATATAATAGGACAACATAATTATAATATTTGAGTACAAAGGTACTGCTTATTTCTTAAGAAATTTCTTCCAGCAGACCTGCGAAAGGAGAAAAGAAAAAGAAATGTAGACAATAGTGTGTGAGAACAAGAAGAGAAATAAAAATTAATATGTGAAGTCTAAAACTAAAACTAAAATATTAAGTATACCTACACATACTTATAATGCAATAAAAATAACATATACTTAAATAAATATATAATGTAAGAATATATAAACATATAATATAAATATATAAATAAATAATTAACACAGTTAAGAGGAAAGGTAATGCTCTTTTAATCGACATTTGAATAAAGATATAGTTTTTAAATCACGAATGCTAGGCGGAAGTGAGTTCCACAATCTTACAGCAAGGACAGAGAAGGAATAAGAGTAGTAGCTAGTTTTATGAGGATGAGATTTAAGGAGGGCTATAAGGTGTGATATACACGGTACGTCGCTAGAACGAGCGTAAGAAAAGCGCTCACGCAGGTAGGAAGGGTAAGACGGGTTGTGTAAGATGTTGAAAAGGAGACACAAAATCCTAGTGTTCCTGCGAAGATGGATTGGGAGCCACTTGAGTTCCTTGCTAAGGTGAGAAACATGGTCATACTTTCGAAGACCGAAAACAAAGCGAATGCACAGATTTTGCAAGCGCTCAAGCTTGTTTAATAGCTCCTCGGTAGCATCCAAATAGCAGGCATCGGCATAATATATAATCGGCTGAATAAGTGTTTGTGCCAAAGAAACTTTAGTCTTCAAGGGCAGAAGACTTTGAAGGCATTTCAGTGAATGAAAGGAGAAATTTACCTTTCGGCTGACCTCATTGACCTGAGCACGCCACGAGAGATTGGAGTCAATAACTACACCCAGATCTTTAGCGGTTTCGGTATAGTCAATGCGAACACCGTCGAGATATAAAGGCATCAGAGATGCAACAACAGCCGCACTGCGAACGAATCTGCTGCCAATGATCATGGCCTGGGATTTAGTTGGGTTAATTTGCAAACCAAATGACTTAGCCCAAACGCTGATGCAAGCCAGGTCATGATTCATTGCAGCAATTGCAGAACCCGCGTCAACTACAGTAAAATGACGGTAAAGCTGCAAGTCATCTACGTAGAGATGAAAACTAGAGGAGATTACTCTGGTAACAAAGTTTATGAAAATTGAAAAAAGAAGAGGAGAGAGAACGCTACCCTGAGGAACACCCTCAGTGAGGCTACACCAATCAGAGAAGGACTCCTCCAGGCGAACACACTGAGAACGTCCCCGAAGATAAGAACCGAACCAGGCTAAAGTGGATGGAGAGAAATTGATAGATTTGAGGATACCAAGTGAAATGTCGAAATCCACTGAGTTGAATGCGCTACTGAAGTCCAGCAATACAAGGACAGTAAGGGACTTATTCTCCATTGCCCAGCGGATGTCATCAGTCACTTTTAAAAGCGCGGTTACAGTACTGTGACCCGAGCGAAAACCGGATTGAAAAGGGGATATTATCGAGTTTGACGCCAAGAAAAATGATAATTGTCTATGAACTATGTGCTCAAAAACTTTAGAGAGAAAAGGGAGGATAGAAATGGGTCTAAAGTGGGTTAATAAAGTAGGATTGTTAGTTTTAGGTAAAGGTATTATGTGAGCCTGTTTCCAAACATACGGAAAGGAACAAGAGGAAAATGAGTGGTTGAAGATGTGAGTGAGAACAGGAAGTAAAGAGGAAAGGATAAGAGTTATCATTCTTGAACACAACTTATCATTACCGACTGCTGAAGAAGTAATCGCAAGAATAGACTTCTTAACGTCATCCTCAGTAACATCGCTAAGCTTAAAGAGAGGACAAAGTGGTAACGGCAACCTAGAAAGACTCTCTAGTGTCGCAGCTTTAACAGACGAATCAAGAGAAAAGGGAAGGAAAGAGAAATGCTTATTTAGATCATTGAGGTTGACACCCTTACAATGGTTGGTAGGTGACTTACCTATGTCTACAGATTTGAGAAATTTCCATACATCGGAAGAACTGCGATTATTGAGTAGGTCGTGAAAATAGCATCTCTTAGCATCTTGACACAGATGACTGCAGCGATTACGTAACGATTTGTAATAAGAGAGATTCAGTTCTGAAGGTCTGCGCTTATATCTGCTCTTAAATTTATCCCTGCGAGCCATAATCTCTTTAATTTGTTGCGTTATCCATGGTGCAGGGTTATGTCTAACTTTGACACATCTGATAGGGGCATGCTGATCATATAAGTTGAGAATGGTTGCGTTAAAACAATTCACTTTATCGTTGATGTCATCGTTCTCAACCAGAGGGGTCCAGTCAAGATCGCCGGCATCACGCCACAAAGCATCCAGATCTATGCCCTTGTAGTTGCGGAGATATAAAAGCTGGGGCATACGCTTGGGAACACGAATACGATACGAAAGATAAATGAGATCGTGGTAAGAAAAAGTAGCCGTAAGTTGGCCATGGTAAGAAACATTACTAGGTGAGGAGACAATCATAAGATCTAGAAAAGAGGGTGTACAATTAGGAAAATAGTGAGTTGCAGAAAGAGGCAAAACTTGCAGATTGAAAGAAGACAAGAGTGAAAGGAGTTTAAGGGAGCGAGAATCATTTTTAATTAAGCAAGTATTAAAATCACCCATTAAAATGACATGCTCAACCATGGGGCAAAGATCACTGAGAGTGGAGTCGAGAGAATTGAAGTAGTCTATGTGAAGATTAGGACTGTAGAGCACTGCAAGTAAAACCTTTGTGTGATGAACAATAATTTCAAGAAACAAATATTCAGCCGACTCAGAATACCGAGATGGAGATGAACTGACCACCCTGTAGGGTAAATCAGCACGCAGCTATATAGCAACACCTCCTCCACCTTTGTCAGTCCTATCATTGCGGATCAAGACGAAGCCGGGTAGTGAATACTGAGTAGAGAGGAGAGATGGTTTCAAAAATGATTCCGATATCAAGAGTGCATCCAAGTGAGCACTGCTAAAGGATGCCAGAAGGTCAGAATAGTGACCAGGAACACTCTGAGCATTTATGTGAGCTATATGCAGATTCTTAGGGTCATTGGAGAAAAGAGAAGAGATTTTATCATGCAAAGTAAGTGGTAAGGAAGAATCACTGTCCGCACTAACAAAACTAGTAGAAGAAAAGCACGAAAAGAAGCTGTTGTTAAGATCAGCTACATCATCCATGAATATAAATAATATATATAAATATTTAAAATATAAGAATAAATACTAAAACACTATTAAATTAAAGATTTTTGATTAGAATGGTTGTAGTTTTTATACAGATAATGATTTTACTTTTGAAGGTGAGGCGATTCTACATCGTTCGGCTAGTGGGGGACTGTACACTTTCGATTGTACAACTAATTCCCTCCAAAATGTGGCGTATGAGGTGCACTCTCACAAGTTGAACAGGTACCAGTTATGACACAAACGGTTGGGTCACTTATGCCGCATTGGTATGAACCAATTAAAGAATTCTCACGTAGGTATACATTATACTGAAATAGATAAATCGAATTGTGTTGCCTGTGTTGAAGGTAAGCAAGCAAGAAAACCTTTCAAGACGATTGCGTACAGGAAAGCTATCTCAAAGCTAGAATTGATCCACTCATATATATGTGGACCAATGTCTGAGACATCATTCCAAGGTAATAAATATGTTCTCATTTTCATAGATGATTTTTCGCGGATGATCTATCCATACTTTATTGCTTCTAAAGCAGAAGTAAAGGAAAAGTTTTGTATTTTCTAAACATTAGTGGAAAGACAAACCGGCGCTAAAATCAAGAGATTGAGAACTGACATATACTTATATACACACACTTACACATACATATACTTGAAAAATAGGTCACCATATCGGGCTCTTGAAAGAAAAACACCATTTAAAAATGAAATGGCAATAAGGGTGATTTAACACATTTGCGTGTGTTTGCATGTAGAGCTCTAATACAAGTTCCGGCTTGTCAACGGAAGAAACTAGATCTGAAGACTAAAGAATTAATCTTTGTTGGATACTCAGAAGATCCAAACGGTTATTATTTCAGGAATTCTTCAAATCCAAGAAGCATACAGAAGTCGAGAGATGTAACATTTTTTGAAAATCATTTTTGTTGAATCTATGAGAACGGAACCAGTGATTATGATTGATGAGCAGCAGCAGCAGGATGAGAAAGAAGTTTGTCAAGAAAATAATTCTGTATGTAGTGATGATGAAAATGATTATAATTCAGCAGAATCAGAGGATCCTACAAGTCCTAAACGGATAAATCCTGCTGGGGATTAGCAAGTAATTATTTATCCTACTGGAATTCGTAAACCACCGGATTTCTACACCTCTAAGGTATTTGCTGAAGAGACTATTAAACCGAAGAACTATTACGACGCAGTAAATGCAAATGATGCTGATAGATAGCGTTTGGCAATGACGATGATGAATACAATTCTTTGTTAAAATTAAAAACCTGGAAACTTGTTGACCGGCCCAATGGAAATCAGAAGGTCATACCTAGTAAATGGGTCTATAAGTTAAAGATAGATAGATGGATAAGGCAAGACTAGTGGTTCAAGGTTTCAGACAAATAGAAGGTGTTGACTTCAATGAAACGTTTGCCCCTGTAGTTCGTCATTCTTCACTCCGTACATTGTTTGCCTTAGCTGTAGAAATGGACCTGCAAATGAGACACTTGGATGTTGATACAGCTTTTCTAAATGGAGATCTTGAAGAGGAGGTTTTTATTGAACAACCTCAAGATTTCGTAGAGAAAGAATAAGAAGATCAAGTTTGTCTGCTGCAGAAATCCTTATACGGGCTCAAACAAGCACCACGGATATGGAACAGGATGTTGGATAAAACACTGTTAAAGTTAGGTTTTGAAAAAACTCCTTCGGAACTATGTGTGTATAAGAAACTTTTTAGTGAACAGTTAGTATTATTGGCAGTTTTTGTTGATGACATTATTGTCTTTTGTAGTATTTATATGTATCATCTATGGTCTTTTTATCAAAATGAAATAACATATGACACCGTCCAACATGTTTTGGAAAATATATATTTTCAATAAAAGATTCGGGAGAATTACAATATTATCTCGGATTAAATATCCATAGAAGTGACGATGGTGAAGTAAAGGTAAATCAAAGAACATTCATCTCAAGTTTGCTGAAAAAAATTGGTATGTATATGTGTTGAGACTCCATCAAGCCTGATGAAACTGAGCCCTCGAAATGGAGAAGACGAGTATCCATTTCTAAGTTTAATTGGATTCCTTATGTTTTTGGCAGCGAACATAGCATTTATGACAGGCTATCTCAGTCAGTTCAACACAAAGTTCAATAAACAACATTGGCTTACACCAAAGAGAGTGTTGCAATATTTGAGAGGTACAGTCAATTATGCTCTTACTTACAGAAAGACTGGAGAGTATCTTAAGGTATACACGGACGCTGATTGGGCTAACTGTAGTATGGACGGAAAGTCATATACTGGCTACTATTTTACGCTGGCTGGAGGTCCTGTAATGTGGCAGGCTAAAAAGCAGCAGACGACTGCTAAAGAGACGTGTTAATTATGATGATTTGTATCGGAAATAACCTGTCAGGTACTGTTACTTTGTATAACGACAGTCAGAGTGCACAAAGTTTAGTGAAAAACCCTGTCCATCACGAGCGAACGAAACATATAGATACGAGATATCACTTTATACGGGAGAAGGTATCAGACGGTATTATAAATATTAAATTCGTCACATCAGATTTAAATTTTGCCGATATGCTAACAAAACCGTTAGGTCGTATTGCACATAAGACATGTGTAGCTGGTTTAGATTTAGCATAGGTTTTGATAAATGTTTTCTTTTTGTAGAGAGTTTTGAGGTCGGATGGTGTATACTATTCTATACATATTACATCTTTCTTATAAGCTAAAGAAAAAATTCTAGTTTAAAAAAAATGTCATCATTCAGATCTTTATAATATGTCACTTCCTAATAAATCTTTTTACACAACTTTACGTATTTTTCCAAGAAATCTCAATAGTTTCCAATGGAGGAGAACTGGCAAGAAACTCCACGATAACTCTTTTAAAAAAATTATTGATTTTCACAATCTTTTCAAAATTGATAAAGATATTTTAGGTATGAGAGCTTTAGATCTGTGTGCAAAATGAGCTGCAGATTAAAAACACTTGCACGCTTTTGAATGGAGAAGTCGGGATCATCAGGAATAGACCGGTTAAACGTTCCACGTGCTTTTCCGCTCTCAATAACCATGGGTACCCAGGTTATGGTTTAATTAGTGTTGAACCAGTCTCCTCAAACTTTTTTACCCATTTCAATAAGCTTCTGAAAGACGCATAGTGTTTAAATTCCCAAGAGCCAGGCTACCGATTGACATAATTATCACTCGTACCCCGCCAAATCGTTGCGTTTACGAAGTAAGCTATATATAAGGTTTCCGTTTTTTGCCATTCGGCTACGGAACCCTATAAAGTGTCAGTCGGACTCACTCATGAAGGGTCTGTGGCAGCAATGCATACCATATTACTTTGTAAACGAATAAGTTACATTTGCGGTTTTTGAAAATGTGCTATACCTACCTCAAAAACTGCTAAAAGCTAGAGGGAGCGACACACATTTTACCAATTTGAAAGTGTATATCTTTGAAATTAAATATTTATTTTGTAAATTGGTTATAAATAACACTTTTACCCGTAATTTTTTCGTAAATGTAAACTAGATAAGGCCAGTGTTTCCTAACTGAACTCTGAGAAGAAACACCGTAATAAACGCAGAGGTCACCACCTCTTTTAAAGTCTATACAAATCGCATTGCTCTAATCATATTAGAAGCATGCTCTTTTAAGGAAAGAAGCAAACATATTTGGGCGAACCTCTCCAGACAGTGAAAGCATTTTTTAGTTATCGTGTAACTCAATTTAGAACTTAAGGAGCTCAAGAAGAAATGTATTTTTTTTTCTAAAACGCCTGTATAAAATTTCACCTAAAACTAAATTGGGAGCGCTCGAAAAGTCCAGACTAAAGTTCGGGATACCAAGCGACAATTCATACAATCGTACATCGTAATATGAAAGGATTTTCAGGATTCCGCTGATCTAGTTTGAGCCACTCACCTACGAGTTATTGCAGTGACTTACTGAGAAACCTAGATCTCCACTTTTGGACACTAGCGTTATCAGGGCTACTTCCAATGCTTCCGAGAAAATACCCTGATCAAAGTATTTTGCTAAATATGATAAAATTGGTACATTTTGATAATGTGCGACTTTTATACGGCATGAACTTCAAATAGGCATCCATTTGAGCTTGGTTTTGTGGTCGTATTTCTTTAAATTAAATATGAACTGGATAAAGTTATTCAGGAGTTTATCGAGCTTATTCAGCAAGACCGCATTCAAGTCAAAGTAGCATACGTCACCATAGTAGATTATTTATTTATTTATTTATTTACACTTTATGCACATAGGTACAAAGGCGGACTTAATGCCGTAGGCATTCTCTACCAGTCAACCATGAGTGGTGAAGAGATATATATTATAGGGAAAATTAAAGTCTACACAAGCATTGTCTTAGTTTTTGTAGGTAAAAAGTTCCTTAGACGATAGAGGCATCGCAAAGTCCATTGACTGACACTGCAAACCTGACTTTGCCAGCCAAGCGCAGAGTCAAGATGCAAACCGAGATAGAGTTAGAGCGTTAGAGCTAATGGGGATGAGGGAGCAAGCCATTCGCCACAGGGTTGGAAATTCCCCGGAATCGAGGGAGAAGTTGATAATACGGGTAATCAGCAGGAGAGAGTCAAAAATCAAGGCGATCATATAACGACTGATGACATCATAACCCACAGCCTTAGATTTAATGGAAAGGATAATCTTTTTGATATCATCCAAGGTTGCCGGAGAAAACCAGAATGGTTCAATGATTGAACATGTTTGACCAGTAATGTAATCAACCGTCGGAGACAAGATTTGGGAATCCAACTGAGTTTTAGGCAAGGCCGATCATTTTAGAGAAATCCACATGACGTGATCTACCGACATCAAGAGTTCCAAGTAATTCCAGATGTCAGCAGGAGAAGAAGAAGATATAGTATATTTTCGAGAATGTGGCGGCGTTTTGCATTGCGTATCATTTGATCACACCGATTTCTTACGGATTTGAAAAGGTCCCTTTTTTCAATACAGCGATGTTTATGATATTTACGAAAAGCACGATCCTTGCGCCTCATTGGTAGCAGGTGGGCACCTAAGCTTTACCTACCTAACAAGAGCGTGTCTGTCATAGAGTGCATAAACCGTCTTATAAAAAACACTAAGTTTGTCGTCTATATACGTAGTTGTTGCCGCTGCAAGCTGAGCTCAATCAAGTTGAGACGCTTCTTGGCGCAGCTTCTCGATACCCATGCGAGCAAAACAATGCACGTGCATTCTTCTTCTTCTGTAGTCTGGTTTCCGCACTTAGTCTCTGCACGATACCATTGTGCGTGATCCGTGTCGGCCGTCACTCTATCCAGCCAACCTTCCTCCAGAAGCAGATCAGGTCTTTCGGTCTATTCAGGATATCTGTAAGGGAATTCAATGACCTGAGGGTTCGTTTCCGTATTTCGGTGATTTCCGTGCACTCTAGGAGCACGTGTCCTACCGTTTCCTCCATCCCCATGCAAGCCCTACACAGGGGACTGTCCGTTATACCTATTGTGTGATAGTGTTTGTTCAGTGAGCATTGCCCGGTGATGGTCCCCGCCACCATTCGCAGGCTTCTTCTGTCCAGGTGTAGAAGACGCCTGGTTAGTTTTTTGTCTAGGTTTGGCATCGCCTCCTTGGACTGCCTGCAGCCTGGTGCTGAGGACCACCATTTCTGGGCTTGGTCGTGTGTGTGTTCTTTAAGCCATGTGCGCAGCTGGGTGAAGGGGAGCGGCACGGTGGGCTCGGGTCCAAAAACCATCGAGCCGGACTCCCTCCTGGCCAGTTCGTTCGCCGAATCATTGCCGAGTGATCCGGGCATTATTCAGTTGATCCATGCCATAGAAGCCAGGAGAGTCACGGATAGTCACATCTGCATACTTTCCGACAGTGCTTCAGTACTTCGATCCCTGGAGAAAAATTATATCACGTCTAAGCATACTAGAATGTCACAATGCGCTGCAACGCTCGGCGGTCAAGAACCGTAACACTGTGACACTGCAATGGATAAAGGGGCACAGCGGATCACTAGGCAATAATGATCAGGCTGACGAGCTGACCAGGAGGTGGTCCGGCATGACGATTTTCGGACCCGACCTCATCGTTCCACTCCCCTTCACCCAAATACGCACATGGCTAAGATAATTAACACACACACATACACCCAAGCCCAAAAATGGTGGATCACGGTACCTGACTGAAGGCAGTCTAAGGAGATTATGCCAACCCTAAACAAAAAGTAACTAGGCGCTTCCTACACCTGGATAGAAGGAGCCTGCGGGTGGTGGCGGGGACCATCACCGGGCAATGTTCCCTAAACAAACATTATCACACGATAGATAACCGATAGTCCTTTGTGCAGGGCATGCATAGATGGACGAAACAGTGGGACACGTGCTCCTATTCCCTTACAGACATCCTGAATAGACTGAGAGACCTGATCTGCTTCTGGAGGGAGATTGGCTGGATGGAATGATGACTGACATGACCCACACACAATAGTCCCGTGCAGGGACTGAATGCGGAAACCAAACCCAAAGAAGAAGAAGAAAAAGAATTGTATTTTTCTATAAATCTTATACCTATATCAAAAAAACCTTATGTGATAGAAAAAAACCAATAACATATTCTAATTCAGCGCCCCTTACTTAAACTAAATACCTTCCCAAACAAACGAATTTCAAAAAGGTCAATTTTGCACACCTTCTTGTGAAATTATTACAAACTAGCAGTCACACGTGACTTCGCTTCCGTGGACTTTATCTCGATAAAAACATAACCTTCTACTTTTGCAGTCTGGTAAAAAGTAGCTTATAACCTTCCTCGAGCTACTTCCTTATCAAACATCCAAATCCACTTAGTACTTTCTAAGATTAACGCGTTCAAACAATCCAACGAACTAACTTATTATACTATATAAAGCTAAATTACCACTCACTGACTGACTGACTCACTCATTGACATAATTGTTCTCCCAGATGGTGGATGGGGAGGTGGGTATATTTTGACAGATTCGTAAACAAGTAACTCTCAAACCTACGGGAAAAGTGCCAAACCTCCCCTTTTCCCCCCCCTTCTCCCCCCTCCCTATCGAATCTCGGAAACTACGAGACCCGTATTTTTTTCTTTTTACGGATTCGTATAGAGGAGGCTCGGTAAAGTAAAAACCATTTTTCAAAGTCCCCCCCCCCCGCCCCCCTTCTCCTCCCCTTTAGGCGCATCTCGGAATCTAAGAGACTTGTAACATTTTTTTTTTCAGATTCATTTAGAGGGGCAATGCTTTAGTCAAAATACTTCTGCAACCCCCCCCCCCATTACCCCCCACTTTTTTTTTTTTTTTTTTCACAAGCACGCGAGGTGCTTGCACCTCGCGCAACACGCAAATACTAAAGCCCCCATCATCCCCCCCACTTTTTTTTCTCACAAGCACGCGAGGTGCTTGCACCTCGCGCAACACGCAAATACTTGATTTAGAGGGGCAATGCTTTAGTTTTTTTCACAAGCACGCGAGGTGCTTGCACCTCGCGCAACACGCAAATACTAGTTTCTTTATAATATTAGTATAGATCAACGCTTCTTTGCGCTCAGTGACGCCATCTATATGGTGTACGGAATACGGTACTCTATCATTGAAAGTTTAGTTTATTGATTTTGCTAGCGTTTGTACATCGAAAATATAGATGGTGTTGTATTTAATTTGGTAAAAATTATATTTCTACATCTTTGGGTGGATATTGTAAGTAATTGATGGTGTATTATTCTTTGAATGATAAAGTTAAAGTTTAGTCATAGATTTTGTGGCTAAGATAGAATATTTTTGAAGTTGACAATTTTTCCAGAAAGTTAGCTGCGCGCAGGGTTTGTTTTGCCAGAATTAAAAATATGTAGATATTTGATAGTTACGCTCACTGTACATTTTTGTTTTCTGAATAGAATCTTGATGGAAACATTTGAACTATATCTTAAGTCACTGATAGCCACCACTTACTTAATAAATTTACATTTAATTTTGTGAACTCAATATAAGCTTCATCCATTTTTACCCGACTGTGTGATGCAAATAAGGGTAATGTGTTTATTAAATAATTAAATATACACAGATAATGTTTATCGTGTGCACAGCAGTGCACTAGTGTAGATGTTTTTTTTTATAGTAATGAAATAGAATTTTGGTTAAGACTATAAATAAATAAGTAATAAAATGCATTTAACTCGACTAACTTGGACTCATAACATTTAAACACACACAACAAATGTTATTTTAAATGAAAATGAAAATATGTAATTATGAGACTAAAACTTTCACATGAAATTGGGGGTTTGGCATATGTTTTAAACTCCGAATTTATGTAATACTAGCTTTTGCCCGCGACTTCGTTCGCGTGGGAGGTTTTTCCCGCGTAATTCCCGATTCCGTGGGAATTCCGGGATAAAAACTATCCTATGTCCTTCCCAGGGTCCTAAACTATTCCCATGTCAAATTTCAGCTCAATCGTTTTTGCGGTTTAGGCGTGAAAAGGTAACAGACAGACAGAGTTACTTTCGCATTTATAATATTATAGTATAAGTATGTAGTATAGTATATAGTAAGTAAGTAAGTATGGATATGGATATTTATTAAAGTATATTATTGCCTGTATGCTGCAACAACCATTTCTGATTTCTGGCACTATCATCTTATATTAAATCTTCCAATTGGCTTTTTATTATGATTTTTATGTTACTTTTAAAGTTAAAATTTACATTTAAAAACACTTCCTTTTTAACTTGTTCAAGTTTATCAAAATTCTTATTTTTTGTATATATTTATTTATTTTATTATAGCTACCTATTATAGGACAGTTAGTTACTTTATCGTCTACCAGTGAAGTCTATAGACAGGTAGTGTACGTCCCCTCCAGTCCTGATACTTGTCGCTTCAAGGTTTGATATTTGTTTAAGACCTGCTTTTGCGTGTTGCTGCATTCTGGAAACTCTGACATCAGTTTGCACAAGATCCCATGTACTGGGTGTGCAGTTGTTCAAGCTTACAAAACACTGAAGTATTTTGTCAACAATCTTTCTGACTGAGATGCTTCAGTGCAGCATTCAGATTGACATAACGATCAAGAACAAGTCCTTACTCTCTTCTTATTCCAACAGTAGTTCATCATAATTTTCACAAAAGTGATCACACTGCTCCTGGAACGGCCAATAGTTAATTAAAGATAATCTTAGGATGTTCAGAACTTGGAATGGTACAATAAGAGAGGATACAACAGTTAGAATTGAATTAGAAGAACAAATGATAAAAATGTTTCAAACAAGAATTAAAAAATGCACATAGCAGAAAAATAAGAAATTATACTACTTATATCTTCTTATTGGTTTTTATTCTTATATGTATCCAGCTAATAAAAAAAAATCTCTTATTTTCTTTTTCATAATTGCAAATCAAGCAAAAGGAGTTTACTGTTTATTGAATCGCAAATCAATAAACGGTAAAGTTGTGTGGAGTTGTGAGTTGGCTCAAAAACTCAGAACTGAGCAGTATTTACCAGTGTGTAAAAGTAAAGTAGGTAATATGCAAAAATAGGCAATAATTAGAAAAAATACTCCCCGAGATAGTTGAATTCAAATTCGCAATCCAAACTTTGACAGCCGCTAGAAAACATTTCGATTTATGTACTTTTGGAAAATATTGCGACAAAAACACTGACTGGATCACTAGATGCATTGATTAAGATAAGAATAGATTTAATACGAATTTTAATAACTTATTATTTTAAAAACATTTTTCTAGAAGATCATTTTTGTTTTTCACGACCTGTCACTAGTGTTGCTAGCGCAAAAACCTTGGCTTAAACCTAATTAAGGAATTTTTGCTTTCGTTCTATTTCATTCTTTTTTTAATATTTCTAGTTTGCCCTTGTAGCACTAAATCCCGGCGTGATGGTTATGCACTACAGTGCATAACCAGAATTAGTCCCCAATTGAACTACATTTCACTTGGGGACAAATTATTTAACTAAATAAAAATAATGTGGCGAAAGGTACCCAGACTCTACTTATATAAGGTCTACTATGTAACTAAATTAGGCACGCCTCACATATTTATATCTATGATTAAAATTATTGCTTATAATTATATACGAATAGTTTATGACCCTATTATAGCAAACCAAAATGTTTTTCGGAATATCGATTAGGCCGAATGAATATTTTAAATCGATTAAATAATATTTGGTGCTATGAACCGGAACTGACCACATGAAAAATGTTTCATGTTCTAAAGTATTGCAATGCTCAGACTAAAGAAAGCCTATTGCTATGGCAGCAATTGATAACATTTCTCCTAATTGTAATGACATGGTTTTAACGCGGTGACAAACTAATCTAATTTAGAGTTTTAAAAATAATTAAAATGAGTGGGAAAAATAATAGGTTGGCAGCTACAGTGAAGTAGCATTTTAAGCATAAAGTAGCAGCTTTATATTGAGTTCCAAGCTTTGTTTAAATTTAAGTTGGCAGTGATTTTATGGTGTAGCAACTGAATTTATTGTTAGGCGATAACAGTTTTTACGCAAAATCGATGATACACCCGCTTCGCGGGGCTCCTATTCTGGGTGGATTAAAAAAAAAATAACCAGCTCCGCTCCGCTTCACTCCCGCCTTAGCCTTCTAACCTAACCTATCTGAGTCGGGTTACTCTGAGTCGGGGTGTTAACCAATAGTTGCTAATAATACAATGTTTGATATCCGTCTGTTAATATTAGCTGCCAAGTCATTATTTTTTGTAACCAAGTAGTTAGTCGCCCAATAAGTTCTTCGTTGCCTCAAAAATAATTTGCCAATTGTAATTTGATTATTTTTTTATTTTAACTCTTGTGTTAAGCATGCAAGATCGATGGAAAGAAAATATTGGGTGCACGTGCAACCAGTACTTAGGACTACATAATAACAGGATTGAAAAGCGATGAAAGGTTGACTGGTATAGAATGCCTTGTTTTATTAAGTCCGTCCATGGACATTTGTAAAGTTTAAATAAATTACATAATTGTATAGTATTTCAATTCTTTTAGAATGTCAATAACTTTTTTCAATAATGTATTGGCTTCAAATCAGTAAAATGGTTTAGACGTGAACGTGTAACAGACAGACAGTAACTTTAACATTTATAATATTGTCGTGGAGCTTTACAGTTGTCAATATTTTAATCAGATAACAGATTTATAAAGCTCCAAAAGTCTCGATGGCCTCCAGCTATAGATAGGTAAACAATTGAATTCAACAAAGTTAACAGTGATATCAAATAAAATCACGCTCCAAAAGCACTTTCAAAGCCCCTGTTTATTCGATTAGTGGGTGTTTTTCACAAAAAAATGACCCTAGCAAAATTGGACTGTCCCACAACTTCAAACATTTTTATTTTTGTTTTTTTATATGGTACATGTAGATGTGAAATGTTATATGATTAAGGCAGACATTTTAAAATCAAGTTAAATTGAAAAACACCATATCAAATCAAATCAAATCAAATCAAATCAAATCAAATTTATTTATTTGTTAACATAGGTAAAGTAGATATAATTATTTATAGGTGTTATATTAATAAAAAGAGCGCTATGTTATGCCAGGAGGCGTACAAATATGTTGTGCAAATCTACTGGAAAAATACATTACACAAAAAAATTACTAAAATATTTGCAAAATCATGTATAATTTTGGTGTTAAATAAAAAATAAATTAAATTGAATAATAACTGATGTCAGACTTAAATGAAGAATTATTAAAAATGTCAAATTGTCAAATGCATATTAAAATGTTAAATGATTAAATTTGTCAAAATTAATTTTAATGTCAAAAATATTTAAATTGCCAATATTACTAAATATCTATATCATTATTTAAAACCCACACCATTAAAAGACGATAGATATATTTATATTAAAAAAAAGCACAACAGGAGGTGAAGATTTCGTGTGTCCCACGGTGCTCTCTGAGATTTCGAATACTTCTTACTTGTAGACTATTGAGCTTTGAGTATGTTTAGGTGTTCGAACATAATGTCTTTATGTCTAAAAGTGTGTTTTTGGTCTGTATGTGATTAATTTATAGTTATTTTTAAGAAATATCATTAAATTAACGATGTCCTACGAAAACCATAGACCGGAAAATCCGGTATCGTCACGGTGAATTTGATATCTTACATAAGACAATATCTACTAATTTGTGTTTTTTCTACTTTCCTGGCAATATTGTGATCGTATTTTGATACCGTTATTAATATTTAAACGTCAGTTGCGACAAAATCTGTGACGAAAGTGTTGGTGTCTTCGGCGTGCAGAAAATTTTTTCTGGATAGTGACAGTATTTAAAAGGTATATAAAATCATATTCTTTACTTTGGCATATTGTATTTAAAAACATAAACTAAACTATATTAGATTGATAAAGCTAAAATCAAGTTAATTTAACAGGGTATTGGTTATTTTTAATTTTAAAAGTTTCGTCGTATGAATATTAGGGTGTCCCGAAAAATTTTTTTTTTCGCTTTTCGCTACTCAAGCCCCCTCAAAAGTTGCATTATTAGTTTTAGATTACCGTAAAAATAATAAAAAAAAATATCTTGAGGGTTCTACCGGCATTTTTTTTTATTTTTTTATCACTTAAATAACCCTCCAGTCAATGTCGTCTATTCTATTTTATGTACATTATTCCCATTTTATTTTTTATTTCATTGATAGTGAAACCCTAAGTTATGATTTGCAGGCAACGACAGGATTTTTTCTGTTAGGAATTGGTTTGGAACAAACTCGCAAAATTCATGTTTTGACTTGTTTTTCTTAAATTCTCTACTTCTACTGTGAGGCAGTTCGTCTCATTTCTATTGCGGTTTTATTGCTGTAAGGTGTCGCTCTGCACTTCCTTGTGATAAAATACATGTTTTTGTTATATATAATAATGGGTTCAAGACGAAGTGAGACTACTTTTGCTATTTTGGGATCATATAAAGAACTTGACGATCGCCAGTTACCAGTGATAAGTGACGTTATCAAATTCATTTCGTTTACTAAAAATGAACTAAAACTACAGAAGAATGGGAAAGATCCTTCTAACACAGAAGTTTTTTCAATCGTTTCTGGAAAACTTGATATGTTTTGGACCAAAGCTTCGATTCCTATCGTTTCCAACGTACGAGTTACCCAATTGCTGAAATCATATTTCGACAAATACCTGTCATTGATAAGATATCCCAAAAATAAAAGAAATGATAGTTACGAAAGCAAAGTGAAGTGCTTTTTGGAATCGTCGAACAAGCTCTTCGATATTGCTGCTTGTAAGTGCACTTCGTTTGACATTTGTTCCTGCATAAAACCTAAGAAAGTTCCTATTTCTGAAAGAGACTTTTTACTGGATCAAAGAAGTGATAGAAAAATGGCAATAAGCGGTATAGACACAAAAGAAACAGCAAGACTTTTAAAGAAACATCAGAGACAAGAAAATTTGAATCGGAAAGAGTCAGAGCACGCATGTTTTCCCAGTGCATCACTAAAAACCAATCCTGTTCCGGTGCGCGAGTTGCCGCCTCGACCGCAGTCACCTGTAACAGAGCTTTCTGCGAATAGTGACGTGCCTGTAAATGAGACTCCATCTACTTCGTTGAATCGGAACACTCTGGCGCTGCCAACAGTAGCTAAGGTATGTGATCGGTATGGACTATCAACGCGATCTGCGGCTGCGGTCGCTTCGGCGGTCTTAGCTGACGTAGGATTGGTATCTTCCGAAGATCTAAGTCTTGTTATTGATAAGAATAAAATTCATAGAGCTGTTTCAAAAGCACGGACCAAGGCCAGCAAAGACATTGATACAATTGTAATAAAAAGTATCTACTTTGATGGACGAAAGGACAAAACACTCATAAACGAGAAAATAGGCGATCGGTACCACCGCAGAGAAGTCTTGCAAGAACACATTTCAGTTCTCACAGAGCCGGGATCTATTTATTTGGGACATATGACGCCAAGTCGTGGCACTGCCAAAGGGATCGTCTCTTCTATCATATCTTTGTTAGAAAATCAAGGGTTGAACTTGGAAGAGGTGATCTGTGTGGGGTGCGATGGTACTGCTACGAATACAGGTTGGAAGGGAGGTGTCATTCAATACCTGGAAAACTATTTAAAGAGACCTTTGCAATGGTGTGTTTGTATGCTTCACGCGAATGAATTACCGCTTCGTCATTTGTTCATGTCTCTGGATGGTAGCACATCTGGGCCAAAAGAATATTCAGGACCTATTGGAAAACAGCTAGCTGCTTGTGAAAGTAAACCTGTAGCGTCTTTTTGTGCAGTGTCTGGCAATTTGCTAGTATTACCTGATAATATTGTGAAGGAACTAAGCACGGATCAAAAGTATCTGTACGAAATGTGTCATGCTGTGATGGCTGGTTCCTGTTCCCTTGAGCTAGCGAACTGCCAACCTGGAAAAATGGCGCATTCGAGATGGCTTACTACTGCCAATCGCATACTCAGACTTTACGTAAGTACTGTTTCGCCATCAAATAATTTGCAGTTCTCCTGTTTGGTTCCTAATCAAGCAAAACTCATCATTTAAAGATGGAACCAAGCATATTTTTCAAATGGTTATATACTCTCGATTTTTTCCTGATAGTCAGAGATCTATTGTAAATTCGGTGATCGAAAGAAACGCTTTCTTTGCGCACCCAGAAAACTTGCTTATTGCCATGTTATTCGACGATAGAGAGCATATTCGAGAGCTTGCATCTCGCAAAATATTAAAGGCCAGAGCTAGTATTTAAAGCACCAAAGCTTAACTTCTGTGCGCGAGACTACACCGATATAATATTTTGGCAAGAGTATGAAATATCAGCTCCACCAATTTTGCGACACGTCTCCAACGATGAACTTAGAATTAAGGCTAAAGAACACATCCTCGACATTATTGACTTTCCCTGCCACACACAGTCAGTGGAAAGATGTGTAAAACTAGTGACGGAGGCTTCTCAAAGCGTCACGGACGCTACAGCTCGGGATGGTTTTATTAGGAACAGATTAAAATCTCGCTCAGAAATGCCTAATTTTCGTCACAAAAACCAGTTCCGTTTTTAAAGTTGCCATTGATTATTTTGTCTTTCAACTATTTTAAACCTTGCTTTAACTCATTGTTGTACCCTTAAATTTAATAAAAACCATTTAAATGTTATTTTTGTATGATTTATAGTTTATATTAGGAACCCCTAAAAATAGCAAATTTGAAAAACTTCAAGGACTGGTAGAGGCCTCAAGATGCCGGATATCTAATTAAATTTTATAATAATCGTAATATATGTGTCAAAACGCAACTTTTGATACCTCTTGCGTAGCCGTAGCTCATTTTTTTTTTCGCCCATACATGAACGGGACACCCTAATGAATATGTCACCTCCTGTACGTCATGTGACATACTACCGGAATAAAATAGTGACGAACTTGAATTATAAAGCTTAGTGTACAACGAAATATTTAATCTTGTAATAGATACTTACCTACGTGTTACCTAATTTTGATAAGAGGTAAAATTCATATTGTTTGTTTGTACGCACGTAATACCAGCGATGACTCATTGGATTTGAATCTAAATTGACTGTAAAAATTGCTATAGAGATACTTATTATCCATATTACTACAAAAAATTATACTTTTCTTGTTTCAGATATAAGTTCGCATTTAACATACCTACTCGTATGTATGATCACTCTGCGAACCGATATGGTAGTATATTGGGACGTTGACAAAATCCTAACATATTTTGATTTAAATCAATGTTACATTAATAATGCCAGGTGGCCCTGGCCTGTTACACATTTCATAATCACTGAGCAGTATTTCGGATGTCAACGAAAAATCAGCAAGAGTATAAAACTGCAGCATTTTACTTTTGCGATGAGTCAAAGCAATATTAGAAAATTACTGCAGTGCTCCATTTTTTGGTGTTTTTTTGTATGCATTCTATTTATGATCATTTTCCCGAAGACGAGTGTGAGGTTTGTTTGGGAGAAAATAATTAATGGTTATTGGAGAAAGTATTATTTCGTTTGGTAGAAAATGGCGCTTACCGCAGCAGAAAGAGCGAAGCGATATCGCAAAAAATTTAAGCAAAATCCTGAAAAATATGAAGTCCAGCGCCAAAAACAGTTGGCAAGATTAAAAAAGAATCGGAAAAAGATATCAGAACTTACAGAAGAAGAAAAGATAAAACAACGAAAATTATGGAGAGATGAGAAGAGGAAAATAAAACTTTAAAAAAGTATTAAAGTAAACTTAAAACCGACAAGAGCAGCGTTGATAACCCAAACTCACAAAAGCAACTTATTTCGACGAAGATATAAAAATTTGTGCGCCAATTACAAGAAAGCTTTAGATAAAATACAGAAATTACACAGGATGTTAGAAATCAGCCGCAAACGTTATTACCGCGAAAAACTTTTGCATGAAACAAAGAATCGCGAAATTGAGAAGCTGCAAGCTCTTCTTGAGAACACCAGTCATGCATCTAACTTTCAAACGCAAGATCAGAAACTCAATATTGAAACAGACCAAAGACTGAAAGCTGGTGAAATGTCTTTCGATCAAGATAGTTTGACTCAAATTATGGATACTAGTGCGAGTTTATTTCCCAGTGAAACGAGAAAACAAAATTGCCTTGAATCCATTGAGACTGATGATAGTTCCCTGATCAGTGAAATTATTTCTATTGACTCAAGTGTTTTGATTGAACTTACAAATGAAATTGACCTAGAAGCTTTAGATGTATCAACACTACCACAAAATGACGTTTTACACTGTAGTCCTGGACACAATATTGAAGAACCTAGTACTTCTACGGACTTGAAACAACATATTGATTCGGAGAATTTAAATGTACCTAGAAAACGGGCAAAGGTAATGACACCAGTAAAGAGCGATAGTTACAGGACCGGTAGAGACACCAGGAAATCAGGATCACTAAAAACTGTAGTTTCAAGGTATTTTTTATGTAATTTATGTAAACGTCAAAATTTTTTTGTACCTACAGATATGACTCGCTGTGTTGCATGTAAAAATTGGATTTGCAGCTTATGTTGTGGCTATCCCTCAATTATCGACTATATTTGCGACATATGTTATGGATCTGAATAATACAATTATTCAAATGTGTACGTAGAACGTTCGTTTAAATTATGATTGAATAGTTGATTGATGTAAGATGATGATCTCTAAAATTAGTACACAGTAATATTAAACGTTATTATCTTTGTCGAGAAGAATATTAAAGTTTCTACGATTCCAAAGTAATTGTGATAATCCTGTAGGTGTAAGTAAAAATATAAAATAATCACCAACGACTACTAAGTTGGTTCTCGTAATATAAGTTATGTGATCTCAAACTGATAATGTTATGTTTTTTAATACTTTTATGTTTATAAAAAAAGGTTTAATTAATCTTAAAGATTAATAATATTAATTTTACGCTCTTTGTGATTGTGTTTTAAATTGGCAGTGTGGATACTGCTCAAATTATTCCTATTCGTCACGCAATTTTCGTAATAGTCACTGTCCTATATCCTAAATTGTACAAAACTAGTTTTAAAAGTATCTAGATTTCTTTAGAGTTTTAAGTTTTGTCACTATTAGAATTTTGATATTGCTGAAAATTCCTCACTTTGTTTGATTTTTGAATTTGTAACACGTATCATTAATAAACAACAACTTTTCTAGGGCTATGTGTCTAAGAAGTGACGAAAATGAAACTATTTGGCTGATTATTTATTATTGCGATAGAATTATGCTAACTTTTTGTTATTTTTGGAAACATTTTAAGCATATCTTTATGCTAATATAAGTTGATTTTGTTTCAATACCTTGTTGTTTTATTTCTGACTGGTTATATTGTGTGACGTACAGGAACACTTTGCGTCATATGTTGACCGAAAAACTTGAATATTTCTCATATTTATGTTTAAATTTTAATTTAAATAGCATATTTAGCTAGTTAATTACATATTCTTTGACAGCAGAGTAAATTTAAGCAATTTCATTTAATCCCATTATTATATTTCCTGGTCGTCACGGGGTCAATTTTTCTGAAAATCACCCTAGTAATGTTTTACAAACTACGAGCAACTTTAGAGGATAAGTAAAAATAATCAACTAGAAACCGGGCTTTTCGGGCTGTTTCAAAAGAGCATATTATTTGTCGTCTTTAAAATTTTACCGCTCGCAAACAGCTTTTTAACTATGAAAGGCTCAAATATAGATAAAAGAAGTATTAGGTAGTCTAAAATAAATTCAAATTATGTACGTTGCATAATTTCGAGGATTTGTATGATTTAAGGCTTTTGAAGTAAAGTTGGGGCTATAGATAGTGAGTAGAGAGGAATTACGGTAAAAAGGACGCGAATATCAAATCAAAATGAAAAAAATAATTGGCCAAGTGCGACTCAGACTCGCACATGAAGGGTTCCGTAGTAACTGTAATAAAATAATATAATATATATATTTATTTGACGAATAAAAAAAAACCTTAAAATTTCTTAAAACAAGCTTATTTACATTTTTACAACTACGCTAAATAACTTTGTTTTTCATAGTGTTTGTATGAATTACAAAGTTATATTTGCGGTTTTGGAAAATATGCTTTATCTCAAAAACTGCTGATCCGATTTCGTTCAAACTAATTTTGGGCTGGCTATTTCTTTGGTCAACGGCTAAGCATTGCCATACAACGAGGCAATGCCGCCAGTATCTTAGGTACGTTGCCAGCCGACAGCGTTGAGGATGAATTTTTTGATGCTTTATTGTAGTTTGTATTTTAGTACATAATTTTGTATATTTGTTGTAACTAATTTTGGTTGAAAGTTTACATTAAGATCTACAGACACATATTTTTTTTAGATTTTTCACTCCATTATTATAGAAGTTAGAGGGGGCGGACATACATTTTACCATTTTAGATATATATATATATATTTAGACAATCGTATATAGATACAATACTTATGTATCGGTACAATATCCGATACCTATATATCGGATGGCACTGAATCTATATATCAGGTATCCGCGGACCTAATGCGTTGATGTTGGTATGATGAGTCACAAAACAAAAACACCACACAATATCGGTATCGCACTATGATATTCGGTTCAAACTGATATTGTGATTCGGGTGTTCGATGCGCGCAGGAGCTATATGCTATAGGTGAACGAGCGAAAGAGAGAGAGAGGTACGCTAATGTATAATACAAATTTTAAACACTATTTACAGGAGCATAGAGTTTAATACCGAATACATTATTTTCTAAACACTTGTAAACAGAAAAGCATAATTAAACGTCAAAGGATTTTAAATACTAAGGTATTTTCAATAAAAAATACTGGTTCATTATTGAGTGCCATATTATCAACACTACACAAAAAATACATTCACTGATTTCGAGTATACAGTTGCAAATAAAATATAATTATGTAAATATATCGAACAAAACCGAAACCTAAAAATTACAGTATCTTACGTAGCAGTTTCGTTTCAGAGTTCTACACAGATTCAGCCAATATATAGATATTGAAATATATAGATGCGATATCCGATATTCAAAACCGATACATAGGTACGATTTGATACAGAGTAAAACCAATATTACCCATGCCTACTTACAAACGAAGCTGCCAATATATTGGTGGTAGGTACCTACAGACGAAACTACCGGTATGTTTGAGTAACGTAGGTAGTTGACAAGTAACTCTCTGTAAGTAGGTACTTACAAATACTTGTAAATTAGATCTTGACTAAAATGATTCATTAAATTTTTCAACGCTAAATGATCGCTTAACATTGGTGGCCAATTGCGCATTAATTAACTAATGAAATGTCATACATACGAGTATAAATTGGGAATGAAACAATCAATAAATGGAATAAAAATATCACTTTCAAATCAATATTACACTTTTGTGTTTGTTTTTTAAGAAAAGTCAAAATCTGATAATGGTGTCTCTATTGGTTGTGGTGTACTCGCATGATCATTAAATTCACTACCCTGACGTGGATCATGCGTGAGCGTGACAGCTGGTGACGGTATTTCCTGGGTAGACTGCGACGAAGTTCCAGCTGTTTGGTAACCACTTTGCCATGAACTTTGGGGTCTTTGTGTTTCATAGTTACCCTGGAACGATGATCGATAGTCGCTCTGGGGATAACAATACTGGTGTGATGGATCATACAGATCCGTTAAAATTTGCAAGACCCGACTTTGGAAAAGTAATGTTTGATGGTCGCTGAGTTTATTTAAAGATGGTAATACCAATTAAAAAAATGAAAAATGCCTGTTGTCGGGCTCTTCTAATTTTGACATAATCTGTTCTTCAAAAGCATCAACATTTCTCTTCTTTCCTGGTGGCTGGGTACGTAACGCACTTCTTTTTAGAGTTTGTTTTTTGTGTCCTGATAAGTCCTTTCCTCTTCTATTAGTATGCTCCCATCAGTTTCATTTTGGTCATTTTTATTTAAAAAAAGCAGCTGTTTATATAAATATATTCCTTGACTTTTTAGCACCTGCTGCAGATTTGTTTATTTCTTTAAGCTTTTTGACATATCTGCCGTAGTTATCTTTAATACAAGTCCATCTTTACTATAGCATTACCTGAAACAATAATTTTTGCACTGTCATATAAGGAACACACTATCAGTATTGACTGGGACTGTTTTTTGTCGTAGGTTTTGCAATATGATACTTGCATTTGTTATTATATTTAGTTGTATCCACTTAGCATCATTTTACGCACAACACGTGACGCTCAAGTTCGGCAAAGTTGTACTACAACGTAAAAATATACACTTTTCATTGAGAGAATTCGTAAATGCCTTGCATTTCAGGCTACGCCTCGTGGCATACAAGATTCCTCCATCAAAAATCATTTGAATTGCCCTTTATAAAACCTGTGTACCGTACCTACATATCTAATTATTTACTACCTTCTTTTTCAAGTTGTTAGCATCAGGAAACACCTTTACAGACATGCATTTAAACTACTATCTTGGAGTATCTACTATTGCCAAAATAGTAAAAGTAGTCTGTCGTGCGATATGGAAGCATCTTTTGATTTAAAATATACCGGAAATAACTACATAACGACTAACACAAATCGCTGAAGACTTTAAAAAGCGTTCCAACTTTCCTAATTGTATAGGCGCACTGGACGGGAAACACATTCGTATTTGGAGTCCTAAACATGGTGGATCTCTTTTTTATAACTATAAAAATTATCAATCTGTCTTGTTATTGGCTACCGTAGATTCTAAATACAGATTTATATATGTTGACATAGGAGCATATGGCAAGGAATGCGATTCTACCGTTTTCCATAATTCAAAATTGAACAAATTACTGTTAAAAGGTCAGCTTCCATTACCAGCGCCGAAGCCTTTGCCAGGCTCCCGAATGCCTAGCTTTTTTTTTTGTTTTTGTTGCAGACGAAGGCTTGTCGTTAACAAATAATATAATGCGCCCATACCCAGGAAAGCATTTGACGGTACAACAAAGAGTTTTTAATTATCATTTGAGTTGATCAAGAAGGTTTGTAGAATGTGCGTTCAGTATCCTGGCTAACAAGTGGAGCGTATTTCATCGGCCATTGAATGTTTCTATCAATTTTTGCACAGACATCATAAAAGCATGCTGTATTTTACACAATTACGTTGTGAACCGAGATGGAGCCTAATCAATGAAAGACATGATAATTAATGATTCTTATATAGAAGTACAACAATCAACGCTGGAGGGTAGAATAAGAGTTAACGACATAAGAAACGAATTTTGTAATCACTTTAACAGCGAAGTTGGTGCACTTAGTTGGCAACTAAATAAAATATAAGACTTAACATGTATTATTTTTTCTTGATTACTTAGTTCTTGAAAACCAGGCAATATAATTTCACACACCTCTTTCCATGCTTTTTCTTTTAAATTTTTGTTCTTGAAGTCTTCAGATGTTTTGTCTCATGCTTCTGAACTAGGGTTACTAAGTGATTGAATTCAATGTCGTCCGTCATCTTTGAATATTGAATAACAAATGCGGCATAGCTGCAGGAGTGCACCCTGAGATTTTACGTCACGACGACGTGCCGTGCAATTTGGCACGTTGCGTTGTCGTAACGTGATCATTTACGTTGCTCGACATCGATTTCCACGTCACGGCACCATGACGTGGACTTCCACGTCACGTTACCGTGCCGTGCCACGTTGCGTCATCGTAACGTGTTTATGTGTTTGAGCACTTACCGTGTCATAAAAATGCATGTCACAATGCCGCAACGTTACACGTTTTTCGTGCCTTGTAAAATTTCGGTTCATTTTACACTCGCGAACTTTTGTAGTAGCCGTCTTTATTATGAACATGTACAACTAATCGCTAAGACAGTTAAAAATTAACTGAGCGAATGCATCGCCTTGACGCCAATCGCCATCGACGCTGCGTTTCGCGGCGTCATTGCTGTATCTACCGTGCATTAGCACGTCACTTCAGTGCACCGCGTCGTAACCCCACGCCGTTCTATTTTACGCTAACGTCGTTGTAACGTACTGATGTGAACAAGCTGTAACGTGTTTAAACCTGATGATACATTGTCTTACTTACACAGGGTAAAGCGATACAATTATAGAGGTAAACATCACGCAGGTCCAAGAAATCTAAACTCAAATAACAAGGCTTCAAAATTCCCAGTAAAAGAGGTATTTTAATTCAAAAGTATCGGCCTCTTTACAATTATCAATAACAGAGATTTGTCACTTATCCAAGGGCTCACTTAACCAGGGTTTCTTTATGCGTGTATTATGGTGCCTTGGTACCCGAGTATAAAACGACCAAGTTATAATACGAGCATAAAGTACACAACTTAATACAATTTACAGTGTCTAAGAGAAACACCCTAAAATATACATATTAAGTTGTATTATTTCTAAAACATACTCTGATAATAGAGTAGTCAAATAACAATGGCGAAAAAATTGTTGATAGAATATTTGAGCGTCTATAAATGTCATATTTGCAAATGTAAATAAAATAATTACTTAGTTTTTTTCAAGATATGCTTAAGAACTGACCCACTCTAATAAAAAAATATAATTTCATATGGAAACACAATTGACTAATATGATCGAATGGATTAGATTATTTTTTTCTTTACAATTTGAATTCATGTCTTTTAGCCTAATATTGTCTCAGTTGAAAGTTCTCTGCCGGCTTCTCTGCCATATATTAGTGACATGACATTGACATCTGCGTGAGGTGTATTGACAACTGCCGTTATCTCGTGTAATGTCGGTTGTGTTTCCGTACTTTTTTAAATGATTAACTGCTTCTGTGTTTTTCCTTGCGACTAGTGCTTGCCTAAGGATTCCGATCAGCTGCTATTTAAGACGACGACGTTTTGCTTTGACTTTTTTGGAATACGATTCTACCTGATACTTTGGACTCTGTTGTTTGTGCCTCCATTATCATATATCATATATCACAATGGGAAGTCGTGTAATGCCTACTTGCATAATGTGTGTAAACTGCCGCATATGTGTCAATAACTTGCATCGATACCCCGCATTGGCACTTGAAACGCCAGTCGCTACTATAATCTGCAGCTGGGCTTACCCTCAAATCGTAAGTATTGTTGTCGCCTATTCACTATCCTTAGAACAGAATCTATATTACTATAATAAGATATAAGAAAGTATACTTTATGCCAAATGCGCTTTTATTGTGGCAGCCCCAATGGCATTGTACTTGTTATAGCTGGGAGGCATGACAGCCCACTAGTGACGTTGCTAGTCTCCTGTACACTTCGTTTTTTAAGGTTAAATACTGAAGATAAGAATATTGTTACTAACCCAATGGATTTGACAAATAATGCATATATATTATAAATACATACTACTCATTTATTGGTTTCGGTTTTATGAACATAATCTATTTTTGTTTTTAGGTTTTGGACGATGATTATATATGTGAGACTTGTAGAGATCTTGCAATGGCTGCTGTAAATAATAATGTAAAAAGAGATGATTCTGGTAGTGCAGAAGCTAAACCAAGTACCAGAAGACATAATGCGTGTCTATTGTGTGGTTGTTCCATACTGCACCAACAGAGTGACATAATATTGAAACAAAACCCAACTAAAATGCACCAATCTATTATTAATATTATAGAGAGCAAAGTAGCGCCACGAGAGATTTGTATATTTTTATAATTTAATATCTATGCATACCAAAAATTGACATTTCGATTGTATTACTACCAAAATAATATAGAAATGAAGTCAATCTACGTTCACTACAATATTTTTTGCGAAGATTTACATTAAATTCCTTTATTTTCAGATATCTTCATCAGATCGCGTTTGCCATGCTTGTTGGCTACGTACAAAAAGAGAGGTAGTTCGTATGAATCGCTATGATGAAGCCAGGCAACAAGGGGACATAGAAGATAGTAATGTGCAACAAGAAGAAAATGTGCAACAGACACCAGCTGTAATAACCCAGTCGGAGTTAACAGCAACAGTTGAATCACAAATAATTGTTCTGCCTAACTACAGACGAGCACCCAATTCTACACACACTTGTGTTTTTCCAAATTGCAGCAGTACTACATTTCATAATACATCGGATAAATACGAGCCACAATTCTGTATAATCATAATTTTTATTTGCCAAAATTAGCTCGTGTGTGTAGTGCGCACTTGACAAATAATTTATGGGATACCTTATATGATTCTGAAAATAGTATTCAGACATTTACGGTTGACCAAATACAGCACGTGGTTTCATTTGTTAATTTGTATAATCCCACTCTTGACTTTGATAATCTTCAAGATATGGATGACAGATTATTTGAGTACTGGATTGGTTTATCCAAAGAAAAATTCAATATTTTAATTGGGGAGTTGCCACGTATCTCTGAGCTGCGCAGAGGATGCTTAGGCCTAGCTGCACTTCTGTTGAAAATGAGAACAGGGGATTCAGATGAAAGAATCTCAAGTCTAATAAATGTACCACGTCGAACATTGGAAGGTTTAATGGACAATGTAAGGGAGATTTTGTGCCAAAATTTTATGTCAAGATATCTTCGGATTAACCAATTGACTCGTGAAGAATTAATGCAACACAATTTGACAATTCCTAATGGTCTATTTGGAAGCACTAATAATGCCATTGTTATATGTGATGGCACATATATTTATATTAATAAAAGTTCCAATTATTCATTTCAAAAAGACACATATTCTCTATATAAATACAGGAATCTCTTGAAACCTTTTTTAATAGTTGCCAGTGATGGATATATTGTTGATTGTTACGGCTCTTACAAAGCAACGACATCAGACTCTGTTATTATGAACAACTTATTTAGTGATCAGAATTCTGCTCTAAGATTGTATTTCAGAAATAATGACGTTTTTATTCTTGACAGGGGTTTTAGAGATAGCATTAGTTTGTTAGAAGGATGTGGCTACAAAGCATACATGCCAGAATCTTTAGTACAAGGCGAGCACCAGTTAACTATATCTCAAGCTAATCGAAGCAGGTGTGTTACGATTTGCAGATGGGTGGTGGAAGTGGTCAATGGATACTTTAAAAGAGATTTTAAATTACTGAGGCAAGAATATTTCCATAGATCACTTCCCCACATGATGCAAAACTTCCAGATAGCAGCAGCTTTGCTAAATAAGTTTGGTGCTCGCCTGCAAGATAATGAATATGCCAATGAAATATTAAGCATAATTAGGCAAAATATGAATTTAGGAAATAATCTAGCTAGTATGGTTGAGGCTGTCAATATGAATAGGAGAACTTCTAATTTCCAAAACATATCAGCAAACAGAAACAATATTTACTTTCCTGTCTTAGAATATAAAGACCTCATTCTATTCGCCCTGGGAATGTACCAAATACGACAAGCGCGTTCATATTATGGCGAACATGTACGTTTCCACAGCGGATACAGGATTGAGGTATGCAGTGAGAGAGTTAATTCATCTGAATACAATCTTAGAGGCAGCAGTGATACAACCCTCATAAGAGGTAAAATTAAATCACGCCATGTCTCTAGGAGGCAACATTATGTATATATATTAATAGAAAATAATATACCCGGCCGTGCAGGAATAACAGAGTACTGTTGCAGTTGCTTAGTGGGAAGACGAACTGTCGGATGTTGCGCGCATACCATGACAGTAGTTTGGTATCTCGGATGGGCCAGACATTAGGCAACTATTACTCCACCAGCAGGTTTTTTGGACGATATAATCATGCGAGAAGATGAATAATAAATACACACATATAAAACAAATTGTTTAATTTTTTATAAATACCGAATACCTATTTATATATTATTTATTTATTTAATACGACTAAGACCCATATTAGAGGATGGCAAACAGATGTTCCGACTGGTGGAAAGTGATCTTCGCGGCCTATATGGATCTGCATTACAAAAGACATTGTACATACGTTGCCATCACAGAGCCATAATTAACTTGTAATACTTAATGCCTGTAAGTATAGCTTTCATAACGCATACTTGTTTAAAACAAATTTTCGATATAATAAACATCTAATACCTTGGAAGTGGCGGGAGACCCTATTTTTCTGTGTGGGTAAATCATCAAATGACTTCTCCCGCTCTGGGTAAAGCGGAAGGGTGTGTCAGACTTCTACTGGCTAAAAACCCACCCTGTTCCTTCAGCTGTCTTTAAGTACCGGGGCTGCGGTATCTCGTTAGAATATTACCGCAACCCCGGCAGGCAATGTGCCCCGTCATTGGTGCTGACAGCTCTTTGAGGCGCGTGTGGAACACGACGCGCCGTTGACACGGGCCTGGTCCTTACCAGACGGTGAGCTACCCCTGCTCGCCGTCCGCAAGCGCGCGCCTACGGTGGCCGAAGATCGGCTTGCAATCCCCGATGCCCGGGGCGTCTTCCGCGGTGGCTGGGGCGTGAGGAAGAGAATTGCCTCTCGCGTTCGGCCTTCTCCTTCGCTAGCATTACTGCTTCGCAGAAGGAGGCGACTGCATCCCATTCCTTCTCACTCCGCACCATGGTCTGAACTAGGGCCGGGCGCGAAAGGTCACCACCGCCGATAGCCTCAACGAGGAAACGGCGAAGCTCTGCCCAAGCGGGGCACACCTCCACCGTATGCTCCACCGTGTTCTCCAAGTGGTCCACGCAATGTCGACACCCGGGCGTGTCCTCCCGCTGAATCCGAAATAGGTACCTCCTGAAACACCCGTGTCCAGTAAGCACCTGCGTCAGGTGGAAGGTGAGGATGTTGTGGCGTCTCTCCAGCCACTCCTCAAAGACGGGAGTTATTGCCGCGATTGCGGCGTGCCCAGCTTTCGATTGAGACAGCCGCTTTTTCCATGCTGCCGTGAGATCGCGGGCGGGAGACCCCTGGCCAACTGACAATGGCTCACTACTAGGTCTATGTTTTCCACACTGGCGTCGACTATCGATATAATCAAGTCTACGGTACCAGTCGATTTCCAATAAATCGGTTTACGTAATAATGGCCGGACATAACCTCTAAAACTTCTTCAACGAATATCTTTTTTTCAAGAGTTCTTTTAATAGTGCTTTTTAAGGCAAAAGTGATCACGAATTGAAACTCTATACTCTTGTATATTTTCCATTAATAGACGCTACAAAATTATGCCAACAAAAATTTGTTAGAGGAACCGCCATTGTTCTTTGATGAGAATCCAATTTGGCCACTCTATTATCAGACAATTCAATTTTTAACTCGAATCTAAGATGGCGTCGATCCCCCTCTGCAATCCATTCGGCTAATCTGCACATAGATTAATTTATGAAGACACAGATGCGTTCTGGACATTGGAAACACGATTAAGGAGTCAAGACCATGTCTCATAGACAGATCTCATATACCTACATGTCATATTATAGTTCTCGGTGCTAATTATATTGATAACTTCATTATTAGTTATAGTAAAGTCCATGTAAACCGCAGTGACAATCAATTCGGTATTCACTCACTTTGTATCGCTCGTAATGACTGTAACACTGTCTCCCAAAACACAAGCTCTAGCTTAGTTTGGGAATCAGCATTTCAGTAGTTTTGTATTTAAATGTCATTTAAATGAGTCAGTTCACTATACCAAGACTGAATGTATTTAAATGTGCCAATAAACAATTTTTTTTTTTTTTTTAACTAATGCCTTGCTTGTGGTTGGTGAAGCCACGTTACATTTGATCTATGGATGCAAATGCCTGTGGTAATCAGATAGCTAAGCCATATGCTATAGATATATTCCTTAGTTTCTTGTTGCAGTACATATGTGATAAAAACGGCGGATTGTTTAAACGCTAAACTAATATTCAATTGGTTAACTTGTGTTTAATTGACATTAATTAAGGATCTTTTCCCGCTGCCATGATGATAGATCTAATCGCACGGCTGGGTACCACCCACACTTGGTTGATATACCGTCTTGTCGTACCAAGCGCTTCTCCTCCACATTTATTGTGCGCACAACCAAGCTGTGGAATTCTCTGCCGGCTTCTGTGTTCCCTGCCACTTATAACATTTCAGCCTTTAAAGCACGAGTAATTAGGCATCTTCTGGTCTCGCTCGTCCCATCTTAGACCTCATCTATCGCTTACCATCAGGCGAGATCGAGGTCAAGAGTGGGCCCATCAGTAATAAAAAAAAAATGAAAAAATAGGAATGGAGCAAGTTTTTCATAGCCCTAAGTTTAGCTATGCGATAACTGATAGATGATTACACTGTCTGGACAGGTTCAATCACGGGGTTCAATCAACTCGGTGTGTTTATTTCCACAACACAAGTCCCTGTCCGAGGCCCTGTCGGCCTCATATAACCATTGCCTGCCAGGGTTGTGGGAATGTTCTAACTTCCACGGTCCCGAAACGCAAGAGCAGATGAAGTATTAGGGTGGGTTTTTAGTCAATAGAAGTCTGGCATTCCCTTCCGCTGTACACAGAGCGGTAGAAGTCATTCGATGATTTTCCTACCCGAAAAATTTGTTTCAACCTGCAACCAATAAAACAAGTTTTATAGGCAATAAATATTTTTATTTTTTAAAAAAGAGCATCTCAATTCTCAAACATTAACCTAGTAGATGCTTCTCGTCTGATTTGTCCTTATATGGATTTCAAAAGAGGTACGAGCTCTGAGTTTTTTTCGGTGTTACTTCTTAGGGTAGTGAAAAAATAAATATCATTACTATCAGGGCTTACTTACATAATGTAGGCAATGCAAGAAGTATGTTTGAGAGTTTCGAATTTTAAAACCAAAATTAATGTTATTTATTATTTTGCTTACTTAATTACTTTTACCACATCATATTTTTGCGCCGGTCAACATCATCCAGTCGGCAACGGCTGTCGCTAAAAACCAATGCTGAGGCTTTATCTCGTATACGGCAATATAACATAATGCTGAGTGATGGTCGATTGTTAATTTTTCTCATTCATTCAAATTTTTTTTTTTCTGAAATAGGAGCAAATAAACCTTTTTATGCCTAATTTAGGTAGTAAATGACAGAAGCTTATGACCATTTTCAGTGTGAATGCGATGTGTCCTAATTTCTACGAAAAAAGACGCGCTTTTCATACCTTTCCACCCCAACTCCCAATAGATTTACCCCAGACAGTTGTAAGTTAGAGCTGATGAGGACAATTCTATGAAAAACGAAAACTAAATCTATTCGAAGCCTCCGCTACACTAACTGCGGGAATCAAATAAGAGAAATGTTTTAAACAAAAGTTATTATTGAGTGATTGCGTCTCATTAGCTAACTCGCCTACGCATTTTGGTAATTATTGTTTGAACATTTCCTTAATTACCCAACGAGCACATTAGTGGAAATAACAGCCTATTTTGTTACTTTCGGCTGTAAAATAGCGGTTTAAGGGTTCAAAAAGCAGTTCAAAGTTGCATATCTGCATCCGTAAACGTCTATAACTATAAAAAGTTACTTAAGGTGCTATACGCTGAATCAAATACTACCCTAGCCTTCACAGTAGTCCACGGTAGAACTCATTTATCACTTACACTTTTATATGAGAGTTACGAAGGTCATTCTGCCACTCACAGCTGTACTGTGGTTTCCATTATAACTTTTATAGGTTATAGTTATAGTAACCACTATTATAGTACTATAAGTTTCATTATAGAAATAATAGAAACTCTTATGCATACTATAGTTACAAAAAAAAATCATCAGTGTAACTAAGGCCTTTAGTAGCAATAGTCATTCCTTACAGGCTCAATCCATTCGCCATTTTACAGCCGCTTTTGTAACTATTATAAAACATTTAATAAAAATGGATGCTAAACGAATAAGTACGTAACTAGATCTTATAACCTCAAAAACAAAAAAATAGGAGCTTTTTGTGGCTGTGAGTTGCATTAGGGCAACAAAAATCACTGGAAGCGTTAGAAGGGTGAAAATTAGCGCTATGCTTCTCTAAAGGGAGCTATTAGAGCTAAAACTGCAGGTTATGACTACATTACAATGACGACATGATTTTTTAAGAAAACTTATAATTCACTTGCCAAATTGAGTTGATATACATTGGTTTTTCAGTTAAATGTGCATTAAATGTACCGGTAAACAATCGGCCACTTGCGAATAGTAAGTTATCGCGACACGTAAAAATACGGAAATAAAATTTATTCTATATAACAAATAAAAAATATCACATATCTTTTGTTAATTTTTTAAATATCATAAAAGCGCGTTAAAATTACTCGAAAATTATCTTATATATCTACAGTAAACTGGACAGCGTTTTAAGTATCTTTATATACCTTGTTAATATAGAATACAAACTTTTACTTCTTTTTGTTTTATTTTCATGATGGCGACGAAAACACTTTACCAAAATATTACAAATAATGTCAACTGAAGAAATACAATAAAGAACTATAATCAATTCATTCGTTCAAAGTAGTTCAAAATCATTCAAAAGTAGTGCTACGAGAGCTTTAGTATAGCGTTAATAAATCGTTATAGCTATTAAGGAACCTTTATGCAACCGTTGTGCAGGTTAAATAGAACTTTAGGCTGCATAAAATGGCGCCCAAATAGCGCTAAAGCGGCTGCTTTAAGTCTGTAGTAGACGCTCGAGCGCTTACGTCTATTACTATAAGTAATAATCGGATACCCTCCAAAGCCCTAATGCAGCCCATTTGTGCTAGTTGGGTAGTATTTTATGGGACTACAAAAGGTTTTAATAAGATGTGTGTGTGTTTAAGAAAATGTAAAAAATAAGTTATATTTGCGGTTTTCGAAAATATGGTACCTATATCTCAAAAACTGCTGACTGAAGTTTTCATTAAGATCTATAGCATAGATTTTTCAATCCCTAACTTTTCATTACCTTACTCGCAAATTTTATTTATTTAGTTTTATTTTATCGGCTGTCACTAACATGACAGAACTTGAATCAATATACTAAATGTAAATGTGATGTAAATAAGACGATATAATTATGTATACTAGCTTTTTACACTTATCATAAAATATGTTCCTCAAACCAGGACTACACCTTTTAGGCAGTTGTCTCACCGTTGACGATGAGTAGAGCAAACAACTGAAAACGAGTTGGCGAGCAGCGAGCAGCGAGTGTGTTGTTCCGATAGTTTAGTCGCTGAGCTATCATCTGGTTGGTCTCTCAGCGTGAGTTCTGACCGCCAAGTGATCACTGAGCGAGTGTTATCTTTGACAGTTCATGTCGCTCAGTGACAAAACTAGTGAAGCGAGTAGTCGCTGGTAGTGTGAACAGTCAGAGAGCAACTATTAACATATGCATCTATTTCGTTTACACACAACGGTTTCTTGAGCGAGTCAATCGCCGATAGTCGGACAACTTTCTTACCAATATTTTTGTTACATCGATTGATTGAATCATAGTTCATAATCACACATAAATTACGGTAGACATTTATCAATTCAATGTTTTACATCAGGTCAAAATACTTAGTTTCATTAACAACGAAACAATTTCAAATCCTACTTATTATTACTATGGCTGAACTGCACAGCTTTCAGTAATAAATGGGCCGCGGAGCTACTAAACTATGGAGCCAGTAATATTATGCTCGTGGTTATATAATAAACGGGGGACCGGATCGATCGTCAAAGAACGTTAAGTCGTTGGTCCCAACTGTCATTTATGCATATTTGACAGTTGTTACGGTTATCACGGGTAGTCGTACGCCAAAAAACCTGACACCAGACTTGTCAAGGGTTGTCGTGTTACACAGCTAGTGGGTTGTGGAAGTCAAATTGCCTATTTGACTTCCACAACCTCAATGAAAAACACTAATACTCAGTTGCATCCGGATTCACTGGTTGCATACCCAATATAGTTTGGAAGAGGCTAAGTAGATGATTTTAAACAAAATAATTTGAACACTATTCTATTATTATTGGTTGGTTGAGAGTGTGGGCATACACTTGTTCTTTGCTAGCATGATATTCTTTCATATAGATGACTATGTATTATTGTTAGTATTTATTAGTCATGGTTTATTGATGACTCTGCCTTGGAATGTATACATATGTGGTTCTGCTCCACAAATCATGGCACACTTAAATTAAAGCTACAGACGACGGTGTCGAACTTGTTGCCCATGCAGTTCTGAGCAGACTCCATTTAGCTATTTGCCATTGACACTCTAAAAAGAAGAGATTAGTATAAGTAGGCGTCTTAAGAAGTGACGCTAAACCAGTTAATATTCTTAGTTATAAACTCGAGTCTTTTCGTCTTCAGTTCGAGACTTGAGTACATTTTCAAGACTAGGACTCGTTAGTCACATGATTCCGGGTCCTTTGAGTCTTCTGAGTCATTTCGAGTCTTTTAAGTTCTTTGAGATAAACTGAGTCATGAACTTGAGTTGTATTATTAAAGGCAATACTTGGGTGATTTTATATCGTCATCCATATTTATTTACTGATTAAAAATAAATCAAACAATAAAAATGTGTAACAATTAAATTGCATTCAACGCAAATAACCTAATCAAAAATATCGACCTGAAGACTAACGATTTGCTAAATAAAAATGCGAGTTAAAACGTCTAAATAAAATTATAAAAAAAACATAATACTTCTAATTATAATAAATAAAATAAAATAAATAAATAATCCCGAACAATTTACACAGCGCCATCTAGCCCAAACTAAGCTTAGTTTGTTCTATGGATATATTACTCACATTATATTTATAAACTTTTCTTATTCTTAATATAATATACACATTATAATTGGATCATTGCTATTTTATTTACTTCAAACTACAGCTATGGATTTAGAGGACTCAGTCATGAGTTCTTTTTGGTAGGAATCAAGTCTTTTGTACGACTCCAAATTATGAAGAACTTTTTTTATATAAGTGTGGCATCTCGCAGGTCAACCTCTGAGGTTGTCGGCTGCTTAACCGGGCGTGCCTGTGGTTGCCTTAACCAATAAATTAATTAAAGGCTCCAGCCAGGGCTTATTACAAAAACTTGCAAACTAGGCGACTACACGCTTTTTTTTTTAACGTGGTAAAATTATCACATAAGTCCTCCCACTCCGGGCAGGGTGGGAGGGAATGTCAGACTTTTACTGACTAAAATCTACGGTGTTCCTTCAATAACCCTTTACATACCGGGGCCACGGTAACGGGATGAGTCCCACGACTCCGGCGGGCTTCGGCCCTCTGCAGAGGGGGCCTCGTCATGTTGCTGACGCTCTTTGAGGCGCGCGTGGAACACGACGCGCCGTCGACCCGGGCATGGTCCATGGTCGGACAGCGAGTTGCCCTTTACTCGCTGTCCGCATGCCCGCGCCTACGGTGGTGACTCCAAAACTCGAGTTTCTTACAACGCTTATAACGTTCCTACTGCCGGAACACAGGCCTCCCCTTTATGAGAAGGAATGGTCCGTAATCCACCATGCGGGCCCAGTGCGGGTGGTGGCACACCGGTTTCCTTACGAAGGTTTTTTTTTTTCTTTACCGTTTTGTTACTCTATGTTGCCTCCTTGAGTTTGAACCTACAATTTACTACTCGTAAGTATCTTTTTTTAGTAGTACTACTCGTAAGTCGTGTCTATAATCACTAGGCCGCCTCTGCTTCTATTTACGAAGAAAAATAAGTTGAAAAACCAATACGTAATAAAAAAAAAAAAAAAATTGTTTGTGATTTATATCCTACAGAGGGCGCTATATTCTTAACATCGCTTGTAACCAGCTTGTGACCTCAATAGTCAAATTATGATGAGTAGTTTAGAAGTCATGAGGAAACAGATAAACACTTTTTTTGCTATAATGTGTTTTTCTAACTGTCTTTTCTTTTGTTAACTCGTGGACAATGGTGTGGGTTAATTTTTTAATTAGTTATACGAATTTTAATTATGTTTTATTGTGTAACTATTATTTTGTCCCTACATAAATAAATAAATACCGATCTAAATATAACCCATCTTTTTGCTTCGCCGTAATAAAATAGCCAGCGTTCCATATTCCTTCATACTTCTCTATCAACTACAGTCACCAACAAAATGTACCGTTTCCAGACAAATTGACAGAGGAAGTCTCGAGCCGGGACAGATTTCCCCGGCGACTGATTATTGCATTTCAATATTCAATGGACGAAAGACGAACCTACAAGTTTCCAATCAGAAATTAGTTTTGAATAGCACTCTCGGTATTGGAGGAACGTGGAATGATTATGTATGTATCGAAGTGGAATTTGTTTGATTTTGCAGTTTTTAGGTCACGGTTTTTATCGACTTTTATGGTGGTTTGTGCTATCTACTCACGTGTTTTTATAAAGATTTAAGTAAGATAATTCAGTAATACCTAATCAAAGTTTTATACTAAGCTTTATTAGACGAAATTTCGTAAGTAATTTACAATTTATCGAGATTGTGTTGTGAGGAAATTACCACCCAGACACTTTCGATGCAGGAATCGTACCCGCGACATACTACACGGCAGCCTATTGCTTAACTACTCTGCCAACCGTGACGTCAAAGCTCTAGTAGGACAAAAGTCTTAAAGATCTACTTGGAGTTGTCAGCATGTCGGTTTTATATCGGGTTAAACTCTAAGGAGTGTACGTAAGCATGGCACAATTTAACTCCACCTGTTCATTGTCAGACTACAAGATGGATGGCGACCGGGACCTACATGTTGGACATGCCACCCTAACGCAATAATCGTTTTAGGATTACTTTCACTGTGCGTACAATGAAAGTGCTGAGGTATTTTCGATTTTAATTTAAGTAACCTACTTCTTGGCAAGGTTTTCAACTAAATTTAATTGAAATATCATCATTTTTATCAATCAACTAAGAACTATAAATTATCGGTTTAATCGGGATTTTTTTGATAATCTATTGACTCATTAACATATTTAATTATAATTATAAATTAAATCTTTAAACAATCATTTGTGAATTTTGTTTATTTATGTATTTACACACATACCAACAGGTGTGTGTATGTAACTATCTTTTACAACATTAAGAAGAATTATACCTAAAGGTTGCTGGCACTGAATGCACTCCGCGCGTATTTTTGCTTGGCGGTTAAAGGGTTAATTTTCATATTAGTGATTTCGGCATTTCGTTTCGGGTATACCCTTGTTTTTGCTATTTTGTATATATGTAAAAAAGTGCATCCACAATTTCACACCACAGTTACAAATAACAAAAAAAGCAATAGCAAAACAACGTTTCCAAGTGTTACTGAACTTTTGCCGTTATTAATGCCATATTATGTCAAGTATTGTTGCCTAAATTTTATACAGGTAACATATGCCGTGCAACTCGCTTGTTACTGAAAGTTACTCTGTCTTATATTTTGTTAATTTACTATAGTGGCTGTATAATATTAACAAGTAGTCATAAGTTACTAATAGCTATCTAATGTTACCATGTTGCACAGTGTGGCTCCACAAGAGTTAACTGCGGTGTGGATTCACCTTTATTTAGGTTGACATGGTTCATGTAGGTATGTGCCAAATCAATTTTATTCTGACTCTCTCGCTTTCTTTCCACGACCATACTCTCACAATTTTTTCACAGCATTCATAATGAAAGAGGATGAAGCTCAGTGAATCAATAGAATAAAGCGCAAATGAATGAATAGAAAGAAAACAAAAATGGAAAATTTAAAGTATGCCGAGAACAGACCACCTGGTTGGTGTAAATCAATCTTAGTGCACTTCAAAAACAAGGCTGAAGCTTTGCACCATGTTATACAATATCTAGAAGAGACATAACTTAGCACAGTTTAATTTTTTTAGGGTTCCGTAGTCAACAAGGAACCCTTATAGTTTCGCCATGTCCGTCTGTCTGTCCGTCTGTCCGCGGTTTAGCTCAAAAACTGTTGGTACTAGAAAGTTATACTTTGGCATGAGTATACACGTTAATGACGCCGAAAAAGTGGTAAAATAAAATTTTGATAAAAATAATACAATTATTTAGGGAATTTTTTTTCCGTTCTTCCCATAATGTGGGATATCGTTGGATAGGTCTTTCAAAAATATTAGGGGTTTGGTAAGAACGTTTTTTGATTAGGTAAACCATTCGTGATTTATCAAGCTTTAAAGTACCAATTTTCGTTAGAGTCAAGTGTGTGTCCCCTCTATCAACTAAACGGTTGTAGTTAGAAATTCAAATGTCACGGCAGTAGTACCTATATATAACGAAATTTAAAGGAAAACTATAACACATAAGTAGGCTTTACAAGTTTACGAGTAATAGTCGACCAATTGTATTTCACTCGAAAATTTCGAACAACTCCATAGAAATGTCGATAGATGGCGCTAAGCGCCAGTTGTATCGTGCTAGTTTCTTGTGACGATTGAGTAGTGTAGCTCTGTGTCCGTATTTAAATTCAAAACACCGGCTATGACAAGTTTTATACAAATCTCTAAAAAAAATTAAAACTTTCCGTGCAAAATTGTCGGATCAGGTGAGGATTTGTATAGGAAGTCAAATTAGTTAGGTAGTAATGTTTGGCTTTTAGTTAGAGCATGGTCCTGGAACGATCCTGTTGGCGGAATGGTGGGACAGGCTTATGTGCCCTACCGCCGGCCTCGTTACTATCGAGGCGGTCCGGCCGGTGCTCGATAACTGGCTTGGGAGGAGGCACGGCTCTCTATCTTTTAGGGCGACGCAGGTGCTCTCGGGTCACGGCTGCCTTGGGAAGTACCTGCGCCGCATAGGCAGAGAGCCAGACGCTCGGTGTCATCACTGCGTCCATTGTTGGGAGGACACGGCGCGGCATATGCTGGCAGAGTGTGCAGCTTGGGAGGAGCCGCGCCGTGCCCTCGTTTCAGAAGTGGGAAACGACCTGTCGCTGCCGGCTGTGATTCGTTCCATGGCCAGCGGCACAGCGTCTTGGGAAGCCGTGATCTCCTTCTGCGAAGTTGTCATGTCGCAGAAGGAGGTTGCGCAAAGGGAGAGGGAGTGAGAGAGAGATCTCGAGAGCTCTCCCGGCCCGCAGAAGGCGCACCGGGCGTCGACAGAGGGCAGACAATGCCCACTGGCGGCCCCCCTAAATGGGTCCAGGGACGGTGGGCTTGGGGATACCCACAATCCCCTATAACACGAGACCCGAGGTGGCGGCGCGTTTTGTTCCACGCGCGCCCTTCTCAGATGTTTTACAAAAAGAAGAATTATAAAAAAAAAGAGATGGGGCCTGCAGAGGCGGGCCGGCACTAGTCGGGGGCCGCGATGTTGAATACTTATGCGTTCCCGCAGCCCCCGGCGCATGTGTACGAAGGAACACGGGGTGGTTTTAGTCAGTTAAGAGTCTGACAGACCCCTTCGCCCGCCCCAGGGCGGAGGACATCCACGGGGATTTCCACCTTGAAATAAAAAAAAAAAGGTACAAAACGATCAGCCAGCGAATACGACACGCACTTGGCTGTTATAAAAACTACGGAACCCTACACTGCGCGAGGCCCGACACGCACTTGACCGGTTTTTTTTCAATTGGGATCAGCCCACTCTTGAAGTATTTTGATAAATAAATTCAAATTCAGTATCAAATTGTTTATTAAATATTTGACCCTATTTTTTTTTAAGTTAGGATAGAATTTTGTTTTGGACAAGCAAACTTACAAAACTTTAATTCTCATCCACAAACAAAATATACTTTTCAATGTAAGTTGGTTTTTTATATGGTAATGATAAGAAGCGTTTAGGTAATACAGGCCTAATGAGCTAATTTGAAGAAAAAAGCCACAAGCCGACTCCTATTAGTAAAGCTGAATTTTTGCAAGATTTTTCGCTCCCCATGTTACGCCCTGACACACCTGATGACTTATTTCCCGTTCCATGTTTTAAGAGAAAAGTACCTACTATTAGTTAAGGAAACAGAATACGTATAAAAGCAAAGAACATATTACATCAAGTTGTCTACCTCAACAAAAAAGTAACAAACAGACATTAAACGCCTGCCTTATAAATAACTAGTAACAACATTTTTTTTTCGTTAAGGAAAAGTTCTTTCCGCCCTTGACAGCAGCCCTGACAAGAGTAAGCACTTAAAGCTCTTGATGCAGCTGTGTAGAGGTGTTGTGTATCCTCCTACCCTTTGTTACTACCCATTTATTTTACTGTCTTATTAGTTGTAAAAGTGTTTTCTTTATTCGCTGAAAGGAAAGCGGGAAAGGTTATAAGTTATATCTGTTTTGAGGGCTGTATATAATCTTTTGCTTAGGGGTACTGCTTATGAGAATAGGGATAATATTTGATTGATAATATTATTATACGAGTAGTTGTTGTTTCAGTTAGAGATTCTCGGCCCGGAAACGCAAGCGCAACTAAGGGAACAGGGTCGGTATATTAAGTCGGTAGAAGTCTGACACTGTGTTCCCCTTAAATAGAATATAATTTGAAGCAATGACACCTAACAATCTCTGAACCGGTCTTAATGGAAGATAGAGAAGGCAATATAAAGGCTCCATTTTCCCGGATTTTCCATGGAATTCAAATTTACGCGAGAAAGACCGCGAGGAACTCTCACGTGAACGAATTCGCAAGCACAGCAGCTAGTAATAATCGATACTGATACTAAAATATTTTCTCAGAAAAACTACTAAACTCTAACAAAAGGAGCTTCCAGTAAGTTTAAACATCATTCAAGCAATCTATCCAGTTGTTCGTCACAGACTGTCCAACGAGCAGATTAATGAGTGAACGGAATGGACAGACGGACTCTGAAAAATAGCTTTTGAAAACGTTGAGGTGGAAGACGAAGGAAATACCTTTCAAGATCGTAATTAAGTAAGGGATTATGTTTTCGTAAGTAAGACGAAAACAGTGAGATGTTTTTTTTTTTAAGATTCTGTAGACAAAAATGACTTATTTAGTTGCTAAGAGGATAGCTTGATTACAGAGATTTTAGATGTAGAAGATATATTTTAGAACTATCACCTATCTTAACAGGGTAAACAGAATGTGAAAGCGCACATTTATTCTAATACATAACTTATCTATACTAATATTATAAAGCAGAAAAGTTTGTTTGTTTGTTTAAACGCAATTCTCTTCGAAAGTATTAGGTGGATTTGGATGAAATTAGGAATGTACTTACTTTTATACCAAAGAACAAAGACAGATCCTGGCCTACACAACTTTTAAATTTAAAATGGCACGGCCATTTATCTTTCATGTATAAAAATCTGTACAAAAAAATCTAAACTATAAAGTTATATTTAATTTCTTTCGAGAACTTCTCCAATAGAATTGATTTGTTAATAAACAAATAGCTGACCGGAAATGGTTGAAAATAAGTTGAGTTGCCAGTATGCTGCAATTAAACTTATTAATAAGCTTTTTATTTCAAATCTTTTATTTTTTTCTTTTCTATACTAAAAATAGTAACAATATGTGGTAAACAATCGCATTTGATCACATAAAAAATCTGAAATAATGTTTTAAGTATTGCGAATAAAAACTTCTATTTTTATACATGGCAAGCAAAGGCAATGTCAACTATTCTGCCAAATAAAAACTTGAACAAGTGTCAAAAGTGACACAAAAGGAATTGTTTGTGTCGGTGATTTTGCGAAGTGCATGCGTTTACGTTTCCTTCTCTGTTTTTTGAGACTCTTTTGCTTTTCTAAGTGTTGAAGTACATCCATTATTGTGACCATGCCTAACCAACAACGTTGCACTAATTGTGGATTGAATGTTTTCCGAATGCGGAGGTATTTAGTAGAATGCGAAGAAGTCCATTTATTGTTACAGCAGTGGACCTCTCTTCTCGAGGTAAAGTACTTTTATTAAATAAGACAGAAGTAATAACCTTAGTGCTAAGTGTTAGCGTGCACAAATATGTATAGAGATCGTTAAATTGTAATAACCTCAAAATTCCATATTTGTATTTATGCTAGTATTTTTTGTTAGAAGTTCTATACAGTATGTAATGCTAAGAAACAGTTCTTAGTATTAAACTACACACAATAAAATTATTTTCATCACTGACCGTGAGAATTTTATATTAAGCCAAAGTTACTATGGACACTTGGCATTGCTCTTTAGTTTGAAGATTGAGGAAGGTCATAGGCTACATTTTACCCGACTATAAAAAAGGACGCTAAATTTTTATTGTGATACAATCCACGGGAGCTAAGCCCACGTGACTGCTAGGCATAATTAAAATCAATAAAATATACTCGTAAAAAGCCAAAGATTAATTCGCTTTCGCTTTATTAGTTCTAATATAACATTTATGTGAACAATATGAGGCTAATAGCTAATGTCAAACTACACATAATATACTAAAATTATAATCAAACGTGTGTTCAAGTTGTTTATTATCCCAAATGGATAAGTATGTATTTATAAATAAATTAATTAATAAAAAACATAAATACGATATCCCTTGACAACACTGGTGTCGGATTTTCTGGTTTTTGACTGTCCGTAACGACTGTCAAAGATATGCAAATAACGGCCGGGTCCAAGGATTTAATGTTCTTTTTCATAGTTTTCATTATGTTGTGGCGGTGAACTATCCTAACCTTGAAGATCAAACTACGCTTCTGATACTGTTTGTGTATAATCACGGGCTCCACATACATAACTTTTCTATACAATCCTTACTAAGTAAGTACGTCAGATTAAAACTGACTTACTTAATTTGGACATAAATTTCAGGTAGTACCCATACTAATAACACTCCAACGTTTAGAAGAAAATTTAGCACAACAACTGCCAATCATTTATTTTCTTGTTTTTAGGGTTCCATAGCCGAATGGCAAAAAACGGAAACCTTATAGTTTCGTCATGTCTGTCTGTTCGGCCGTATGTCACAGCCATTTTATTCCGAAACTATTAAGACTATATATGTGACTATATATGTGTCTATATATGTGATAGGTAGATGTATTCTGTAAACCGCTTCCCGATTTTAAGAAAAAAAAAATAAAATAAAGGGGGCTCCTCATACATGGAACTGAAACTATTTTTTTTTCATGAGACCTATGCGCATGTGGTATTTACAGACAGGTCTTTAAAAATGGCATTGAGGTTTCTAAAACCATTTTTTCATAAAGTTAATCGTTTAAAAGATATACGCTACCAAAATGGTAAAATGTGTCCCCCCCTCTAACTTCTATAATAATGGAGTGATAAATGTAAAAAACAAATATGTGCTGTAGATCTTAATGTAAACTTTCAAAGAAAATAGGTTTGGACGAGATCGGGTCAGCAGTTTTTGAAATACAGCATATTTTCTAAAACCGCAAATGTAATTCATACAAACACTATGAAAAACAAAGCTATTTGGCGTAGTTAATATGGAACCCTTCATGAGCGAGTCTGACTCGCACTTGGCCATTTTTTTATAATGGATATAAGAGAATATTAACTTAAATACCTATACACATTTTAGTATCAACCTATACCTACGTTTATTGGAGACAGTCAAACAGAAATTGCCATTCGTGGTAAATATGTGATATAACAATGAATTGTGAAAACAGGAACAAAAGCTACAGCTGCCATAGAAATGGAACAAAAATAAGTAACAAGCGTTGTTCTTCCTTTTAACGTTTGAACTAAAGCCTAAAAGCCTGGAATTGCACGTGCATTGAGACTGACCGACGAGATTCGCTGGCTGAAACTTTAATAAAGAGGTACATACAATAAATTTTTGCTTATAGTTTCAGGAAATAAAAGAGAAAGAGTCGTGGTTGAATGACGGATTTTTGTTCAATAATTATACAACGTGTAACGGAAACCCCATATCTATCCAAAAGGACTGAAGACAACAGATGGAGTCTCTATGCAAAGTTTCAGCTCAAAATAAGTGACTCACAAAATTGACCGCAAATTATTGGTTTCATAATTCGACGGTTGAAAGGCTAATTGATCTAAGCGACATTTTGTAAAACTTGCAGGAGGACGGATTAAAGTTATTTATTTTGAAAAAAAATTCATAAAAAAGCAACCATTTGATAGACTTTTATTTATTTAATACAGTATATCTCTTATTAAGTAAGGAAGTTGTTTAAGTTATTACTGTTGAAAATTGTGTATTATTTTAGAAAATTTATGTTGGTTAGCCCAAAATGCATCAAATTTAGTTATTTTTTGAGAAAGGCAAAATGGTTCAAATGCCTAGTGTAAATAAAATAGCTCAAGTTTTAACCTAGAATAAAATAAAACGAGAGAAAATGAATTTAGCGCCAAGTCAACTGACAGTTGAATATACCCAATGAGCATAAGCAACATGATGGTGTTGCACCAGAGTGAAGTAGTTTGATGCAGATGCCCATTAGAGGGATTGCAGGATGAAACAAAATGAACCCTTACTAGATTATAGTAGATATTGATGCTTAGGCTATCATAATTCAAAACATTTTTGTGTAGAAGTATCATTCAAGATGTTGATGAAATATGTTTTGGAACAAGGTATTAGATAAGGTGGTTATCATCCTAAGCCTAGGTAGTAGTATCACCAATTACGGAAGCCAGAGAGGCGGAGCTGTACAAGGAGTACAGAGCAGCGAAGACCGTCCTCAAAGAAGAAATCCGGCGGGCCAAAGATCTGGCCCGCTAGGAGATGTTAGGGATTCTTAATCGGGACCCGTGGGAACGTCCATAGAAAATGGTGCGGGACAAACTCCGCACCTGGACTCCTCCGCTGACACAGTCTTCGGCCCCAATTAGTAGAGGACGTGGTGAGCACTCTGTTCCCCTCGCGAGGTGGGCATACTCCCCCAACCATGGCTCCGCCACTTGCGGTGCCCGACGCGGACCACAGTAACGACAACGCTCCACCGACCGAGGTAGACCTGAGAGTGGCGGTACGCAGGCTGAATGCCAAAAATACCACCCCGGGACCCGACGGCTTCCCTGGCAAAGCCTGGGTCCTGGCCTTGGAGCCTCTCGAGCCTCAACTGTTAGGGTTCTTTAACGCATGTTTGGAGAGGGACCAGTTCCCGCTTCGTTGGAAGACGGGAAAACTGGTCCTAATCAAGAAACCGGGGCGCCCAGGGTGCCATATCGGCCTATTGTGTTGCTTGACGAAGTGGGCAAAATCTTTGAAACAGTTATTGCAAACCGCCTCGTTGGCCGGATCTTGCGGATAGCCAAATTGGTTTCCGCAAGGGGCGTTCGACGGTGGATACAATCATGCGTGTGAGGGCTCTCTCGACAGATACCGCCAATGCCTTTAACACCCTGCCCTGGAGTTGCATACGGGAGGCACTCCGGTATCACCGGATGCCAACCTACCTCTGTCGTGTGGTTGAGGCCTACCTGACGGACAGGGCCGTCATCTACTCTGGTCACCAAGGAGAGTGGAACCAACGAGACGAGAGACGAGATGTCATGCGGTGTCCCACAGGGATCGATTCTGGGGCCACCCTTGTGGAACATCAGTTACGACTGGGTGTTGCGCGCCAACCTTCCCACAGACGTCAGCGTCTGGTCGGCTGGTCCTGGCGCATAGAAGTTTGCACCAGGCGGCGGTCGAAGTGGCGATGCAAGGGGTTGCGACGGTCGTAGAAAGGATCTGACAACTGGGACTCGAGGTGGCTCTGCACAAGTCCGAGGCCATGTGTTTTCATGGCCGTTGGAACGCGCCAGCTTCGGGTTCCCAAATAACGGTGGGAGGGGTTCGCATCGGCGTCGAGACGACGATGAAGTACCTGGGACTTGCCATCGACAGCCGGTGGAACTTCGTCGAACACTTCCGACGTTTGGCTCCAAGACTGGACCGGGCGGGGGCTGCACTCAAGCGGCTCTTACCCAATCTAGGGACGCCAAACGCCTCCTGCCGAAGGCTATATGTGGGGATTGTGCGGTCCATGGCCCTCTATGGGGCCCCTCTGTGTTCGCTGAATCTGCTGCGGCGATCAGCTCACCAGCTGGTCGGGTCTCAGAGGGTCATGGCTATCCGGATGATCCGGGGATACCGCACGATCTCTGGGGAGACGACGAACCTCCTTGCCGGATTGCTGCCGTGGGATCTGGAGGCGGTAGGCCCCGCGCACGTGGATGTACTAAGCCGGGGTGAAACTCCGCTACCGCGGCAAGTCGCGGCTCAGCGGATAGAGCTCCGGTGCGATCTCACGGCAGCATGGAAAGAGCGGCTGACGCAACCGAAGGCTGGGCACGCCGCAAACGCGGCTATAAGTCCCCTTCCACCTGACGCAGGTGCTGACCAGACATGGCTGTTTCGGGAGATACTTGTTTCGAATACAGCGGGAGGACACGCCCGGGTGTCGTCATTGTGAGGACCACCTGGAGGACACGGTGGAGCATACGGTAGAGGTGTGCCCTGCTTGGGTGGAGCACCGTCGTGTCCTCGTAGAGGCGGTCAGCGGCGGAGACCTCTCGCGCCCTGCTCTGGTTCAGACCATGGTGCAGACCGAGAGGGAATGGGATGCAGTCGCCTCCTTCTGCGAAGCAGTCATGCTAGCGAAGGAGGAGGCCGAACGCGCGAGGGAGACGCAACCCTCTTCCTTCTCGCCCCAGCCGCCGTGGGAGACGCCCGTAGGCGCGGGCCTGCGGACGGCGACCAGAGTCGCTCACCGTCCGGTAAGGACCAGGCTCGGGTCGGTGGCACGTCGTGTTCAAAGAGCTGTCAACGCCAGTGACGGGGAGCCTCATAGGGCCATTGCCTGCCGGGGTTTGCGGGAAAGTTCTATCGAGATACCGCGGCCCCGGAACTTTAGGGCAGCCGAAGGAACAGGTGGGTTTTTAGTCAGTAGAAGTCTGACACAGCCTTCCGCTTAACCCAGAGCGGAAGAATTCATTCGATGATTTTCACACCCCGAAAAAAAAGGTAGTAGTATCACCACGGAATACATTATACTTTAGTATCACTTTACAAATAAAACAACAAATAAATTGTTATTAGTTAGTGTTACTCAAAATAGCCGAAGTGACATTACTGATTATCCTTAATAGACGCTTAATGGATCAAGAGACATATTTAATTAATATAACTTAATGCAAAATGGGCCAAACGACATAGATTATTTTTTTGGTTTATTGCAAAATAGGCCAAACGACAAAATCCCAATCATGGCGAAAAAGCCAAATGCCTTAATCGACACACGTTATAAAAGTTTGAAAAATCAAAATAGCTTAAGTCATCGAGTCCTCAAATACGTCTAATTTTGTGTCGTATAGATCAATGAGCTTAGAAATGAGGCCTGTTTTGCAGTGGGTGCTAAGCGCCAAAAAAGTACTCAAAAAAATTTGAAACCTAACTCAAACGATGGAGAAAAATTTGCTGATTCCGAATATGTATATAACTCAATATCGCAAAAAATGTCGCTTAGATCAATTAGCCTTTCAACCGTCTATATGTTTCTTGAATACCAGTAATAACAAACGTATCACAGCACTATGAGGGTCATCAATTTCCACGTCACTAGCCAATAACACGATAATTCTCTTCATTCTTCTTAATTTGAAAAATTCGGTCTCTGGTATCAATGTATTAAAATTTCTAATACGCTCCACACACGTAGACATAGGATTACAAAACCCTTGCTATATCGTTTGTTATCATCTAAAGAAGCCGTGCACTCGGTATGTATATACCCTTAAATTACACGTTGTATAACGTATTTTATCGGAGCTCGAGGGTCAATCTTCAATGTTGCTGAGGTTGGTCGGTGGACCTCAGTACCTTGGAAATCATGCTATGCAAGTCGTTGGTCACGGCTATCAATTGTACATCTTAGAAGCAAGAAAATATGACTCGAGTATGGCCAAGACGTATCGTGTTACCCAACTACGTACTGGATTGTAGAAGTCACATAGGCAGTCAGGCCATGTAAAACAGAACTACTCTGGTGAATCCGGTAAGGCTAGGGCCAATGCAAATATATTTGGGAAATGGCTAAGTAGAAGATGATAATTTATTTATTTATATATTATATACTTTATTGTACACCTTACAATACACTTAAGGATACAGATAATAAAATTAGTGTACAATGGGCGGTCTTATCGCACAGGGCAATCTCTTACAGACAACCTTTGGATGGACAGAAATTAAAGGAGATAGATTTAAGGCTGTCAGTGTACAACATCATACATAATACTAATTAAACATAATAATATAAAATACAACAAATTGAACAAGAAACTGGATAGGTAATTCAGTCAAAACATTTTTCGTCATTATTTCACAATAGGCACTTATAAAACGTCTGAAGCTAGTCACGATGGTCAAGTAAGTACTATTTCCAAAATAATGCGTTAAAATATTGCGTGCCGACACGTGTGGGCATAAAATACGCGTTTTATATTACCTGCAGACTACATGACATAATCAACCTGTAACGTCCTACTGGGGAACAGGCCTCATCTCTATGAGAGGTAATCCACTATGCGGGCCCAGTGTGGGTTGGTTAATGTCCTATGTCTTTGTAATTCCTGTATTCGGGCATACCGGTTTCCTGACGATTTTTTTAAATTACGAATTAGGCCGCTCTTGACCTCGATCACACCTGATGTTAAATGTAAGTTGATGAGGTCTACGATCAAACGAGCGAGCCCAGAAAATGCCTATTCACTCTTGTTTTAAAGGCTGACGGGTCATATGTGGCAGGGAACACGGAAGCCGGAAGAGAGTTCCGCACCTTGGCTGTGCGCACAATAAATGTTAGGAAATGCGCTTAGTACGACAAGACGGTATATCGACTAAGTGTGGATGGTATCCTACGGTACGTCTGGTGGTCAGGTTTTGCTTCACGGTCTTAAGAACAGTGGCGATGATGAAAATTACTCAAAGTATTATGCCTGTCTGGGGTCGAACAGAATTGTCATGCCAATAACCACTAGGCCACCACTGCTCTCGAACTACATATTTATACGTATATACATATTTATCTTGGGCTTTCCTTATTATCATTAAAAGCATGTAAATATTTTTTTTTATTTAGGCTTTGCTAATTTGAGGGATATTCAAGCGAGGTGTAAAATTCAATTTGCAAAGTTACAGTAGCAAAGCATGAACTGTCATTCATACCTTCGTAACAGATTTTCAATCCTGCAAAATTGTAAATTGGATCCTCGTATATTAGTGACAAATAAAGAAAACATATTGATATATTTAGTCCACCTAGTTAGCAAAACTATCCCTTACGTTTAGGACATGAGATGGCGGCATTTAGTGTTCCATGCGCACCTCTTTAAGACGTAGGTATAGGAAGCTGTGACGCACTCTCTACTTTCAAGACGAGGCCTTCTGCCGGCAGATAGTCGCCAGAATGGAAAGAAGTGGAACTCACATCCGTACCCGCAGCTCCGGACGCAAGCGAACGAGGAACCGGCACCAACGTGGTTTTAGTCAGTACGAGTCTGGCAAAAGACGGCGATGGATTACTTATTAGCAATACACATGATTTTTATCCGACTTCGGCGAAGCAAGGCGTGTTATGATTTTGACCGATTTATATGTTTGTGGGTATGTATCTGTTCCCGCATAACTTCTAAACTACTAATCGTAATTTAGCAAATTATGTAATTGGAAGCGTCTTAATTGTTCAATGGTTATAGGCTATGTGACGCTATTGAAATTGAGGACTAAAGTCATGAACCTACTACTTATAAAACAACACGAGTATCCTTTACTTAACAGTTTCAGTTGAGAATATTTTCTTGTTTCATTCATTCTAGAACGTGACTTCTTCGAGTCGGGTTTTAGTTTTTGAAATGGTGATAGGGATTTCATATAAAAACGAGGTGATCACAATAAAATAAGTAATAAAAAATTAGCATACGGGTTCAATAGAAATAATTATGAAAATATTCTATGTCAAACGCATAAAAATAAAGTACCTATCAGCATTAGGACGGTAGAAGACCACACCACTGACCCAGAACGGTAGAAACATGAGAAAAAATCGAACGCTAGTATAAGAGCACGCCAAATGCATCCATAAGTGATGCAAATCTACCGAATATGTAACAGGCTGTAGCCGTATCAACATAATTATTATATATGCAAACGGCACCAACATATTTACGTATTTTGTAAATAGATAGATACATACCCCGAATATTAAATGACGCGATAGAAAACCTTTGATTGGCCATAGGAGGACTTTTGGTTGCTCAGCCATAGTGTATACTGAATGCAACAAAACCAAGATTGGATGCCAATACAACATAAATGATGGGTAATACGCCTTCTTTCAAAATTTAAATGATTAATAACATTAATTTGATATTCAGTAATAATGTAGAGTAGAATATAATCGAATAGAAACAACTTTATTGTACATCAAAATATGTAAAGCGGTCTCATGATCATTAACTTAATTCTCTGGGTACAATGGCGGTCTTATCGCTGACGGTTTATAAAAATATAAATGCAAGAGTAAAGTTTGTCTGTTTGTATAATTTTATATTTGACCGATGTGAATTGCGATTTGATGAAATTATGAGGTAAAACCTTGGCTATACAAAGCTACATTTTTCGCTGAATCACGCGGGTGAAGTCGCGGTCAGAAGCTATTACGTTATGTTATGGGATCAGTACTTCAAGAGATTATATTTTATTTATTTATTAATGTAGGGAAAAATAACAAAACTACGTGTTTAAAAATTTAAAAAATGTCGTAAACTATAAGCTTATCTAATACACAACCCCCAATATTTTCCTCAGATTACTGTGTAAACATTTAAATGTGAGCAGATATTTGCAGAGTTGTTCTACGAAACTATAAATTACAATAAAAAAACTTAGACTAATACATAAAATTTAATCTATTACACTAACACTAGTTTCTTATTTTGTATGTGTAGTTTTGTATGTTTACTAACAAAACAATATGTGATGTGATTCAGAGATAACTAATTATTATTAAACTAAAATAAAATAATCATACCCAACCTAAACAAACAAAACCGATATAAAAACTAAACTAAACTTCCGGAACATTGTGCCGATCCCTAAGTATTTTACAAACATAGCATAGGTACTATTAATACAAGTATTATAAATGTGAAAATTTGAGTCTGTGTACGTTTGTGTTGCAATCACGCTAAAATATCTTAAGAGAATTAGATGAAATTTGGCCTATATTTATAACCTCCAACTGAGAATATCATATAGGCTACCTTATGTCCCGGGAACATAATTTTGTGAAATTTTTAAGCAAACAAATCGCGGGCAATAGCAATCATACAAACATACAGTTGTTTTTTTTTTTAAATAATATTACAACATAATATTGGATTTGATATTAATAATAGTAATGTATTTAATTGTATAAAATTAATGCAACTTTACGCACCTTTCTGACATCGTGTATCGGACAATGGAGGACAGTTCTTCGCTATCCAGGATGTCGATATATCCCAAGGTACAGCGAATCGGTAAGGATCGAGCGAGGTATATTTCAGGGCGATAGTTTGAGTCCGCTTTGGTTTTGCTTAGCCTTGAATCCTCTAAGCACACTGCTGGAGAATTGAGGCCTTGGCTATAGGTTGAAAAGAGGTGGTCAGGTTATTTCTCACCTCCTTTACATGGATCATTTAAAACTTTTTGGCGCCACTAGTCTACAACTGACGGAACTACTGAAGGTAACTGAAACTTTCAGTAGTGCCATTAGGATGGAGTTTGGTGTTGACAAATGTGCGATTATGCATGTAAAGCGAGGGGAGATTGTGGAATCCGTGGGATCTCAACCCTCGAATTCCATAAACCTGAGAAGCCTCTCCCCAACCGACACCTCTAAGTATTTGTTTATGTCGGAAGCGTTAGGTATCAATGAAGTTGACATGAAGCAATCGCTGAAAGAGCCCTTCTTTGGACGCCTAAAGAAGGTATTTAAAAGCCTTCTATCGGGTGGAAATAAGGTGCGTGCCTTCAACGGTTGGGTCATGCCAGTGTTAATATACTCTTTCGGCGTACTCAAATGGACTCATACTGAACTTGACGCCCTGGATAGGAGAGTTCGTACATTGCTGACTGCATATCGAATGCATCACCCACGCTCGTCAGTGATGAGGCTGTATATCCCGCAGAAATGTAGAGGTCGAGGCTTTTTGAATGCTAAAACTCTCCACAACCGCGAGGTATACAGTCTCAGGGAACATTTCCTTGCTTCTGAAGTGGGTATGCATCAAGATGTAGTAGCAGTGTACAAGGGACTCAACCCGCTCTCCTTGGCTAATGAGAACTGGCGCAAACCTGCAGTGCTAGACACTAACGATCGAAGGGGGATATGGCAGAGTAAGGAGCTACACGGACGTTTTTTCCTGGCCCTTCATGGGCCCGATGTAGACCAATTAGCGTCCGTAGCTTGGTTGCGCTTCGGTGACCTCTTTGGGGAAACCGAAGGTTTGGTCCGTGCAATTATGGACGAAGTTATCATGACGAACAACTACCGAAAATTTATTCTGAAGGATGGCACGGTTGACATGTGTCGGGCATGTTACCGTCCGGATGAATCAATCCGTCACATTGTCTCTGGTTGTTCTCGTCCTGCTAATGGAGAATACTTGCATAGGCACAACCTTGCAGCCAAGATTCATCAGCAACTTTCTCTGAAATATTCTCTTGTGGAATCGGAAGTGCCGTACTATAGGTATGTGCCTGACCCAGTTCTCGATAATGGCCTTATCACATTATACTGGGATCGGTCCATCATCACTGACAGGACTACTGTAGCTAATAAGCCTGATATAGTGGTGGTGGACCGAAACGAGAGGCGTACCATGATTGTCGTCATAACCATCCCGCATGACGAGAACCTCGTGAAAGCCGAGAAAGATAAGCAAATCAAATATCAAACATCAATCAAAAATCTCATATAAGTGAACTGTACAATGTTCTTTTTTTGAGAAATAAAGATTCTTTAAACCTAAATATCTTGACTTGGCGCATGAGATTGTCGACATGTGGGATGTGAACTCGGCAGTCGTTGTACCGATAGTCATCTCAGCCAATGGCTTAATAGCCAAGAGCCTCGACCAATACCTTAGGAGGCTCTCGTTAGGCGGCTGGATCAAGGGCTTGCTTCAGAAAGCGGTATCCTGGACACGGCGCGTATCGTTAGGAGGTTCCTCTCTCTAGAGCCCTGACCACCGGTAGATTGGACCCTGTTCCCGATGCCGGTGGGCTACTATTTTTTATATTTTTAAATGTTTTTAATGTTTTATAGAAATATTTAAAAATGTAATTTATATGTGTATAATTAGAAATAAAGATGTATTTAATAATAATAACGTGTTTTTAATATTTCTCTCACCACAATATAAAGATACATTTGATCAATGACGTAGCAACGATTACATTATATTATACTGTGGAAGACTGGAACCTAAACTAGATTTACGTCTGTATTTCAGGACACCAGGTCTCCACCCCTTAGTTGATTACATTTCAGTCTATATGTGATAGGTACTCGCTCTCTGCCACATGCGGTAAGCCCTTTATAATTAAGTAAAAGTAATATTATTGATTGATTATTTATAAGTGTAGGAAAAATAGGCGAATATAATAATATAATACCAAAAGCCAATAGTGTAATTAAGACAAAGTTATTTTTTTTTCATGTTATAAATGGGTGGGTACTTAATACGAAATCTATTACAAAAATGCCATAAGCACACAGATCACAGTTTTGCAATAGTTGTAAATCACCAATAAAATGTGTGGATCATAAACCTTTGTTTTATGACCTGCTGACACAAAACGTTAGAAGCCAATTTCATAAAAATTGCTTTAGGTCTACTTTAACTACCAACATGTTACGAGTGATCAGCAAAACACAGTCAGAGGAATTTAATATTTTATAGATGTTTAACTGATATATTGGTTACATTTAATGGGAATATAGCCTTTAGCGAAAGGATCGTTTAAGGTTGACCAAAACGATGCATAACCTTACTGGAACAAATGACAAACATTTTTTTCAGTACGGTTACATTATGGCTTACAAATAGAGGCCCGACTCTAGGTGCTTGGTTTTAAAAAACGATAGAGGAGAGGAACAGGGCCGAGTTAACGGCGTGACGTGTTCCACGCGCGCCTCAAGGAGCAGTCAGCGCCATTGCTTTCTTTTTTGACGGATGGGAAATCATTCAATGACTGTCTCCCAATCTGGGCGAAGCGGGAGGGTGTGTCCATCCGCGACATTTCGCAGACTATTTAATTCGTGCAAAGAATTTTGGTCGTGAGGTCATTTAGAAGTTATTCGGATCAATTACCTTCAAGTGCCCTTACTCTCCTTAAAGCAACATAGGCCTGACCTTTGACAAATAAATTAGAACTAAAATCCATCTATGCTAAGATCGTCCCTTACAGTACTTATTTGTACTGCCCAGCCCAGCACAATATAAGTAGCAGCATCATTAGAGGGTAAAGCCGATAAAATTGCCAATAAAAAGCCAAAAAAACCTGGGCTTCCCCGCTAACACAGTCTCCGGTCCCAGCTGGTAGAGAACATGGTAAGCGCTCTGTTCACTTCGCGAGGGAAACATATTCCCCCCCAATGGCTCCACCACCTGCTTAGCCCGACGCAGGTCACACCAGCGACGATGACCACAATGTTCCTGAAGTGACCGAGGTAGACTTGAGAGTACGCAGGCTGTATGCCAAAAACACAGCCCAGGGACCCAACGGCTTACATGGCAGAACCTTGAGTATCATTTAAAAATACAATACGATAATAATAAGTTTTTTTCCTATTTAATACCCCTCAACCGTCAATTATGTTTGAACTCAATGTATTAATGTTAATTTTCTTTTGTGTTTTAATTAGCTACCTAAAATAAATAAATGACGTACATAATGTCTGGCTTGTATTGTAGTTTTATTATTGTATATATTTCGTTTCCGTGTCGCAGAAAATTATGTACATTCGCGGTAATTATCATGCATGCACTCTTATATTGACAAAGTACCTACCTATGTTTATATAAATATACTGTTATTCAATTTTTTCTATGAATATTTGATATAAAATTCATTACGTAACATAATATTATTTGCCCACAACGTTCCCACTTCTGGAGGCCTTCTCTGTATGACGGGAAACGAGCTGTAATCCACCACGCACGCTCGGTGCAGGTTGGTGGATTTCGCATATCTTCGTATTTTTCGTTCCTAAGACATTCGAGTTTTCTCAAGAAGTCATGTCTGTAAACCATTGGTTCCCAACCCTTAGTCCTTGGAGCACTAGTGGTCCGCTAAAGGTAAACTATGGTCCGCGAAAGATTTAAAATATTAAACTCACCAAATGAAACGGAACATTGACGCAAACTTATTTAAGTTTCTATCATAAAATATATATATTTAATCCTCTAAAATGTCTTCAGGACTTTTCTGGTCCTTACTATGAGTAATGAAATCTAAATTGGCCCGATATTAAATAAAGGTTGGGAACCACTGTTGTAAACAATGGGTCAGATGGACTAATTTGGTATAAGTATCTCTCCGTATACACATCTCTCTGTCACAGCGCATTTACTCCCAATATTTGGGGGTCACTTTTGGGGGATTTTTAAACAATATTTCTATAAATGTGTCATGTGTGTATGTAATACCAAAAGACAACGGCAGCGCAGCAGAATTGCTCAGTTGTACGTATTTATTAAAGCGGCAACCATGTCTCCGAGTATCGTCATTTCATTGTTTAACTACATTTTATTACGCATGGCTGGTGTCTAATTGTATTTTGGTTACACAATGTACATCCCTTAAATAAATGAAAGACACAACAATCAGCGCAAAATTACACGAACACTAGTGACATACGTAGGTACTCAAAAACCATTAATACTCAACAACAACAGTTGTTCTGTATATTAAAACGATTCTTCTTTTCATACTTCTTCTAAAAATATATGGTGGAGAATGCCTTTTAAGTCCGCCTTTGTACCTATGTGCATGAAGTGTAATTAAAGATTGAGATTCTATGTGCTTCGGAAAGCACGTTAACCCTTTGGTCCCGGCTGGCATTGGTACAACTTTGACATACATAACAGGTATTCGCAGACAGTCCATCCCGTCTTATTTTTTTTTATTTTATTTTTTATTTGGTAAAATCAACAATTGTTCAATGTGTCGTACATCTAAATACATATTCAAAACTAGGTTAAAGTACTTGTACCTACTATTAAGTATTCTGTGGTTAAAGTACAGGTAACAATCAAGTTTAAAAGTACATGATTGTGGCTAAGTGGCTTATTCTAACAAAAATTAATTAACCTTAACAAACAAAAACATTTTTTTAATGTAAAACTATTACAACCTAACTTGGTTGTTAGTGTTGTAACGTTTTAATATATAATACGTAACGTTTTTATATTACTTTTCTTAAATTTATTGCGAGGTTCTGCAAATATAATTATCTATTTCGCAAAAGTATAGATTATAATTCTTTATCTACTACTCTTTTGAGGGGCGCCCGAATTTGTACGACTAGTGTTCGTAGCAAAAAGCGGGTAAGCACGCGCCTCTCGCCTATTAACTGGAAGTCTCGTGTATAAATTAAAACTATCAATTATTAATATAATATTATAAATCATTGAAATAATCACGCCTACTAAAATTGACATAGCAAAATATCGCTATACCACATTATGTTGCTCGCGAACGATTGCCTATTCAATAGGATGAAGTAATTTCTTACTGTTACTGAAATTATTACTTTGGAAATTCTCTTATATTGTTTATGGTAACCAATTATATGTTTCTCACGTTGTGTTAGCTATTTTCTTTTCACAGGAAATTAATTAGTTTTATATGCCTTAATTACATTCTTAAGATTTTAATTTTAAATATATATTAGCACTATTTTTGAAATATGAATTCTAAAATAATTTCAATTCAGTAAATGGATACTATACTTACTATTTCATATGATTATAGTACTACTCATAATACCTACTTAGGTCTTATATTACGATCTCATAGATGTGCATTCGGATTCAATCTAAAAACATTTTAACAAAAAATTAAACCGACTCCAAAAAAACACTGCAACGTGAAAAATAACTTTAATTTCGGTAGTCGGTGACTTTAGTTTTGTTTTTTCGTTTTTGGCACCGACTTCCGAAATTAAAGTTATTTTTCACTTTGCAGTGTTTTTTTGGAGTCGGTTTAATTTTTTGTTAAAAAGTTTTTATTTCACTCTTTTTAGTTGGATGATTTTTAATTTACCTAGTTACAAGAGCCTAAATGTCAACTACTTATAACCTTTTACAAAATATTGCTTTTCCCAATGCTGGGCCGTTTATTGTTGAGGAGTTCTCCTGGTACTTCACCATCAGCTCTACATCACCATATGCATTGTGACGAGCATAAAGTGCTTAACATCCATATTCAAGTAATCGAATCGCAATCCACTCAATACTTATTATTGAGTAGTTTCGGCGGCCATCTGTGGTCTTCATCATCAGTTCCACTTCCCCAAATGGTACTTTTTGAGAGCAACTGCACAAGTTACTATAAGAAATACCCAAAACGCCATAGGTGTGCCTATAATATTTGAAGAGTTCCCTCGATTTCTCCAGGATCCCATCATCAGATCCTGACTTTGGTGATAATGGTACCAATTTCGAAGTATACCCATTCGAACAAAAAAAGAATTTTCCAAATCGGTTCAGCCGTCTTCGAGTACTCGATGATCATACATAAATAATAAAAAAAAATAAAAAAAAATATACGCGTCGAATTGATAACCTCCTCTTTTTGTCGTCGGTTGAAAATATTCAAACATCTACTAACTAATCCGCTATGAATTAAAAAAAATTCGCTAAGTGCGAGTTAGGCTCGCCCGTGAAGGGTTCCGTAGTAACTATAATAATATAATATAATAGCATGAATATTTATTTGACGAAAAAAATTGAAAATTGTTATAGAAGTTAGAGGGGGAGAGGGAACACATTTTACCACTTTGAAAGTGTATATCTTTTAAATAATTTACTTTATGAAAAAGTGATTTTAGAAACCTCAATGTCATTTTTAAAGACCTGTCTATAAATACCACACACGCATAAGTTTTAAGATAAAAATAATTTCAGTTTTAGTTCCATGTATGGGGAGCCCCCCTTTATATTAAATATTTTTTAATTTTTTTCTTAAAATCGGAAAGCAATTTATAGAATACATCTACCTACCAAGTTTCACATGTAAAGTCTTAATAGTTTTGGAATAAAATGACTGTGACATACGGAAGGACGGACGGACGGACAGACGGACAGACAGACAGACAGACGTGACGAAACTATAAGGTTTCCGTTTTTTGCCATTCAGCTGCGGAAACCTAAAAACGGAGATATTCACCCAATAACACTTTTTTCCAGATTTTAATATCCTTTAAAAGCCTAGTATTTACAAGATAGCAATTATTAACTAACTGTTTTAACTATATTATGTATCAGATAATGTTGTAGTTACCTATAAATGTTTGTTACACTTGTGTTTCATTCCCTTTTGTTTGTAATTTTTAACCGACTTCAAAAAAAGGAGGTTTACAATTCGTCTTGAACTTTTTTTTTATGTATGTTACCTCATAACTCAGAGATGGCTGGACCGATTTGAAAAATTTTTTTTTGTTTCAAAGGGTATACTTTCTAGTTGGTCCCATTGTCGTCACGTTTGGATCTGATGATGGAATCATGGAGAAATCGAGGGAACTCTTCAAATATTATAGGCACACCTATAGCGTTTTGGGTATTTCTTATCGTAACTTTTGCAGTTGCTCTCGATAGGCACCATTTGAAGAAGTAGAACTGATGATGAAGACCCTAGATGGCCACCGAAACTACTCAATAATAAGTATTTCGTGGATTGCGATTAGATTACTTGAATATGGATGTTAAGCACTTTATGCTCGTCACAATGCATGTGGTGAAGTAGAATTGATGGTGATGTACCAGGAGATCTCCTCAAAAATTAACGGCTCTGCACCGGGAAAAGCAATATTTTGTAAAAGGTGATAAGTAGTTGACATTTTGGTTTTGGTAACTAGATAAATTACAAACCGACCCACTAAAAAGCGTGAAAAAAAATTTTAGCAAAAAATAGAACCGACTTCCATATAAAAACACTACAAAGGTAAAAATAACTTCAATTTCGGAAGGCGGTGTCTTTAGTTTTGTATATATTTTCGTTTTTGACACCGCCTTCCGAAATTAAAGTTATTTTTACCTTTGTAGTGTTTTTATATGGGAGTCGGTTCTATTTTTTGCTAAAAAGTTTTTTTTAATGTAATTGTATTATAATTAGAGTAATCAAATATTGGTTACTGTAAATAAATAAATACAATCACCAGATCCTAGCACCTGAAGATTACTCTAAAATGCAAAATCACGGGCAACTCTATCATCTTACATAGCAAAGTTTCAGGGTGTACGTTACATAGTCGTAACTCGTAAATAGATCGTAGTGTGTGCACGGTAGATCGATCCCCGATACAGGAGCTTGTAAAAGCTGAAACTGTTATATCTACGTAGGCCGGTCTTGGACGTATAAAGTTTGCTCAGGGTTTTTGGATTTGGCATTTCAGATACATCGTGAAAACGTCTTAATTTAAATTGTGATAGTAGTTCTTCTAGGACAGTAGAACGATGATGTTTGATTCTTGATGTTTTGATGCTTTGCCCGCAAGATGGATTCGACTAAAGTGTCGCATAATATAAGTCTCAGTGGCGGGTGCTGAAATTAAGCATTGTGCGGCACTATCTTATTTTGCTATTTTCATTTAGCTTGCTATAGTCTTGAGGTTGTTTAGTTATGCCCCTAAAATATGCAAGCTACGGTCGATTAGCGGTTACACAGCATTTGCGTCGGAGTCAGTTTCAAACACTAAAAACAAAAAAAAAAAAACAGAAAATATTTCATAAACGAAACACGAGTGTGGTGGCGGGTGGATCAGTTCCATTCTAGATAGGCTTATATATTAGAAAAGCTGCTGAGCACCATTCGCAGTTCATGAGAATCTTCTGATTCGATTCACAAAACCAAGACTTTTTGTGTAGTTAATCTGCCGCATGTATCCATTCACACATGCAGTACCATAAACATTTGCTTGCAGCCCCCAACCGGTCAGCTCTTTAAATCTAGATCGGGAGTCCAACCCGGATCCTTTTACGGGCTGACACAGCGTTCCCGTTGAAATTTTAAGCTACACTACTTTGTCTGTGGTGCGTTTATTCGGTTGAATAATCGTGATGTTTTCCTGCCTTTGATGCTTTCATCTACTCCAATGATATAAGAATACCTATATAGTTTGAATTTGAATTAACATCTCGCTTCTATCTAGGTCTTTCACCCGTGTTGAAGCCGATAAATTATCCATTAAATAAGTAAAACTATCTATTGAATTCATTCATTGATTTTCATATTCATAATATGAATATGAAAATCAATGAATATTATATTTCTTTGCATACCATAAAGCCATTAGAGATGTTACTTACAGTAATAAATAAATAAAATAAATAATAAAAGATTTATTGGAACTAAAAACACAAATACAATAAATTAGAGTACGATAATGACTGCATTAGTTATAAACTGTGTTGCAGCCATTAACGCCCATACAAGTAGTTTACGCGTCAGCGTTCCATATTAAACAAAATTTTCTAGGTAAGTTTAAACAAAGATTAAAGATGGAAGAAAAGAATATAAAACAAAATACGTAATTAACATGCATAAAGTTACCTATAGTGTGCGCGCGTGCGTGTGTGTGTGTTCGTGTATGTGGCATGAGTTCTATGGCTGTGCGATGTGTTGAACGTGTGTGTGATGTGTTGTGCGTGTGGTGTGTTGTACGTGAGAGTACGTGATACTGGTGTTGTGATATGTGCAGGTGTTAGCGTGTGAGTGCGTATTTAAGTATGCGTTGAGATTTAAGAAGTTGAATTTTACGTTTTAACAATGTTTTCAAGTTTTTCATAGGTTAAACCATTCAGCCATTTGTCAACGGTGACTCGACAATCTCTTAGATTGAGTGAATAAATGTCACATACTTCATTGACTCGGTTATACAAAATAGGGCTAAGGTATTTATACTGTCGTCTAACTGCTTCGGTGCTAACTGGCTCAATTGAACAGACTCTAACAGGTCTTCGTCTATGTTCATGTCTTATGTCAGGGTCGAACGGCAGTTCGGAGTGCTTGCGAAGTATGGCACTAAGTACAAAATAAAGTAATGGCATGAAGTTAAGATACATTATGGTCTATGGACCCTATAGGGTACAGCAAATTTGAAATTATATTGATTGAAAAACGTTGTTTCTATTATTAAAGTATAGAAAGATCAAAATTTTCCACCATACTAAGGCTCACTACTATAGAATACTTATTAAATATTTTCCAAAATTCACGTTACAACAGTTTACATTACAGCCGGCTATCAGTTGCTTCGTTATGTATGTACTACGTATAATAGTACAGGTAGGAGAAAATTATTTATCAGAATTGTAGGCATGAGTATCTGTTCAAAGTGTTATTTTTTCTGAGGATACATGAGAATCAGTAGAATATTGCAGTTTGTTTATCTATCTTGTCCCAATGGTGGGCAAAGACCTCCCCCAAATGTTCGATTCCGCGGCGATGTAAATTGAACCTTAGGCGTCCGTCTTGCCTTGAGTCACACAACTTAGTAGATATGACCTAGAGGTCATATAACAGTACACAGTAGACTTAAATTTTCAGATTTTTGATATTAATATTAATTTAAAGATTATTCAGTCCTTTTATACGATTCTATATATTATGCCATTTATTTTTTCGCCACTCAAAGGGTTTGAAATAAAAAAAAAAACCACCAACCTTGAATATCCAAATCTGCTTTAAAACGTTATTTTATGTCCTAAATTGTTGTGTCTAATGAAAAATACATTACTCACAATTACGAACATCAACATTATTAATTATACTACTATTCAAATAAGTGGTCGTTGACGTCCAAATTACGTCAACGACCACTATCTGTCACTTGAAAAGTACGATTTGTAAAGAAAACATATTTGGGAAAATTAATAATTATCTATTTGACTAAGTTTAACCATTCAGAGAGTATTAACCAATCAGTGACTACATTGGTGACTGGTTCAGCAATGTAGAAAAGGCTTGACTATTTAGATGAGAGTATGTAAATACAGAAACTATACAGGTTGTTCAAGAATAAAAGGGTGATATTCTGTATCACTATCAGTTATAGGTACTTAAAGAAAAATTCATCACAGAAAAAAATTAAAACAAAATGAAACTTGCTATGTAAGAAACTTGAAATTAGTAAATCGGTTCAGAAGATGGCTTTTGACAGACTGATTAACAGACATACGTGTTATTCTATAAGAATTCCGTTTAGACCTTAAAAAAACCGCTTACTAGCTTAATAATTTAAAAAAATTCAAATGTCCGTATTTGATTTTTTTTTACTTTTGGTCGTTTTTAGGATGGGAATTTTGTCCGATTTTGCTTTATCCGTGCCTGGGACTTCTATCACATGAACTGTTCATTTTTATTGCCCTATGCTTAATATCCCCTTTAGTAAAAGTTAAGTGGTCCCATTAAAGTCAGTTCAACCGTTCCAGAGGTTAGGCCGCACAAACAGAAATACACGGGTATTTTGAAATCACAGACTTCAATTAAATTTATAATAATAATACTGTAGGTATATTATGTATAAACATGAACATTTCCTATGCCTTAAAATACAGCAAAATTCCATCAAAGTTACGGTAATCCTTAGTAAATTACTTACATATTATTTTCTTTGCCGGTGTTTTAGAACCGCGTGAAATAATACAAAAAGCTACTTTGTGTTTTCCGCAGACTTAACTTGTAAAGTTTCAAGTGCACGCAAAGTCTCGGCACCGTTCACTTTGAAGTTTTTACTTATTAATAAAAACCTACTTAAACATCTCATTTATAAACGATCATTATGCTTTTTAATTTTTATTAAAAATTAATCATTTGCCAAATAGCCGGGGTTGCGGAAAGGTTTTAACGAGAGATCGAAGCCCCGGAACGCAAGGGTAATTGAAGGATCATGGTGGGTTTTTAGTCTCAGTCTTTAGATCTTTATGAAAATTTTCAGCGAACATTTTATTTTTTATTTTTTTTATTGAAAATGGGTTCGCATTTGTCCACTATCTCACCTGCTGGTAAGTGATGATATGATCGAAGATGGAGCACGCATACCAAAAGTAACCTATTATATAATAGGTATACATATATGTTCAGTCCCAAGCCAGCGCAACGGGGCTGGTATGCTGAACGGTCCACGGTACGTGGAGCCTAACGTTGCTTACAATAAACAAGGTTACACTATAGCCCTCTGGGCTTCCCCTTAGTGGTTAATAATTATAATCACTTACCCAAGGGCTGATGACGACAAGCTACGACCTTTCTTGAGGCCGCGTCCGTGTGTGTGTGTGTGTATAGGTAATGAGGTGAGTAATTGAAACGTATAGTGAAAGTCAAGTGGATGGACGAAGGTTCTCCAAGATGCAGTCCTCCCAATGCGGTCCGTCAGCAGTCAGCACAACTTAATTCCAACAATGCGCGTGCCTTGGTATGGCGTCAATATGGCGTAATTGTTCGGAGAAATATCCCTGGATTCTCGTCAATCCAGGATTACAAAGTTTAATCAATCACTGAACACAATTAATCTGTTAATCTCACGTGAGATCCAATTTGATTTCCAATTGTAATCAATAAAACTCAATCTCCCAAGCGGTGGTTAGTTTTTCAGGAAGGGAAAACGTCAAAGTAAAAAAAGTCAAAGACTATAGAATAATGTTGCCAGCTCAAGGGTGCGTTCGATTTCACGTTGGACTAAACATCTACCCCCCCCCGGACGGGCCTACCCGTCCGCTAATCAATTGGAAGTCTTGACAAAGTTGCGACCGCTCTCTTTATGATGGATCCGTCCACCAAAACTTCAGCAAAACGAGGGACCCCGTCGGTGCTAGCCACCAAATTGAGAATGCGCCCCATGCGCCAATACAAAGGCTTCAGGTTGGCATCCTTAATCAGGACGAGGTCTCCGATCTTGGGCGGATGAGTTTTATCCGTCCACTTGACGCGTTGCTGGAGGATGTGCAGATACTCTAAGCTCCAACGCTTCCAAAAGTTCTGAGCGAGCTGTTGCACCAACTGAAACCGCGAGAGCCGATTTTGGCTCACATCAACAAAAGGGTACTCCGGCAAGGCGACAAGTGGCTGTCCAATCAAGAAGTGGCCCGGTGTTAGAGCCTCCAAGTCATTCGGGTCCGAAGAGAGCGAGCACAATGGGCGCGAATTCAACACAGCTTCAATGCGGCAAAATACCGTAGCTAGTTCCTCAAAGGTGAGAACGGTGTCTCCCAACAATCTCCGCCAGTGTCCCTTTGCCGCTTTCACCGCGGCCTCAAAAATACCCCCCCAATGGGGGCAGGCTGGCGGGTCAAACAACCAAGTGACCCCTCGGCGGGCCAAACTGTTACCAATGTCAACCTGGCTCTCATTAAGGAAGGCGTATACCTCCTTCAAATAGTTACTTGTACCCTTGTAATTCGTACCGCAATCAGACCTAATCAAAGAAGGTAACCCACGGCGAGACACAAATCTGTCCAAAGTCGCCACAAAGGCCTCTGTCGAGAGGGAGGTTACCAGCTCCAAATGTACTGCCTTGGTTGACAGGCAGACAAAAACACACAAATAAGCCTTGACAATTTTACTATTTCGAAGTGTGGACGTCTTCACCGAAAAGGGACCAGCAAAGTCCGTTCCGACGCCAGCAAAGGGCCTCGCCTCATTGCCACGATCAGCCGGCAAATCTCCCATTAGGGGCTGCATAGTGGAGGCCTTAGTCCGATAACACGGCATACAACGGAAGACAATGCTACGAATAGTACGACGAGCTGACAAAATCCAAAATTCTCGCTGCAGAATGGCCAACAGCGCATTGCAGCCGGCATGCGAGTTTTTAATGTCACGATCAGTCACCAACAATTGTACCAAGTGGCCCTCCTTGGGCAACAAAAGGGGGTGACGGGCCCCATAAGGAAGGCAAGAGTGCCTCAACCGTCCTCCAACACGCAAAAGACCCGGAGTGGCTCGTTCCAACCAAGTTCAGTTATAACAAGGGCAGGAGCACCAATTTTAGGGTACGGACAACTCACAAGGGTGATTTCAAACCAGGTCCTTCCCTCAACAGTGGTGTCAGCCGGTTCGCCAATTCCCCAAATCTTGCCTGAAAGGTCGTTCACCTTCAGGCCAACCTGTCCCGCTAACCAAGACGATAAAAGGCAACCCTGGACTCCCGTGTCCAAAATGACACAGACCACAATCGAGTCACCCAAGGGTCCCCAGACCTTGACCGAGGCCGTTGGCAACAAAACCGTCTTGATCGGGGGGTCCTTTAGCGGGCAGGCGTCAATCTCTTAGTGATGCCTGGGCGGCGACCGATCGCCGCTTCCAGGCTGCCTTCGTTCACGACGAGGCCAACAATCAAAATATTCGTCTGCGCGGTGTCCCGAGCCGCTCGCCATCACTGGAGGGGCATATCCCACCGGATGCCCAAATGGCGGAGGGCGCGACTCCAGCTGGGGACGTTCCGCCAACGGAGGGGAAAGGCAGCGGCGCCGACCCGGCCACTGCTGCCTAGCAGCCAATGCGCGTTCTCCCTGACGAGGGAAGACCAAATGGCGCTCGTGGGGCTCCCGTTCAACTTGCGCGGGGGGTGGAGTGCGGCGTACAGAATCGCGGGTCTCAGCCCGGTGCTCGTCTCCGGGGTACCCCCCCCTGCGCGAACCCTCCTCAGAAGATGGTCTGCTGGAGCGGTTCGCGTTGGCGCACAAAATCTCAAGGTGGGACCCTTCACAAATTCTACACGGGCGGGGATCGGGGCAGTCCCGATGGAAGTGGGCCCCCAAACACGAAAAGCACAAACGGCGTGCATTGACAATACGGCGGCGGGCACTTACGTGCAAATTCAAAAAGCCCTGGCAACGCGCCATGACATGCCCCGTTGCCTTACAAAAGTCACAATGATGAGGACTCCGGGCACCAGCAAAACGGGGGGTGGGGCGAACATCAACAGGCCCCCTAGCCCGAGGACTCCGGGCGCCAGCCAAACGGGGGGCGGGGCGATCATCAACAGGCCCCCTAGCCCGAGGACTCCGGGGGCCAGCCAAACGGGGGGCGGGGCGATCATCAACAGGCCCCCTGGCCCGACAACTCCGGGCGCCAGCAAAACGGGGGGCGGGGCGATCATCAACAGGCCCCCTAGCCCGAGGACTCCGGGCGCCAGCCAAACGGGGGGCGGGGCGATCATCAACAGGCCCCCTAGCCCGAGGACTCCGGGCGCCAGCAAAACGGGGGGCGGGGCGATCATCAACAGGCCCCCTAGCCCGAGGACTCCGGGCACCAGCAAAACGGGGGGCGGGGTGAACATCAACAGGCCCCCGAGCCCTAGTCCGTCCCTGGTCTCTAGGGTGAGAAGGTAGTGGGGGTGACCCCGTGGTGCCACGAGTGTTATCCGAAAACCGACACTCGTCTTCCAAAAATTTGAGGAGGTCGTCAAAGGGGGGAAGATGGGTGGCACTATCCCCACCATACTTCTGCTCAAAACGTGACCTCAACTCCGCGGGGAGCAACTGCAGCACTATGTGCACCAACAAGTAGGACCAATGTTCTACCGGTAACTCCAGGCGTCTCAAAGCGTTGGTCGCTGAGACCAACGGGTTCAGCAAGTCAGTGCGCAACGTCGACGTGCTGTCAATGGCCGGTAGTCCCAAAATCTGGTCGATGTGCACATCAGCCATGCAGCGCTTGTTCTGATACCGTTGGGAGAGAAGCTCCAGAGCGGTCGGGTAAGAGGAATCCGTCACCGGCAAGTGCTGCACCAAGGCTCTGGCTTCGCCCTCCAGGACAGACAATAAATAGGCCAGCTTCTGGGCAGGTCCGAGGTCCGAGCGTGCATCGACAAGACTATCAAAGAGATTTAGGAAGCCCAGCCAGGGGTCCAAGTGACCGTCAAAATGTGGCAGCTCCAGGGTGGGCAGCCTACTCAATAGTTCAGGGCCTGCAACAACGGGGGTCTGCGGCTTGGCCGCATCAGGCACCCGGCTCTTCAAAATTTCCCGCGCTCGTAGACATATGACATCCCCCAGGTGGACAATCTGGTCATAGTCACCCAAAATCCTATCGCGGGCTGTCTGATGCATCACCCCCAAATCCACGTCCATGATGTACTCGTTGAAGCGTGTGAGCGCAGCATCAGCTGACTTGATCCTCTCAATCACTTGCCCATACCGAGCAAGGGTGAGCTCTTCCAATTCTACACGCTCAACCGTTGCAACTGCCGATGTGAACCATCTCAACTGTGAGGTCAATCCGGCAGCAGCCTCCCTGACTGCCCTTAATGAGGCCATTGCAACAACCAAATATTAATACAACAGGCTAAAATTAACTAATCAAACAACAATGACTTGTTAGCCGACCAAATAATTTCACCAAAATAAAACTCAAATTCAATTATTTCAAGTCCAAATCCGACCCTGTACCCATTCCAAGTATGAATCTAGCTTGCTAAGGATGGCTAGTTACAAAATAAATAACAATTGAATGTATAATACAATGCTGGATCAACCTCAAATAAATATCAATAAACACAACAATTGACTGTATAATATTGAGCCGAACAATCTCTATCAACACAGTCCAATAAGTACCACAAATGCAACCTAATAATTCCCAATTTCACAAATAAATCTTACCTGTCAATGCAATAAAAGGGGCTACAGTACAAATTACAAATACAACTTCAATTGATTCAACTTCAATTAGATAGCCCGGATGACATGGTAATATATTCAAAACTTATTAAGTTATAAGTTGTGTTAAGTAATTGAACCAAAGCTACTTTCAACAATAGTCAAAACTTCCAATGTACTATGTGGATTTTATTATTAAAACCCACGCTCTGCTACCACTTTGTTCAGTCCCAAGCCAGCGCAACGGGGCTGGTATGCTGAACGGTCCACGGTACGTGGAGCCTAACGTTGCTTACAATAAACAAGGTTACACTATAGCCCTCTGGGCTTCCCCTTTGTGGTTAATAATTATAATCACTTACCCAAGGGCTGATGACGACAAGCTACGACCTTTCTTGAGGCCGCGTCCGTGTGTGTGTGTGTGTGTATAGGTAATGAGGTGAGTAATTGAAACGTATAGTGAAAGTCAAGTGGATGGACGAAGGTTCTCCAAGATGCAGTCCTCCCAATGCGGTCCGTCAGCAGTCAGCACAACTTAATTCCAACAATGCGCGTGCCTTGGTATGGCGTCAATATGGCGTAATTGTTCGGAGAAATATCCCTGGATCCTTGTCAATCCGGGATTACAAAGTTTAATCAATCACTGAACACAATTAATCTGTTAATCTCACGTGAGATCCAATTTGATTTCCAATTCTAATCAATAAAACTCAATCTCCAAAGCGGTGGTTAGTTTTTCAAGAAGGGAAAACGTCAAAGTGAAAAAAGTCAAAGACTATAGAATAATGTTGCCAGCTCAAGGGTGCGTTCGATTTCACGTTGGACTAAACAATATAATAATAATAATAATAATAAAATAATAAAAAAGATAAAAAATCTGTGGCCCGGCTGTCAACAGGCTGTCAGAAATTTTCATCCCGATTTTTTAAATAATATTTTATTGTGCAAACCATCACAAAAGATGTACTTACTGCAAATTAAAAACCGTAAAAAAAGGAACAAGAAAGCAACAAATATGAAATAGCACCATCTTGGACAGAACACAATAATATTATAACAGATTGATTTAAAATGTTGACAAGAAGCCGGGCACAATTACAACTATCCACACGCCCAACACCTGCGGAATCGTCGCTCAGCTCCGCCTCGCAGCTGCCGGGACCTGCTCCAGCCGTGAGTGAAGAGACTCCGGCCGCTGCAGTAGCGTCGAGCTCGAGCGACGAATACTTCTCGCCGCCGACGACACCACCACCTGCGCGTCGGCGAGGAAGAGGCCGCCCTCCGGTCGGCTTAGGACTTCGAGGCCCTCCGGCCTCCAATGGGGTCCCCGCTGCCGGTGGAAGTGTGCAGCGCATGCGATGGACACATTCCATCAATGAAAATGTCATGCGCTTGTCAGAAATTGAAGATATATAGGTATAAAGATAGATAGAGAATGTTGTTATTTATAGAATTAATTAATTATCAAAATCGATTTAATACGTATTTACCGATTAAATACCTATTAATCGGTATTACCATGATTACTAGGTGTTTTATAGAAATAATTAGTAGTCTGTATAGCAATATCAGTTTATTAATTTACCACCGGTTCGGAAGGTCTATATACGGATCTATGGAGAAGAGCCGGCAAGAAACTCCACAGTTACTCTTTTCAAAACATCGTCACTTTCACATAATTTCAAGTAAAAATTAACACATTATCAAGTCATTTCTATAACCACAACGTGGTTACTTCATAGCATATGGCTATATCTACTTATCTACACATAACTTTATGTTTAATTATTACACAATACTATTAGGACACTGATACAACAACATAATTCTATATATAAAAATAAATCGTACCTTCAGATGCTTACACTGTGGCTGTCCGAGAGAGACTGTGTCTAGAACGACTGAGCGGCGGCTTTTATAGGACAGTGTAAACAAGTGACGTCACATCATACGATTTTAAAACAGATTTGTTAACCTTTGTATTTTAACATTAAGCTATGATTAAATGATATAAAAAATACAGTAGATAATTATGTTGAAATTAATTAGTTCAATTACATATCAGTCTTACGATGACAGAATTAGTAAACAAGTAACGTTATTTTTCAAATAACGTTTAAATATGCTGTTATACAAGACAACAATGAATGAACAGTTTTAACTATCTTATAATAGGTTTTTTACACAATAAAATTATTAAATTAATGTTAATATCTTTAGCAAAATCTAGTATCTGTCACGGCCATACTGACATGTACTTCGTTCTCGAAGTACAAATTACATTACATAAAATTTAATCTAACTAACATAATACTAGTCTAATACATTTTCATTGTTATCGTCGATCTTTTCACATTAAGACGACTAAATAACATAATACTAATCTAATACATTTTCATTGTTACCGTCGATCTTTTCACATTAAGTCGACTAAGTAACAACGGTTAGTGTTTTAGTCATCTAGCCCCACACCTGCTGCACATGAGACGGGCTAGTAAAACAACTAACTTCAGCAGTTCAAATCTGTCATTCTTCAAATATACATACATATGGTGTTGACACAGCAACAGCTTAATTTAATATTATCAAATATCTATAGTTATGTAATTAATTAATATCTAATAATAATTACTAATTGCTACATATGGCATAAAACATATTTTGTAAACTTAAACCTACACAATTTTAAACATCATTCTCTTTACAGTATCGTGTTTACATAATCTTATCTTACTGTGCCTGCCCAAACACCCGCCATCAGTGAACCTCAATCACCTGCAGTCATGAATGGCAGACAACAGTCAAGGTCATCATCATGTAATAATTCATTGTCATCATCATATAATTCATTGTCATCATCAATATAATAATATACATAAATTCTATAATAGTCTTTCATTATACAATTATTTTACTTATATCGAAACAGTATACATTATACACTACTAATTTTTAATTAGTACAAATACTTAAAGGGCTTATTAGAAAAGGTCTTGTTATTATATATGTAAAGTCTCACTATATAATATTGATAAATAGCAAAGTTATTAGCGTTTGTTTATATCCCAAAATGTCACTCAATTTACGGACATATTGTACAGGCCATTCATGTATTCATTAATCGTGATGTCGCGGTCACGCGGTCTCGCTCAAACTTGCCCCGCCTCCAACAGCTGTTATCGTAATTGTAGGTAGCTTGGACGCATCTTTAAGCTTTACGATAAAAAAAAGTAAAATAGAAGGTTTACGAAGAATAATAGGCACTTATTCAATTCAAACTTTACCTTCATACTTTTATTGGACTTAGGACCAACAAAATTAGCAACTTTTTTACAAATAAAACAACTAGGTAACTAAAGTAAAATGAAATCAAATCAAATCTTTAAAACTTGTTTGAAAAGTAATTTTGGCGTATTTAAAAGGTTTGAATCAGCTGATATTTACAATAATGAACGTTTACAAAACTTAAAAACAACTTACAGGTATTTTAATTGTCCTTCGAAATGTCCACCACCATTATCAATGCAAAGACGGGCACGTTTAATTAAATTATTTTTTAACGATAAAAGTATGTTTCGCTCACTTTTCACTAGGTCAAATGCGTCCAATATCTAGGTACTCTTCCCTGTACATACGAACAGCGGCACTAGCGTTTTCACCAGACAAAAAGTACACACGCAACATAGCCACGTACTCCCGAGATGAAAACTGGTAAGCCATCGCGACAGCAAAACGTAACAATTTAGATTAAAAAGCACGCGCACGTTTCCGCTAACAAATTGGCACTGTTAGTTCAGGTTCACTCAGTGTTGCCGTTTAGGAATAAAAAGAGTCCCCAGACGTCGATGCAAAAGTCGCTAGATTTTGAAAAGAACAATATTAAAAAATCCGCTAGAAGTCGCTAAATGTTAGCAAAATATGGTGTAAATAAAAGCAAATTTCTATAATCAAGCTTTTAATCATAGTAATGAAATCCCTATAGGTTTAAACAACTAAAAATTTCGTTATCTATTGCGTCATTTTCGACTTCGACAACTTCTAATGGCTAGTCTTGTGCATGCTCGGTCATTTTTGAGATTGCTCCGTACTAGTTCATTTCGGACAGTGAACTATTTAATTTTATTAGTTCTAATAGCTCTAATCGGTCATCGCTTTCAGCAGTCAGCGGTCACTAGAAATGTCTCGCGTGTTCGGGTGATAAGCTAAATTAGACATTATGCAATTGAAATAACACGTATCTTATCTCATTCTTGTGAATTCAGTCGGTAGGATTCGGGTAGCATCGTCATTAATCGGCTACTCTCTCCCGTTCTCATTGATTCACAGGCATCGAATGGATTCGTATAACGCTTCTGTCAAACAATCAGTGACTGTATTTCAATTCCCGTTCGCACATTACGATCGCGTGGTTTAGAATGTACATCTGTACGAGTTCGAAAAAAATCGAAAAAAAATGTCGCTAAGCACATCAAAAAACCGCTAGATCTAGCGACAAAGTCGCTAGAACGGCAACACTGGGTTCACTCCGCGATAAAGGATCGCTGGCCAGCCGAAAGGAGGGGGCGTGGCTTGAGCTTAGACGCGAGTTTGCCGGGATCTATGAATGGCGATCGAACTGGACTAGCACTGTGCGTAATATTTTCTAGTAGTAATTGTTATGAATGATTGATTCAGTTATGAGTTTACCAGTTATGGCAAATTTTCGTAGACAATTTTGGGGTTTCGTTTTTTTTACTTTTGACTACATAAATATGATCAGTAAAGTGTACGGATAGAACCCCATTTTTTTTTGTACTAATTAAAAATTAGTAGTGTATAGAGATTTTATAAAATAAAACAGTACCATTAAAAAAAATGAAAAAATACATATCAAACAAATTTAAAGTGATAATAACACACATTCAATGTAAAAATAATTAATAGTACAATAAAACAATAGTCAAATAAAAGGAAAATCGAAAACTAAATTGGTATGGAATAATAAACATCAGAGATTTATGACATATAAATTAAAAAAAAAAATTAAGCAATGAAATAAAAAATGTTAACAATATGTTATCTTATTGTAAAATAAAATGTCAAAGATAAAATTTATAATTATACTAGAGGTAACAACAAAATCACAGTATTCATGAATAGTTGAACTTTCCACACACCGCTCGGCTAGTCTGACACATCAGTACAAGAAGTATTTATCATATTTGTATTTAAGTGGTAAGGTCCGTATTACAATATAACAAATTTTTAAGAATAAAAATATGTATTGCACAATTTTACTATAGAAATTACTTTTTAAGAGTTTGTTAAAGCAAATTCTTGAAGGTAAATGGTATTAAGGATTTTTTTTTTCTAAGACATGGAAATATAGCATGAGCAACTTGTTTGTGGAACGGAGTGGATCCTAAAAAATATCTGTGACAGTGCTGTTATAGATTGTTCACTGATTATATACTTAATAGTATTCAAATAAACATTGGAGAGAAAAAAAAACTGTCAATAGAAATATTAAAAGAAAACAAAGTTATAGTTAAAACTAAACAGAAATGCATGTTTTTGTTTTAAACAAATATTGGTCAATATATGGTGGTGGTATTACAAATTGTAAATTGTATCACATCTTGTGAAAATCTATACCATTTCTTAAACTTATTAGCAAAAATTGTATGGGATGCTGAAGTTCTGTTCTTCTACTCAAATCATCATTGAAAAAAAAAATTATTGTAATCAATTTAAGTTAGGAAACACGGGATTCATCTAGTAACTAAAAATGGCAATAATTGCGGAACTATGTTCAACGAATCTGTACTTGAGGAACATTCTAAAATTGAATCTCGACTAAAAACTAGTTTTAAAGAGAGATCAATGCCTATGTGACCTAATTTGACTATTGAAATAAATTATTTGGCAACATTTTAAAAACCATTTCAGATTATTTAATAACTAGCGACTATGGAACCCATAATGAATTTTGTTTTCAATTGTGATAAGTGTAAGTCTCAAAAATTCAAATTAAATATTTTCTATACAAATCGTGTCGCATTACTACCTCACAAGTTTGTCAACAAGTGAACAAACATCGAGTTTTATAAATTATATATATTATCATTATTCTGAAATTTGAGTCAAATTATTTGTGATTTCTGTATAAAAATGAGTTACAAATGGTGTACATTATCAAAACGTATAAATACTTCAGTAAAAACCACACAACATTTATTTAATAAAAAAAACAAACCGGTTTCGGATTTACACTTCTCACAATCAACGAGAAATCAAGTAAATAGCCAGGAAAAATATCTTGGAAGTTGGCTGGACGACAGGCTCAATTGGAAAGTACACATTGATCGTGTTAAAATATCTACAGAATATCGAAAAAAAAAGAAGTGCCTGACTCTTGGTAAAATTTCATTAATCTTAACCCCCTACAAAGAAAACAAAAAAAAGAATCATAAAATCCTTATTTCACTATCAGTATCTTTATCCAACTAACAAGTGCATAGACTAATTACGGGAAAATTACTATATTATTTGTGTACGGCTGTACTTTGGTCTGCCGCACGGTGGGCTGACAAACGGCTTTCATAGACTTAGGCATTTTATTTTGCAAGTGCCAGTTTTTGTGCCGGATATCACTTCTATTTGTTATAACAATATACAAAAATGACACCAAAATTGATTCTGCACAAAAACGAAGGAATTATAATTTTTTTACGAAAATTTTGTATGGAGCCAGTATGAAAAATCGAAATATCTCTGAAACGGCAGCGATAACCGTAATATCCTTATAGGAGGTTTTAGTACTAATTATTTATGATTTTTTGACATACGTTACATAATGGTTGTAGATGCCTTTTTTTTTTTAAATCGTCAAAATATTTTTATTTATTTTTACATATTAAACGTTCCTTTTAGTGTTTAAGTTGAAGAATTCAGAGCTTTAACAACTCTTAACATAAAATAGCATCACCCCTATAGACCTGAAGGACTAGACAGAGGTGTGTAGTATCTTGTTGATCTTGTAAGATTTCCAACAATACCAAATAGTTGAATATCAGTGTCAAAGTGCCCATGCTGTCGCTTCTTTTAGAAAGATAGGGGAATGAAATTGTTAATTGATCATACCCTAAAAGTATGATTACAACATAACCGGACACATAATAATATCGACACAAAAGGAATTTTAAAACCTTGCATACGTTCAAAATACAAAATAACATATTGTGTAGTCATCTAATGAGTCTGATGACAAGTAATTAAGTAATTAGAATGATGGTTGTAGTCTTCTGATTCTAATGAGCCTATTAAGTGATTAAATGATTTGAAATATCTCGCAACAATACCAACTAAGAACTGCATTCACCTTTTTATAATTAGTGAGCTAATGTGATTTGCTAATGTTGATTAGTTCTACTATGAGTTCTACGAAATGTTTTTGACGATTATAAATTTTTATTATCATATCTTTTATAACTTTAATGAGGGTAGTTAACTAATTATTGACTTTATACAATAAAAGGGCTATAATTTTGTTCCATAATTTAGATTGTTCACAACCGTGTAACTGCTAACACTAAAACTATTTGCTTTGCGACTACAAAATCTTAGAATGGAAAGTTTAATCACCAACTTAGATTTGTTTGTTCTTCTAAAAAGTGAGTGTCCTTCATTTAATCATGAAGTATTGTTTAGTGCAATTGTGTCCCGCATAGGCGATTGCCTTTCTGCAAAAGATCAAGTAACTCTCAAAGAATTTTGCCGGAGATTCACGCGAGCTGCTTTAAACAGGTGGCAGAAATCTAAACGATTCTTTGATAAGTTTAGAAATACGTACGGAGAGTGGTTGCAAGCAAATATTGATTGGCCGAGTTGCGTGTGATGGATTATTCAAATAATTTCATTTGGTTTATTACATTAACTCAAGTTTATTTCTTTAATTGAACACAAATTAAAATATCACTATAATAATTATAACCTTTTTAACATGTGATACACAAAATTTAACTATTTATTATCAAAACATTGTAAACACTATTACGAAACCTATTTATAAGATAAGAGTTTAAACTGTTCTTTCATTGTTGTCTTGTATAACAGAATATTTAAACGTTATTTAAAAAATAACGTTGCTTGTTTACTAATTCTGTCATCGTAAGACTAATATGTAATTGAACTAATTAATTTCAACATATTTACTGTATTTTTATATCATTTAATCATAGTTTAATGTTAAAATACAAAGGTTAACAAATCTGTTTTAAAATCGTACGATATGACGTCACTTGTTTACCACTGTGTATAAAAGCCGCCGCTCAGTCGTTCTAGACACAGTCAGTCACTCAGTCGCTCTGGAGCAGTCACACCGAACGGACCTAAGTTAAGTGAACTTGTGTTGTTTCTAACTTTTATTAATATTTTTATGTGTAGAATTGGTATAAAAATCCTATCGTATTGCTATTGTATTTGAATATAAATTAATTATTTTGTGTTTGTTACTTTAATGTGACAGTGTTATTAATTGATAATTGTGTGATAACTTAATGAACATTTTGTATTAATTCTATAAATAACTTGACTTATATAATATGTAATGGAGTAATGGAATAGTAGATACACAAGTAAATAAAGCTAAAGTTATAACGATAGTAATCACATTGTGGTAATATTGTAAAGTACATATAGTGAATTGATGTTTATGTGAAAATGAATTATGTTTTGAAAAGAGTAACTGTGGAGTTTCTTGCCGGCTCTTCTCCATAGATAACTACCTTCCGAACCGGTGGTAAATTAATAAACTGATATTGCTATACAGACTACTAATTATTTCTATAAAACACCTAGTAATCATGGTAATACCGATTAATAGGTAATTAATCGGTAAATACGTAATAAATAAATATTGATAATTAATTAATTCTAGAAATAACAACATTCTCTATATATCTTTATATCTATATATCTTCCATTTCTGACATCAGAAGTGGGATTGTTCACAGCCCACTTATTTTGTTTCGGTTTATTGAGTCTTGGTTCATAGTCCATGTGATTTTATTTTAAGAATAAAATATTCAAGTACCCTCGTACTTGAATATAGGTCACGATTGTCCGATTGTTTTCTAGTTACTATTTGTTTTAGGCCTTGATGTTATTTCAAGTAGAGGGTACATGTATGTCACTATTGCCCTAATTCTAATGCATTGTGTGAAAAGTTTCAGAATGGATCCCGCAATATTGGAAGGCCTCTTCATCCGTGATGCTGTCTCGGGCTATTGCCGCCGTTCAGATGATGATTTGGTGCTTCCGGACCTTGATCCAGTAGCCAGTGACAGCAATTCAGCCTGATGGTGCCATAACATCAAGGAACCTTTTGAATAACCTTGATGGACCAGCATGAAAACAGTTACAAAAGCCGATGATAACGGGAGTCAAGTAAGAAAAAAAAAAAACAATTAAATAAGTTTGAACCAATTTTAGCAGTAGTCAAATTAGGTTATTTTTAAGCGTATCACAAGTAGAACGATATGTATTCACTGTAACTAAATGCCTTAGTATGTTTTGTAGTATGTTTGCTGAATAGTCAGATTGGCCGAACGGTCTATGTATAATTCAAGGATTGGTTATCACAATGATACAAACATTTACCGTTTTCTCTCCTTTGCGTATACCAAATCATGTTAAATAATAAGTAACCTTTATTTTGCTACTACCAAGTTTCTGTTCTAAAACATGTTAAAAAAAAAAATTAACTTAATAACGTCACTTTTTTTTTCTCTCGATAATTTGATTTGGATGAGGCAGTTGTGTATTAAAGCAGATACCTGCTGTCCAGATCCGTTAATAAAAATGAAATTCATTTCATTATGACAAACTTAATTTGAAAATGAACTGAATTAGAAATTGAACTGAATTTGAAATTGAACTGAATTTGAAATTGAACATTAAATCTAAATAAATTAAATTAAATCTAAATAAATTAAATTAAATCTAAATAAATTAAATGAATATGAATTAAATTAAATCTAAATAAATTAAATTAACATGAATTAAATTAAATCTAATAAAATTAAATCTAAATAAATTTAATTAAAATAAATTAAATTAAATCTAAATAAATTAAATTAAAATAAATTAAATTAAATCTAAATAAACTAAATTAATTAAATCTAAATAAATTAAATTAAAATAAATACAATAAATTAAAATAAAATAAATATAAAAAATTAAATTAAAGAAATTAAAATAAATACAATAAATTAAAAAAAAAAAAATTAAAAAAATACAATAAATTAAAAAAAATACTGTAAATTTTAAACTAAATACAATAAATTAATTAATATAATAAAATAAATAAATACTGTCGGTCATAAAATTCATTAATACTTATGTCTTTTCAACTAGAAATAAAAGTGAATTTACGCTTAAAATGGCTGACGTTTCCCTCATTTTTCTTCTTCTTCACCCTTTGGCAATGTAATATATAGTTTTGGAACCATTAAACTATTTGTAACTGGTCACAACGACGTTTTCTATTTACTCTAGAAAATTTATGTAAATTATTTTTGACGAACATGAATATTTCGTATATATATAATGATGGAACTGTTAATATTTTAGTATCTTTAAAGAGTATTTTGCAACTATCTGTACTCTTTAAATTACAAATCGCTCTAATGCATCTTTTTTGGAACTTAAATACCGTATCTATTTAGTACACACATTGTAAATATGTTTATGCCATTTTAATGTGCTTTCTATATTTAATCCGAGAAATTTCGTCACTTTGGTCTCATTAATAGTTTTAAATAAAATAATAATAAATAAAATAAATGCTGCTTTATTTCAGGCAAAACACCCATATACAAAATAAAAAACAGTGAGAACAAAATTTAAAAGAATAAAACTAGAATCTAAAACTTTGAGGTATGTATAGGTACCCATAGTCATAAAATACATCATATTGCATAGAAATTGCATATTCATCCTAATTATTACGTCATTTTTTGTTCTCGTTCAGGTGAACAGAAATCCAATGCGTATATATGGGACATAGTAAATTGCACGAGACAGCCCTCAGGATGCTGTTGCTGGAACGTCTCAAACCTTCCCAAAAAGACGCAACACGCGACCTCATGATTGCATAGAAGTCCGGGACCCTCGCTTCTGCAAACATGCTCGAGGCACTGCAGTATCTCGGTAGTTTCATAAGAGTTCGGTAAGCATTATTGTACTGAACTCTTAATGAACTGTACATCTTTTTTGTGAAGTTGCACCAAAGTTGACAAGTGTACATTGACAGACAATAAGCTCTGAAAAGAGTGTTCTTGACATCATTGGTGCAACTCGCAAATCTTCGTGCGAGCATGTTACTCCTTACTGAGAGGGCCCTTCGCTCTCTTTCTATATCTGTGTCGTCATGCAGTCTGTCTGTCAGTATGTGCCCCAGATATTTAAACTGTTTTACTACCTTAATGGCGGACCCGTTCAAATTAAGACTGGGTATGTTCTCCGGACCAGCTCCAGATCTGAAGACCATAGTTTCCGTCTTGAGAACATTATATTTCAATCCGTGAGCATTAGCATAATGCTCACAAACTGACAGCAGCCTTCTTAACCCTTTAATCGAAGGACTCAGAAGAACCATATCGTCAGCGTAGCTCAAGCTGTTCACACATACGTTACCCAGGTGACAGCCAACTCCGGTTCCTCTGAGTTCCTCGATCAGCCCGTTCACGTATAGGTTAAATAGGTCCGGAGAAGTCAGCCCCCCTTGGCGCACGCCACAATCTAGCCTGTAACTACTAGATAGGGTGTCACCCCACTTCACTTGATTTGTTTGGTTTTCGTACCAGTATCTCAACAGATCTACAACATGCTGAGACACTTGTGACCGTCTTAGTTTGTCCCAGAGAATTTTATAATTCACTAGGTCAAATGCTTTGCTAAGGTCTAGAAAGCAAGCGTAAACAGAAGTTTTTCTGCAGGTGTAGTATGCTATCGTGCTCTTAAGACTCATAACAGCAGAGTCTGTTGAGAGCCCGGGTCGGAAACCAAACTGAGCATCGTCAATTTTAATATTCCTCTGCAGTTCGGGCAGTACGAGACGTTCCAGGACTTTACCTATGACAGTACCAAGTGAGATAGGCCGGTAGTTGCTGGATGCACTGAAATCGCTTGTCTTGTTTTTGACGACAGGCACTATAACCGTTTTCATCAAGGATTCAGGTAAGTAGGCGTGCTGCACACACAGATTAAAAAATACATGCAGATGGTGGTATAAATAGCCACTACCCCAGATTAGGTGCTCAACGCTGAGACCGTCATGTCCTGGTGACTTACCACGCTTCATATTTCTCACCGCGGAGATTACATCTTCGAGCGTAAATGAGCATGGCACAGACTCATTAACGACGGTAACAGCGCCGAGCTGGCAATCCGTAGGCAGAGGGTTCACCTTAAATTTACTAGCAAACAAGTCAGCCACCCGGCGTGCCCCCTGCAACCCATCAACAGACACTGGTAGGCTCTGTTTAAAATTTAACTTTTTAGTAGCATTCCAGAATTTAACAAAATTTTTCTCTCTTCTATGCAAAGCCAAAATATTCATTTTTATACTGTCTTCGTTTTTCTGACACCATTTGATTTTATTTTTAAATAAAGCACGACTACTACGCATTTTATCGAAAATCGGTCCTTGTATAGGCCTACCAGCCTCGACCCATACCTTGAAATTGAGCCTAGCAGTCTGGTGATAGTCCCGCACGTGGTGATTCCACCCTATTACCTTTTTGCAATGCTTCTGTTCACCTGCACGAGAACTAAGTGTAGCAGCGGCCTGTAATGTATTAACAATGTGATTATAATATAAACTAATCGATTCACAATATTTGCCATAATGCTCACAAACTTTGTTTGTTGTACAATTACACTTAAAAACGCTAAAATCATTACATAATTTGTCAGCACAATACTTTTGGTATAACTTTATCTGGTCTGTGGTACGTTTGCCCCATTTAATACATTTGAGGTGGTCACGGCAGCCGGTAAAGGCTGTCTCAATATTCATGCACTTTATATCGCAAACAATACGTAAGGGATAATGATCAGACCACGTGACGTCATATATGACGTCCGCCGCTATCACAGTATCCCATGCCGCTTTTGTTGTGATGCAGTGATCCAGCCAACGCCGACTCCCATGTGACTCACTCATAAACGTGTAAGTGTCTGAATTTAAGCCAAGTAAATTAAAATCCACACATTCCCACTCCATCTCTGTACAGAATTTTATTAATTCATTTCCAAACTTCGCGGTGGGATGAGCATTAAAATCACCTAGAACATAAACACATTGTGCATCGCCTTCTTCTATAATTGCGTTAATTGAGCCCAAGCAATCAATGAACTCGGTCAAATTATCGGTGTTGTCCACAGGCATATACACATTTATAATTATAATACAACCCACATCAGTTGTTATTCGCACCGCCGCTAACCGGTCGCTAATACAGTTAATAGGTGACACATATGGAAGCTTTGTTTTGTTCCACATAATGGCTAAGCCTCCGTATGGCCTCCCTCTTAATATGCCTGCTGATGTATCGACAGAAGACTTGCCTACACATCCAAAGCCCTCATTTATTTCATTTATAAAATCTAAGTCATGGGGAAGCAACCAAGTCTCCTGCAGAAGGACAATATCGTTTGTTTTAGTAAGCTCACGCACACATTGCTGTGACCTCTTAATTGATTTACAATTGTATGATATTATAGATAGCTTACAATCCATAGTTAGTTATTATTATTCTTAATTACTCTCGCCGCATACTCACGGAACCGCCTAAATCTGACACCCTCAGGCCAAAAGTTAACACTTAAGAATCTTTCTAGTTTATTCCTATACACGGTAACTTTATAAGACGTAAACTCAGTCTCGTGTTTCTGCGTAAGGAGTTCCACCTTAACACAGCTTTCACTTTCACCCATTTCACTAATGTATGCCCGAATATCATCTATTGTGGTTGATTTGTTTAATCGAGACACGTAGATAGCTGACGATAGCTGTGCAACCTGTAGCTTATTCGAGCCTTGTCCCGTACCACTCATGTTTGCAAACTTCTTCCGTCTCTTTTTCTCTACTAAGGTAAAGGTATCATCCTCAATTTTCGGTTTACCGGCAGTATCTGTTTGCATTGTGCTTATCAACATATCTCTGTATAGAGGAGTATGTGAGTCAGCTGTTGTTTTTCGATCGAGCGGCCTTGAACTCACGCTCATTAACGGTTCTGTCGTAGGAATATTCGGCTGATTGGGTTTTGCAGTAAGTGTGAGCGAGATCGGGGATATCGTGTTTACTTGTTCACGTCCTTTCTGCGCAATGTAGTTTACTGCTACCTCCTGCGTTTGTTTACTTTTTTGTACCTTAAGTTCTGTCACCATACGTTTTAAATCGTCAATTTCCGATTTTAAAATCTCCATATCCGAGGATGGGGTGGTCAAATCAGTCACCCGTTTACTATTAGCTTTAATGGACGCCACGTCGGTTTTCAATATAGCCATTTCTTTTAGAAATGCAGTCACGTCGACATAGTCAAACGACACCGGTGGCAGCTTATTGAGATTTTTTGCGACAAACGCTGGGAGGTGATCCGGTTCAAATTCTTTTACGATCTTAATGATTTCTTGCAAGCTTTTCTGTTCCGAGCCCTCTTTACGTCGCGCAACATACTTCTTTGTAGGAGCTAACAGCTTATAAACAATCGATCTTGCGGTTTCCACTTCCTCGTTAGTAAAGGTACTGAGGCAAATCTGCAGTATCCCAGTCTCCGGTATAGTGTCTATCTTATGGGTTACAAAGGCCAACAGTTCATTGACCACCACTTTACACTCTTTACATCGATGTTCACAGTCATTCAATATGTCACTTTTACCCGGTATGTCACTATTTGGCGAGCGCACGATCGGCATTGTGCGAGCAAGCGACGCACGCCGCGGCTAGCATGGGACTGTTTTGTCATCGTAACTAATTGAAGTTCAGATTCCGGAAAAGCCTCTGTTGGAGATTCATTATAACTGTCTTGTCTAGATTTATTACCAAAATTATTATTCTGTAGCCAATTCACATCCGATTTTATGCTAGAATCAATATCCGTCTCTAGTGCACTTAATTCATCACTATTAAAAAGTAAAGTACTATCGTCTCCAAACTAGTCATTGGATAAATGGAAGCTGTTGAAAAGTCATTAATGTAACCAAACGTTACAGTTCTCTGGTCAGATTTGAAAAATATATCTGTACTTTTTTTTTTCTCACTACTCCTGACTACTACAGTTATTTGCTGCCTATTACTAAAATAACATTCGATTAAATTTAATACGTTTCCTTTTGTTCCGTATTCGTTAAGTTTATTTACTAGTATTTTATGATCTACGCGATCAAAAGCTTTTGACATATCCATGTAAAGCGCTAGAGTTGGTAGTTATTTTGTCGACTCTGCTGCTGTTTGCAAGAAATCGTATATGGCTACATCAATAGATTTTTTTTTTCTGAAGCCTTTCTGGATTATCAACTAGTAAATATATTCCTCAAAGTATGGAGTAAGTTGGTTAGATATTGCTGAATTAGAATGAATTTAAATAAATTTAATTTAATTTATTTATTAGGGAATAACAAACAGTAACACATTTTTATAATGTCATAACAAATAAATGTAAGTTAATGTGCTCCCACACCGTTATCCACAAATTATATATTAGGGACGTGGCATAAATTTTAAAATGTTTCTTTTTTTTCCAACTAAAGTGTGCTATATTATACAAAACAATATTACTTACTTAATAATGCATATTATTTTGTTATCATTATTATTTGTTTATCACTTATTACCGGAGAAACGCTTTACGAATTAGTAAAGTTAGCAAAAGTAAATAAATTCAATAATAACAATAAAATCAATAAAATTAATGTTAATATTAATTAAATTATTTCTTATAATTCTATCATAATATTAAAAAATAAAAATATAATAATATAAAATATAATAACATAAAATTGGATTGTAGTTAAATAATTAAATATAAATGGTTACTATGGTTTCCTGGGAAATAAAAATATCTATAAAAACAAAAAGAGAAGTCCTTACTGACTGACTCATCAACGCCTAGCCCAAACCCTTGGACCTAACAGCTGAGATTTTGCACAGAGATTCCCTTTTTATTGTAAACAAGGAATAGGGAAGGATTTTTTTGAAATTCATAATTTCCCCAGAGGTTACGTGAAAATTAATTTAAATAGGGGATCGAAGTTTGTATTGTTGAGGTAACCATGATTTTTGTTTTTAAATCTTTATTATAATCATAAGTCATTATAGTTTGTTTGTAATGTTGAATGTGATTATTAATATATTTCTAATAACCATAATTGGAATACGATGAGTTAAATGATAGTCAGATATGTTTCCGCTGGTCGCTCTTTTGTTCAGTGCTTGCCTATCCCACTAGCAGCGGGTGGAGGGGGCATGACACATCTATGCAATTGGCAAAACATAAACAAACTCATAGTTAAAACATAGAAAATAAGAATGAACTGAAAAGACGTTGAGGTAAGAAAATATTATAAATCACATTTGACAATTCTTTGTACTTCAAGACCAAAATCGTTAATGACGTATAATGAAATAAGTGTTGAAACTATATACATCGTTTCTAATTTGTGTTCAATTAACGATGTTTGTTTGAAATTATTGAATATAATCTTATAAAAAATATAGAGGTTATTATAGACTGCTTAGGCCCTGCTCTGATACCTTTCTGAAATTCATGCACAGCAGGTGATAGGACTGGTATCTCAAGGACAGAGGCTGTTGTAGACTGCTGAGGCCCTGCCCTGATACCTTTCTGAAATCCATGCGCAGCAGGTGGTAGGACTGGTATGTCAAGGCCGGCGGCCATATGTAGACTGCTGAGGCCCTGCCCTGATGCCTTTCTGAAATCCATGCGCAGCAGGTGGTAGGACTGGTATGTCAAGGCCAGCGGCCATATGTAGACTGCTTGGCAGCCCTGCCCTGATACCTTTCTGAAACTCATGCGCCGCAGGTGATAGGACTGGTATGTCAAGGCCAGAGGCTATTGTATTGATTATAATTAGTTGGTACTTCGAGAGCGAAGTACAGGTCAGTTTGGCCGTGATGGATTATTCAAATAATTTCATTTGGTTTATTACATTAACTCAAGTTTATTTCTTTAATTGAACACAAATTAAAATATCACTATAATAATTATAACCTTTTTAACATGTGATACACAAAATTTAACTATTTATTATCAAAACATTGTAAACACTATTACGAAACCTATTTATAAGATAAGAGTTTAAACTGTTCTTTCATTGTTGTCTTGTATAACAGAATATTTAAACGTTATTTAAAAAATAACGTTGCTTGTTTACTAATTCTGTCATCGTAAGACTAATATGTAATTGAACTAATTAATTTCAACATATTTACTGTATTTTTATATCATTTAATCATAGTTTAATGTTAAAATACAAAGGTTAACAAATCTGTTTTAAAATCGTACGATATGACGTCACTTGTTTACCACTGTGTATAAAAGCCGCCGCTCAGTCGTTCTAGACACAGTCAGTCACTCAGTCGCTCTGGAGCAGTCACACCGAACGGACCTAAGTTAAGTGAACTTGTGTTGTTTCTAACTTTTATTAATATTTTTATGTGTAGAATTGGTATAAAAATCCTATCGTATTGCTATTGTATTTGAATATAAATTAATTATTTTGTATTTGTTACTTTAATGTGACAGTGTTATTAATTGATAATTGTGTGATAACTTAATGAACATTTTGTATTAATTCTATAAATAACTTGACTTATATAATATGTAATGGAGTAATGGAATAGTAGATACACAAGTAAATAAAGCTAAAGTTATAACGATAGTAATCACATTGTGGTAATATTGTAAAGTACATATAGTGAATTGATGTTTATGTGAAAATGAATTATGTTTTGAAAAGAGTAACTGTGGAGTTTCTTGCCGGCTCTTCTCCATAGATAACTACCTTCCGAACCGGTGGTAAATTAATAAACTGATATTGCTATACAGACTACTAATTATTTCTATAAAACACCTAGTAATCATGGTAATACCGATTAATAGGTAATTAATCGGTAAATACGTAATAAATAAATATTGATAATTAATTAATTCTAGAAATAACAACATTCTCTATATATCTTTATATCTATATATCTTCCATTTCTGACACGTGCAAACTTTAATAAATCAAGAACCAACTGTTGATGAGATACCAAGAGCACGCTCAGTCTCTCCAGAACCTTCGACATCATCGACTGTTGGAACAATGACAAAAAGTCCCGAAAACCATTCAAAGATCTGGGAAGCAAACAGAAAAAGAGAAGATCTAGTGAGCACATAGGCGAGGATTCCTGTGAATTGGCATATGCAGCTGCAGCACGTTTAAAAGAAGAAGGTTATGAAGATATCGCATCTGTAATCAATTATATGATCAAAAATCCAGAAGCTGCCGTTAAAATCAAGGAAAGCATTAAGAAAACAGTAATATTTACACCAGAGAAGGCACTTGGATTGCTTCTTTCACTTAAGCTTTCAAAGTGGCAATATATTACGTTGCGAGAGACTGCCATTCGGGAAGGGGCTAAGGATATTTACCCATCCTACTATAAACTGCAACAAACTAAGCTTGCATGCTACCCTCCTAATCAATCAGTATCAGTTACGGATTCATCAGCTAGAATTACACTTCAAGCTTTACTTGACATCACGGTGAAGCGGATTCTTCAAAGTCTTTCTGATAATGTGGAAAATAAGCAGTTAAAGCTGATATCGAAGTGGGGATTTGATGGTGCTTCCAATCAAAGCCGATACAAGCAGAAAATGGACGGCGAGCATGATGATTCAAGCATTTTCATGACCTCCTTGGTGCCACTGAAACTGACAGATGGAGATAATACTATATGGACAAACCCGAAACCATGCTCAACTTTTTATTGTCGTCCGGTTCAGTTCACTTTTGTAAAAGAAAGCCATGCAGTTGTCATTGATAACAAAAGAAAAATGGATGAGGAAATTGAGGCCCTTAACCCCACAGAGTGCATTAATAGTAACAGGGTGACTCATAAACTAATGATGACAATGATCGACGCAAAAGTCTGCACGTACCTTTCTGAAGCTAGATCAAATGCATCATGCTACCTGTGCTTAACAAAACCAACAGAAATGAACCACTTAGATGCTGTAACATCAAAAACTGTGTGTTCTGACATATATGAATTTGGCCTATCATCCCTACATGCCCATATAAATTGCATGGAATGTCTGTTACACATTGCGTACAGACTTGACTTCAAACAGTGGGCAGCAAGAAGTAATGAGCATAAAGATATGTTACAAAACAGAAAAAAAAACATTCAAAATAAATTTAAAGAGGAGCTCAATCTGTTAATTGATATAGTAAAACAAGGCTCGGGAACTACCAATGACGGGAATACCGCAAGGAAGTTTTTCGAGTTTCCCAATAAAACTGCAGCTATTACTGGGTTGGATCAAAACCTGATAAAAAGATTTGCTGTTATTTTGCAAGCAATAACATCTGGTGAGAAGATCGATGTCATCAAATTTAAAGATTTTGCTCGCAAAACAGCAGAAAAGTACGTGGAATTATACGACTGGTACTACATGTCATCAACCGTACATAAACTATTAATACACGGAGCTGACATAATCGAAAAAAATGATATTGTCCTGATTGGGACTCTCTCGGAAGAAGCCTCAGAGTCTCGAAACAAAGATTTTAGGAGGTTCCGGGAACATCATTCGCGGAAAAGAAGCAGGCAAGATTCTAATCAAGATATCCTAAATATGCTTGTTGTTTCTTCGGATCCTTTTCTAAGTGCACAAAGGCCGAAGTTAGATGCCAAAAGGAAGACAACCTTTTTTGCTGAAACTCTCGACCTAATACAGTTTCCGGAAACTGAGTTCGAGTTTGTAGGTATATCCGATCTGGATTCTGACTCGGAATTGGAGTCCGACAACGAAAGTTGTAAAGAAAATTTGTAAAATTTAATTATTTTTCTTTATGTTCTTTTGTTATTTATGTTAGTTTATTGTACCAATATGTTTAGTTAATAATTTCATAAATTATAGTTTCAAATATGTATTTTGTATAATTGAATTTATTAGATATTATTTTTGTTACTTCTGTTTTATTTAAATTACCTATCAATAAAAAGTTTATATACAGTCTTTTTTTTTCACATATTCTTAATATTTGGGGAAAAAGCATGCTTCCTAACGATGTTCTTAACTTTGACACAGTTCATGGATCGTTTTGAACAGTTTCATATGTTAAAATAAATAATGTTAGTACTATAATCCCCTATAAGGATATTATTATTATTATGTGTCCGGTTATGTTGTAATCATACTTTTAGGGTATGATCAATTAACAATTTCATTCCCCTATCTTTCAAAAAGAAGCGACAGCATGGGCACTTTGACACTGATATTCAACTATCTCTGTCTAGTCCTTCAGGTCTATAGGGGTGATGCTATTTTATGATAAGAGTTGTTAAAGCTCTGAATTCTTCAACTTAAACACTAAAAGGAACGTTTAAATATGTAAAAAATAAATAAAAATATTTTGACGATTTTTTAAAAAAAAAGGCATCTACAACCATTATGTAACGTATGTCAAAAAATCATAAATAATTAGTACTATAACCCCCTATAATGATATTTCGATTTTTCATACTAGCTCCATACAAAATTTTCGTAAAAAAATTATAATTCCTTCGTTTCTGTGCAGAATCAATTCTGGTGTCATTTTTGTATATTGTTATAACTAATAGAAGTGATATCCGGCAAAAAAACTCGCACTTGCAAAATAAAATGCCTAAGTCTATGAAAGCCGATTTTCAGCCCACCGTGTGCCGGAGGATTTGAAATGAAATAATGGTGTCAATATTTTCAAAAATAGACTTCAGAAGCATGTTCGAACAAAGTAATATATCCTCCTAGCCTCCAACTTTTTCAAGAGTGAACACTACTTAATAATTTAAATATATACAATACTTTGTATCTCATTTTAAGTGGATCATAATGTTATTATGAGAAGTAAACGACAGAACTTTCCAAGAAACTTTCTCAGAGAAATTGTGATGATATAAAGCCGAATAAATTTTTTTTTCATACTTATGTGAAGGCTACCATTATTTGAACAACCCATGATAAATGTACTTAGTTGGAAGTTTTAATATTTTTCAGCTCAGGAGCATAAAAATCTAAATTATTTTTGAAACATCTCCGATAACTATGGCGTCAATTTTTGGCATATTTTTACCGTGTGCTTTTACAAAATTAGTATCCATTATCATAGATCTCTATCGAGTACAGTGTACAATTGTAATAAATCCTTTAACACAGTGCAAAAAGTAAACGAAAGTAAATACCATAACAGTAGTAACATTATGTCAGACGGAGTGACATTGACAAGTGGGCTTTGGGAAAAAAGAAATCGATATTTTTTTATAAATTAATCGACTATATCGGCAACATTTTAAATCTCAGTGAATCTATAGTCAATATTTATTTTTGAGTATCAAATTCGATCATCAGTATTTATTACAATTGACGTACAATGAATATATGTAACATATATAATACAACATACTATTTTTGTTATATCCCAGAAAAAGTTTACATGTTGATCACCATAGCGTCAGCACGTTTGCGCCATAAGAATATGCATAAAACTTGACGAAGAAAAAAAAATATCGATACTTATTACATTTCCTCGATAATAATCGTTATAGTTTAAAAATAATGATTCCACATTTACCGATATATTTCCTTTAGTTAATTTATATGGATTACTTATAATAACACATTTTTTATATAGCCTATTGGTTAAACGTTTAGTAGTTTCTTTTTCTTACTTGACTCCCGTTATGATGTTGGTCCAACTAATTTCTCAAAGTTTTTTTTTTTATTCCATAGCACCATCAGGCTGCACCGCTGTCACTGGACTGGAAGCGTCACATAATCTTCTGAACGGCGGCAATGGCCCGAGATAGCATCACGGATGAAGAAGCCTTCCAATATTGCAGGATTCATTCTGAAACTTTCACTCCAATGCATTAGTATTTGGGCAAGAACAATCTACATACATGTACCTTCTAATTGAAATAATATCAAGGCCTAAAACAAATGGATAGCTAACCAAAACTAACTTGCAAGAAAAGTAACTGCAAAACAATTTGACAATCCTGACCTATATTCAAGTACCCTCCTCTTAAAAAAATAAAATCACATGGGCTATGAATCAAACCTCAATACCGAAATAAAATATGTGGGCTGTGAACTGTCCCACTTCTGATGTCAGAAATTGAAGATATATAGGTATAAAGATAGATAGAGAATGTTGTTATTTATAGAATTAATTAATTATCAAAATCGATTTAATACGTATTTACCGATTAAATACCTATTAATCGGTATTACCATGATTACTAGGTGTTTTATAGAAATAATTAGTAGTCTGTATAGCAATATCAGTTTATTAATTTACCACCGGTTCGGAAGGTCTATATACGGATCTATGGAGAAGAGCCGGCAAGAAACTCCACAGTTACTCTTTTCAAAACATCGTCACTTTCACATAATTTCAAGTAAAAATTAACACATTATCAAGTCATTTCTATAACCACAACGTGGTTACTTCATAGCATATGGCTATATCTACTTATCTACACATAACTTTATGTTTAATTATTACACAATACTATTAGGACACTGATACAACAACATAATTCTATATATAAAAATAAATCGTACCTTCAGATGCTTACACTGTGGCTGTCCGAGAGAGACTGTGTCTAGAACGACTGAGCGGCGGCTTTTATAGGACAGTGTAAACAAGTGACGTCACATCATACGATTTTAAAACAGATTTGTTAACCTTTGTATTTTAACATTAAGCTATGATTAAATGATATAAAAAATACAGTAGATAATTATGTTGAAATTAATTAGTTCAATTACATATCAGTCTTACGATGACAGAATTAGTAAACAAGTAACGTTATTTTTTAAATAACGTTTAAATATGCTGTTATACAAGACAACAATGAAAGAACAGTTTTAACTATCTTATAATAGGTTTTTTACACAATAAAATTATTAAATTAATGTTAATATCTTTAGCAAAATCTAGTATCTGTCACGCTCATACTTTGGGGCTACAGAGGGGGGAACTAACCTGACTGCGTACCGTGGTCAGATGCTCTCTCTGTTTCAGGTACTTGAACCAGCTGTCAACGTTTTGGCCCAAAGACTATCGAATCAGGTGCGGGTCATCCAGCGTAACCGTATGTTGGATGACACCGTACTTGATAGACTACGCCTCGAATCACGGTGCAGCCGTGTCTCATCTGCTTCACCACTGGCCGCGGTGCAACTACAACCCAGTATCTCACCGCGACCCGACCACGTCAGTGATCATGATGATGACGAGGCTATAACCGTGAGTACCCAGTGCAATTGTGAACAATTGAGGAGTGCTTTGGAAGACGCATTACGGGAGTATCGCTCCACACCGCCTGAGCTTAGACCTCGTCTACCCCGTTTACCCATGCATAAGAAAAATAGGGCGCTAGTGTGTGCTCTAGATTCACTACTGTTAAATTATTTTGATAATAGTGAAGAGCTCACCGATACCCATTCGGTCCTGTACTGTGCAGCTGTAGCAGCATGTCGGGTAGCTCATGTCAAATTCCCAAAGACTGACAGAACTATTCGACCGGCGGTACCAGCTTGGCAGTGCAGGATCGAACGTCGTATCGCTGGGGCTAGAGCACTCATTGGTAAACTTATCTGCTTCAGGCAGGGTAACACTCGTCCCAGAGTGATGCGCTTTGTGAGGAGGGCGTTCGCGGGGACTGATATCAGTCCTCGGGATTATCTGACCCGCGTCACAGAGCGTATCGACTTCCTGAAGCAGAAAGTCTATGCATGGGCAAATCGAATTCGTCGATATAAGCGGCGGGTGGAGCGATACACTCAGAATCGCACATTCCAAAGCAATGAAAGGTGGGTTTATAGGGCCTGGGAGCGACCTGACCAAGGTGTGACGGATACGTGCCTACCGGATGATGACGCCATGTGTTCGTTCTGGCGCAGCATCTGGTCTGTACCTGTCAGCCACACCGAGGGTGACTGGATGAGTGAGATCAAGCGCACGTGCGATCTTATACCAGAAATGGGGGCAATTACGATCAGCCCCCAAGATGTAACCCGTGCAGTCCGTCCGTTATCCAACTGGAAATCTCCAGGACCGGACGGGCTGCACAATTTCTGGATAAAATGTTTCCAAAGCTCGCACGCTCGCTTGGCCGCTCAGTTCCAGTCTGCCTTAGAGTTAGGATCGCTGCCTCAATTCCTTACTACAGGAATAACCCACCTGCTCCATAAATCAGGCAGTACTGCGGAACCTAAAAATTATAGACCAATCACGTGCTTACCGACGGTCTATAAAGTTCTTACATCCATTTTGAGAGCCAAAATTAATAACCACATCGATACCAATTCAATCATGTCTGCTTCTCAGAATGGATGTAGGAATGGGTCCCGCGGTACTAAGGAGCTTCTCCTCATCGATATTGCCATTAACCAACAGGTTCGTCGTTCCCGAAGGAATCTGTCGACATGCTGGATAGATTATAAGAAGGCCTATGACTCGGTTCCACATACATGGCTCATGAAGGTGTTGGAGTTGTATAAAATAAACCCAATACTACGCACTTTCCTTGAGTCATGTATGGGGCAATGGAATATGGTCCTCTGCTACCCAGGATGTCGACAGAACCAGGAGAACAGCGAACCGATTAGGATTGAGCGAGGTATTTTTCAGGGCGACAGTCTGAGCCCACTGTGGTTTTGTCTGGCTCTGAACCCCCTCAGTACACTGCTGGAGGGTTCGGGGCAAGGCTACCAGTTGAGAAGAGGTGGTCAGATCATATCACACTTGCTTTACATGGATGATTTGAAAATTTTTGCCTCCACCAACTTGCAACTGATGGAGCTACTGAAGGTAACGGAAACCTTCAGTAGCGCCATCAGGATGGAATTCGGGGTGGACAAATGTGCGGTCATGCATGTAAAGCGAGGGGAGATTATGGAATCCGTGGGATCTCAACTTTCGGACTCCATACACCTAAGATCCCTCGGCTCAACTGAAACCTACAAGTATTTCGGTATGTCAGAGGCACTAGGCATCAATGTTGCTTATGTTAAACAATCACTGAAGGAACGCTTCTTTGGCCGCCTGAATAAAGTACTGAATAGTCTTCTATCAGGCGGAAACAAGGTGCGTGCCTTCAATGGTTGGGTCATGCCAGTATTGATGTACTCTTTTGGCATACTCAAATGGACTCAGACTGAACTTGACGCCTTGGACAGGCGGGTCCGCACAACGCTGACTGCAAATCGGATGCATCACCCACGTTCATCGGTGATGAGGCTGTATATCCCGCGGAAGTGCGGGGGTCGTGGCTTTTTAAATGCAAAGACCCTGCATAACCGCGAGGTATGCAGCCTTAGGGAATATTTCCTAAAAGCCGACGTGGGTATGCATCGAGATGTGGTAGCGGTGGACAAAGGCCTCACTCCGCTCTCCTTAGGTAGCGAGAATTGGCGCAAACCTGTAGTATTAGATACTAATGACCGCAGAGAAGTATGGCAGAGCAAGGAGCTTCACGGACGCTATTACCGGGCCCTTCATGGGTCTGACGTAGATACATTAGCGTCCGTAGCCTGGCTACGTTTTGGTGACCTCTTCGGGGAAACCGAAGGTTTTGTTTGTGCGATTATGGATGAAATTATGATGACGAATAACTATCGGAAATATATTGTGAAGGATGGTACGGTAGACACATGTCGGGCATGTCACAAACCGGGAGAATCCATTCGTCACATTATCTCCGGTTGTTCTCGTCTGGCTAACGGAGACTATTTGCATAGACACAACCTTGTAGCCAGGATTGTTCACCAGCAACTTGCTCTTAAATACAATCTTGTGGAATCAGAAGTACCGTACTATAGGTATGTGCCCGACCCAGTTCTCGAAAGTGGCAATATTACATTGTACTGGGATCGGTCTATCATCACTGACAGGACTATTGTTGCCAATAAGCCTGACATAGTGGTGATAGACCGATTAGAGCGTCGCTCAATGATTGTTGATATAGCGGTCCCTCATGACGAAAACCTCGTGAAAGCCGAGAAAGATAAGCAATTTAAGTATCTTGATCTGGCTCGCGAGGTTGTCGACATGTGGGATGTGGATACAGCAATCATTGTGCCGATAGTCGTCTCGGCCAATGGCATAATAGCCAAGAGCCTCGACAAACATCTTAGGAGGCTCTCGTTGGGCAGCTGGATCAAGGGCTTGATCCAGAAAGCAGTACTTCTGGACACGGCGCGAATTGTTAGGAGGTTCCTCTCTCAAGAGCCCTGACCACCGGTAGCTTGGACCCTGTACCCGATACCGGTGGGCTACTGTTTTTTATATTTTTAAATGTTTTTTGTTTTTATAGGAATATTTAAAAATGTAAATAATATGTTTGTAAAATGTAATAAATGAATAATAATAATAATAATATTCCACAACTTTTTCACACAACGCCATCAAGTCCCAAACTAAGCAGAGCTTGTGGTATGGGTACTAGACAACTGATAAACATACATATATATTTCTAAATACATACATAATTATAGATAAATTACACCCAGACAAAGAACAAATGACCGTGCTCATCACACAAACATTTGTCCTAGGTGGGAATCGAACCCACGACCTTGCGCATAGCAGTCAGGGCCACTGACCACTATACCAACGGGCCTGTCAATATATATATTATATAAATTATATAATATTGGTTTAAACGAGATAGAGTCAGTAATTTTTGAGATAGAGCACATTTAATAATTAAAGTTACTACGGAACCCTACATGGGCGAGTCTGACTCGCACTTGGTGAATTTTGGTGATAGACTCGCGTTTGACCACCATCTCATTCAAGCGATGAGGTAGCAACATCATCAGCATCAGTAGCATCACCATCATGATTTTACCCTAACACGAATGCCTAAAAGTAATTTATCCAGTCCAATCCAGTCTTGAATTAAATACTCTTTAGCTTAGGCAATCGGCCTGTAATGTTCCTACTGCTAGGGCACAGGCTTTTCTTTAAGAGAGGGATTACGGCGCTGATGTCAGCGTCGCATGTTTTCGGGTTTTTGGTAAAAGGGGATGCCGGTAGTTGCAGGAATATTCTAACGGGATACCGTGGCCCGGAACGCAAGGCTGAAGGAACAGGGTGGGTTTTTAGTCAGTCAGACTCTCCCTTCGGCTCCAAGAATAGCGGCAGGACTCATTTGATGAAGCTCGTAAAGTCCTTCCAAAGATTGTCTGGAAGATATCGCTCTCAGCAATAAGACCGCTATTGTAACCAATTTTATTTACAATATTGTTATTTAAGTGTGATTCAATTATTGGTGTACAGACGCCAACACATGAAGCTACCCGAAACTGTCAAATTTTCCCAATCAACCTTGAACCTAATTTCTTTAACAATAAAGTTGAAAATCTATTGAAGAAATTTGACATATTGTTGTAGCTTGATGTGCTGGCGTCTGTACAATAAAGTATATTCTATCTATCTATCCCACCCAGGAAAGAAAAAAGAAAGTTGTCTGACACTCCCTTCATGCTCCATCTAGAGAGGGATAGTCTTTTTTTTTAATTCCCTCAAAAAAGGCTCATGAAGAAATAGCGAAAGTACTGAAAAACAACGCAGAAAACGAAATCTTATCTGAAGTCAACACCGCGGGTCAAAGACTATTTAATCAATTTTTCTTCATACTTTAAACCTGGTTTGGTAAAGGCAAAATTGTGTAGATGGCCATTTTGTTTTTAACCGACTTCAAAAAAAGGAGGTTCTCAATGCGTCTGTGTATTGTTTTTTATGTATGTTACCTCATAACTCGGAGACGGCTGGACCGATTTGGAAAGTTCCTTTTGCGTTTGAAAGGGTATACTTTCTAATTGGTCCCATTGTTACGAAATCAGGATCTGATGACGAAATCCTGGAGAAATCGAGGGAACTCTTCAAATATTATAGGCACACCTATAGCGTTTTGGGTATTCCTTATAGTACCTTGAGCAGTTGCTTTCGAAAAGTACCATTTGGGGAAGTTGAACTGATGATGTAGACCACAGATGGCCACTGAAACTACTCAATAATAAGTATTTCGTGGATTGCGATTCGATTATTTGAGTACGGATGTTAAACACTTTATGCTCGTCGCAATAAATACGAGTATGGTGATGTAGAGCTGATGGTCAAGTACCAGGAGAACTCCTCAAAAATTAACGGCTATGCATCGGGAAAAGCAATATTTTGTAAAAGGTGATAAGTTGTTGAGATTATGGCTTTTGTAACTAGATAAATTACAAGCCGACCCACTAAAATGCGTGATAAAAAAAATTAGCAAAAAATAGAACCGACTTCCACTTTTGTAAGTCTAATGATTAGCATTAGATTATTATTTATATTTATTATAGAATTAGATTAGGTGATCAATGATAAGAATGAATTAAAGACAAATAGCGTCAGAAAAGTTAACAATTATGTGGCTTAATATTTTTGAACTAAGATTAATGTAAAATAAAAAATTGAAAAGAGGTAAACTAAGTTATAAAACTTTTCAATATTAAATTTTAAGTTACCCCTGTCAACATTGAAACATCTGAACAGGATCTTGATAAATTGTAGCTAGGAACCATATCAATCACATCAACTTTCTAACAAAAAAATATATCTTCCAACTTTTTTTGTAGTCAATCAATTATAAATTAAGTGATGATTTTTTATTATTATTGAATTGATGTAAATATCATTAACTTTTACATATGACTGCATGCCTGCAATAAATGAATTTTATTTATTATACATTGACATACACGTCACACTTTGTGCGTCGGGGGTTAAAAATTAGCACCTCCGTGTGTTATGCATTGTTTAGCACGTTTTTTCTGGCCTAATAATGCCCTGTATTTAGTTGATTCCAAAAACGCAAAGAGAGACTTTAAAAAACCGCGCGCTTACTTGCGAGTGCTTATGCGGCCCTCCTGGGCTGACTAGACTCATCAAAATCGAATCTAGTAAACATGAGTAATAAAGAAACTCTTTGTTACTACCAAAGTATAAAAACCGGGTACCTACAAAACACAACATAAAACGAAAATGTATTCGTTTTATGTATTAGATTCTTATGTCATAAATAAACAGGAGGATAAACTTGTTTTTCTTACATAGGCGGCCCATCGGCCTGAGTCCCAAGTCCAAACAGTCGGATCGGCTAATAGGCTGGGGGAGGTATTAATGACTGTCAAAAATTGTCTTACGTAATAAACGGATGAACCCTTACAACATACATTTTGTAAGCAGTGCTTAAGACGTTGTCTACTTTACCACAAGAACAAGTACACACTTATAGCGGCACACACAGAAGACACTGATGAGCCGCACGTTATGTTAACAAAACTTCACAGTGCACTAACACTTCTTTGTGTGCATGTTCATAACATGTTCGTGAATTTTGTTGCCTTCGTACTTGGCAAGTTTGTTTGAAAATTCGCAGTCTTATAATGAAAATATCATAACTCTGAAATCTTAATCCCCGTAACTTCTGATTATACTGATCTAAAACACTACCTACTCTAAATCTCTGTGGTTATGGGGATCTGAATTACAAGTAATAAAAGATCGGCCTAAAAATCTTACATACATTTAAATTTACTCATTACTGCTGTTTTAAACACTTATTTGTTCAACCGCAAAAATATAAATTTTTGAGTTACGTCACTTTATTTTTATGAGTACGAAATTTGCTCGAACATGTAACTTTCGAAGAGTTCTAGTCGCTGATGTTGTATGTAGTATACAGTACATGCATAGGTATACTTTGTGAACGAGTGTTTTGGAATTTGTACAAAGTTAGACAATGAATATACATAGCATGAGATTTTAGCCTTTTAATTTATAATGAAGTAGGTGAGCAAGTAAAACCTACTCATCCTACTCATTTTTGTGTTTTTTTTTCTTTTGTCATTTTTTATGAGTCTTATGATAAGTTATTTTCTTTATTTCTCATTTAAAGAATGATTACAATTTAAAACTTGACTTCTCACTTGTAAACCAGCCAAGTCAAAACACTCGCCCAAAACACGTCAATATTAATGCATACGGAGCCAAGTAGTCCCGCTAACTGCTCCCAGTAAGCGTTCTTGCAACTTGTACTCATGTATGAACGGCATAATGGAAAGCAGGCAGTAAGTGCAGTGTAGGTACTGAAATATAGTATGAGTACTTAAAAGCATGCGTCGTCTTCAAGTTGACTAAATTGTTTGTAGCGCCAGGATGAAATATGGAAGAAAATATGAAGGAAAAATACAGTATCTACGATCTCAGAAATGCTGTGAAAATAGTATTTGAATATGGTATGAGAAATGTAGCTAACAAGAATCATAATATAATTGGCTAAATAATTAAGAATGTTAACTAATTTTGAATATAAGCTCTCCATATTCTCTGTCAAAAATAAAAAATAAAGTGAAAGAATTACTTCGATACGTCAATTAATTTCCGATTTATAGTAATAAAGTAGTAAACGTGCGACGCGGACTCGTGACGGTGTGACGTCATCTCACAACACTCGCTCAGTCCGATCGCGCTCTCAGCACGTTTCATACAGCAGGTGTCGTCTTACGTTTCATTAGAAATTATAAATACTTTCAAAAATATCCAATCCGAATACTAGGAAATCATGTGTTGTGCTGAAATGTACAAATACAACCACAGTCAAAAATGCACGGATCGACTTTTACAAACGTTGCTTGTGTACGAACTCCTCGCTAGCATAAGGCCATAAAATAAAGACTGAAATCACCATCTCATTCATACTGAATGTACAAAAAAAATCACAACAATGATAACATTATCATGAACTAAATCGTGCAGTATCATAATAACTTTGTGCTAAACACTTTCAAAAGAGTTCGACATCAACTTTTCATAGATTTAAGTACCTTGAGATCCCTGCATGTTCGGCACGGAGGCTGCTGCTTTAACTAGAGTATGCATAAGTAACGTGACCATTAATTCTTTGACTCAAAACGGGATGGTTTATTTGGGTCAATTAACAGGTTAGTTACAAATTAAAAAAAATATATACCTTAACGTTTAGTTATATTAATATTTATCAGAGGAACAAGTCTGCTTTAATATAGGTGATTTTAAGTACGAATGAAACTCTTGCTACATTTTTTTTTTTATATTTGCCTTACTTACTTATCAACATCGCCTTTAGAACTGAAGAACTGGCTCGACTACCCAAATTTTCGCACGGTTTCAGAAAACGGGACAATTTTGCGTCCCAAAGTTAATTTCAGGTACACCGGGACTTGTAACTATAAAAAGGGACAGTCCCGTTCAAAACGGGACGTCTGGTCACGTTATGCATAAGTGATACGCCTTACCGTTTGCATGCAGTTGCAGGAATGGAAAACTTGGCATCTTTAACACCTGTAGGTATTGATTTACTTCTGTGCATAATGCATAATCAAAAGAAATAATGTTAAATAAGTGTGTGTATCTTTAGTCATTATATGCATAATGAATAATCATTCTATGCATCTGACTTCAATGTTTTAAAAAACGAACAACTAACAAACACGGATACTAATAAGTAGGTGTGCAATGATTTTCGTCTTACCTAAACTCTTTTGCAAAAAAAAACGGGCACTTTAGATTTTTTCTCTACTTCAATGAAGAAGAACAAGAAATAGGTTTTATTAATTTGACGATGTATTGGCATGTTATTTGAAGCATCCTGGCATGATTCTTTACGTTCCAAATTTAAAATTTGAAATTAATAAAAGAATAATAATGCTTATTGTGGATTATTCTAAAATTGCTTTACTAATGGCGCGAATTGCTGAAAGGATTTTTAACTGATTACGATATTTTAAAACTTTTTGGATATTTTCTGCAAATTAAACAATTTAATCCTTCTTTTTACATTAAATACCACTTTTTCATATGAGTGATAAAGCGATAAGGGCCGGTAAAATTATAGCCCTACTTGAAGAAGGTTGTTCGCAAACTTACGGGTCTCAGCGGCTAAATGTGAGTCGTTCAACTGTCCAGAGACTTTTTTTTTTTTTGTGGTAAAATTATCAAATAAGTCCTCCCAACCCGGGCAGGGTGGGAGGGACTGTCAGACTTTTACTGACTAAAATCCACGGTGCTCCTTCAATAACCCTTTACGTACCGGGGTCACGGTAATGGGATGAGTCCCACGACCCCGGCAGGCTTCGGCCCTCTACGGGGGGGCCTCGTCATATTGCTGACGCTCTTTGAGGCGCGCGTGGAACACAACGCGCCGTCGACCCGGGCATGGTCCATGGTCGGACAGCGAGTTGCCCTTTACTCGCTGTCCGTATGCCCGCGCCTACGGTTACGGTGGCCGGAGATCGTCGGCCGACGTCCGACGCCGTGGGCGTCTACCACTGCGGCTGGGCTGGAGGGAGGACGCCATTCTCTCCCTCACGCGGCCCGCCTCCTCCTTCGGAAGCATGACTGCTTCGCAGAAGAAGGCGACCGCTTCCCACTCCCTCTCGCCCCACAGCATGGCCTCGACCAATGCCGGGCGCGAGAGGTCTCCGCCTATTGCCGCCGTGAGGACACGTCGGTGCTCTTCCCAAGCGGGGCAGTCCTGCACCGTGTGCTTGACTGTGTCCTCAAGGCGACCCTCGCAGTGGTGACACCCAGGCGTTTGTTCCTTTCCCATCAGACACAGGTACCTCCCAAAACTTCCGTGTCCGGTGAGGACCTGCGTCATGCGGTAGGTCAGGACGCCATGACGCCGATCTAGCCACTCCTCAAAGAGGGGTCTTACCACCGCAATTGCGGCGTGCCCGGTCCAGAGGACTTGGCAACGGTATCAAGAGACCGGTTCGGTCAAAAGAAGACCCGGTTCGGGAAGAAAACGATGCACAGAACCAAGAGATGACCGCTTTTTGGTGAGTCAGGCGTTGCGGAATCGTAAAGCGTCAAGTGTGGACCTGAAGAAGAGCCTTGAAGAAGTAAGAGGAGTAGAAGTTAGCTTGTGGATGGTCAGGTGGAGGCTTTTGGCTGCCAATATCAGGAGTTACCGCCCAGCTCGGGAACCCTAAATTACTCCGTGAGCACAGTGTTGCTCGACTTCAGTTTGCTCGGAACTGTGCTTCATGGACTCTGGAGGACTGAAATAAAGTATTGTTTTCTGATGAAGCTAGAATCTCTTTGTGTGGAAAGGACTGACGCCAGCGAGTGCTGCTAAGACCACGGGAACGCTATGCGGAAGTGTGTTTCGAAGAAATCATTCCTTATGGCGGAGGCTGCGTTTTGTTTTGGGCAGCAATTAATTCGACGGAGCGTACGGAGTTAGTTTTCATAGAAAATGGAACATTAAATGCACACTGGTACATAATGGAAGTCCTAATTCCATATGCACAACCCAAATTACTGCACTTGGGGAAGATTCCATTTTTATGGACGATAATGCTCGCCCGCACCGTTCTGGCGACGTGGAAGCGTACATGCAAGAAGTTGGGATCCGTCGTTTAGATTGGCCAGCTCGAAGTCCTGACCTCAATCCAATTGAGCATGCCTGGGATATTCTAAAGAGACAGGTAAGATCAGTGCAACCTGCTCCACAAAACATCAGGGAGCTAAAAAGAGTCATTGCAGAAGAGTGGGAACGTATTCCTCAAAACGTTATTAAAAACATCGTGGAAAGCATGCCCAGAAGGATTCAAGCTGTGATTTTGGCAAGAGGAGGTCACACTCGTTATTAGGTTTTTACATTTGCAACTTTATTTAATTAAAAAAAGTTAAAAAAAAATCTTTTCTTTATTGCCGACCACTTCTTATTGTTTGGACGTGTACATCGGTTTTAAAGAATCCGTCGTTTTTTTTTTTCTTTTAATTGCCCGAATTCACTTCACGCGCATTAATTTACACGATTGTAAGTATACAGACTACGTCAAAGCAATAAATTTCATTTAATTAACTCAAATCGACCTTAGAACGTAAATTTCCTTAGGTGCCTGTTTTTTTTGCAAAAGAATGTATACTCTTCTACAAGAATTATTTTCTACAACGCGGTAGTGTAGGGCCGTGTTCTTTGAAATATTTTTCCAGCAGGTGGAGTGTTGTCAACTTATAAAAATTTGCCATATTCAGTGTTAAATTTCGCATGGATTATAAAATAAAAAATCAATAACTTTTGGTTTTAATGAGTTACATTTTTATAACAATTTTTTCTAGTACGTATGTTGAACCAAGAATACGCCTTTATTGGATCGGACAGGGTTATTGTCACATACTGTATGTAGACTTGTATATCTTAAAAAAAAAATCCTACGACGGTATGTGTCATCTCCTAAGGATCACCCAGAGTACCCATTTTTATCTTTTACATTATATACAAAAACAAAACAAAGAATGTCTTGTGAAAGTATTTTAAACAACACAGTATAAATCCTTATCCAATTATATACATTAAAATACGTTGTGCACTTACTGTAGATCAAACTTGTCCTTTGCAGAACATCATTCAAACGAGTAACTTTGAAGATTATACATAAAGAGATTTAAAAGCGGCAAAGCCGCCGACGCGACGGGCTGACGTCTTTCCCCGGTGGCAGTGGCCAGCTCATAATAACAATAACATAATGTGTTGTCACCACACTGTACCCGTGCGAAGCTTTAGCGAGTCACTACTCTTACTTCTTTCTAATATTATAAATGCGAAAGTTTATGAGGATGTATGTAGGTTAGTAATCTTTCTCACAAAAACTACTGAACGGATCTCAATGAAATTTGGTAAGTAAATAGTTGACATCCTTTAACAAGCAACTTTTTATCCCGGAATTCCCACGGGATCGGGATTTACGCGGGAAAAACTTCCCACGTGAACGAAGTCCTAGGAAAAATTGCGTATGAACGCAGCCATGACTGACTGGGAACTCAGTGCGTTCGCAGTTATTTTCTTAATTTTATAATGCATTCTTAATTAACATAATATATTAGGAGTCTTTAAGTCCCGGGGTGGAACTCCACTACCGCGACAAATCGCGGCTCAGTGGACAGAGCTCTGGTGCGATCTCACGGCAGCATGGAAAGAGCGGTTGTTGCAACCAAAGGTTAGGCACGCCGCAATCGCGGTGATAATTCCCCTCTTTGAGGAGTGGCTGGAGAGACGCCACGGCGTCCTAACCTTCCGCCTGACGCAGGTACTTACCGGAGACGGGTGTTTCGGGAGGTACCTGTTTCGGATTCAGCTGGAGGACACGTCCGAGTGTCAACATTGCGGAAACCACTCGGAGGACACGGTGGAACATACGGTGGAGGTGTGCCCCATTTGGACAGAGCTTCACCGTATCCTCGTTGAGGCGATCGGCGGCGGTGACCTCTTGCGCCTGGCCCTGCTTCAGACCATGGTGCCAAGCGAGGAGAATGGGATGCAGTCGCCTCGGTAGTGAAGGAGGAGGCCGATTGCGCGAGGGAGAGACAACTCTCTTCCTCACGCCCCAGCCGCAGCGAAAGACGCCCCGTGTGTCAAAAATTGAAGTCGGTTAAAAAGACATCCTTCATAAGTTTGGTACACTAGCAGGGGATTATATTAATAGCGTACTTTGAAGCAAGGATATTGATCGAAATGTAGTTAAAAAGTTTTGAATCCAGGTCAGTCCAACTAGTATGGTAAATTAACTTCTACAGGTACAGGCACTTAAGCTTCGAAGGAGTAGTTTACTGGAGTGTAAGCAATATGTTATGGAAAGCCTGGGGGAATTTTATGGATGGTACGCCATAATCACATTTGTGAGAATTTCTAATTTGAATGCTACTTACATTAATCCTTGCTTAATGTATAAACTAACTTCTGTCCCCAGCTTCACTCTCGTGAAAACTTTTTTATCCTAGGTATGTCACTTCCCAGCTCTTCAACTATACCAGGACTGTTAATTCGATGCAGTAAGCTGACATAAGCTAAGTCACTAAGAAAACATCGTGAGTAAACCGGCCTTTTCTAATATTTAAAATTCGAAGGCATGCGTCATCCACCAATGAGCACTGGGCCCTCGGGTTGGGTTAGAACAGAAAATTAAGTAGAAGTGCCCCTACACTCTCTCAAAACGAGAACCAGTGTCAGTTCCGTGGGTTACGGGTTATATTTCCTCTCACAGAGTGGAGACCAGTGTGTGTGTTCTGAGCAATAGGAACGTTATCGGCTGATTATTATGTAATATGTACGAAGCCTCGAGTTTAAGCTAGTCTAATATAAAGTGACGTATAAAAATAATGTAAATCTGAAAGGTTAAGAAATAAGTAGTTTATATGGTGATAAAGTTTTAGTAGTTATTTTTAGTTATGTGAATTTAATCCTTACCCAACACTAGTCCTAAAAATATTGTTTAGGTATCCCAGTTGCGCTCGCACCTATGTGCACCAGAATGCTCATACCCTTAAATATTCTGGATACCAAAGAATCCAAATATGCGGCCTAATGCATCCTATCTTATAAATTCTTGTTCGAGAAAATGTCGGAAGGCATTTCTTCTACTTCCTTTGTTGTATGTAAGGAACAAGCCAATTTTCGTAATATATATTCTCCGTAAACATTGTGGTTTTAGCCAAATGAGTTAGAAGATGACTTTGTCAAGATATAAAAGAAGTGGAAAAGTATAGTGTTCTATGTTGCATTGTTATTTTATTAAAATGCCTACTAGCTAATGTCTTCGGCTTCGTTCGCGTGCTCCAGTTTCATTAATCAATTATAACCTATATGTTACCCTGACTTAATAGATATATTATAATAAAAACGTTTCATTCGATAGAAGTTCCGGACTCTAGCGTGTACAAACAGATGAACAGGTAGACATTATTTTGATTATTTTTCTATTACTGTTTCTAAACACCTCAATTATTTTTTTTTATAGAATATCAAACGTACAGACACACTTTTTTATCGAGTGTATTATTTATTGATAAAATTTTCAGCGAAAGCCATGACTGCCTAGCAGTTCATAAATCTTTCTCTACTAAACTTTACCTAATGTAAAATAAAAATGACAATAAAATATCCATGGCTTTAATTCCCATCAAATTCCTGGAATATAGTCTTTACAACGTGTAACAGAATAAACGCAATTCCTGAAAGTAGTTGGTTCAGAATCGGCCTCTGAATCGATTTCCGTCATAAAAAATAGGTATTTTTTATTGATAATAGGCTCGCGTTTGACCACCATCTCACCTGTTGGTGAGTGATTTGAATTTTGATGGAAAAATCTTTCATTTAACTTAAAATAGAAACAGTATCATGACAAATGAATACAATCCTTCATTCAAGGAAATGCGCTCGTGTGCGTGTCGGCTACTAACATTGCATGAGTGTATGCGTCTGCTTAAGGATATTGTATGATGCACATACGTTTTGCGTTTATTAAGGATAACTATTTTATTAAAAATGTCTAGGTTAGGTTTCAATTTATTTAGTTACGATTTTTGTTTTAGACTTATAATTAAATAATCTAATTGGGGTGTCTGAGGTATTGCGCTTAATCTGTTACACCTTGTATTATGCAAATAATGAAGGAAATACTGTTTAGTACATTATTTACTTTTATTATTAAAAACCACCAATTATTCAGAGCAACAAAATGACCAATTATTATACCATAGCTAGTCACATGTGCCTACTTCAATACACAGCCCCATACTGGGGGTATGGGGCTGTTCCACTATAGTTTTGAGGATACGGTCGGGGCTGACGCCTACCCTGCGCTTGATGGAGGCGAATATGCCAGAGGAGTAGAATAGAACACTTAACATAATTCTGTGTATAATGGCGGTATCTTCCACGGACGGTTGATATCTTCCAGACAACTTTTAGATTGATTTAAAGAACTAAGTAGTCTTATGGTACAAACATATATCACAATTAGATTAAATACTATCTGGATACGGGCTTAGTTCACCCTCCCTACTTCTCCACCCACATTGATGTTTAAAACTGTAGTCCACCGTCTGTAGTGTCACAGTGTCTGTAGTGTACAGTCTGAAGTATAACTGTAGGTTAGAGCACAGCCAAAAAAAAAAATCTCAAAAGGAGGTCGCTTAAATTGTAAAATGCCTGAAAGCGCTGTAAGCGATTAGTAAGAGTTTGTGATATTCACATAAAGCGGCTGGATAGAACTTCCAATTTTTTTTTTCCTAAAATATATTTATTTTATTTATTTATTTTATTTAACAGAAAGCTTACAGACTAATAACAAAGATAAAATAACATTCGTTGATAGGGAAATTTGCTAATTACAAGCTTCCACATATATGATATCAAGTTACCTACATCTAATTTTTGTTGACATTTAACCAAAAATATACTTATCACTAAGGTTACAAACTAAGACTTAAAGCTAAAAATGTAACCCTAAAATTAAAAGCCTGGTACTAATACAATTATTAAGCAATATTAAAGTTGAGCCGTTATTGGTAACATTGACGGAAAACGGTACTTACTATGCAAATTATATGACCTTCAATCAAAGTACGGAAATGAGCTTAAATAGATTCCCAAACGCCAGAAAAGTTTGCGCTCTTTGACTACGGGTTACTCTTTTCTAAACCTCTCAACCTAAACTCCTTTATTTTGGCATTTATAATTTTTGTGTTTTATAAAGTTTAAATGAAATTCTTAAATTAATTTTTAACGGGTATCGTTTTTGTTAAAGTATGAATAATCTTTAAAAATAACTATTACGGTATACACAGCTAAGTTGAAGTATACCTTGGTCAGGCAGTTTAAAAATAAAGAAAAATCGTTCCAATACTTCGCTATGATAGCGCAAACATTTGCTCAAAGGAAGACGAATAGCAGTCAGCTATCAACCACAATACAAAGGTAGTGGACAAAAAGGTGCATTCAAATGAATTCGTGAAGGAAATCAATACCTTTTATCCTGATTGCATTGTCATATACATGTTGGATAAAAGACAATATAGCTCGCGAGGCATTACGAATTCTGATAAAATTTAAATGAATTGTGGTCGAATTTCGACCACTGGACGGACACTAGTTTTCATTATAAGTTAAATATTAAACAGTTACGTCTCTTGTATGTTTTAGTCAATATATTATGAATTGAAATGTCAAAGAATTTTCTTTTCTTTGAAAACCATATTAAAAAAAAACTAGATTACAGGAATATCTTGTTTAATTTATATACACAAATTCTACTATTTCACAGTTTTATTTAATATAGAGAAGAGTATAAGGAAGATTCATAACGAAGTAAAATGTACTTTTAGTATCTAATTCCAGTCATTAAACTTTATCTAAAGTGCTATTTCTTCAGAACGCCATCTTATTAACCGACTTCAAAAAAAGGAGGAGGTTCTCAATTCGTCTTGAACTTTTTTTTTATGTATGTTACCTCATTACTCGCAGATTGCTGGATTCTTTTTTGTTTAAAAGGGTATACTTTCTAGTTGGTCCCATTGTCGTCCTGTTTGGATCTGATGATGGGATCATGGAGAAATCGAGGGAACTCTTCAAATATTATAGGCACACCGATAGCGTTTTGGATATTTCTTATAGTACCTTGTGCAGTTGCTCTGGAAAAACACCATTTGAGGAAGTGGAACTGATGACGAAAACCCCAGATGGCCACCGAAACTACTCAATAATAAATATTTCGTGGATTGCGATTAGATTACTTGAATATAGATGTTAAGCACTTTATGCTCGTCACAATGCATATGGTGAAGTAGAGCTGATGGTGATGTACTAGGAGAACTCCTCAAAAATTAACGGCTCTGCACCGGGAAAAGCAATATTTTGTAAAAGGTGATAAGTAGTTGACATTTTGGCTTTTGTGACTAGATAAATTACAAATCGTCCCACCAAAAAGCGTGAACAAAAACTTTTTAGCAAAAAATAGAACTGACTTCCATATAAAAACACTACAAAGGCAAAAATAAATTTAATTTCGGTAGTCGGTGTCATTTGTTTTGTTTTTTTTTTTTGACACCGGCTTCCGAATTTAAAGTTATTTTTGCCTTTGTAGTGTTTTTATATGGAAGTCGGTTCTATTTTTTGCTAAAAAGTTTTTTTTTTACAATTTATGAATTAAGCAATGCCAATAGCCTAACCTAAGGTGTCGGACATGTGATCGCGAGGTTGCAGCTTCTTCCACCCATTACACTATTGCCGTGAACCCACTCCAGACACAAGCATAGTTATCTAAGTTGGAGGGGTTAACAAGATTTCTGGTACGAGTAATGTGATTCGATTGAGAAAAGTGAATTCAACCTACTTTGCTACTTATCTTTAAAAACAATATCTGTTTGTTTTGAATTGAGTTTACTGGTTATAGGCATGACTAACGAGTTGTAGGTAGTATGCTCATTGCTCATACCCATGCAGGCACATACTTTGTGTCTCTACCAACATCACCTTTCAGTGGGAAAATCGAAAATTGAGAAAATCCTCTACTGACTAAAAGTTCACTCTCCACTCTGCTCCTGTAGTTACCCTTGAGTTCCAGGGACGCGGTATTTCGTTAAAATATTTCGACAACCCTGGACCATCATCGCCACTACTCTGAAAACGCTGAAAGAAAACATCACGAGGAAACCTGAATGTTATCGAATCTTCGAAGACATGCCATATCCACCAACCTGAAATGGGGCCGCTTGGTAGATCGATATGCTGAGATGCTCACACATCTACGCACCTACCTTGTCAGACGTTGCTAAACCGAGCTCCAATGTTAAATCTCCCTATTCCAGTAAAGTTCTAGATCCGTAACGTACTTTCCACCGTCACGTAATTAGCCAGGGGTTAATTTTACGCATTATTTACCTACCTTACCGGGTCTCGGGGATCAATTATGATTAACCTAATTTTCATACGATGTACAGTGCCGTGTTTTTTTTAATTCTAGTGAAGAGGTTTCCCTCTTTCCGTTTTTTGGGAGGTATTTTTACATCTATGCTAATATTATAGCAGATTGTTAACTATCTGCGGCCGGCAAAAGTGAAGTAAGAAATAAATGATTTTTTTTATCGTTTATTATTTAAAACATGCGTGTACATTTTTTACAAATATAAACATACCACCTAAACCATCGAGGGTTTATCTGTGGTATGCTAGCCGCGTCAACTCGATGCCACACCACACATACATACATCATTAAAAGTAACACTTTAACTATGCATCGAAACACCTTCTAGATCGTAGTACTTTCTAGAAAGTGTTTTTTTAGCACTTTACAGCAGTTCTTTGGAGTTTTTTTTAATTTTTTTTTTTTATTCTGTTTATAGGTTCACTAGTTTCAATAGTAAAAGTGTGAAATGCTCCATTGTAAGTATAAAGGAGTTATGTGACACCTGTAATCTGATTGCAGAGGAGCAGTGTTCCAGCAAGTGTCAGTATTGCGGTGTGATAGTGCGCGTATATGTGCTATTAAGATAACAACAAGTGATCGACCTGTGATCGTACGGATAAGGAGTGGAATTCCCTGCCGGAGTCTGTGTTTCCCGATAGCTATAACCTAAGGGTCTTTAAGAGTCAAGAGTGAATAGGTTACTTTTAGGTAAGCGTGCTCCATCTTCGACCACATCATCACTTACCATCAGGTGAGATGGTGGTCAAACGCTAGCAACATATCAATTAAAAAAAAATCGTGGTTTACATGCATACACATTCGTAGGACAACTTGCCTGACTCTACTGATTGTTTAAGTAACGTGAGCGCTATTGTAGAGGAGTATGGCATTGAGTCTGTGTTTGTGTTAGGAGATTTCGGCGGCGGATCATGTAGCTGGTTAGATTACTGTGTTGTGACTCAAGTGGTTAAACGTACTGTTGTGAATATTTTTAGTGAATACTAGCTTCTGCCTGCGACTTAGTCCGCGTAGAAGTCGAAAATATTCCACGGGATTCCGTCCCCGACTTGCTTGACAAAGATTGTAATAGCTTGGCTAATATGCATGACATAAAGATAATTTATAGCCTATAGCACTCAGGGATAATGCAGCTACATGTAAGCGAAAGAGTTTTCTAAATCGGTTCGGTAGTTTCAGAGATTACCCCATACATACAAACTAACAAATTTTACCTCTTTATAATGTTATTAGTATTAGTAGTATTAGTATAGAAGTAAGTATAGATGATACTAATTGGTCTGACCATTTTCCCCTAGTTCTTGAACGCAACTTAAAGCTATTGACATCCAAATTAGCCAAAGCTACAAGTACTAATAAAAATGTTATATGGGGTGTTAGGTTTAATAAACAGGTGGCTAAATATACCAATGAGTGTTATAAACGTTTGAATTTAATTGATTTTCCTGCCGAGTGCATAAGTTGTGCTGATAAATATTGTAATGTGTATGGTCACACGTGTACTCTTGACAGATTGTACTTTGATATTGTGTCTGCCTTGCGTGGTGCGTCTGTGATGGGTCGAGGGGGCACCAGGGCGGGTGGTCCACGGGGTCCAAGTGTAGTGGGATGGAACGAGTTTTTCAGAGAGGTTCACGGCAAGGCTCGGCTGAAATTTTCGTAGTGGGTAGCGTGGGTAGCCACGCCCTAGGGCTGGTATCATGTATGCAGAAATGTGTGAAAGTAGAAGGGTGTTCAAATCACGATTGAAGGCATGCCAAGATCGTGAAGATCAGATTGGGATGGACACCCTTGCGGAGAAGCATTCTGGTGGTGATTTCCGTGGGTGTTGGAAACACACAAGCAAAACGAATGTTGGGCCGAGTCTTCCTGTGAGCGTCGATGGAGTTAGCGATCATAAAACCATTGCGAATGTTTTTAGGGATCATTTTTCCGTACAGTCCTCTCTGGGTTCGGCTACTGAGATTTTCAATGCTGGGCCTAGCCGGCCTAGCATTGATGAGGTCATTGTACCGACAGTCGTCTCAGCCAATGGCTGCAAAGACTGCAGCCAAAAAGCTGGGCATCCTACAGAAAGTGAGGCAATACTTCACACCTGGACAGCTTTTAAATTTATATAAAACACAGGTCCGTTCCTGTATGGAGTATTGCAGTCACTTGTGGGATGGCTTAGCCAAATTCCAGCTAGCTGCACTTGACTCGATCGAACGCAGAGCCAAAAGGCTCATAGGTGACGAGGTTCTGGCGGGTAAGCTTCACAGCCTGGCTCACCGGCGAAACGTTGCTTGCCTGTCTATCTTCTACAGATTGTACTTCGGAGAGTGTGCGCAGGAGATCCACGACCTGATCCCTTCATGCCCCCTTTACTACCGGTCTACCAGACGTACCGCAGGATATCATCCACACTTGGTCGATATACCGTCTTGTCGTACTAAGCGCTTTTCTTCAACATTCATTGTGCGCACAGCCAAGGTGTGGAACTTTCTGCCGGCTTCTGTGTTCCCTGCCACATATAACCCGTCAGCCTTTAAAGCAAGAGTGAATAGGCATTTTCTGGGCTCGCTCGTTCGATCGTAGACCTCATCTTACACTTACTATCAGGTGTGATCGAGGTCAAGAGCGGGCTCATTCGTAATAAATAAAAAAAAAAAAAGCATCTTAGGAGGTTCTCTTTGGGCAGCTTAATCAAGGGCTTGATCCAGATAGATAGATATATATATTCTTTATTGTACACCATAACAGAATTAAATGAGGACTTAAAAACTACAAAGGGTGTTACAATGGGCGGTCTTATTGCTAAAAGCGATTTTTTACAGACTACCTTTGGATGGATTTGACACAGCAGGAGAAAATAAATACGCGGGTAGTCCATGGTGTACGATTCACTTATATATACAATAAATAAGTAATAACCTACATACTCAATACAGATATACATATACAACGTGTAACGGAAACCCCATATCAATCCAAAAGGGCTGAAGACAACATCTGGTATGGAGTCTCTATGCATAGTTTCAGCACAAAATAACTGACTCAAAGAATTGATACCAAATTATTGGTTTCATATATTTCTTGAGTACCAATCATAACAAACGTGTCACAGCACTACGAGGGTCAATAACTTTCCACATCACTTACCAATAACACGATAATTCTTTTCGTTCTTCTTAATTTTAAAAATTCGGTCTCTGGTGTTGTGTATTGGAATTTGTAATAAGTTCTACACACGTAGACTTAGGATTACAAAACCCTTGCCATATCGTTTGTTATCATTCAAAGAAGCCATGCACTTAGTATGTATATACCCTTTAAATTACACGTTGTATATTCATTCTTTTATAAACTTCATCTTTGCTCACAATCTATTACTTAATAATAATGTATAACATAATCTTAGTAAATAATTTAATTTAATTTTGTAAAATACCAACCGGAGAGGCAAACTGTCTCTCCTTAATACAGGTTGCCCAGCAACCTAGCTAGGAGAACAGCTGGTCGCCCAAAAAATTTGCCGATTTATAATACAAACAACATAAATTTTGCTAACATCATGTACAAATACCATTTGATGAAATAAACAATTTTTTATACATAAAAAAACAAAGGTGAGATATATAAAAAATAGTAACAAATTAAAGAGAGAGATAGAGATCTTTTACCATGTTTTTGAAAGAAGGAAGGGTTTGTGCTTGTCTTACTGACACGGGAAGAGTATTCCACAGTCGTACTGCTTGAGCTCCGAACGACTTACCAAAGAAATTGGACACGGCGCGAATTGTTAGGAGGTTCCTCTCTCAAGAGTCCTGACCAACGGTAGCTTGGACCCTGTTCCCGATACCAATGGGTTACTGTTTTTTATATTTTAAATGTTTTTTTTTTTAATAAGAATATTAAAAATGTAAATAATATGTGTATGAAATGTAATAAATCAAATAAAAATAATATTTTTTTAATACACAAACACATCTTCGGTCTAGACACTCGCTCGTACCTAACATTTTCTTAAAGTTGGACTGTAGCGCTGTGAAAACTGTTCAAGAATAACTGTTATGTTTGTATATTGTAATTTATTACATCTAAGTTATTAATATGAATGATCTACTAACGATTGTGGATTGTAGGTAATGTACATATATTTTATACTCCAGAAAACATCTCAAAATCAATCAATTCACCAAAAATAAATCATCTCATCGTCTCCAAAATCCGAGCAGATATAGTCGTTAAGCATTTTATATAAAAATCAGAACTAGAATCGAAGTTGATTGCCAAAGCAATGTAGCTAATTATCTTGAAACAGTTCTATTGAATCATTTTTACAGTGCCTTATTTACAAAACAATGCGTTAACAGTTACTGCATATCTATTCCAATAGAAAGACAATTTGTTTTCTTACCACTCAATTGGGATATGTTATCCGTTTTTGGGATCGAGTGTTAGGAAGACGCAATTTGTTTTGACGAATCATTTAAGTCTTGTCTTACTTGTGGTTCTAACGTAGTAGTCAACTATGATTTACATTTCGTCATTGCAATTGATTTAAACAGTACTGGTGAGTTTGCCTGGAGGATATACCGCACACACGAAGAATAAAATCAAAGGTGTACGATCTTATCGGAGCATCTGAATTCGTTCCTCCACCTTTCGCTGATAGTGTTGGTCATTGACAAATGTCATGTATTAATTAGTAGTTATTTCAAATGCTATGACGATAATAAGGGAAAAATTGAAGAAAGTTTCTTAAAACCTGCAATCTAAAAGAAATTGTGGTCACCCTATTTCCTAATTCAGAGAATAAAAACTAATACTCGATTTTTTTATAGAATAAAGGTCTTTTAAATTTCCTTCTGGTATCGAATTTGAAGCACATTTTTTTTACAAAAAGATGCAGTTTTGATTTTGTCTTATCTTTCATACGATAAGCGTAAGCAAAGCGAAAGCAAAAGAAATGGAGGACTGAGGGCCCGAATTTTATCAAGGTCATAACTTCCAAACAACAAGAAGTGGTGACCTGTTCTTGCTTCCACAAATTTACACAATTTCTTTAGTAGCATATAGGATTTCAAACAGTATCTGTAAGTTAATGATTTCATTTTATTTGCGTAATAAACGTTTACGCGTATGAGAATTGCGGGCCCATTTTGTACGAAGATATACAAATTAGGACAGAGTTTTGCGATAATATGTTGTTTTCACAAATTTTGTTAGGCATTAGCTTAGATTTTAGCATAAAGACTTTTGCAGTAGTGTCCATAGTTTATCAGGTTCAGGTGGGCCCTCAATCCTATATGTGAGAACTGAGGGCCCATCTTTACAGTCCATAACTGGGTTATTTGACTTTCACAAAATCTCATTCCAACTTTCACATTTCTTTGGGAATGTTCACTAAATCCTAAGCATATTTTCACAGAGTTTTATCAAAGTGGCCCTCACACCACACGCACATTCCGCCGGGCACCTGCGCCGACTAGCGAAGTTCTATTATTCTAAATTTAAAAAATTACTGACCTTTGTTTTGCTTTCCTTCTATGATTTTTTGTACTGATGACTATCAGAATATTGATTATATTCTATTTGAAATCATCCATACAAGCACTGTGTTAACTCCGTGTCAGCTGCTTCCGACGAACACAACACAAATCTATTTCTCCAATTTCTTAATGTTCCAAGCTAAAGACTCCTCGTTGTAGCGTTTAAATTTTCCATTTCATCTTCGTTTCATGTACTATTTTTCAAGTCAGAAGTCGGTTCCGGTACCACTGGACCAAAAAAATAGTACATTGTTCACCGAGAGGAGAAAGTGACCGATTACCGTCGAGGGTGTCGTTTGAAGCCCAAGCCGTAGGCGAGGGCTTTAAAACACCCGAGATCGGGAATCCCACTTTCTCTCGAGTGATACATAGTGCTTTATACTACACCTACGAGGAAAATAAATAGTACTTTTCAACATTGAGTACATAGACCATAACGTATTTGGTTTGTATTTTTGCGCATTTTCACTAAAATAAGCTAGCAAAACAGTTTCAGAAAAAGATGCCGCATTTTTTTCACTTTTACATTGCAAAAAATTGTCATAAGTTTTATTATATTTTTTAATTGATTTCTTTGGTAAAAGGTTATCAATCAGTATTTTTGCTGTTTCTTTCGACTGCGGCGGAGTGAAAAAAATCTTCATCATCACAATTTTTTTTATTTATTTATTTATTTGTCTCAGACCATTGATCCATAGAGTGTTAGTAAAAAACTTAACCTATTGTTAGTAAAATAAATTAAAACATAACATCAATTTAATTGGCGACATGCACGCCTGTGCGCACATGTCTACCAGCCCAGTGCCTGACAAATGGCCCATCTATTTTGTCCGCCAGTGTAACTAGAATGTTGTTGGGGCTACCCCTGAATCGCTGCAGCGCAGATGCACATCGCTTGCGCATAACAGCATAAAAGTCATCTACTCTCGCTTCAGCAAACATGCCCGACGCGCTGCAAAACCGAGGTAGCCCCAACAAAACCCTCAGCGTATTATTATATTGAACGCGCAGAGCGCTGTAGGCCTTTTGCGTATACCTGATCCACAGGCTGCACGAGTAAAACGATTGACAATAGGCTCGGAATAGAGTCAGTTTTACCTCTTTAGTAAACCGTGCAAACCTGCGCGCAAGCATATTGCATCTGGCCGCCAACGCTCTGCGCTCCCTATCTATATCTTGGTCGTCTACGAGGCAATCCGTGACCACATGACCGAGGTATTTTATGTGAGTGACGAGCTCCAACGGAATTCCTCGTAACCTTACGGGTGGAATACTTGATGGAGTATTATTGCGCACTTTAAAAACGATTACTTTGCTTTTATTTTCATTATACCTCAAGCCATGAGCCTTCGCATAACTCTCACAGACGGCCAATAATTTTCTTAAGCCACATATTGATGGACTGAGCAACACCATGTCATCAGCATAACTTATGTTGTTGATCATTCTTCCATCAATAGAGCATCCGACCATAGTGCCGCTCAACTCACCAACCAGCCGATCCATATATAGGTTAAAAAGACTGGGTGAAGTTAACCCTCCCTGCCTTACGCCACAATCTAGCCTGTAAAACTCAGAATGAGCATCAGCCCACCTGACATAATTCTTTTGATTCTTATACCAATATTGAAATATGTTAATGAACTCTGCTGGTAGCTTGGTATCATCCGATAATTTCTGCCACAAAATGCCATAGTATACCAGGTCAAAAGCTTTTGACAGGTCCAGAAAGCAGCTATACACTAGTGTCTTCCGGTCAGTGTAGTACTGCACAGTCTGCTTGAGGCACAGGATTGCACTTTCAGTAGACAAACCGGCTCTAAATCCAAACTGCGCGTCATGTAATTGAACGTGTTTTTTCAACTGTTTCTCAAGCAGACTGTCCAGCACTTTGCCAATGACTGTTCCTAGTGAGATAGGTCTATAATTATTTTTTTCTGATGGATCACCTGTCTTGTTTTTAATTATGGGAACTACTACAGTTTTCAAAAGATTCTCAGGCAGGTAAGAGTGATTAATACAGAAATTGAATAACATAGTGAGCAGTCTGGTCAAATGTACACCGGCGAATTTTAAATGCTCAACACTCAGACCATCATGCCCCGGTGACTTACCTCGCTTCATACATTTTAATGCAACTTTTATTTCCTTAGCCACGAAACGTGCATGTAAATCACCTTCACACAGGGTCATAGTGCCTCGCACAGATGTATCTGACCCAAGCGGAGCTACCTTAAAATGATTCATAAACATGGTCGCTATGTCACTGCTCTGAGATAGACCATCAACGTTTGTGGGAAGGCTCGGCTGGGGATTCAAAGAGTTAGTTCGCTTCCAAAACGAACTAATTTTTTTTTCATTATGTAGTGTTGCAATCTTATCCATTTTAATCTGCGTTTTATTGTTTTGACACCACTTCAATTTACTTTTAAATCTTTGTTTCAATAACTTCATGTCATTATAAACCTCCCCAAATTTAGGTTTTCCATGCAAAATCCACTTTTGATACCCAAGTCGAGCCAACATGTCTGTTCCACCCCGTTTGATACCTATGTTTTATTTTTACAAATGATTTATGACTTGAAATAGCAGCCGTTTGTAAAACAGACACAATCTGTTCATACATATAATTAATAAAATATCTATGATGAGCATTTTTACATATCCTATCACTACATTTAATAAACTGGCTAGGAAAATCAATCTCACGTAATGCTTTTTGACATAAGCCAGAGTAATGTTGTACTTGCTCGGGACTTCTAATTCCCCAAATTACTTTATTTTGCACTACTCTTTTATTGATATGTTTTGGCACTATAACCTTAAAATTACAAATAATTTGTAAGGGAAAATTGTCAGACCACGAAACATCATTAAGTACATTCACCCTTACAATAGTATTTCTAGTAACGCTTGTTACCAAACAGTGGTCTAACCATCTAACGCACCCGTGCGCTATCACTCCGTCGCCGTTCGCCGTGCTATCACTACTTATCATTTTGATAGTTTTATTTTACTTTCTACGAAAACTGAATCCTCAAACAACACACAAATTGAAAATGGCGCCAATGGCGTCTGCAATTTTCACATATTCTTTTTTCAAATTGTTTATCCTGCCGCCGCAGGGTCGCACTGCCAGCCCGACACCATCCAACACACAGCTAGTGGCCAGTGTCATTTTGCGAACTTGGAGATAAAAACTCACTGTAAAAACTTTTTGGCTTTTGATATTTAGGTTACCGGCGCATAGTCTTACCCAAAATTAAAAAAGAAAAACCACGTAAGAAATAGATTTTCATACACTTTTCTCTCCCGCTCAGATGCGTTTTCTCCCCGCATGTTTCGCACTAATAATACAATACTGTTGTAACTCTAAATGTGTGTTTTTTGAGAATCGACGAAAAATGTATATTTCACTTCCTGTTATAGATTATAAAAAAAATAATACTATAAAAAGTTTATTAATAAAATTAAAGCAATTAAATATTTCCCAATAATTAAAAAAAATACAGATAGTTAATTAATAGCCAATTTTTGAGTTAAGACTATATTGCTTGAAAAAAGTTTTCAGAAAAATGAATTATTTTTAGTTGTGTAATTATTGTTCATTCATTTGGAATTGCTACAATCTAAAGGTGACTTTTTTATAGTTTTGAGTAACATTTTTTTAGTTAAAACAATTTTTTATTCAGTTTTAATTTATATAGGTACCTCAAACACAATCACTTTCAATCGAGAGTTAGGAAATTAATAAATAAAATTGGACAATCAAGTAAAATCAGTCGAGAAAACTTTTATTCATATTATAGAACATATTTAAAATGTTATTTAAACATAATGTACTCATTAAAACAAAAAAAAAACAACAAACTAAACCATCCAAACCACAATACAAAAAAATTGCAAAAAAGGAAACCGACTTCAATAAACCATAAAAGCACTAAAAAGTTAAAAATAATATTAAAACCTACCTATATTAATAAACATAACTTAACCAACGATTAACCTATAATAAAATTTAACAATTTTTTGGAGTCAATAATGAAGTCGAAGAATTCAAAGGGAGCAAGATTTCTTCAACAGGTTCCTCGTTTTCCTTTTCCTGGTAATTGTTTGATTTAGTCGCTATACCAACAAATAATCACCCACGGTGAATACTTAGTCTAAAAAAAATTATAATAAGTAAAACACCTTTACTATTGAACCTATGTCACCCAGAATGTAGTAACATGAAATTAAAAAAAAATACATTGTTGGTAGAGTATATTAGTGTTTATTTTAACATGTTCGAATGCCTAATTTTAAATGCTATGATTAACCAATAAGTATTTGTTTAAATATTAAAAAATTATCACAAGAAAACAGCTAATACAAATTCTTCACCAATACTGTGTTATGTCTAAAATTACTTAATAAACCACCAAGAATGATGTAAGTAAAAATATTATTTTAAATCGCAATTTTACGAATCAATAATAGTGTAACAACTACAAATACTTCAAGTATATGTTACGTTTAAATCAAATATAACGTATTAACTCGAATTAATAGGTAAACTTTTACATACCTGACTCAGCAATAACGTTAAAATTCTAATTAATGCGTTCTAAAACACAAAGCGGCACGTCCCTCTTAGCCGAGTTTTGATCGTAACTAAAGATGATGCAATATTCAGTGACAGAATATGACGGTTGGTCATCATGAACAATGACTCATGGTGCCATATCTTATTTGTTTTTTGTACTATTCCAACGACGCCATTATTGACGCGTAGGGAATTGAATTTTACGATTGAATATGATGTTATCTGACATTTGAAATTTTTTGAGTTACTGCAGTATTGTATTATTAGTGCGATTTGTTCGATATGCAATGACGTACTTTCTACCGTAAATTTGATAAAGTATCAAGGTACGTTCCTAGCAGCTGTAGTATAAAATATATTACTAACTTATTTACAATTGAAACATTATGTATAATCTATGCATTACATGCACAATGACAACCACTGAAAACAATAATTATGAGGACCAACATTAGCACGCCACAGCAATACGATTTTTGAATTTTTGTTCTCAAATAGTTTTTATTCAGAACAAATTCAAAAATTGAATTGTTGTGTATATACCTATATACGTCCTACTACAATGTTCAATCAGTATAATCTCAAAAAGTGAATGTCGGATGTTTACAACATTACAAGAAAAAGCGAAAATGCTTACTTACATAAAAATTATAGAATCGTTAAAATGTCACTTGATAGGGAATGGAATGTCAGTTTATCAAAATACCCGGCTTGTGAGAATCTAAACGCAGAACGGGACAAGTTATTATGACAACATTTATGGTTTCATTCCTTTAAAACGATTACTGGGCTTCATAGAACTACACAGTTTTCACATAAAATCTTAATATCTGCTGACTGATAATCACTGTGCTGTAGCAGAACGGTGACCGCTGGGAAAAATGGAAGGAGGCCTTTGACCAGCTGTCGTGATAAAAGCAATAATTATGGAATTTGATTGTCAAATAGAGGAAAATAAATATGGAATATTATACTACAACTATGGTGCAGTTGAGTAAGTACCAGTAAGTTTCAATGATAGCTGCGATCAGCGTCTTAACGTGCATTTTTGAGGCACGAAGGAGTCTCAGTACATAATAAAGGTTTTAGTATTATTTTAACACATTAGGCTTTAGTAATGTCGTATATAGTGGTTGACTAGTTTAAAAAAATAAATGAATGTTCGCTTATCCACGGAACTACGCGTCAGAGAAAACGAGTCAATTTACACGTGTTCCACCTACTATAGGTACATTATAAAGATAATGTATAAAATAATAAAATTAAAAAGCCTGTCCTGTTAGATACAACGTGTAATTTAAAGGGTATATACATATCGAGTGCACGGCTTCTTTGGATGATAACAAATGATATGGCAAGGGTTTTCTAATCCTATGTCTACATGTGTGGAGCATATTAGAAATTTCAATATATTGATACCAGAGGCCGATTTTTTCAAATTAAGAAGAACGAACAGAATTATCGTTTTATTGGTAAGTGACGTGGAAAGTGATGACCCTCATAGTGTTGTGACACGTTTGTTATTACTGGTATTCAAGAAACATATGAAACCAATAATTTGGGGTCTATTCTGTAAGTCACTTATTTTGAGCTGAAACTTTACATAGAGACTCCATACCAGATGTTGTCTTATGTCCTTTTGGATAGATATGGAGTTCCCGTTACACGTTATATTTACAATACCACTAGCAGTAGCGCGTGGCTTTGCTCCCGTGGACTTTGTCACGATAAAACCTAACCTCCTTTTTTGCAGTCGTAAACAAACCGATAAGCGTATAGACAATACGCATTCAGGCCTCTTATGCAGATGCATTATTATGCAACTATAAACAAAGCAGAGCTCATGGCAAAAAATAGTTACTGGTCGATTTTCAAGGTGAAGCAACTCAGAAAAAACCAGCCACTAGTCCCGGCTGTCATTTGTACATTTTTTTCTTAGAACAACAACGCATAGAAAAGGCGTCAAGAACAAAACACGAGCGATTTCTTGTGTCCGCTTTATATTCTTTGTGTGCGTGAGCCGAATGTGTCTACGTTCTTCAAATGCACACAAATATAGCTTTCAGTGATACCATTACCAGACCCACAAAAATGGGAAAACGCACTATTATGTTGCTGGATCAAATCAAGTGTTTTATGTTATGAAACTAAATAAGATGATGTTTTTCATGTAATATGACTTATATGACATATATTTACGGAAGGTAAACGAATTGAGATATCGTTTATTGCGTTTAGAATGTTTGATGTGTAATGTGTTATAATGATATTATAGAAATGTATTAATTGCTTGAAAAATCTCGTTTGATATCAATTAAAATTATGTGTTGTATTTATGAAATAGAAAAATATTATTGAGAACATTACTTAAATGAAACAAAATTTTAATCAATAAAATTGTCATCTTTATGATGCCACTCTTCGAACTAACAGTAACTTTTAGTTATAAAACACTGTAGGTAGGGTGTAGTAGCTGTAAATAAATATAGTTTAGTTTGACGCATACATAATTGCCGCCAAAACTATTTTTTTTTAAACAAAAATAAGCACAAAAGAAATCAATATGGGTATTTTTTTCCTCACGGATAGCAACATTAAATTGTGTTAGATTTTGGCATAAAGACTTTTTCTATAGTGTCCATAGTTTATCAGGTTCAGGTGGGCCCTCAATCCTCTATGTGAGAACTGAGGGCCCATCTTTATAGTCCATAACTCGGTTATTTGACTTTCACAAAATCTGATTCCAACTTTCACATTTCTTTGGGAATATTCACTAAATCCTAAGCACATTTTCAAAGAGTTTTAACAAAGTGGCCTCACACCACACGCACATCCCGGCGGATCGTATGGCCGAAACCTACTTTCGCTGACAGAATATTTTGTTTTAATGACTTATAACTGTAATCAACCTATAAGGTTTCTTCTTCTGGGACACATGTTTCTCTCGAGGAGAGGGAATTTTCTATGCATATGGTGTCTAGTGCTTATGAGTTAATTCTGCAAGGCTAATACCAACCTTAAATTAAATAAAAATACCTACTTCTGTTCACGCCGTTAGGTTGATTCTGTATCGCAATAGCACCAAAATTATAATATGCCCAATTTTGTGATATCATATTATGACTATAATAATAACTTATAGGTCTAATTTGTAGGACTCATTTCTAAAGTACTTACCCTAAGTAGGTAGCAAGAATTTATAACTAATTATATCTAGATTTCTAGAATACAGACGGAGAGATTAGACGATGAATTTACTCTTTATGTTACAGACAAAAAATCCGCATAGCATTGAGACAAACTTCGACGGCCGGCGGGTGCAAGCAAGTACCGATGCGCCGGAGTCGGGCATCAGATCGTTTTGTCCCGCGACCACATGTCAGGACACCACGTCATTGCCTGAAATAAACATAAAGGTGGACAATATTTTTTAGCACTTCACCCGCAACTTTGACTGCAAAGATTTCTATTACATTTTTATTACAAAGTATGATGTGATTAATATTGCAAATGAAGATAAAAAAAACAGTATCATAGTACACAGTTGTGTTAATTACAAATAATTAAATGCATAAGTAGTTCCCCGTTCAAAAGATTAGCATGTAAGTCATGTGTCATATACCTTACAATACTGTATTTAATTGTTAATGTGATAAATTTTATGAATACTTTAAAATTTTATACAAATAGAACTAATCTTTTTTAATTCCTTAGTTTAAATAATTAATAGTCATCCTACACTGCTTCTGTCTTATAATACCTTTAAACGTCGAACGGCGCTTTGTAGAACGTATCACGGGTACAATATGCCTGAGTGTTGGGAAGACGCATTACAAAACAGCGACTTTTTTCAATCTAACGCATAGTTATGTAATACAGCGGACTATACAATGCGCCTTCGACATTATATACTACCAACAATGAAAAAAAATTTGGACTTGAATCATTAGTTCCGGAGATTACTAATTTATTCGAGATTATTAATTAAGTTTTTATATAGGGGACATACAAATTTAATTACAACAAATCTTACCCCTTTGATATTAGTATAGAAAATAATCCTAAATCAGAGCAGATAACTGTTCATGACTCATGTGAGCTATTGATTGATTACACGGTAGGCGCAGTGGTTGAGCGACAGGCTGCTGCGCTGCATGTCGCGGGTTCGATTCCTGCATTGGGATAAGTGTTTGTATGGACTAAAAAAACTTGTATCGGGTCTAGATATTTGTAAACTATAGCAAAAATTATGTGGTGTAGATACCACTTGTTAGGCAGTTGGAACAAGGGTTTCATTCAGAAAGCAGTACTTCTGGACACGGCTCGAGTTGGTAAGAGACTACCTACTATTATTTTATAACGTAAAAGCACCTATTACCGCCAGTTTAAGCCAAGTTCACATTTATGTGCAAAAAATAAGCACATGCTTAATAACTGGTGTCATTTTTTATTTTTATTCAAGTACTGAAACTAACGATCTTGTCAGTCAGATATAGAAACAATTCGAAAAAATGAAATAAATATTAAAAAAAAATATAAATTGATGAAAAGGGCTATGTTTCTATTACCGACTCAAACCATGGGTGTGTTACTATTACCGTTTTTTTGGCTCCTATTACCGACCGCTAAATGAACAGAACAAATTCAGTCAAATAAAAATGCTCGTGTGGGTTTAATTCTTTAGAATTTTATTATAAGCAGCTTTTAATCAGTCTTAAGAGATATGCTTCATAATATGAATTACATATTGAAATATAACAGTGAATCCAGTCTATTAAATGGCGTTCTTCGTGCTTGGTGAAGACAGGTTGAACCCCACAATTTTCATTAGAGTACTTGTGATTTCTCTTGTCACAAAGAGTTATTCTAGGAATCCCAAATCTCTTTGAGGTTTCATAGATACTTGCTCCATTATCGATAGCCATCAATGCACAGTCAAGTTGATTAGCTGTATATTACGTACGTTTTAATCGTTCCATGTTTCTGAATCAAAATTTACCTAGTCGAATATACTAAACCTTTGCTTAGCAGTGGGTTAAGAATTATAGTAAGTGGAAGTCAATAGGTGATTTTTAATAATAGTTTTTAATGAAAAATGAATTACAGTTTTATATTTTTTCTAAATATTTTAAATTGTTATTAATGTTAATTACATTATATTTACCTACTAAGCAAAAAAAATAAAAATAATTACTAACACACTATCCATAAAAACTAAAAAAAACATACAGACGAATTGAGAACCTCATTCTTTTTGAAGTCGGTTAAAAAGTACAGGTACATTGGTAATAGGTTCTATTGAAGAAATTCTGTATAACCTATTACCGACCCAATGAAATGAATATGTATTGAGTAAATGTATTGTTTTTTAGAATATTTATATGATTATACAGGTGCCAGTAGCTATGCTAATTTTATTTTAATGGTATTTTAACTATAAAAATACAATACTAGAGAATTGTACATCCTACATACATTAAAACATTTACATAAGAATAAAGTTGATTTTCACAGTATCGATACTCTTATTATGTATGGCGCTAATAGGTCAAATACAACTTGACACTCTAACTAATCAAATTAGTATAGCCGACTACTTATTAATTGATTCATTATAACATAAAAAGTAGAAATTAAAATATTCGACAAAAACCTAACAACGACCTAGGTCGGTAATAGGAATAAAATTGAGATTATTGTTCCTATCACCGCCACATTTTAATATTGAATTTGAAGCAAAATAAAGCTATATCTCATTAAAATTAGTTATTATTTGTGTTTATGAAAGTATTAAGAAGGTATCAAAATAATTAAAAGGTTCATTAGATTGCTTTACAATTATATATTATGCTAAAAAAGAAATAGGTGTACTTACGTAATCGGGAGCGGGACACTACTAAATATGCGCTATATCCGGAGTCCGACGACAAATTGTGCAATTATTCTTTAAATCGTTGGTTTACGCGCACAAGCAAGTGATGAATATTTGCATTACAAATATATCTATATTTTCTCTAAAGCAACGACTTGTCTAACTTTAATGCAACTCTTTAAAATTATAGTTTTATGAAACGGACGGTAATGGGAGCCGATTTTGAGGGGTCGTTATTAGGCGCCTTTACGTTATTTTGTCGTTTTAAGAAATATTAAAATTATTGTATTAAATAAGTTAACTAAAATTGTACTTAAGTAAAGTCCCAAAAAGGTTTTTACAAAGTTTACTTACAACGGTTACAAATTTAAACAATACAGGGCAACGGTATTCAAGGTTTCAAAATAATTGAATTTTAAAGTCTGACAAATCGAATAATAAATTAATTTATAAGTCAATTGAAAGTTAATAAACACGAGGCACATTGATTTTTGGGTTCGCGAGTACGATTTAAATAGCTATCTTAGATCAGACTGATCAAAGAAGGCTATCTTACTTGAAAAGTTGCGAGTTCTAGTGTGTAACTAACAAATTGTATTTGCCTCAAACATAGACAGCGAGATTAAGAGGAGGCTCCCTAAATTGTATGTTGTTTTGTATTAATATTCTGAAACAATCAGGCATACAATCAAAATTGAACTTTAGTGTATGATTTATTGGATCTTTTTCTTTCCATGTCTAGACCAGTTCCGTAATTGGAACATTTTCGCTTTAATTTTTTAATCGAAAATCATGTCTGTTTTAAAGATTATTCAAAATTTAATCAAGATTACTTGGCGTATATGTCTAAAATTAGTATCGACAGTAAGAAAATATAGTTTATTATCCAAATATAGGATATTTTTTCTCTAGATCAATTATCACTTTAGTTATAAACGAAATAAGAATTGAGACTTATGACATTTAGTTTCAAACCATAATATGGTAAAAGAGCGCACGCAATATTCAACTTTATTACGCAGCAGGCGTTAGCGTTTAGCACATAACGGCAGTTTCGAAACCGAACATAGTGAAAGAGCGCACTCGATATTCAACTTAATTACTGCTGCGTTAGCGTTTAGTATGCAACGGCCTAACCGGGATGGATGGGGGTGGAGCTTGCGTTAAAATTATTTTGCACTGCCTGGTCTTAACAACAAACCATCATCGTCTGCTAAGATTTTCCCAATTTTGGGGGGGTCGACTTGCAGTCCAACCGGATGCAGTTGAGTACAAGTTTTTTTACACGAAGCGACTGCCACTATTGGGACACGCGCCGTCTCTTATGATAGGCCGTAATCTACCACGCGGGCCCAGTTTCGTTTGGTGGCTTGTAAATAAAACAAATAGGTGAGCAATTTCATATCCGTTAAAAATGTTTCAGTGAACAAAAGGATCTCCAATTATGTAAATCTACCTCGGACCTTCCAGCATATAAAATCGATACGAATTAATAAATGAAATAGTTTGATACAGTAAATCACTGATGTCTGTGTTAGCTTCAGCAAAGTAGCGTGAAACAAAATTTTAAAATGACTTCCTCAGAAGAGATTAATGGCCAGGATGTTAGAGATAATCCAAGGCCATTATCTGGAGAAGAAGTGGTAATAAGTGGTATTTCAGGAGTGTTCCCAAATTCTGACAGTGTTTTGGATTTCATGAATAATCTATACGACAAGGTTAGTGGAATAGTTTTTTGAATTATTGATTAAAATGGTGGCGTGATTAAAGGTCTTGGTTAATTGAATGATTGCGGTGAAATAATTAGCTAAAAATAAGTAAGAATGACAACATCCGTTTTTTATCAAATTTGAAAGAGCCTAAAATAAAAATAATTTATCCTGCTTTCATCTTGCCTTTCTTAGTTTTTTCATGAACACACTAGATATGGAATTATGAAGTTGAAAAAATATTTTCATACATTTTTATTTTCTTTTTAATATGGCTTAATACGCACTGCTTATGACAATTATCATGACCTAAATCTAGTTTATGTATCTACGTCTTACTTTTGACCAAAAACTTGAACAGACTCTTCGAGATTTTTCTCGTGTGAATTAACTATACACTATCTAATGTATATTTATAATAGTTAGCGGTACCAACAAAATAAACGCATTCTGTTATAGTAAGTACGTTATAAAATTCACTATGATTTGGCTGCTGTATCTGGGTTGACATCTAATGCGAGATATAGATAGATATACTCTTTATTATACATGGGAAAGTATGAGAGATATTTAGAGAATAGATATTTTAGTAATAAGAATATAAAGATATTTTCGAACGTCACGATGACACTTCGAGTGGCCTTTAACCTCGGACAGCGGTTAAGCGTTGCATTACAACCTGGTATTGCCACCAGGTTTTTAGGCACATACCAGTGGTTAGTGATGATTATTTCGACGCCATTTTTAGGGCTCCGTATCCAAAGGGTAAAAACGGGACCATCTTACTAAGGCTACACCCTGGTGACAGACAAACATGTCTGTCACCAGGCTGTATCTAGCCGTATATATGAGCCGTGATAGCTAGACAGTTTAAATTTTCACAAATGATGTATTTCTGTTGTTGCTATAACAACAAATACTAAAAACAGAAAAAAATAAATATTTAAGGAAGGCTCCCATACAACAATCATGATTTTTTTTACCGTGTTTTGTAGATAATGTACGGAACTCTTCGTGCGCTGGTCCGACTCGCACTTGGTTGGGTTTTTTTTTTTAAGATAAATTTAGTTTTTGTATACTTGATATAATAATTAATATTAATCATTACTTATAGTATAAAGAGGTAAAATTTGTTTGTAAGTTTGTATGTGGGGGTAATCTCCGGAACAAATGATCCAATTCTAAAAAAAATTTAATTGGTGTCAAGATGCATTATCGGTGAGTGCTATTTATATCAAAATCCACGCGAACGAACTCACAAGCGATGTGCTAGTACATAATGATGTTGAAAGAATATAGGAAGTTAATATATGTACAATTTGGTTTTGTTTTATTTTGTTCAATTATTTCTGAGTTTCTTCAAAGGAAGCAATATTTATTCTACTTATCGTGCGCAATCAAATTATTTTTACACTGTCATTGACCTAAAACAATCAATATTTGCAATTTAAAAACACGATGACATTGTTTAAATATATTGAATTAAAAACACATTCGATTTCACATAATAGGTTTGAACAGCACGAATCTTGCTAACTGTTAACAAAGCGTTTGCTTATCCATGTATTTGACAAGGCTTAATGTTTCATTCTTAAAATCCAAGTCATCATCATTTGCGTAGCGTTTTCCGTGGGGGTTCCGGTCTAATGAGTTGCAGCTGAGTAGGTACTAATGTCTTACATGGAGCTACTGCCAATTTAATGTCTACAACACAGTACCTGACATGATGCGTCTGATGGGGTTGCCCCGAAACGTAAGGGCAGTTGACGGAACGGGGTGGGTTTCTAGTCAGTACAATAGGGTAGTTTCCAGTGTAAAAAATAATTATTTTATTTAGTCCATTAGGTAGATTTTCAAAAAATATTGGTCACGTATGTTTTGCTTTTTCAAGTCAAGAAAAATTCACAAAGATGGAAAGCTTCAAAGTACAGGGGGCTGCTGACGTCTCACATTGCTAAGAATTATACCAAGGTGTGACGTCACGCGTTTCAACTCACTGTTTCATCTTAATTTTTAAATTACGTGAAAAAATAAAAAAATACGTGTCCAATGTTTTTGTTAAACTACGTGACTGACTAAATAAACTCTCAGTTAAGTGATTTTCCCATCGAAAAAAAAACATGATGCTTCTTGGACTGGTGTCAGATTATCTGGCTTCTCTGATTCCCGTAACGACTGTTAAATATGTACAAAATACAACTAGTACCGACGGCTTAGCAATTACTTAGTATTTATTTATGTTATAACAACTTACAAAAATAGAATAAGAATTATTATAAACAGAAATTAAAATCAAAACTTCGACTTAAACATAAAAGATTGGCCAAGTGCGAGTCAGTCTCGCTCATGGGTTCCGTAGTAACTACGCCCAATAACATAGTATTTGTATGAAATACAAAGTTATATTTGTCTCAAAAACTACTGACCCGATCTCGTTCAAACTAATATTTGTTGAAATTTTTTATTAAGGTCTACATCATATGTTGTTTTTAGATTTTTCCCTTCATTATTATTGAAGTTAGAGGGGTGTGGGGGTTACATTTTATTTATTTACATTATTATGCACATAGGTAAAAAGGCGGACTTAATGCCGTAAGCATTCTCTACCAGTCAACCATGAGTGGTGAAGAGATAAAGTGGAAGGTGTAATATGTACGTGAAAATTATATTGGAAAAAATAATGATAATAAAAAAACAACCTAATATCATAAAATCGAAGTATCATAAAATAGAAATCTACATAAATAATATATATGAATGAATACTTATATAAATACCACCACTTTGGAAGCGTATATCTTTTAAAAGATTGACTTTATGAAAAAGTAGTTTTAGAAACCTCAATGTAATTTTTAAAGAACTGTCTATAGATACTACAAACGCATAGGTTTTATGAAAAAAAAAAATATTTTCAGTTTGTGTTGTATCTAGGGGAGCCCTCCATAAATTTAAATATTTTTTAATTTTTTTTCTTAAAATCAGAAAGCGATTTATAGAATACATCTACCTACCAAGTTTCACATGTATAGTCCTAATAGTTTCGGAATAAAATGGCTGTGACATGCGGACGGACGGACAGACAGACAGACAGACATGACGAAACTATAAGGGTTCCGTTTTTTGCCATTCGGCTACGGGGCCCTAAAAAGTAGTAACGATTAAAGAGTATTAGTTACACTATTTTGCTTTGTGGCTTCTCGATATGTTTTAAGTTTGTCAAACTTCTATAGCCTGATATCGGCAAGCATTGCTTAACCGTGAAGATCAAACCGTGGGTCTAAATGATAAATGGTCTTTATTTTACAAGTTAGTTTTTGAATAACACTTTTACACGTAATTTTCTCCATAAATTTGAGAAGAAACAAACTCAGAGGTCAGTCACTTTTAAAGTCCATACAATCTGTACTGGTCAAATCATATAAGAACCTTTTTTTTTTTTTTTTTTTTTTTCGATAGGGCCACTCGTAGTTTAGCTCGCTAAGGCTAATATATTACTTAACCGGGCGATCCTGTGGTGACCTCTAAAATTGAACCTTGTAGATTTATGTCTTAGGCGATCTTTTGAGGAAAGATGCATACAGATTTGAGTGGGCTTTGCCACACAGTGCAAGCATTTGTCAGAAAACGTACAACTCAGTTTAGAACTCAACGATCAGATCGTTGAGCTCCTTATAGTTCTAAACGTTTGGGTAGGCCGCAAAAGTACTCAAATTGCCAGACGATCAATCATGTTTATCCCGATGTTTATACAACCTACATAGTTCACATAATGTGAATTGTGTTGGTTGTATAGGTGGCTGTTATTGTTTAGCCACTGGCTTACCGATTTATGGATGATCATGTTTCTAGAAACCCTTAAAAGTTGACAGCAATAAAAAAAAAACAAATTTTGGTCTGCAATTTTACATTTGTACCAAAACTTATGGAACGCTAAAATGTCCTTTTAATGGTTTTGAATAGTTATCCCAAGAGATCGTATTCCTGGTATAAGAAGATTAAATTTTACATATTATGTACCACCAGCCTAGTTTCAATATAGATACTTATTGCGGTAGTTTTCTACCGAGATACCGCAGCCCCGGAACGCAAGGGTACCTGAAAGAACAGGGTTGGTGGTTCTAGTCAGTAGAAGTCTGTCAGTCCCTTCTGCCGCTCCAAGCAGAGCGCGAAGGAGCTGACTGATAACATTCCCCCGACAAAAAAGAACTATTTACCTACTTCTTAATCTTAATAACATAGTATAAAGCAAAGTCGCTTCCGTGTCTGTCCCTATGTATGCTTAATTAAATCTTTAAAACTACGCAACGGATTTTGATGCAGTTTCTTTCAGTAGAAAGAGTGATTCAATAGGAAGGTTTTTAAGTATATAACATGCATAATATAGTAGAGGAACACTGATAATTTTTGAGGTTTCTAATGTGATGTCGCAAATAAACACATTTTTTTGCGCTTGCTTTGCAAACGCTGGCTGAACCCTACGAGATAGATCAAAATAATGTACTACAGTATTGTACACCTTAAAAAGTTCAACAAAAAAATCCTCGATGGCATCTGTCTATCTCTTATAGATAACCCAAAACAACCATTTTTTAACCTTTACATTTTAGAGAAATACGAGCATATTTTACGAAGCGATTTTAAGCAATAAAGCATCAATCCTTACCCAATTAAGTACCATAAATACATTGTGCATTTAATATAAATCAATAATGCCCTTTACAGAATATAATTTAAATAAATAGTTTCGAAGATATTACAGATTTAAAATGTATGTCGAATGACAAAAAGGCTGTCAACGATGTATATAAAGACATTCTATAGTATATTTAATATAAACATTGCAACCGTGCGAAGCCGGAGCGGGTCGCTAGTTAGGAATAAACAACACAACTAGTTAGGTACAAAGAACAAACAGCACTGCTTTCACAGTATGTATACAACGTGTAACAGATTAGGCGCAATACCTCAGACACCCCAATTAGAATATTTAATTATAAGTCTAAAACAACATCCATAACTAAATAAATTGAAACCAAACCTAGACATTATTTATAAAATAGTTATCTTTACTAAACGCAAAACAATGTTAGCGGTCGACGCAACACGCACACAATTTCCTTGAATTAAGGATTGTATTAATTTGTCATGATACTGTGTTTCCATTTTAAGTTAAATGAAAGATTTTTCCATCAAAATTTAACACCTATTTTTTATGACGGAAATCGATTCAGAAGCCGATTCTGAACCAACTAGGTACTTTCAGAAATTGCGTTTATTCTGTTACATGTTGTATATGGACAAAAAAAAACAATATTGATTTCAACGGTATTAATGATTTTATGTAACCCTTAGTAACGTTAATATATATTTTAAAATGATGTTCCAGGTTGACATGGTAACTAGCGATGAACCAAAATGGAAGCTCAATGATCCAGATGTACCCAAACACATGGGTAAAATTAATGGCACTGATAAGTTCGATGCTCAATTCTTTGGAGTCACGTTCCAGCTGGCTTGCGCTTTGGAGCCGATGGGGCGAAAACTCTTAGAACATACCTATGGCGCAATATTCGATTCAGGTGGGTTTTTTACTTCTTAATAAAATGGATTACCTAAACGATTTACGGCTAAGCATTAAGGCCTCGTCTGTTATGTTTGGCATCTAAAAAAGTTCCAATATGGTATTTCCAATCATAATGTGCTTAAAAACGTTTCTCCTCTCGGTGTTTCATTCAAACTTTTTCTTATTCTTAGAAATTAAAGAACCAATTTTAATGACACTCGACATACATTTACATAAAACATATTCGATTTTATATAAATAGACTAGTATTTGCGTGTTGCGCGAGGTGCAAGCACCTCGCGTGCTTTTTATAAAAAAAAAAAAAATTGGGGGGGGTTTAGTATTTGGGTGTTGCGCGAGGTGCAAGCACCTCGCGAGCTTGTGAAAAAAAAAAAAAGAGGGGGGGGGTGATGGGGGGGGGGGGTTGCACAAGTATTTCGACTAAAGCATTGCCCCTCTAAATGAATCTGAAAAAAAAAATGTTCCAAGTCTCTTAGATTCCGAGATCCGCCTAAAGGGGGGGAGAAGGGGGGAGGGGGGGGGGACTTTGAAAAATGGTTAATACTTTACCGAGCCTCCGCTATACGAATCCGTAAAAAACAAAAAATACAGGTCTCGTAGTTTCCGAGATACGATAGGGAGGGGGGAGAAGGGGGGTGAAAAGGGGAGGTTTGGCACTTTTCCCGTAGGTTTGAGAGTTACTTGTTTACGAATCTGTCAAAATATACCCACCTCCCCATCCACCATCTGGGAGAACAATTATGTCAATGAGTGAGTGAGTGAGTCAGTCAGTCAGTGAGTGGTAATTTAGCTTTATATAATATAACTAGTATTTGCGTGTTGCGCGAGGTGCAAGCACCTCGCGTGCTTGTGAAAAAAAAAGTGGGGGGGGCGATGGGGGGGGTTTAGTATTTGCGTGTTGCGCGAGGTGCAAGCACCTCGCGTGCTTTTTATAAAAAAAAAAAATGGGGGGGGTGATGGGGGGAGGGGGTTGCACAAGTATTTCGACTAAAGCATTGCCCCTCTAAATGAATCTGAAAAAAAAAATGTTCCAAGTCTCTTAGATTCCGAGATCCGCCTAAAGGGGGGGAGAAGGGGGGCGGGGGGGGACTTTGATAAATAGTGTTTACTTTACCGAGCCTCCTCTATACGAATCCGTAAAAAGAAAAAAATACGGGTCTCGTAGTTTCCGAGATACGATAGGGGGGGGTGAGAAGGGGGGGGAAAAGGGGAGGTTTGGCACTTTTCCCGTAGGTTTGAGAGTTACTTGTTTACGAATCTGTCAAAATATACCCACCTCCCCATCCACCATCTGGGAGAACAATTATGTCAGTGAGTGAGTGAGTGAGTGAGTGGTAATTTAGCTTTATATAGTATAACTAGTATTTGCGTGTTGCGCGAGGTGCAAGCACCTCGCGTGCTTGTGAAAAAAAAAAGTGGGGGGGGTGATGGGGGGGGTTTAGTATTTGCGTGTTGCGCGAGGTGCAAGCACCTCGGGTGCTTGTGAAAAAAAAAAAAAAAAAAAAGTGGGGGGGGGGTAATGGGGGGGGGGGTGCAGAAGTATTTTGACTAAAGCATTGCCTCTCTAAATGAATCTGAAAAAAAAAATGTTACAAGTCTCTTAGATTCCGAGATCCGCCTAAAGGGGGGGAGAAGGGGGGCGGGGGGGGGACTTTGAAAAATGGTTTTTACTTTGCCGAGCCTCCTCTATACGAATCCGTAAAAAGAAAAAAATACGGGTCTCGTAATTTCCGAGATACGATAGGGGGGGGGGGGAGAAGGGGGGGGAAAAGGGGAGGTTTGGCACTTTTCCCGTAGGTTTGAGAGTTACTTGTTTACGAATCTGTCAAAATATACCCACCTCCCCATCCACCATCTGGGAGAACAATTATGTCAATGAGTGAGTCAGTGAGTGGTAATCTAGCTTTATATAATATAACTAGTATTTGCGTGTTGCGCGAGGTGCAAGCACCTCGCGTGCTTGTGAAAAAAACTAAAGCATTGCCCCTCTAAATCAAGTATTTGCGTGTTGCGCGAGGCGCAAGCACCTCGCGTGCTTGTGAAAAAAAAAAAAAAAAAAGGGGGGGGGTGATGGGGGGGTTTAGTATTTGCGTGCTTGTGAAAAAAAAAAAAAAGAGGGGGGGGGGGTGATGGGGGGGGGGGTTGCACAAGTATTTCGACTAAAGCATTGCCCCTCTAAATGAATCTGAAAAAAAAAATGTTCCAAGTCTCTTAGATTCCGAGATCCGCCTAAAGGGGGGAGAAGGGGGGCGGGGGGGGGACTTTGAAAAATGGTTTTTACTTTACCGAGCCTCCTCTATACGAATCCGTAAAAAAAAAAAATACGGGTCTCGTAGTTTCCGAGATACGATAGGGAGGGGGGAGAAGGGGGGGGAAAAGGGGAGGTTTGGCACTTTTCCCGTAGGTTTCAGAGTTACTTGTTTACGAATCTGTCAAAATATACCCACCTCCCCATCCACCATCTGGGAGAACAATTATGTCAGTGAGTCAGTGAGTGGTAATTTAGCTTTATATAGTATAATAACTAGTATTTGCGTGTTGCGCGAGGTGCAAGCACCTCGCGTGCTTGTGAAAAAAACTAAAGCATTGCCCCTCTAAATCAAGTATTTGCGTGTTGCGCGAGGTGCAAGCACCTCGCGTGCTTGTGAAAAAAAAAAAAAAAAAGAGGGGGGGTGGTGATGGGGGGGGGGTTGCACAAGTATTTCGACTAAAGCATTGCCCCTCTAAATGAATCTGAAAAAAAAAATGTTCCAAGTCTCTTAGATTCCGAGATCCGCCTAAAGGGAGGGGAGAAGGGGGGCGGGGGGGGGACTTTGAAAAATGGTTTTTACTTTACCGAGCCTCCTCTATACGAATCCGTAAAAAAAAAAAATACGGGTCTCGTAGTTTCCGAGATACGATAGGGAGGGGGGAGAAGGGGGGGGAAAAGGGGAGGTTTGGCACTTTTCCCGTAGGTTTCAGAGTTACTTGTTTACGAATCTGTCAAAATATACCCACCTCCCCATCCACCATCTGGGAGAACAATTATGTCAGTGAGTCAGTGAGTGGTAATTTAGCTTTATATAGTATAACTAGTATTTGCGTGTTGCGCGAGGTGCAAGCACCTCGCGTGCTTGTGAAAAAAAAAAAAAAAAAACGGGGTTTGATGGGGGAGATGGGGTGGGTTTAGTATTTGCGTGTTGCGCGAGGTGCAAGCACCTCGCGTGCTTGTGAAAAAAAAAAGGGGGGGGAGATGGGGGGGTTTAGTATTTGCGTGCTGCGCGAGGAGCAAGAACTTCGCGTGTATGCGAAAAAAAAAAAATAAGGGGGGGTGATGGGGGGGGGTTGCAGAAGTATTTTGACTAAAGCATTGCCCCTCTAAATGAATCTGAAAAAAAAATGTTCCAAGTCACTTAATTTCCGAGATCCGCCTAAAGGGGGTGAGAAGGGGGGCGGGGGGGGCGACTTTGAAAAATGGTTTTTACTTAACCGAGCCTCCCCTATACGAATCCGTAAAAAAAAAATACGGGTCTCGTAGTTTCCGAGATACGATAGGGAGGGGGGAGAAGGGGGGGGAAAAGGGGAGGTTTGGCACTTTTCCCGTAGGTTTCAGAGTTACTTGTTTACGAATCTGTCAAAATATACCCACCTCCCCATCCACCATCTGGGAGAACAATTGTGTCAATGAGTGAGTGAGTGAGTGAGTGAGTGGTAATCTAGCTTTATATATAGTACTAGTATTTGCGTGTTGCGCGAGGTGCAAGCACCTCGCGTGCTTGTGAAAAAAAAAGTATTTGCGTGTTGCGCGAGGTGCAAGCACCTCGCGTGCTTGTGAAAAAAAAAAAAGGGGGGTGATGGGGGGAGATGAGGGGGGGTTTAGTATTTGCGTGTTGCGCGAGGTGCAAGCACCTCGCATGCTTTCTTTAAAAAAAAAAAAGGGGGGGGGTTGGGGGGGGGGTTGCAGAAGTATTTCGACTAAAGCATTGCCCCTCTAAATGAATCTGAAAAAAGAAATATTCCAAGTCTCTTAGATTCCGAGTTCCGCTTAAAGGGGGGAGAAGGGGGGCGGGGGAGGGACTTTGAAAAATGGTTTTTACTTTACCGAGCCTCCTCTATACGAATCCATAAAAAAAGTAAAATACGGGTCTCGTAGTTTCCGAGATACGATAGTGAGGGGGGAGAAGGGGGGTGAAAAGGGGAGGTTTGGCACTTTTCCCGTAGGTTTGAGAGTTACTTGTTTACGAATCTGTCAAAATATACCCACCTCCCCATCCACCATCTGGGAGAACAATTATGTCAATGAGTGAGTCAGTCAGTCAGTGAGTGGTAATTTAGCTTTATATAATATAACTAGTATTTGCGTGTTGCGCGAGGTGCAAGCACCTCGCGTGCTTGTGAAAAAAACTAAAGCATTGCCCCTCTAAATCAAGTATTTGCGTGTTGCGCGAGGTGCAAGCACCTCGCGTGCTTGTGAAAAAAAAAAAAAAAAAGAGGGGGGGTGGTGATGGGGGGGGGGTTGCACAAGTATTTCGACTAAAGCATTGCCCCTCTAAATGAATCTGAAAAAAAAAATGTTCCAAGTCTCTTAGATTCCGAGATCCGCCTAAAGGGAGGGGAGAAGGGGGGCGGGGGGGGGACTTTGAAAAATGGTTTTTACTTTACCGAGCCTCCTCTATACGAATCCGTAAAAAGAAAAAAATACGGGTCTCGTAGTTTCCGAGATACGATAGGGAGGGGGGAGAAGGGGGGGGAAAAGGGGAGGTTTGGCACTTTTCCCGTAGGTTTGAGAGTTACTTGTTTACGAATCTGTCAAAATATACCCACCTCCCCATCCACCATCTGGGAGAACAATTATGTCAATGAGTGAGTCAGTGAGTGGTAATCTAGCTTTATATAATATAATATTTGAATAGCACGATACCTACTTACAAACTGTATGAGGTGTTTTCTTTTATATATTGTATTTAACAAGACATAATGTTTCATTCTTAAAATCCTTTGTATCTTCTAACTTGCTAGCTTTTTCTGAATTATGTTGGGATCCAGTCTAATTGGATGCTGTTGGTGTACTAGTGTTTTACATGGAACGACTCTCAATTATAGATCTCAACCTGTAACCTGTAACTCTCCAACCTGTAACTCAACAGTACCTGGGTAACACGATAACTCTTGGCAATACTGGTGTTATTTATTCTTTGGCGTCTGACTACCCATACTAAGTAATTAGTTGAGAAGAGCGAGTTATCGGGAAAGAGAGATTATGTACAATTTCTTCATAAAGCTTAAAATTGGTTTCACTTTTTTTTCTGAACTTTTTCTCAAAAAAGTTCTTAAGTATTTAGTCATAATTAATTTAGATATCTCCGATACATATATACATGATATAAATAAAATTGAAGTGATTGATTTGTATGTGATTTAAAAAACTATTTTGTCAAGCTATGTAGTACATTATCCTTTTTTAACTGATAGTAAATGTCATTTGGAACGGCTGTAACGATTATAATGCGCCTTTCACTAAAAGATAGGATATTTTATATCTCGGAATTCTCACCAGCGCGAGCGGTGCAAAAATCGTGTTACCAAAAGAAAATAAAAATAATTGATTTGTGTTTGTATTACAATTATTGTTAATTATTCTGTGTTAATAATTACGGAACTCAATCATATTGGCACCGAAATAATTAATATTCGCAGAAATTGACTTTCAACGGAAGATATTTGCAATATTTCATGTAATTTAAATGAATGATATTGTTTTTTTTTTATATATTCCAGGAACAAGTCCACAGGCCCTAAGAGGGAAAAGAGTTGGTGTGTTTATTGGTTCATCTTTTGCGGACAATAGTGCTTTGTCCATGTATCTTGTTAATAAGCGCAGTGATTTCGTTATAAATGGGTAAGAGACTCAATGCGAATATTTTAATTCTAACCTAAATTTCAAAGGTTAATAGGCCAAGTTATATACAACGTGTACTTTAAAGGGTATATACATACCGAGTGCACGGCTTCTTTGGATGATAATGGCAAGGGTTTTCTAATCCTATGTGTACATGTGTGGAGCATATTAGAAATTTCAATACATTGATACCAGAGACCGAATTTTTCAAAATAAGAAGAACGAAGAGAATTATCGTTTTATTGGCAAGTGACGTGGAAAGTGATGACCCTCATAGTGATGTGACACGTTTGTTATTACTGGTATTCAAGAAACATATGAAACCAATAATTTGGGGTCAGTTCTGTGAGTCACTTATTTTGAGCTGAAACTTTGCATAGAGACTCCATACCAGATATTGTCTTCAGTCCTTTTGGATATATATGGGGTTACCGTTACACGTTGTATATGTATACGCGCTTATGTACACCTGCTTAGCATTTATCCAACTATGGGTCGGGTTCTTGTATAATCGGATGCAGCTGAGTACTATTATTTGCATGGAGTACCTAACTGGCTATCTGACCTCCACACAGTAACAAGTAAACACCCTCTTAACAGGACGGCTGTCAGATTTCTGGATTCTGACCACGTTTCGACTGTCAAAGATGTAGAAATGACAGCCGGGACCAGCGGGTAAACTTTCCAAGGCATTGAGAAATCTCGATATGTTAGGATGGTCATCCGTCCAGGGACCGACCCCATAAGCATTGCTTAGCAATGAATATTAACCCGTGCGACAGTTATTTTTGAGTTCTTTTTTGTTTCATCATAATCTTTTATTTATTAGCCACGAGCTCGCTATCATTACCAGACAGAAACTTTGGAAAATTGAAACCTACCTAAGCCTATACTCTACAATTTCCTGGGCAAAGACCTCCTTCCATTTCTTCCAGCGGTCATGGTTCTGTCAATTCATAAGGATTGTATCCAGGACGTCCTGCCATGTCCTTGTGGTCGGTCGCGGCCCCGAGATGCTACGTGTATCTCAGGTCACCAATTTGGTTTAAAGCGAATTTGCAGCTGTCTAACTAAAAAAAAAAAATCTGAAACCAAAAATAACGAAACTAAATTAAGAAAGAAAATAAATTTATTTGACCATTGACAAAGGACACACATATGAAGCTAAATATTTTTTATTGCTTTCAGCGGCAGCAAATCAATGTTAGCGAATCGCATTTCTTACTGGATTGATGGCAAAGGTCCATCTTATGGTTTAGACTACGCCTGCTCTAGTTCTTCTGCTTGTATAGAAATCGCATATAATTCTATAAAATCTGGTGAATGCGATGCAGCTATTATTGGCGGCTGTAATTATGGAGTTCATCCTAATTTAACATTAAATTTGAGGAGGTATGATTTATTACAACTAATAACACACACTACATACACACTACAGTTAATAAAGTAAGCATTTCTTAAAACTTCTGAAAAATATCTAGTTTTAATTCCGGCACGAACTTAATAAGAATTGAAGAACTGAATGAACACTAGATGTTTTATTATGATAGTTTGGTATGCGTTTCCGCAAAGTAACGCCTGATTCCATTCTGTAAGAATTTTTTGCGTATAGACTGCAGGGTAAAGCCCTCCATAATTTTCCGAGTAACTTTTCTTTTTCAACCGACGACCAAAAGAGGAGGTTATCAATTCGACGCGTATATATTTTTTTTTTTTTTTTTTTTTTTTATGTATGATCATCGAGTACTCGAAGACGGCTGAGCCGATTTGGAAAATTCTTTTTTTGTTCGAATGGGTATACTTCGAAATTGGTACCATTATCACCAAAGTCAGGATCTGATGATGGGATCCTGGAGAAATCGAGGGAACTCTTCAAATATTATAGGCACACCTATGGCGTTTTGGGTATTTCTTATAGTAACTTGTGCAGTTGCTCTCAAAAAGTACCATTTGGGGAAGTGGAACTGATGATGAAGACCACAGATGGCCGCCGAAACTACTCAATAATAAGTATTAAGTGGATTGCGATTCGATTACTTGAATATGGATGTTAAGCACTTTATGCTCGTCACAATGCATATGGTGATGTAGAGCTGATGGTGAAGTACCAGGAGAACTCCTCAACAATTAACGGCCCAGCATTGGGAAAGCAATATTTTGTAAAAGGTTATAAGTAGTTGACATTTAGGCTCTTGTAACTAGGTAAATTAAAAATCATCCAACTAAAAAGAGTGAAAAAAAAACTTTTTAACAAAAAATTAAACCGACTCCCAAAAAACACTGCAAAGTGAAAAATAACTTTAATTTCGGAAGTCGGTGCCAAAAACGAAAAAACAAAACTAAAGACACCGACTACCGAAATTAAAGTTATTTTTCACTTTGCAGTGTTTTTTGGGAGTCGGTTTAATTTTTTGTTAAAAAGTTTTTTTTTAAATTTCATACTCAGTACAGCAGTGGTCGCCCAGTGGTTACAAGCATGACTTACTAGTTTGTATGTCATGAGTTCAACCTAGGCAAGCACATTAATTTGTGTAATATTCATTTTCACTATTGCTAGCGAAACGTGCTCAAAGAAACGAAGTGAAAGTTGAAACTATTCTAACGTATCTAGACCTCATCACAAGTCTGTTCGTTGGACTTAAGTTGCCTGATGTTTTTCTAAATTTGTTATTCTTTTTAATGAATTTCCGAGTGTTTTCTGATTTGTTTTTAAGAGCTGGCCTGTTATGTTTGGATGGAAAAACCAAATGCTTTGATAAAAACGCCGATGGATACGTGCGGGCCGATGCTGTCAATGTTATATTATTGCAGAAAGCCAAAGACGCTCACAGGTAAGACAGACTGTTTGATCAACTCTTTTTTAGCTTTTTCTAATGCTCTTTGAACTTTATTCGCCTAAGCGTTGATTTTTTAATCGATTCTTAAACATAATATAACTGTAACTCGACATAATAATTATCAAGCTATATACTCGTAACTATAACACTAGCAAGATGCTTTTAAATAATAATGTATATACAGAATGTTAACTAACAGAAGGCGTACCCGTTAACCCGCAATAGTATAGCATCCATACATGATAAAAAAATATTACCATTCGAAAACAAAATGTTTTTATTATATTAATATTAAAATATTCACTAAAAATATTAAATTAATACGTAAAATTTTTTAATAATTTGCTCCAGCATGTTAATTATTGTATTTATATTTCTTTGTATTTAAAACTAGTACTCACGCGGGGCTTCGCTCCCGTGGATTCTATCACGGTAAAAACATAACTCTCCTTTTTTGCAGTCGCGTAAAAAGTAGCCTATAACCTTCCTCAAGCTTCAAGCTACTTCCATACCAAATTGCATCCAAATCTACCCAGTACTTTCGAAGATTAGCGCGTTCAAGCAAACAAACAAACAAACTTTTCCGCTTTATAATATTAGTATATATACTCGCATGATTAATATTTATTTGTTTAATGAGAAAGTAGAAAATTTCCTTTTCACTTTTAAGCATACTTTTAAAGCGATACTTTATTTATATAATGGACCTAAAATAAAGACTGTTATCAAAGCGTTCTTCATTTTTGCCCAGACCATCGCTTACCATCAGGTGAGATGGTGGTCAATCAGGACGAGCTTGTCATCAATAAAACATATCTAAATTGTTTATTGAATATTAAATGTGTTTAACTATTAAGAGACGTTTAAATTAGACCATATCTATACTAATATTATAAAGCTGAAGAGTTTGTTTGTTTGTTTGCTTGAACGCGCTAATCTCAGGAACTACCGTTCTGATTTGAAAAATTCTTTCAGTGTTAGATAGCCCATTTATCGAGGAAGGCTATAGGCTATATATCATCACGCTAACACTAATAGGAGCGGAGCAGTAATGAAGAATGTTTCAAAATCGGGGGATTTTTTTTTCCACGGGGACGAAGTCGCGGGCGGAAGCTAGTCCTAGATAAGGACACTAAAATTTTTGAAGCGTCAATAGCCTATTGATAGCCTAACTTGTGATCGAAAGATTGTGGGTTCGAACCCATGTTTTACACCATTGCCGTGAACCCACTCCAGACACAAGCATATTCAACTTAGTTGGAAGGGGTTAACAAAATTGCCAGTATTGTGAATTCTACACACGTTGCTAGCAATTCTCTTTAAAATACAAAATACCATTTTTTTTCTCTTGCGCGTGGATAGTTGTTGTTGTAGCTACTACTATATTAACACTACGCCTCTTTCCTTTCCCAGAATTTACGCCCAAGTTTATCACGCCAAAGGTAATTACAATTTGAGGCCGGATGCTCAGTTTCTGCCTTACCGTGAGACGGAAGACATTGAGAAATTCCTTAATGAATTGTATAAAGAAACTGATGTCGATCCTAAACATATTGAATACGTGGAAGCTCATGGTGCAGGTAAAACTAGCTTTACATTACCATATCTTTAATGCGTACTTAAAAATAAGCAATCATTTATTATTGGCACACATAAGAACGTCTCTATATCTATCTATCTATCATTGGCCGTGGAACACTAGTGCCTCTGTTAGGTAATCAAATCCAGATTCAATAGGATGTAGCATGCATATTCTAACGAGATACGGCAGCCCCGTAACGTAAGGGCAACTGAAGGAACAAGAGTGGGTTTTTAGTCAGTAGAAGTCCAACACTCCCTTCCGCTCCGACCATAGAAGATAATTTTATAGTTTCCCTCCGAAAAATAGAGTCGAGAGAATGTATTTTAAATAAAATATTTGTGTCATTTCTTCATTTAATTCATTCAATCTTCTTACCTGTGGTACCAGGTTCAAAAATATATTAAAATCAGTTGTGTAGTAACAACTGTAGCTTTAGCAGGCACTCTGTAATTATACTTTTTTCAGTGGTGAGTCATTAGATGATTTATCTAATGACTCCTTCCTCCTACATACACTTAACCGACTCGACATCGAAACAAAGTTACCTTTTTTTTCCAGGGTGGGAAAATCATCGAATGACTTCTCCCGCTCTGGGTAAAGCGGAAGGGAGTGTCAGACTTCTACTGTCTAAAAACCCACCCTGTTCCTTCAGATGCCCTTAAGTTCCGGGGCCGCGATATCTCGTTAGAACATTACGCAACCCCGGAAACAAAGTTACTTACGACAGCGATTATGTAATGCGAAGGCCCAAGTTAATTAATATTAGAGTCCGTCATACTATTTAAAGCCCAGAAATATTGAATATAGGTATTTTATAGTCACGATTTGACTTTTCTCATTATATCAATAAAAACAAAACTAGAAATCAATATTCTCTAGTAACCTTATCTATCTACTCTTCTTTTTATTCTGGAATCTTCGGAAATAAAATAAAAACATGCATGTCACACAGAAGAAAAAATATTAGAACTATTCCTTCTTTTTTTAAAGTTGGTTAATGTAGATAATATGTATTTTATGACAACTATGTGATTTGAATTAAAAAAGAAATAAGTTTAATTTTATAATTATTATCTAGGTAACAGTACTGATTTTTACGATAAAAACACAAAGGGAAAGAAAGGGATAAAAGCATTGTAAATTGCATGCATATGCGTTATAAATTGCATACAAAATTTTAAAATTTGTTTTTGTTTAGCATGCACACAGGTCTAACACTTGGTCACAACTAAAATGGTTCGTGTACCGTAGCTAATATATAAGTGTAAAAAGACTCATACTTTTCGTGCGTCGGGGCACTGTTTGCGCGGTCAAGTTTAGGTTTCATAGTTTAAGGTTTTATAGTCTTTGTAGGGTGCCTAATTTGCCATTATCCTAGAGCGGACGCCTGTATCCCAGCAGTGGGAAGATTATAGGCTGATTATGTTATAATTATGCATTAGTATGGAGTCGTATAATAATATTTTATCTAACATTCCATTTGTTTTTAGCAATTGCAAAAGCTGATGAAAATGAACTGAATGCAATCGGCAACTTCTTCGCTAAAGATGCATCAGTTAAAGTTGGAAGTGTAAAGTCGAATATGGGCAACAGTGAACCAGCGTCTGGAGTATGTGCTGTTACTAAGGTAATACTTACTTTTACACAAGTAATGATGTATTAATGTCATTATCTGCGTAGCCTTTACCCAACTATCGGGTCTGACGGGATGCAGCGAAGTTCTTGTATTTTACATGGAGCGACTGCCTGTCTGAGCTCCAGAACCCAGTAACTGGGTAACACGATACGTTGGCAAGACCAGTGTCAGATTTTCTGGCAAGTTTTGCTTCTTGAAAATCGACACATGCGGTTTTCATTATTTTAGTCACGAGGTCCTCAGTAATTTCAGAAAACCCTCATTGTAATACTCAAATGCCAGTTTATTGGATGAACATTTTTTTATGGAAGCGAAATATCGACCTTTATTAGGAGAGTATATTTTTGTTAGTGTAATAAAAATTTATCAACGTCGCTGTTGGTACAGTGCTTGAGCGATTGGCTTTTACTCTACGAATTGGTTGTTCGATTGTCACGTGAAAGAAGGTGTGTGAGGTAACAAATTTGGACACAAACAAACAACACACACGGGTGACTAGCGTGGGCGCAAAATATCTTTTCCGGGAGATCACCAAATGATTGGTCCCGCTCACGGTCAAGGGGCGGAAGGAGTGTCAGACCTCTACTGATTAAAAATCCAGTCTGCTCCCTCAGTTTGTCTTCTGTTCCGGGGCCGCGGTATTTATTTATACCATTCCCGCAACCCCGGCAGACAATGGCCATCTCGGCCCCGTCTTAGTGCTGACTGCTCTTTAAGGCACCTGTATGTCACCGTAAGGTTGACTCGGGAACAGTCTCACCTTACTAGATTAGTGTTAGGTTAGGTAAAAACTCTTGTTAGTAATATTCATTTTGAAGAAAAATCTTCCCTTGTAATTTATAATGCATAGCATTACACATTAACGAACAGTACGTTGCAGAATTTCTGTAAAAGTTTTAACGAAGTCCACAGTGCGGTTATTCCAATATATCGAGTTTTCCTTGTTAGCTTTGATTTACTGCGCTGGATTTATATTTTCACTCGAAAGAGTATGATAACACAATCAATTTAAGTGTATGTCCGTACTTTATTTCATGCTGATTGTATACTACATACATAGCTTGAAAATAAATGTCTTAAATTCAATAGGCGGAGTAATATTGAGTTCATTGATAATATAAACAAAAGCGAAAGTAACTTTCTGTCTACTACACATTCACGTCTAAACCAATTTACTGATGTTGATGAAACTTGCCACAATATATTTGTCTAATTTTTATAAAGTCTTTGTATAATAATAATATTTGATAAGAGCTGAACCGATTTACATAAAATTTGGCATTGGAATAGTTTAGAACCCTGGGAAGGACAAAGGATAGTTTTGATCCCGATATAAGGTTCCCGCGGGATAGTTTTCGAATTGTATCTTTGTTGCTCTTTCATACAAAAACTACTGAACGGATCTCAATGAAATTTGGTAAAGAGACAGTTGACATTCTGGAAAAACACATAAGCTACTTTTTATTCCGGAATTCCCAAGTGATCGGGATTAACACGGAAAAACCCTTCCATGCGAACGAAGTCGCGGGCAAAAGCTAGTAATATTATAAATTCGAAAGTAACTCTGTCTATCTATCTGTCTGTTACCTTTTCACGCCCAAACCACTGAACCGGTTTAGATGAAATTTGGCATGGGAATAGTTTAGGATCCTAGAAAGGACATAGGATAGTTTTTATTCCGAAATTCTTACGGGATCGGAATTTACTCGCGAAAAACCTCCACGCGAGCGATGACGCGGGAAAAAGCTAGTGTATTATAAGTTTACATAAATATATGAATGTCTGTTATTTAATCACGCTAAACTAGCTGAGCGGATCTGGATGAATTTTAGTATAGAGTGGGATAGATAGTCTGGAATAGGTCATAGGATTTTTTGTCCCAGGAAATGCGCAAAATTTCTTTGCAAACGAAGCCGCGGGCAGAACTTGGTAATTTATATAAACGTGGTTGTTGTAGCTGTCAAGTCACGCGTGAAGAATTCGTTTATTTGCTAATTAAATTTAAATTTTCTTTTTAAATAATGTGGTCGTCGTAAATACAATGGTATTTTCACCAATTGACGCATTCATTTTCAATTGTTTGTTATACTGATTAAAATAATATATGAATAAAAAGTAGTAGATTTACCTAAGTATATTATAGTTCGAACAACAATGTTCTTTTGTTGACTCTGCCAAGCCTTTTTCCAACAACCCCTCTTTGAGGAGTGGCTAGATCGGCGTCACGGCGTCCTGACCTACCGCATGACGCAGGTCCTCACCGGACACGGAAGTTTCGGGAGGTACCTGTGTCTGATGAGGAAGGAAGAAACGTCTGGGTGTCACCACTGCGAGGATCGCCCTGAAGACACAGTGGAGCATACGGTGCAAGACTGCCCCGCTTGGGCAGACCACCGACGTGTCCTCACGGCGGCGATAGGCGGAGACCTCTCGCGCCCGGCATTGGTCGAGGCCATGCTGCGGGGTGAGACGGAGTGGGAAGCGGTCGCCTCCTTCGGCGAAGCAGTCATGTTATCGAAGGAGGAGGCGGGCCGCGTGAGGGAGAGGATAGCATCCTCCCTCCAGCCCAGCCGCAGTGGTAGACGCCCACGGCGTCGGACGTCGGCTGACGATCTCCGCCCACCGTAGGCGCGGGCATGCGGACAGCGAGTAAAGGGCAACAGAGCCTTAGCAAGAGAGCTGATAGATTTTTCGCTAAATTGCCTTTGAAGATATGTTTCCAAACTAACAAAAGTATATTTTAGTAAAGAAATTTCAATAACAATAATTCAGCCAAAATCTAACGTTCACACTGCAAGGTCACCGGCCTCCACTCTATGACTTACATCGAATAACTTGTCGTTCTCGGTATCGCGGTATCTCGATTACCCTTGGTGATACTGGGTGTCAGATTTATTGGCTACTGACTTTACGTAACTGCTGTCAATTGCTGTCAATTAGACTTTCACAACTCACCTACCGACCGACATCGGCACGTGTAGTTTTTATTATACAACGTGTAATTTAAAGAGTATATACATACCGAGTGCACGGCTTCTTTGGATGATAACAAACGATATAGCAAGGGTTTTGTAATCTTATGTCTACATATGTGGAGCTTATTAGAAATTTCTATACATTGATACCAGAGACCGAATTTTTCAAATTAAGAAGAACGAAGAGAATTATCGTTTTATTGGCAAGTGACATGGAAAGTGATGACCCTCATATTGCTGTGACACGTTTGTTACTATTGGTATTCAAGAAAAATATGAAGCCGATAATTTGGGGTCAATTCAGTGAGTCACTTATTTTGAGCTGAAACTTTACATAGACTCCATACCAGATGTTGTCTTCAGTCATTGTGGATAGATATGGGGTTTCCGTTACACGTTGTATATTCGACGATGTCCTACTGTTTGTGCTTGATTGTCACACCTCTATAGACCAACCTCGGAAAAACGTTGCTTAACAGCCACACTGATCGATCTGATAACCGACCCGCTATTATTTCGGAAAATTTTGTTTGTGTGGACGCGCTGATCTTCGAAAGTACTGGGTGGATTTGGATGAAATGTGGCATGGAAGTAGCTTAAAGCTTGAGAAAGATTAAGGTTACTTTTACGCAACTACAAAAGAAGGAAGTTATGTTATTATCATGATGACCATGGGTGCGAAGCCGCCGCGACTGCTAGGTACTATTTGATCACAATCTCCTCCATTATATAAAAAAAAAATATGTAGCAGTAGTAGGTAAAGTATTCCCGTTCCAAAGAAATTACTACTTTCCAGAAATAGATATTTAAATAGGTACCTACGTACCTGTGAATAAATTAACGCTATTTAAACTGTTTGTGTAGTTACTTAAAATACATAATATGTGGCAATCATCGTCTAAAATAGCTACGAATACGAAATTTATTCGTATATGTTTTATAAAGAAACCGTTGTTATTATTATAGTCAAAATATAACTAGCAAAGAATAGAAATCTAAATATAATAGATAAATAATACTAACACTATTCTAAATACTTACTAAATACATTAAATTGTCGAGCAAACTGAGCATTTCTCTTTGTCGTTAATTAACACTAGCTGTTGCCCGCGACTTCGTTCGCGTGGGATATTTTTCCCGTGTAAATCCCGATCCCGTAGGAAGTTCCAAAAATCCTTTCTTAGTGCTCCCTTACACACCCCAAGGAACATACATGCCAAATTTCAGCTTCTCGTGCCCAGTAGTTTCGGCTGTGCGTTGTCTGTCAGTCAGTCAGTAACGGAAGTGTTTTATATAATTATATTGATTATTTTATCGAATGGGTTCTAAACAAAATTAGCTATTTATAGGAAGACATTTAATTTAAATACACTTTTTATTGTCAATCACGCAACATTTAAATATTTTAGATTCAAATAATGTTGGTAGTGATCTTTTTATTTAATGTTAACAAATATTAATAATAAAAGATTGTATTTTAAAAACACTGCTAAACCTAACTATGTACATAGAAAAATAAAATAAAAAATGCGGGTGTCAAAGTATTCCTCCACATTGCTGTCGACCGGAAACGTACCCAGAACAGTCTTCTGGGTACGCAGCATTGCCACGTTGTATGGCAATGTTTATTTTTTGGGCAGAGAACGAGCCAGCCCTCCGGTCACGCAAGGAATCGATCAGCCAGCGAGATAATCTTAACATAGTATAAAGCAAAGTCGCTTCCCTGTGTCTGTCCCTATGTATGCTTAAATCTTTAAAACTACGCAACGGATTTTGATGCAATTTCTTTCAATAGAAAGAATGATTCAATAGAAAGGTTTTTGTGTATATAACATGTATAACATCGTAGAGGAACACTGATAATTTTTGTGGTTTCTAATGAGATGTCGCAAATAAACACATTTTTTGCGCTTGCTTTGCAAACGCTGGCTGAACCCTACGAGATAGATCAAAATAACGTACTACTATTGTACACCTTAAAAAGTTCAACAAAAAAGTCATCGATGGCATCTATCTATCTCTTATATATAACCTACAACAACCATTTTTTATCCTTTACTTTTTACGAGAAATACGAGCATATTTTACGAAGCGATTTTAAGCAATACAGCATTAATTCTTATCCAATAGAGTACCATAAATACATTGTACATTTTATATAAAACAATATTGCCTTTTACAGAATATAATTTAAATAAACAGTTTCGAAGATATTACAGATTTAAAATGCAAGGACATAGCGGTTGCGGCGCGGTGCCGGCGGAGGCACGGCGCGCGTGCCTATGTTGCTTAGATTTGAGCGTTGAATGTTTTTCCCATGGTAAATTATGTGTCGCACTTTCAAGAGTAATTACTAAAGAGAACATGTATGTCGAATGACAAAAAGACTGTCAACGATGTATATAAAGACATTCTTTAGTATATTTAATATAAACGTGAACCCATGCGAAGCCGGGGTGGAGGCGCGCACTCGGGCCCCATGACCCAAGCGTTTCGACCCCAAACGCACAAAAAGGCCTCTGCATTGTTAATAATGCAAAACTATGTAGCTAGAATTAAATTGACTAATGAAATTTCGGGAAATAGAAATAGGTATCAATCGATGAAGTCATTAGTATGAAAATCATCATTGTCTGTTTAGCCTTTTCTCAACTATTTACTATGAGTCTCAGGGTCGGCTTCCAGTCTAACCGGATGCAGCTGGGTACTAGTGTATTAAATGGAGCGCCTATGTATCGGACCTTCACGGTCCAGTAACTGGATAACACGATAACCTTTGGCAAGACTGGTGTCAGAATTTTATTAATCCCTTCTACGTCCTACATACGTACGTCATATTTTTAAGGCAACCACTGAAAACCAGCGTCGTGCTGTGTGCATGCCCATGGCATAGCATTATGCTGAGTGGGAGCCTTGTTGCCACGGCCACGACGTGCATTTGCCTTGTTTTTTGTTTTCAGATTCAGATTTATTTATTGTTTGTCAGAGGTAGAAAATCAGTTCTTAAAATTATTATTATGACAAGTATCACTGTAACATACCCATAAGGTATACAATATTTAAAAATTACAATTATATTTCATGTGTACATTATTTAGACTTACAATTGTATGTCAGGAGTACAATATCTACATTTACAGTTATATAATTATGTCAAAAATAATAATAAATAAACAAGGAAATATAATATTAATTGAAAAATATGTTATTGTTTCCTTTTTCTTCGTAAATTGTCAACATCTAAATCTTTGTCCGTACCTACTAACATAATTTTAAGTACCAATTACTAACTCTAGTCTTAAGGAACTAAATAAGTTTTTAATATTGTTAGCATGTTGTTTGTCAGTTGGCAATTAATCCTTTTTCTTTCTTTTCTTTCTTTCTCAAAGATGTACCAACAGCTTAACATGTTTTCCGAGACACTGAGGAATCTCACTATGTCAAGATCCTGCATCCAAGAATCGCCCCCTGTCTTCATTGTTTGACCTTAAAGATTGACCCACGCAGCTGTTATTATTTAGCCACGTACTTTTTTAGTATGAAAATTAATTAAATTAGATAATATAAGATAAGCTAAGTAAGGCTTTAATTTTACGAAAAAAAATAATATTTTATCTGCATTTTCAGCTTTGTCTGGCATACCACAAGGGAAAGTTACCAGCCAACCTGCACTACAATAATCCTCAAGATCAAATTCCAGCAGTAAAAGATGGTAGGGTCCAAGTGGTAACAGATCATGTGGACTTCGATAGAGGATTCACGGCATTGAACAATTTCTCGTTTACTGGAGCCAATTTTCATATTGTGCTGAAAGGACATTATAAAGAAAAGGTAATTTTCATTATTTTAACGACACGATTTGCACAGTGGTTGAGCTATTGGCTGCTGCACTGCATGACGCGAGTTCTATTCTTGCACAGGAACAAATGTTTTTATAGTCTACAGATTTTTGCTCCGGGTCTGGGTGTTTGTGCAATTGAAATAGAATGTTTGTGAGTGCTGCCAAGATACAAGAAAAAGTAATTCTGGGTATATTATTGTGGGTTGGTTTCTGCATTTGGTATTATTTCGGTGAAGGAGATTTTAAAATCGACTGTTTTATGCAGCGTTTCTATTACCTATATTTTATGAATGAAAATGAAAACTTAATTATTCATTTAACAAGTAAATATTAGCAGCTAGTGATATCATTATACATTAATATAATTATATTAGATTATTTATGATCGTAGGCTATTCATAATACGAATGAAATTTATTGAAACAATCGTAATAATAGCCATAATAGATATTTTAGTTTTAAATGGCTGCATATTAGCAACACAGGCCTTAAGCCTGGCTTAGGCACTAGACTCCCACAATATAACTACTTACCTTAGTTATGTACCATTTGGCGAAACTGTATAATGTAATTTATGTAAATTGTGGACAGAAAATAAATTTATTGTATTGTATTTCAACATTAATGATGTTCTTAACACATACCCCCCAACTCAAAAGCTTTTTTTAAACATTAGCCTGCATAGATACATGGTTTAAATATTATTATCATTTGACCTTATTGTATGAACATTGTCCTACGAGTTTATCTCGGCGTTTATACAAAATAATAAAACTACAATTACTAAGCCAGTTTTTACGGATTTTTATTCTCAATTATTTTATATAGTATTTATAAACTGAGGCGTCAATAGCCTAATGGATAAGGTGTCGGATTTGTGATCGAGAGATCACAGGTTCGAACTCCACCCAATACAATATTGCCGTGAACCCACTCCAGGCTCAAACATATTATTAAGCTTAGTTGGAGGGGTTAACACGGTTGTTAGCAATTTGAGTTCTACCCACAACGCTAGTTCTGTTTGAAATTACAAAAGAAATGTGAATATGTATTGTTTACAAAGAAAAAAATTAAAATTATAAATGTGTATAATTTAATACTAAAATAATGAAAAATTTTACATTGCTAAAAATGTAAAAAAAATAGGTATAGACTTACCTATTTTTTTGCATCTTTCTTCTTCTATCTCGAAGATACAAAACCTTAAAAGAACTATTTCATTGAAAAAAATAATTTATATTATTTATGTCCAATTGCAGGACCTCAATAAGTACAAATGCCAAATCCCTCACATAGTACTAGCTTCAGGCAGAGAAGAATCATGTGTACAACAAATATGGGACATCATGAAGAGTCATCCCATAGACTCGGAAGAGATTGCACTGCTGCATAAAATCTATGAAAACGATATTCCTGGACATACTGGGCGAGGTTTTACTATTCTAGGTTAGTTTGTTTACGTTATTTTGTTGACAACAGGGAAAACGCAACAATATTACTGGGTTTATGGTTAATTCTTATGCTATTTCTACCATTAAACTGTGGAACATGCCACCTCTTCGGAGTCACCTGAAGGCGGCTGCTGCCCGGTTCAGCTTTGGGGCCAAACTCAGGAAATGCTCCCTGAAGTTACACCGGCTGTCGAGGACGAGTCCCAGGTACTTCATCGTCCTCCCGACGCCGATGCGAACCCCCTCCACCGTTATGTGGGACTCGGACCGTGGCGCGTTCCGACCGCCATGGAAGCACATGGTCTCGGTCTTGTGCAGCGCCACGTCAAGTCCCAACTGCCGGATCCTACGAACGACTGTCGCAACCGCTTGCGTCGCCAGGTCGGCCGCCGCCTGGTGCGACTCTCCCTGCGCCAGGCCGAGCGTGTCGTCAGCGTAACATATTACGCCGACGCCGTTAGGTAGGTCGCCGCGCAGCACCCAGTCGTATCCGATGTTACACATGGGTGGCCCCAAGACCGATCCCTGTGGGACACCGCACGACATCTCTCGCTGGTTCCACTCTCCCCGGTGACCGGGGTAGATGACAGCTCTGTCCGTCAGGTAGTCCTCGACTATGCGACGGAGGTAGGTCGGCACCCGGTGATACCGGTGTGCCTCCCTGATGCAACTCCAGGGCAGGGTGTTGAAGGCGTTGGTGATGTCCAAAGACACCGCCAAGACGACCCTGCCCCGGGATACCGCGTCCCCCGTCGTGAGGGCTCTCACGCGCATGACGGCATCCACCGTCGAGTGCCCCCTGCGGAAGCCAAACTGGCACTCTGCAAGATCCGGGCCCACCCGATTCAGGTGCCCGAAGAGGCGGTCTGCAATTACTCTTTCCAAGAGTTTGCCCGCCTCGTCGAGCAGCACGATGGGCCGGAATGCGGACGGAGAGTCCGCAGGGCGCCCGGCTTTCTGGATCAGGACCAGCTTTCCCGTCTTCCAGCAAAGCGGAAACTGGCCCCTCTCCAGGCATACGCTAAAGAGCCCCCCTAGTCGAGGCCCGAGAGTCTCCGAGGCCAGGACCCAGGCTTTCCCTGGCAGGCCGTCGGGTCCTGGGGCGGTATTTTTGGCCTTGAGCCATTGTACCGCCACTCTCAAATCTACCTCGGTCACCTCTGGAGCGTCGTAGACGTCGTCGTCGCTGTGGTCCGCGTTTGCGCCAGCTTCAGGTTCCGTCGGAGACGGAGCCATGGGCAGGGGAGCATGCTCCCCTCGCGATGGGAACAGGGCGCTCACCACGTCCTCCAAGAACTGAGGCTGGAGACTCTGCGTATACGGGGGAGCCCAGGGGCGGAGCCTCTCTCGCACCCACTTGTAGGGGCGGCCCCATGGGTCCCCGTCCAGAGTCCCCAGCATCTCCTCCCGGGCCAGTTCCTTGGCCCGCCAGATCTCGTCTCGGAAGACGGCCTTCGCTGACCTGTAGCCCTCGTACAGCTCCACCTCAACAGTCGCCGCATCCGAAGGTCGGGTGCGGCACCTGCGGAATCTGGTGTACCGGTGTCGCGCCGCAACGCACGCTTCACGCAGCGCTGCTAGCTCGCTCGACCACCAGTACAGCTGATGCCGGGCGCGTCCTTGCTGGACCCGGGGCATGGCCACGTCGCAGATCTCCGACATGGCCTTCCGGAACCACTCCGCCTCGTCGTTTATGTCGGCAGGCCTGTCCGGGGGTGACCCCCAGGGCTGCACGATCAAGGCTTCCAGGAATAGCTCCCGGTCCATCTGCTTCAGCGCCCATCGCGGACTACTCAGGTCCCGTCGGACCGGCGTGTCTGGGGTCTGGGCGGAGATGTCGAACCGGATATACCGGTGGTCGGAATAGGTCTCCACCTCCTCCACAACGCGCCAGTCGGTGACGCGCGGTGACAGGCTAGGGGTGGCGAACGTAACGTCCACCACCGACTCGCCCGTAAACCGCACGCACGTGGGGACAGAACCCCGGTTCTCGATCACCAGGCCCTAGCACGGGCCCAGTGCTCGAGCATCCTGCCCCGCCCATGGTCCATGGACCGGGAACCCCAAGCCGGACTTTTGGCGTTGAAGTCCCCGAGGATGAGGGCGGGGAGGGAACCGAGGGCGACGACGATGTCTCCCAGCTCCGTTAGGGAGTTCTGGAACTCGGCGAGAGTTCGGTTCGGGGAGAAATAAACGCCTACCACAGCGATCTCCCCGAACCGTGCTGCGACGATCCCACGCCCTCTCTTGACGCGATCAAGGGGCGGGGTACCAGCGGCGGCCGACGAAATGAGGGTCACCGAGCCGTCCAGTTCCTCCACCCAGTCATTCCTGGGCAGGACAAAATACGGCTCGGCGACCACGGCGACGTTGATCAACCACTGCGCCATGCTCTGGAGCAAAAGTTCCTGAGCAGCGGCGCAGTGGTTGATGTTCGCCTGGAGGAAGCGCAATGGGGCCATTAATCGGGATCCATTGCAGCCTCCTCTAGGGCCCCTTGCGGGGGTTCGGCCACGACGGCGACGGCGGCGGCAGTAGCGACGGCGGCGGCGGCGGCGGCGGTGGCGGTGACGGCGGCGGCAGAGGGCCTACCTCTGCGCCTGGCTTTGGTGGGTGGGGCGCAGGACTTGCCCCCAGCCCGGTGATCGGCCGGCTTGCCAACCGCCTCACATGCGAAGCAGTGAGGCAGGGCGGAGCACGAGCCGGCCTTGTGACCGGGCTGACCGCAGCGGAAGCACCTATCGCTGCGGTCTACCTCCGAGGTGCACACGCATGCCGCATGGTTGCCCACTTGGCAGCGGAAGCACCTCAGGGGTCTGGGGTCCAGGACTTTCACCTGCGCGGACACCCAACCAACCAGGAGCCTTCGGCCCTCCTGCAACTTTTTTCGCTGCCGGGACGGGGCAGCTAACCGTAATGGTTTGCAACCCCGTGAAGCCAGGACGCAGGGCGCCCGCCCTCACCTGATCGGGAGGGCACCCCCCAGTCCTGGCAACGGCGGCCACCACTTCCTCGCCCGTCACGGAGTCATCCAGACCCAATATGCGCACGTCTGCGCGCTTGGTGGGTCTGGAGACTCGGGCTAGACTAGATTATTTAAAAAAAACATAATTTAGAAACCATAAGTTTTCGCTTAACTAAAGTATGTTTTAAATGAACACTTATGATGCTCTCAAGCTGAAAAAATCTTTGGGCCGCTGTAAACGGGCCACCCTGTATAATTTTAAAAATATACAATTTTATTATCCTTCTGCTTAGACAATTCCTCAAAGCTACCGACTGTTGCTTTTACTAATTGTGAGTTTCTCAAGACAGTAAAATATTTGTTTAATGTTGTGTAGAAAGGTAAAATATTGTAGCATTGTGAAGTTTTAATTAGTACAACTACATATATGTAAACTTTTATCTCTACTTATAACCAACCAAAGCGGAAAAGTTTGTTTCTTAATAAATTCCACGGGAGCGAAGCCACGCGCAACTTCTAGTAATTTATATGTTTAATTCCTTCTGAAAAGTATATACAACGTGTAACGGAAACCCTATATCTACCCAAAGGTGCTGAAGACAACATTTGGTATGGAGTCTCTATGCACAGTTTCATTTCAAAATAAGTGACACAAAGAATTGACACAAAATTATCGGTTTCATATGTTTCATCAATACCAATCAAAATAAACGTGTCACAGCACTACGAGGGTCAATAACTTTCCACGTCACTTGCCAATAACACAATAATTCTCTTCGTTCTTCTTAATTTGAAAAATTCGGTTTCTGGTATAAGTGTATTGGTATTTGTAATAAGTTCTACACACATAGACTTAGGATTACAAAACCCTTGCCATATTGTTTGTTCGTTTCCAAAGAAACCATGCACTTGGTATGTATATGCCCTTTAAATTACACGTTGTATATTCAAATATTTTAGGAAAATACTCACCGTCTTTCTGTCACCTTTTCATTTCTAAAGCTTCAATCACGAATCCTGTTTTTCTTTTATTCTTTTTAGACAAAAACGAGGTTAACGAAACAATCAGTATAGCAGAGAGTGTGGACTACTATCCAGGAGTGAGACGACCTCTTTGGTTTGTGTACAGCGGTATGGGCTCACAGTGGGCTGGAATGGGAGCGGATCTGATGAGGATACCGACGTTTGCTGCTGCTATCAACAAGTAAGTTTCGAGATACGTATTTCTACTAATAACATAACCGATCCTGGAGCTCTGAAACACAGGTATCCCTAGTACAGGTTCCATTCTCCACAACATCAATTAAAGCATATACAGTGTGTTAGGTTAAACGGGGGACTTATTCAGTATTCGATTCTCGTCCCAAATATGTGAAAAACCTATTACTTAAATTTTTGACGTAATTGTCCAATATAATACATTTTATCATGTATACTGAGGTGCAAGAGGTGAATGAACTTGTAAACAGTACCTTAAGTAATCACGTGGCAAAACACGGCCCGATCCTGCCAAAAAAGGAAGCTCGTGTGTAAACTCCGCCCCCGCGGGAGTCCCCCGGGGACTTTTGGTATGGTTCTGTCTGTTATTTATCAGTGTTTTATTTTTGTTCATTTTTCTATTAGTATCATGTAAGCAAACACTATTGTAGGTTTGAATAAGTCCCTCGTTTAAACTAACATACTGTATATTGGGTTCGTTAATATGCAATATGTGGTGGAGAAAATAAATGCTTACTGCTTAAACTAAACTAGAAGGCTTTATCTACTTAGCCTTTTACCAACTAGGTATGTTAGAGTCGGCATCTAGTCTAACTGGATGCATCTGAGTACTATTTTTTTATTTGGACGACCGCCTTTTCCTTCACAACCCAGTTTCATAGTATCGCGATACTTAATAATTTCTAAAAACATAATAGTATCCTTGCAGTCGGGTTAAACACGGCAGCCAAAGAGATATGTATAAATAGGATGTATGTTGCATTCTCTTTAGGCCTTATTTTAATGGATATAGGTTACAAAAAAAAAATCATTAACTACAAATGTTCAGACATAAAGCATACAGACAAGTAGTTGAATAAAAATAGGTACAAACGTGATGCTTACAGAAATATTTTGCATCGGTTGGTAGATAGATAGATAGATAAAACGTTTATTTGGTGTATATCACAAGTCTTAGAATTTTTGGTCCCAGGATACTTATGTCTTCTCACGATGTTTCCTTCTCTATTTTGAGAGCAGTGGAAGAGATCCTTGAAAGAATACTCAACAATTGTCTAGTAATTTCCTTAATACAAATAGGATCATTGCAAAAAACCAGTACGGTTTTAGATCTGGTGTGTCAACGGATCTTCCGTTGATACACCAGCTGTAGTTGATGTAACAAAAAAATAGTCGATAAATTGGATTGAAAGATGAAATTTTACGGTATCTTCCCCGATTTATACAAAGCATTCGACATAGTATTTATTCCCATTCTTATCTAAAAACTTGAGCGCGTTGGAGTGCGCATCGAACACAATGTGAGAAGATCGACTCTATGGTGAGTGATCATAAGATTATAAATTTTGGCGTCCCTCAAGGAAACATCCTCGGGCCTACATTCTTCCTTCTGTATATCAATGATTTGTGCCAGGCTCGGCTGCAAACTGTGACATATTTACATACACCGATGACACTGCATTAATAGTCTATGATACAAACTGGACGAAAGCAAAACAAAGATCAGAACACGCACTTCGCTTGGTTATGAAATGGCTCTCAGAAAATCATGCGACACTTAATGAACCCAAAACAAAGATTATTCCTTTCTCCTTACCTAATACGACTTCTCCACATCAAGAAACAGAATTTATTAAAGCCCATACTTGTCTCGGTAATGATAATAACTGCAACTGTCCACGTCTTTGGTTTCAAACTTAAAATATCTAGGAGTTACCATGGATTATAAACTAAGCTGCCAACCTCATGTTGAGGCCCTATGCAACCGGGTCAGGAAACTAATTTATATCTTTAAAGAACTCAGACACTCCAATCTAGAAACAGCGCTAATGGTTTACCAGAGTCTTTGTGAATCCATTATCACCTATTGCATCCCGGCCTGGGGAAGAACTTACAAAACTTCGATTAGTTTATTAGAACAGGCTCAAATGGGCTATACCAAAAGTTTAGCATTTTAAGCCCAGAGATTTACCCACAACTAAACTGCATCTTGAGGCCCACGTTCTGACAGTCAGACATTTATACTCCCCGCTATTCTACGACGACACTCTCCTATCTGTGAGCCTATCAGGTGTCATTTCGCTTTTGCCAGTCGTCAATTATTGCTCTCGTTTTTAAAATAAAATAAATAAAGTATTGTCTATTTATATCTGCACGATATATGAGGCAGAAAATATACTTTCCAAGTTGTTGCAAGATTTATCATATGACGAAACTGAAAGTTAACTCAAAGTAATTTCTTAAATGTTAAAAATACTGTAACTATGAATATAATTTCTTGTACTTTTTAAATATTTGTTATTAACACATAATAAGTACTTGTACAATTATTATTGTTTAAATTGTTCGTATTTGAAATTTTGGCAAACTTCGGCTTCTAAGATATAGGCTTCTTGCCTAGTTTAGGAGCCAGATTTTTCGCCTTTTACTGTGACATTGTTGTACAATTTAATGTTAAGACCATACCTTGTACTTTGACAGATTGGGTTCAAACTCACGTCCTCCGACTCATAAGTCGGGCCTGTAACTACTGGGCCACCACGGCCTAAGGAAAGTAATAAAAGAGATGTAGGACATGTATGTATGTTAAAGAACATAATAAGTGTTTTCATATATTATGTATATGTACAACTATGGTAATTTAAGTTTTTGTTAAGCATGATTATATTGTCCGATACAGCTCGTGGGAATAATCTAACATTCTAACGAGATACCTCCATAGAACAAAAGGGCAACTGAACGGGTGGGTTTTTAGTCAGTAGCGGGACGAGCCATTTTCATGATTTTCTCCCAAAGAAAGAATAATTTTAGTAACATTATACTTTGTAGAGCATAGATCTTTCCTAAGCATTTAATTACTGAAGCGAAGTGTATTTTTATGAGGTCTCTGTTAGCTTTACATATTATTATTAATTTTATTCTAAGAACTTGCCTGCTGCCTGTATTTCTCTAAATCTTTTAGTATTCATATTTCACAAAAAAAATATTACACTTTATTTTACAACAGAAAAAACTGAAATATTTCTAAGTCGCCTTAAGCTTCTTGAGATAAAACACTCTAATACATCTAATGAAAAACTAACAAAAATTAGAGCGAAACAAATACTTGGAAAACATTTTTCATTTTGGACGTACATTTTTTTCTTGATAATAAATTATTATTCAAAACGCTACTCTTAGTTTGGTATATAAACTTCGTCTTCTTATGCTTCATCATTTGGGTAAATGGCAAATTGCTTTTAGATTTAGTATTTGGAATGAAATGTGCATTTCTTATATTAGTACACACAATACTGTCTTATACCCAGTTTGTCATTTTCCCGATTTGTCATCAACAATATTCTCTATACATAAATTTCCAGTTCGTCATAAGAGCAAAATAAATAATTTAATATTTAAATTTTGAGTTCCGATTCGTCACAAGCACAAAATTTCACATTACAGGGTACCGTCAAAAATAAGAGTACCTATTAGAAGAATTTTTAAATGAAAGAATTTTATGTAGGAGACTAAGCAGTAACAGAATAGTGATAATAAATTCACCCGAAAGTATGACTCGATACTTTTTGTATAGGTAACAGAAGTAGGTATCAGGAGCCCATAACTAGCGAGGAGATTATAAAATAGGATGAGCGCTGATTTGGTGAGCTTTGTGAGATATGGACTCACAAAATTACCAGCTTCTGTTATACTCAACATTTGGACGGGATCAATATATTCCCCCGCCATTATTACGAACGTTTCAATAGCCTCCATAAGAAGCACGTCACGAGTCGCCGCTCATAGCGAAAACGCGCGCGGTTTTGTCAGAGCGAATCGCTGCAGCGGCACGCGGTGCGGGGAGCGGCGAGATCAAATGTACAAGCGAATGAGTGCGATGCTACGAAACAGAGCGGCGCGGATAGCGGTGTAGGTGTGACGGACTCGGCGGCGAATTTATAAACAAAATATATTTTAGACGATTTTGTGGCGGTAATGTAAACCGAGGCGAGAAACAATTTTTCTGGATTAGATTACAACCCTTTTAGTTCTGATGTGCTGTTTTAAATATACGTCTATATGCTGCAGAATATAATCAAATGTTTCCACACCCATTCTTGTGTACTCATAAAACTTATCCGGATATTTTCTGTAATCTTCGTATAAATTACGAAATTCGTCATTTAAATATAGATCTTTATTCAGTTCGTGCACTCCTTCTCTCATATTAAGAATATCTTGTTTTCATACATACATTTTTTGATCATACATAAAAAAAAATATATAGGCGTTGACTTAATAACCTCCTCCTTTTTGTCGTCGGTTGAAAATATACTGCTTTCTAAACACAGAAGGGATAATTTTTATAACGCCATAATTTTGAGCATGTTCTGACTACCTAAATACGTCTACCTCGGCCGCTGCCGCTTGCCGCTACTGAGGGTACGTGGCGTGTAAAACGCACCGCTTGCCGCCGCCGCCGCCGCTCGCCGCTAAGACCAAAGTCGTGAATGGGCCGTAACTCCCTCTAATAACTCCCACTTTCGAGCAAGTTATATTCGTGCTAATTACACATTTCTTACTTTTTATGTAAAAAGTACATTATAAGGTGATTTTCAAAAGATGAGTTAATATCAAACAATTCATCGATATGGCGTAAATTGGTATATGTGAATATTTATCTATAAATAAATTAGTAAATAAATAATTCGTAAAATCATGACACTCCCGACGGCGATTGCTATACTCTATATAATATATCTAATGCTATGCTATATAATCGCGATTTCACCCGCGTCTTGCCATATCCAGATAAAATATAACCAAAATATAACAAAATAAATTATAAAAAATGTATTAAAAAACTATATTATAAATATAGTAAAGCTTTTCTTGTTGACAGTACTTTTAACAAAATATTTTGTGCGATGACAAACTGGAACACGTATTTTGTGTATGACGAATCGGAACAATGACAAATCGGGTATAACTCATTTTTTCAACGAAATTAATGTAGTCTAGATAAAGCTACATTATCAAGTAACATAAACTACATTAATTTCGTTGAAAAAATAAGAATATTTAAGGTGAGCGAGGCTAAATAATAACAGCCGCTCGGGTCTATCTTTAAGGTTAAGAGGAGGCTCCCTAAATTGTATGTAATTTTGTATTAATATTCTAAAACAATCACGCATACAGTCAAAATGGAACTTTAGTATAATTATGATTTGTTGGATCTTTTTCTTTCCATGTCTAGACCAGTTTCGTAATTGGAACATTTTCGCTCGATTCATTTTTTAATCGAAAATCATGTCTTTTTTAAAGATTATTCTAAATTTAATCAAGATTACTCGTCTTTTATGTCTAAAATTAGTATTTACAGTAAGAAAATATAGTTTATTATCCAAATGTAGGACATTTTTCCTCTAGATCAATTATCACTTTAGTTATAAACGAAATAAGAATTGAGACTTACGACATTTAGTTTCGAACCCGAATATAGTAAAAGAGCGCACGCGATATTCAACTTTATTACTGCTGCGTTAGCGTTTAGCACACAACGGCAGTTTCGAAACAGAACACGGTGAAAGAGCGCACGCGATATTCAACTTAATTACTGCTGCGTTAGTGTTTAGTATACAACGGCCTAACCGGGGTGAATGGGGGCGGAGCTTGCGTGAAAATTGTTTTGCACTGCCTGGTCTTAAGCAACGCTTGCTGATTGTGCTCATCTTAACATATCGAGTTTCCTCCGTGCCTTGGAAAGCACGTAAAGCCGTTAGTCCTGACTGTCATTTGAGATCTATGGTAGTCGTTACTGGTACTTTGAAGCTATAAAAAACTTCTTTGCAAAAAATAAAACCGTTTAAATTGATATGGAAGTCGGTCTTATTTTTTGCAAAAAGTTTTTATTTTCGTGCTTTTTAGTGGGTCAGTGAATTTTCCAAATCGGTTCGTAAATGACGGAGTTATGCGCGAACAAAAAACGCAATGCAGAGTAAACGAAAAGATCATCAACGTAAATATTTTTTTTTTACTTTTGCTGATTTTTCAGAAACGGCTTGTCCGATTTCAATATAATTTTTATGGGATTATTTGGGAAGTATACCCTTTTTAACAAGATAATAATTTTTCAAATCGGTTGGCAAGCGCTGGAGTTCTGCGCGGACAAACATAAAAAGAAAATACAAACATCCGAATTGACAACCTCCTCCTTTTTTAGAAGTCGGTTAGAAAGCTGACACTGGGATCTGGGTTGACCAAGGGGTGTTATGTTACCCAGCTATTGGGATGAGGTGGTCAAATAGGCGGTCACTCTATTTAAAACAATAATACCTAGCTGCATCTGGTTAGACTGGAAGCCGACCCCAACATAGTTGTGAAAAGGCTAAACAGATGATATTCGTGAAGGAATTTTTGATACCCATCCAGTATATTTTGAGTTTATAAAGTAAAAACAAACAAAAAGTATATTTTTTTTAAAATAAATTAATATTCATTAATATTTTATTGCATTATAAGTATGTGTAGGTATATTTAATATTTTAGTTTTAGACTTCACGTATTCATATTTATTTCTCTTCTTGTTCTCACACACTGTTGTCTACATTTCTTTTTCACTTCTCCTTTCGCAGGGCTGCTGGAAGAAATTTCTTAAGAAATAAGCAGTACCTTTGTACACAAATATTATAATTATGCTTATCCTAATGTATTTTACTGTGTGTACATAAATAATAAAATAAATAAACATTAATAATACATACAGACAGAGAAGAACTGAAGAACAAAGGCCTGCTTATTTAAAAATAAATTCTTGTAGCAGTCATATCACAGAAGAGTTGAATGAAAAACGTAGAGAGGGTGTGTAATGAAATTTAGAAGGGCACTTAGAATAGAAAATAGTTACTTCACTTAAACATATTATTATTGTAAAAACAATCAAATAACAATAAATAGAAAAGAGATCCCATTGTTAATTAAAATGTTGTTTTAAAATTAGAATATGTATATATTCACTCAAACGAATATAAGTTTTTAAGGTAACCTGGTCACTAGCAGTATTATAACAAAAAAACTAATGAGAAAGAGGGTAAACCGATTCGTCTGTCATAAACGTCCACCCAAAATGACTTTAGTTCATTCGTCCGTGATCATGGCGCATTGATGGTGCCAAATTATCGAACACTGGAAACAATAAATAATATACAACAAATACAAATATTTTTATTGACTTCAATATAACAATACACTGTAGAATTTAACCCTGACTTCTGAGCTAGGCAAAGCCTGTATTTCAGGAGTCAGTATCTTCGCCCTTTATAGTCGCTAATGTACAATAAAAATTTATATAATAGTAAATTAAAGCTAAAATAAAAAGTTGAATATAAAAACCTATAATTATGCATGCTTTATCTGTGTGTGTGTGTATGTATGTATGTCTGTGAGGGTGTGTTTGTGTGTGTGTGTGTTTGTGAATTAGTGTGCGTTTGTGAGTGTGGATAGGAAATATGTACGTGTCTGAAGTGTTATTTTATAATTTTTTCAGTGTCATTGTAGTCGAGCGACTGAAGCCAGTTTTTATATGGTGAATATCCCGTTTAAAAGAGTAGTTGGTCCAGTGTTTACATTCACGACTTACGCATTGTAGATCATGTGTTTAAACCCAGTCAGGCAAACACGTAAGGAAAACAGCGTGAGAAAGAATGCCTATTTTGACTTTTCGAGATGATTTTGTTAAATGTAAAAAATAAAAGTGAGAAGTGCAGCTAGTATGACTAAAAATGATTGCAGTATTTTATTTCGACTGGCTTTAATCTAGTAGTAACAAGGATTAAGTACTAGGTTCCACATAATTCTCGGGTTGTGGAGTAGGTGTCGTTTGTTTGGAAAATAGCGAAAGTTCACACACAAGTGCTTAGTAGACCTCTACTAGACTCTTCCTGGAAAATCTTACATGTCTGCAGCCTTATTTGAATAGTAAGTATCGTTATTAAAATGAGCGATACAAAGAGAAAAGCGGCTCAAATTCCAAAACTAAGTTAAGCTATTTTTACGAGTTAGGAGCGCTCATTCAAGTTATTATGATCGATTGCCCTTGTTAATGTTTTCTCACCCTCAGAATAGCGATTAAGGTCAAATACTTGACTTGTTCCCTTCAAAAGATTTTGGACTTGCAATATTTAATCATTTCCTTGAACTGGTAACGATGAGAAATTACGCAATGTGTCAGATTTTATCTAATCAATATACATGCAATAAAATAGTAAAAAGTGTGTCTGTACATATGTAGAATATATTAACAAAAAATAATTGAAGGAAGAAACAGTAATAGAAGAAGAATTAAAATTAAAAATAAATGATTGTTGGTTTGTACACGCTAATCTTTGAAACTCCTGGACGGATTTGAATGAAACTTTTTTATTATATAGCAATTAAGTCTAGGCAATATGTGGGCTATAACTGATTAACACTTTACACGTGAGCGAATCCACAGTCAGGAGCTAGTTAACACTCCAGTAGTCGCGCCTCTGTTTGGGACGTTAGTAGTCGCGCGCTCTACATTTGTAGAACATATTTAATGATGGAGTTTTAAAGCAAAGTTTCATAAATAAAAAAATATTGAGATAAACTTTATTATTATAAAGCTAAAACAAACAAAACATAACCATATTTGAACATATTAGGAACTAAAAACAGCCTTTTTAAAAATAACAAAAAATAAACGCAAAATTTTTGCTCTTAACATTATAAGTCTCATATTTCTTAATCAGTCATGTCTTCCACCTCCATTTCTTCGTTTTTGGCACAGTCGGGACAAAGAAGAACCTGATGGTCGGGACAAATCCACTTGTTACATATATAACAAAGCTTCCTGGTGGACTTCTTGTGTCGTCGTAAGAACCGCACATTTTGTCCACAATATCCGTATCCAATGTCCATATCGTGCTGAGATTCTTCCAACTAGTCCTCTTCTAATAATCGATCTTCAGGGTCAATCTCTGCTATATCACTAGGATCAGTGTCTACTCCCTCCAGCCATCTACTAATTCTCTCTTCTTCACTGCGGGAAGCCATATCTCTGAAAAAAAGGACCACTCTTGTTACTACTAACCTTACAATAAGTTGTACATGTCATAACAATAAAAATAAATAAACATAACAATAAATAAAAAGGTATTAAACATTATTACTACAAAAAACATGAACGGCAACTTACGAGAAAAATGTCACGCGAGTGGTCGCGCGCTCTACAATCGCAGAAATTCACTTTTGGCGCCAAATTTCACAGACATGCTGCCGCGTCCATCGCCGCAAGGACACTACTATTGTTTATTGCCTAGTAATAGAAGAATACTAAGAATGTGTGCGTGAGTGACCTTCAACTTGCGACAAAATTCAACAAAATGTACACGCGTTCTACAATGGTAGAACGCGCGACTATTGGAGTGTTAATCAATATTTTTTTGGTAAAACCACTTTAGGTCTATTATTAATTCAATCGAATAGTAATGGATCACTTATGACTAACCAAGGTGTAGTTATACGCGGTAGACACAAATGCTTTTGACATGAACGTAAGTAATTATGTCTCTTCAGAAATATATTTTCAGACTTTTCTTATATGTAAAAAATTTTGTCCTGAATCTAGGTAACAGTAGGATACCACCAAACTGATGTCGGATTTTTCAGCTTCTGACTATCATTAACGACTGTCAAGGATTGTTGTACCTATATTGAATGGTTAATTTTAAAAAATCGCATCGATTGGCGTTTCGTGTACAGACTGTCACTGTCAATTTTAGTTTGTTACTAAAGCATTGCCTCACGCTTTTAATATTACCAGTGCTTAGAGTTCATTTTTACAAAACTCCAGACTCGGAACAACTATTAGTAGCATTTACTTACTTTTTGGACCACCTAAGCTTCTAGCTTGTGTATTATCTTTCATTGAAGTCATTTAATTCATATCCAAGATATCAGACTTGCTAGTTTTACATACCGCATAAATCGCATAAATGACAGTATGTTTATTTCATTTGCAGATGTCACAAAGTGCTAGTACCAAAAGGCTTAGATCTCATAAGGATTGTAACAGAACCAGATAATGCTATATTTGACAATATCCTGAATGCGTTCGTCGGCATTGGGGCGATACAAATTGGACTGACTGATGTAATTAAAGAGATGGGGATTGTTCCTGATCACATTATCGGTAAGACCATTATGTAAATTACCTTCTACGTACAACTAAATTATCATTGTGAGCCTGTGCTGTCCTACTGTAAGGTAAATGCTTCCTTTCCCTCCTTTCGCGACCTAATGTGATAATAGGCTAATAATAATTATCAAAAAACAATTCACCTTTCCCTACAATTACATAGAACTTTTCACCTGTCAGCCATTGTAAGCGGTACAATTTTATATGTAATCAATTTTAAAGACAGTTTTATTTTAAAACGAAACAACAAGGTAGAAATTGCCTTCAGTGTTCTTGAAACACTAAAGTATTAGATTTAAACTTTTCATTCAAAGCTAAGCTTCTCTTAAAACATGCAGGAATTTGATTACAAAAAAAAGAAACGGAATTTTACTTTACGCTGAATTCTACCAGCTTATAACCAGCTTATAACGATTCATCAAAATCAATATACGGCCCGTATATCACTGTCGTGTTATTAAAATGACACATAATTTTTGCATGGCCTGTATGCCATGTTATTATGACATTTAAATTATCACTTAGTAAAAAAGGTACATTCGAACTTCCGTGATATTTTAATGCTTTTCTGTTATATTTTCTATATCTTATCTTTGTATAAATAAAAATCAGTTGCTGTTCGTTAGTCTTGCTAAGTATCGAGAACAGCAGGGCCAATTTGGCAAGTTTTGGTTTTAAAATTTTTGTGGATGTTAGGGGGAGGTTTAAAAGGAGAGAAAACATGGCTATTTAATCTGCACACCCTGTAGGTGGGTAACATAAAATACCCCTTGGCTAGAATGCTGTCAGATTTTCTGACTTTTGACTACCTGTAACGACTGTCAAATATGTCCTTATGACAGCTGGAATCAACGGATCGCGTTACTTAAAATCCAGAGTAACACAATATATTAAGAACCTCCGTAAATAAAAAAAAATGTTTTCGCAGGTCACAGTTTGGGTGAAATGGCGTGTGCATACCACGATGATACCTTAACTGCTGAGGAGTTGATTCTGTCCACATATAGCCGTGGGAAGGTGTGCTTAAAAACAGAACTTATCAAAGGGTCCATGGCCGCAGTTGGAGTGGGATATCAAGCGGTAAGAATTTACTAATATAATGTTCGGATATACTATGTATTTCGTAAAGATTATAAATCCACATCCATACTACCATACTTCCATAGTACTAATATTATAAATGAGAAAGTAACTCTGACTGTCTGTCTGTCTGTCTGTCTGTCTGTCTGTCTGTCCGTCCGTCAGTCTGTCTGTCTGTCTGTGTTACCTTTACACGCCTAAACCACTGAACTGATTTAGATGAAAGAGCAATGCCAAGTGTCCATAGTAACTTTGGCTTAATATAAAATTCTCACGGCCAGCGATGAAAATAATTTTATTGTATGTACTTCAATACTAAAATTGTTTCTTAGCATTAAATATTGTATCGAACTTCTAACAAAAAAATATTAGGATAAATACAAATATGAAATTTTGAGGTTATTACAATTTGACGATCTCTGTACTCGACTGGCCTACACACCGGTCTTGGTGTAAAAGCAAAAGAGTCTCAAAAACAGATAAGGAAACGTAAACACATGCACATCGCAAAATCACCGACAACAACAACACATAGTGTATTACATTCTCTTTGACAACAACTGTTTGTGTTGTCAATCAATTCCCTTTGTGTCACTTTTGACGCTTGTTTTTTCTGTTTTCGAGTTTGTATTTGGCCGAATAGTCGACATAGCCTTTGCTTGCCTTAGAGTTTATATTCTCAATAATTACAATATTATTTCAGATTTTTTATGTGATTAAGTGCGATTATTGTTCACTACATATTGTTACTATTTTTAGTATAGAAAAGAAAGCAGAAAACAATAAATTATGTGTAATAAAAACTGATAAATAAGTTTAATTGCAGTATACTGACAACTCAACTTATTTTTGACAATTTCCGGTCAGCTATTTGTTTATTAATACATCGAGTCCATTGGAGAATTTCTCGAAAGAAATTAAATATAACTTTATAGTTTAGATTTTTTTGTATAGATTCTTTAGAAAGAAGAAGGCCGTGCCATTTTAAATTTAAAAGTTGTGTAGGCCAGGATCTGTCTTTGTTCTTTGGCATGGGAATAGTTTAGGATAGGATAGGATAGTTTTTATCTCAGTATTTCCACGGGATCGGGAATTACGTGGGAAAAACCTCCCAAGCGAACGAAGTCGCGGGCAAAAGCTAGTAGATTATAAATAGTGATACCGCGGCCTCAGACCGTAAGGACAGAGTGGGTTTTTAGTCATTAGAAGTAACTGTATTTCAAATTGAGATATAAAGTTGGACATTGGACATTTGGTGTTGAAATTATTCACATTGTTATATGTATACTCTCTTAGCATATTCAACTGATATTTTTTTAAACGAAATCCAAGTAGTTTTTAGTTCAAACAAGTATAAAAATCTTACATCTTACTCATACACTTACTCTTGAAGACAATCCCCTACGCTCCGTCACCTCTTCATTGTGTTTTAGTTGGGAAGAAGAGTGTTTTTTATTGAAAGTATGTTGTTATTGTATATACTGGTAGTCGCGCGGAGCTTTGCTCCCGTGGACTTAACATGATAAAAGCATAACCTTCCTTCTTTTGGAGTCAGGTTAAAAGTCGTCAAGTTTCAAGCTACTTTTTTACCAAATCCACTCAGTACTTTCAAAGATAGCACATAGCGCATTATAATATTAGTATAGATAATGAGTATACATAAATGATGTTGTGTTTCCAGATTGTAAATCAATGTCCACCAGAAATAGACATAGCTTGCCACAACAGCTTTGAATCTTCGACGATATCAGGTCCGGCAGACGAGATGAAAGAGTTTGTGGGAGAACTGACTAAACGTGGGATATTTGCTAAAGAAGTGCCGTGTGCTAATATTGCCTACCATTCGAGATATATTGCGCACTGTGGTAAGTAAAAATTACATGTTTATACTACAACTACATCCTGTTATAATTATATCCTGAGAGAAAGAAAAGAAAGACAATTTTTTTTTTATTTTTCACATTAAAAAATTTTTACAGTGTAACCTAAAAAGATATTACGTGCCTTACGGCGGCTGCGTCAAAAAGGTCTATTTTAACATTAATGCCAGACAAATAGTACTGTATGACGCTAGACTTTGACCAACGAACCTTTAAAGCCTGCAATACATGTTGGCCGAGCGTTGTCGAGTGAAGGCCAATACCACCAACATGTAGACGATATATTTGCCTTGTCTTGCTATCGCTCGGTGTCGCTTGCCTAGTTGACCGAGTGGAAGGCCACCGCCAACGTGTATAGAGCTCATTTGGTGCAACTTGTCTTCGCTCGCCGTTGCTTGTGATCACTTGCCTCACGTCGGATCGGTATCGGTTTTTGGTCACAAATCAAAGGCGCTCGCCTGCGCTCGGCCAACGTGTGGGCAGCTCTACAGACCCTCTTCTAAACTGGTCGTCTACATTGGCGTTCGACGAACTAGTCGAACGTGTGGACATTATTTCTTGCCCTGTACCTATTTGCCAACGCTCGCATTGGCCTACGCTCGGCCAACATGTATTGCAGGTTTAAGGAAAAAGTGAGAGAACACCCATTGAGAGCCATGGCGGAGATCTATACTTCGAATATTAAGTATTTTGTGCGCAGGCTGATTAGAAAGAAAACATAATTTTCTACCAAGTCATCCTCGGCATGAATTGTTTTTTTTTTTCTTTGTTACAAATGAATGTGTAAAAGCTATTTGTAACCTAACCTAACCGATATAAATTAACATTAAATTACATTTAAAATTCGTAAAGGTAAAAAAAAAACACAAAACAAGACATAAATTAAAACTTGAAAACCTAATATGAGGTTTCTATTAATAAACAATTTTAAATGTAGGATTACAATTCCATCGACCATTGTTAGTCAATCACCACACCAATGTCCATTAACACACGTCAGTCGAAGCTATCGTAGGTGGAAAAGATGACAGCGCACATGTCTCATAAGCCGAAACCTACCTCCAAGTACGGATGATTGGGATCGTGGGCCGTCAGAGTTGAGTACCTGACCGCACACTAGGTGACCCCAGGGAGATAGGTGGCACAATGATCGCGTGCTGTCGAACCTACTCAGTGAGGGGAGGCGTATATTGGCTTATTTCTATAGTCTCTCCAGGGAGGCACTTCCATGACAAGCGGGAACTCCAGGAAGGACTCCTAAGAGGATCTGAGATCTCCCTCAATGTACCGATGCTAAAATCACCGGGACTATTTTAGTGATGTAAAAACCTCCTAAGAACAAGCGCATTTTGAAGGTTTAAGGTGTTAAAGAGATATTCCGAGAAAAATAAATACATTTTTCAACTCTCAAATAAGTTAATCTTCTCCTAAGACTGTCTTTATTTTTATTTTTATTCCGTCGTTTGATCACAAAAGATTCTACACGTGTAAAATTTTTACACGTGTATGTTCCCTTGAATTTGAACTTAGGACATTGGGGTATAATGAATCACCGGGTCATTCACGTGAGTTTTGGACATTACCCGTTCAAACGTTAATTATAAGAGTATACCTATTACATTGTATTATAATTAATATAACCATACTAAGAATGTTTCGATCTAATAATTATTAGAACGATGTATTCAAAAGTATGTCACACTAAAACCGCTGTGGTCGCCGGAATGATGGAATGTGACATAATTAACAAAATTAGTACTAATACTTAGTTGACTCGACAAACTTTGTTTTACCAGTAAGTCATTTCTGATTAAAAATAAACAAAACTGCCTACGACCTATTCTCAGACCTACCTACGAAAAAAAATTCATAAAAATAGGTGCAGCGGTTTTGGAGGAGTTCGATTACGAATACTGTAACACGAGATTTTTATAAATGCGACAGTTTATGATGCGGATTTATGGATGTTCGTTACTTAATTAGTCTAAAATGGTTAAACAGATCTGAAAGAAATTTGGCACAGATTTTTGTGTCTGCTTTTCAATACTCAGGTTACTTTGTAAGCCGCTACAGGAGGATTAATTTGTAAGGCTATGCTAAAATAGAATTGATATAAAGTATTAAAAAGATGGCCCTGTATAATCCTTCGGGGATTTACAGTAATAATTTTATCTAAAATACATTTCCAAACTAAGCCATTACAGCGTATTATAAAATTCTATTCACTTTATTAATCTATACATATAAACAAAATTGAACTGTCTCTCTGTGATTTCAAAATAACAGTGTTTTCTTAAGCTTAGGTATTCACACGTTACTAAAACAAATTTCTGTTTGACCCGTCTAATCTCTGCAACGTCCATATCAATTTAAAGGGAGATTACAGGGCAACATGTAGGCTACTTTTTGTCCCAGAATTTCCATGGGATCGGAATTTACGCAGGAAAACCTACGTGTTATCTGATCAAACAACAATAATAAATAATAATATTTATCTCCAAAAAAGGTATATTTAGGAAGCAACTTATATCCCATATCCTCTGTACATAACGATTAAACTAATAAATCCTAATAGAAGTAAAATACTTATATATAATCAAGGTAATGCCTGTAGTGTACCATACACTACAGGCATTCACCAATATAGCGCACACATCGACACACTCATACAAAACTCCCCATGCACACTCCTGAATACTATAATAATGTAATAAAAATAAAATAATATTAAAAATAAAACATTAACGTTTATTACTCTGTAATACACACCCACACGTGTGTGTTTATCTATTCAATAAATTGTTAGTGTGTAATTGCAATAAGTATTGTAAAAACTGTGGATTTTGTTATAAATAAATAAACTAAGGTAATATGGAGCTCCAAGCGAACAAAGTTACGGGCACAGCTAGTATATACTAAAACTACTGATGAAAAATTCAGTAGAGCATAATAAGCCTGAAACACCTTTAATAAAATATTTTTACCACGTAATAATTTCAACAAATACTAGGTGAAAAGCACTAGCAATATAGCATAACAATATTCATAGGATTTACAGATTACGAGCCATTACCCCGTTTGTGTACTATTTGCATTTTTTGCTTTTAGCTGTTACTGTTATTATAATTTATTGAGGGCCATGATTGTTTGTTTTATAATATTCAATATTAATATATAAATTGGTTATTTTTTATTAAGCTACTAGTACTCACGCGGGGCTTCGCTCCCGTGGATTCTATAACGGTAAAAACATAACTCTCCTTTTTTGCAGTCGCGTAAAAAGTATAACCTTCCTCAAGCTTTAAGCTACTTCCATACCAAATATCATCCAAATCCACCCAGTACTTTCGAAGATTAGCGCGTTCAAGCAAACAAACAAACAAACTTTTCCGCTTTATTATATTAGTATAGATTCCGTATTAAGCCATAGAAGGGTTATATATACGCAACACTGCTGCTCGTATCTGTAAACCGTTTCTTACAATTTAAAATAAGTGCATAAGTGAGGGGGTATTTCTGAGTGGAAACGCGCTAACATCACACCTGTACACAAAAGTGGTTCGAAGGGTAATGTGGAGAATTACCGTCCAATCTCGATTCTCACCACTTTGTCAAAGGTCTTTAAAAGACTCGTCCTTAATGAAATACATATTATATCCCTCTTTACATAACGTCATTACATAACAACAACATGACTTCGTTAAACAGCGATCTACCACTACAAACCTCTTGTTCTTCTCTAGTTTTTTATTAGGGTTCCGTAGCCGAATGGCAAAAAACGGAACACTTATAGTTTCGATATGTCTGTCCGTCTGTCTGTCTGTCTGTCTGTCTGTCCGTCCGTCCGTATGTCACAGCCATTTTATTCCGAAACTATTAAGACTATACATGTGAAACTTAGTAGGTAGATGTATTCTATGAACCGCTTTCCGATTTTCAGAAAAAAAAAATAAAAAATATTTAAAATAAAGGGGGGTCCCCATACATGGAACTAGAACTGAAAATATTTTTTTTTCATGAAACCTATGCGTGTGTGGTATCTGTAGACAGGTCTTTAAAAATGAAAATGATATAAGGGTTTGTAAAACCACTATTTCATAAAGTCAATCGTTTAAAAGATATAAGCTTCCAAAGTGGTAAAATGTGTGTCCCCCCCTCTAACTTGGAGTGTGAATGGAGTGAAAAATCTAAAAAAAATACATGTCTGTAGACCTTAATGTAAACTTTCAACCAACATTAGTTTGAACGAAATCGGGTCAGCAGTTTTTGAGATACAGCATATTTTCTAAAACCGCAAATATCACTTTGTAATTCATACAAACAATATGAAAAACGAAGTTATTTAGCGTAGTTGTAAAAATGTAAATAAGCTAGTTTTAAGGAATTTTTAAGGTTTTTTTTTCGTCAAATAAATATACATATTATAATTATTATATTATTATAGTTACTACGGAACCCTTCATGGGCGAGTCTGACTCGCACTTGGCCAATTTTTATTTGATATTTTTGACAATGGCATGCAGGTAGATGCCCTATATACCAGAGATAGGTATAGATAGACTTAGATAACGTCAGTATCACGATCTGTATGAACTTTCACACAGAAGTTCACAGAAATTATTATGTGTATAGCTGACGTGTACTGAAAATACATAATCAAACAAAAAATTTTACTTGCACCTAAAGAATTGTTAAAAACAACCTTTTTCGTGATTATTGGCACTGTTACATCATTTTTTTTCTGATCCTAAAACTCTGTTATGTTTTTTATCAAATTGAATATCTTTTTATTTACGGTTTTGCCTAACATTTTTTCTTATTTTAATTAGTATACAAAAGAAAAAAAAAATGTGTTGCTCATATAAATTGTTAGGTTTGTAGTATATAAAAACATAACCCTTTGCAGTCGGGTAAATATACAATTTATTGGAACAATGTTAATCAATATGATTATTTATAACTTTAATATCGAAAGTCGGTTGGTTTTAAATCCAAAACCAATGTTTTGGATTTCTTTTTTTTTCACACCGCCTTCCGAAATTAAAGTTATTTTTGGCTTTGTAGTGTTTTGATATGGAAGTCGGTTCTATTTTAAACTAAATTTTTTTATCGCGCTTTTTATTGGGTTGGTTTGTAATTTATCTATTTACAAAAGCCATAATGTCAACAACTTATCACCATTTACAAAATATTGCTTTTGTCGATGCATAGCCGTTAATTTTTGAGGAGTTCTCCTGGTACTTGACCATCAGCTCTACATCACCATATGTACTGTGACGAGCATAAAGTGTTTAACATCCATACTCAAGTAATTGAATCGCAATCCACGAAATACTTATTATTGAGGAGTTTCAGTGGCCTTCTGTGGTCTTCATCATCAGTTCAACTTCCCCAAATGGTACTTTTCGGAAGCAACTGCTCAAGGTACTATAAGAAATACCCAACACGCTATAGGTGTGCCTATAATATTTGAAGAGTTCCCTTGATTTCTCCAGGATCCCATCATCAGATCCTGATTTCGTAACAATGGGACTAACTAGAAAGCATACCCATAAAAACGCAAAAAGAATTTTTCAAATCGGTCCAGCCGTCTCCGAGTTATGAGGTAACACACATAAAAAAAAAGAAAAAAAAAAGTTCAAGACGAATTGAGAACCTCCTTTTTTGGAAGTCAGTTAAAAATAAGGTTAAAATAATATAATATAATAATATTTAAGTACACAATGCACAACATAATTTTTACAATGAATGGCTGGACTACCCTTTGTGTATATCTGACGTGTACTGAAAATATATAATCAAACATTTTCTGGACGTGATAACTTTTTACAAAGATACTACTGTTATCGTGCTAAGAATCGTGCAAAATAATTATATAAAATTGTAAGCAAACGGTTTTTATTTGACTCATTGTGATAAAATTCACACTCAGTTTGAGAAGTGCTCATTTCAAGAAGTGCTCATTTTGAGAAGTGTTCATTTTGAGTATTGCACATTTTGCGAAATGCACATTTTGCGAAGTGCACAAACTGCGTCAAACCCTTTTTGACTACCTACTATGACGTCACAAACACTATTTAGTGATGGGAAAACCAAATTGATTCAAAGACGTCGCGTCGCCTAAGTATTATGAATCGTTTAAATCGATTTAATAATCGATTTTGTGACAGAGTAATGTGAACAACTAACTTAATTAGTTGTGATCTTCAGTACATCAACAGTCGGACATGCTGCTTTTATCAATGTTTGATGCCATTTCCCTTCTAAAAAGCTTTCTTCCTCAAAATATATTGAACAAATAGTGCAATACCTACTTTGTTGAAAATCAATCTTTATTTCCCGTCGCCTCAATCTATTGTTTTTTTAAATTAGGATCATGTGGAAAACTAAAAAATCACGACCATTTAGGAAAAAAAATATTAAACGTTTCCGCTAGCGATTCCTCTAGCACTGGGCATTCTCAAGTGGTATAGCTAAAAGAAAACAATCCAACAGAGAAAGATTAAAGCACTTTGCTATGAACAGTTTAATATATTTTTTATGGATAAATGGAGGCGATTTAATGACGCTTTGTTTATGTGCTAAATTCTGAATAATTGCATTCAGTGCCCTAGGCTGCTTGCACTTTGTAACTTTCGAGCTCCGTCAAGAATCCCACGCAACTTCATCACTCCACTGTTTCCTCGTCTAAGACTCTAATTCTCCTTATGCTTGATTTTGTAAGGTCATAAATAGTTCTATTGATTTAATCGACTTTTATTATGATTCCATAGCAAAGCTTATATCAATTATCATAAAATCCTTACCCGATCCATGATAACCCAGGTGTTTTTTTTATTTAGTTTATTTGACTTATATTATTTTTATAGATTAAGTTAATTTTATTGAGTTATAAAAGACAAATGTTATGTGGTGTTTACCTTTAAATGGTTGTTACACTATAACTTTTGGATATCCATAGTTATTGATTATTATTTTCGGTGTAAATAGTCGTTGGTGAACCTAATCTATACTTATAATAAATCTGTAGAGAGGTCAATTCTGTACATGAAATATATTTCCAAAATAACTATCAGGGGGTGATTAAGGATCGATACTCATGCCAAAAATGCAATCAGTTAAATTTTTGTCTGTCTGTCTGTCTGTCTGTCTGTCTGTATAACCGTTATAGAAACAAAAACTACTCAACGGATTTTAACGAAACTTAGTACAATTATTTTTCATACTCCTGAGCGGGTTATAGTATACTTTTCATCACGCTACAATCAATAGGAGCAGAGCAGTGAAGGGAAATGTTGGGAAAACGGGAGAAGTTACTCCATTTTTTAAGCTTCCGTCGCGTGTGCAACCTTAATGGTTAAAGCTACACAAATCATTTCATGACGGAAATGTTCTCCTTAAAATTATATAAAAAATATCCCACGACAGCATATGTCTAACTTTTATGGTTGACTCACAATAACACGTGTAACTCCCGATAGCTTAGCAGTTCGAAGCTTTCTGATTATAATATTTGTCTACTCTTACGTTTATAACACTCTCAGTCACCCCTAATTGAAAAAGTTAACATTATTAACTATTCCATAAAAAAATTGGCCAAGTGCGAGTCAGACTCGCCCATGAAGGGTTCCGTAGTAACTATAATAAAATATGCAAATTTATTTGACGAAAAAAAACCTTACAAATTTCTTAAAACTAGCTTATTTACATTTTTTACAACTGCGCCGAATAAATTTGTTTTGAAAAATAAACCTTACAAATTTCTTAAAACTGGCTTTTTTACATTTTTTACAACTGCGCCGAATAAATTTGTTTTTCATAGTGTTTGTATGAATTACAAAGTTATATTTGCGGTTTTAGAAAATATGCTGTATCTCAAAAACTGCTGAACTGATTTCGTTCAAACTAATTTTGGTTGAAAGTTTATATTAAGATCTACAGACATATATTTTTTTTAGTTTTTTCACTCCATTATTATAGAAGTTAGAGGTTGTGTCCGCCACACACACATTTTACCACTTTGGAAGCTTATATCTTTTAAACGATTGACTTTATGGAAAAGTGGTTTTAGAAACTCCGATGTCGTTTTTAAAGAACTGTCTATAGATATCACACATGCATCGATTTCATGAAAAAAAATATTTTCAGGTTTAGTTCCATGTATGGGGAGCCCCCTTTATTTTAAATATTTATTATTTTTTTTTCTCAAAATCGGAAAGCGGTTCACAGAATACATCTACCTATCAAGTTTCACATGTATAGTCCTAATAGTTTCGGAATAAAATTGCTGTGACAGACGGACGGACGGACAGACAGACAGACAGACAGACGGACAGACATGTTGAAACTATAAAGATTCCGTTTTTTGCCATTCGGCTACGAAACCGTAAAAAGAATCATATAAATCGGTATAGAAACACCAAAGTTATACATGAAATACGCTTATAATAATAAGCCATCGCGCGTGAATACTGAATCATGCTATAAGGATTATTTTTGAGAATCGGTCGCCGCGCTCGACGCGTCTCGCGGTTAAGCCTCATGTGAACGTGATCTAAACAATATTACCAATACATTAACTTACGCTGACGGAGTCGCGGGCACAGCTAAGTATATTGTATCATTACGCTAAGGCCAATAGGAGCGGAGCGCCAATGAAGAATGCTTCAAAATCGGGGTTAAATTTAACGTTAGCCCAAAGTAACTATTCCACGCGGACGAAGTCGCGGGCAAAAGCTAGTAAATAAATAAAATTGTCTACATAATAAATATAAAATACAAAACATTTCCTCTCTATCCGAAATCTATTCTCGAGAACGATTTCTGTTGTATAATATGAACAGCACTAACAGCGTAAAAGTTGCCACATTAAGTATTTTATACTTAAGCCGGGCACGCGAAAGGGTGTTCTTGCGTTATCTAGATCTATCTATGTATATGGTATATACAGGTTTTTGCAGGGCGTTAATTTACTGCGGTGTTTTGTATTGTATATTTCAAACCGCTGTCAAGGAGTTGTAATCAGTGGATACAGTTCAAAAATCGAAGTTACATCTGGCGTCCCACAAAGCTCTATCCTCGGACCATTATTATTTAACACTAGTAATCATGCGGGGCTTCGCTCCCGTGGATTCTATCACGGTAAAAACATAACTCTCCTTTTTTGCAGTCGCGTAAAATGTAGCCTATAATCTTCCTCAAGCTTCAAGCTACTTCCATACCAAATTGCATCCAAATCCACCCAGTACTTTCGAAGATTAGCGCGTTCAAGCAAACAAACAAACAAACTTTTCCGCTTTATAATATTAGTATAGATATTCATATGTGATATAGGCTTTCGCAACACTAAGTTTCTATTGTACGCCGATGATTTGAAGGTCTACAAATCCATCAAAACGGTAAATGGTTGCATATTATTACAACAAGACCTTAACAGACTAACAGACTACTGCCACAGTAAGAGTTGTTTCGGTTTGTTTCGGTGTTTCTTATCAGATAAGTCAGGTAGGAAACACCGGAATTATCTAGCTAAATTCAATTTAATACGCAAAAAAACATGACGTGTAAAAGTGTTATTTATTTATGACCGATTTACAAAATAAACATTTCATTTCATTTCAATAAATTATAGCTAAATTTACCGAAATGCAGTCACCTTACTTTTACTAAAAACAAGCATCTTATTAAGATTACGTATACTCTTTGTCACGTGCCCCTATCTAAATTAAACTCAATTCGCGATCTCGGCGTTATAGAATAGAATAGAATAGAATCATTTATTTTAGGAAAACATCCCAAATAAAAATCAGTAAATTACATAAAATATCAATCATTATAAAATCATTACAAAATTAAAATATTATTATTATAAAAAATACATAAAAAATAAAAATAATAATAAGAAATATATATCACAATTCATTAATTAAGACTTAATTTATTTTTACTTGCTTTGAGCATTTTGCAAATCGTCGAGCCAGCATATTGCTTTTAGCAGCGAGGGAACGTCTTTGTATCTCCATGTCATCATCATCTTTATATTTTTCGGTTAGTACATGGCCTAAATAAGTAAAAGATTTTACCTGTTGCAATTTAGCGTTGCATAAAATTATGTCAGGTATATGCAGTGGGCTGTTGTCATATCTAAAACACATTATTTGACTCTTTTTAAGGTTATAATTCATTCCAAACTTTACCTAAACACGCACATCAATAAAATAGTCAGCAAAGCTTTCCAACTATTTGGTTTCATCAGAGGGTCCACCCATGTTGTCAAGAGGACCTCGTCATATTTGTGCTTATATAAAGCCCTTGTTCGGTCTCAGCTAGAGTATGCTGTGTCAGTTTGAAACCCATTCTACAAAAACATAAACCTCCTCCTTGCTTCGCCGCAGTCGGGTAAAAAATATATTGAAATGGTTGAAATCGTACAGTACAAATTCTTGAGTGCTATGCATTATAGATGTCATAAATACTAGCTATCGTATTCACAATTACTCAAAAAGTACAACCTTTTCCCCCTTAGTTTCACGAACTGAGCTGAAGGGTATCGCTGCTGAGTCACATCGGCAACCTCACTAATATACTGTGTGAGCGTGGTTGTCTCCTGATCACTGCTATGTGATCGGTAGACACAGGCATAAATAATTTTATCTATGTCAGTGTCCACCAGAGCCCAAAGTGTGGAGAACCTTGGAGTCCTCAAGGTTGCGGAGACGCCAATAATAGATGTCGTCTCAGGCGTACACGCATACACACACGCGTGGTCAACACATGCCGAGATCGGTCTATTTAATTCTTACCGTATTTCATGTTCATGTTTAAGCTTTTTTTTATTTCTTATTATTCATTTAATGTAAGTGTGACCAAATTTATTGTTATATAATTATTACATTAGTTAGTTACATTTATATAAATATTTTACTACTTGTTATAAATTGTTATAGACGTTACAAGTAATGCTACCTAGCGATTAGATTCTCTTTTTAGGGTTCCGTAGCCGAATGGCAAAAAATGGAACCCTTATAGTTTTTAAAGCAGCGAGTGACTATGCTTGTGTTACTGACACCGGCAATGCATTCCACAACGGAATAGCCTGCACCGTAAAAGAGTGGTCGTAAAATTTAGTGGAATGTGTAGGCATCAAAAGTCTCAAATTATCTGATGTTCTCAAATCTCTACCATGTGTGTCATGAAGGATTTTAAATTGTTCTCTGAGATTTTTATCTCAGAGAAAGATTTAAGTTCCTTCATGACAGTACAGTATTCTTTTAATAATAAAATATATGCATTCCGGCGAAGGTGGATGGATAGGCAGCCACTTGAATTTAATGCGAAACTCAGAATCTATGTATCTATCTATACAAATCGTAACGTAATCAGTGTTTGTTCTCTTTCCATTCTTAAACCTTCGATCAGATTGCGATGAAACTTGAGTAGAGTATTCTGAGAACGCGCGAGAGGGTTACTAAAATAAAAAACTAGGATTGCACATGCAAACATGTTGTTTTCGTTCGGTGAAACAAAACAAACGATTACTTAATTTCCGTGGCATTGCACACAACACAACACATTTTATATCGAACAAGCTGTACTATACAAATCATTGTGCAGTACAACTAGTTTGATATAAAATTCACACCAGAATGCTTAATGATTTAATTCATTTATTTAACATAATTATATGGAAAACTGCCAGCTATAATAAAACACGATACTAATAGATAATTTTAATTGGACTTTTAGTTTCATTTGAAATTATAGTCCTCACTTTTAAAGACAAAAAAGCTATTATGAACGTTAAACAATACTTAAATCAAATACCCAGAGAAATATACAGAGTTGATACAACAGAGGGGCATTAAAATACACTACGTATACTATTCGTGTTTAGTGTTAATTTGATACAGTTAAAAAATAAAAAGGGCCAACTTTTTTATTTCAAACCAACTAAATCGCTTACAAATCAGAGTAAAACGGAACCACCCTTTATAAATAAATGTGACTGACCTTAAATACCTAGGTAACAAAGTGGCAACGTAGCACGGCGTGTGTTATCTCTTGTCTTGGTCAGATTTATCGCTTTAAGGTGCATCTCATCAAAATCATTTGCGACTAAACTACTTCTCCTATTTAATTGATTTTTAGTACAAAGCTTGAAAATGGTACCTAGTATACGCAATTTAAAGGAAAGCCCCTCAGTCATATCAACTCTGTATAATTTAATGATAAGAACATTTCCTATCATTTTATATATTATTCAAGAACATTTCCTTGTCCAGGGCCTGAATTACTGAGACGTTTACGAGAAGTGATTAAGAATCCGAAGAAACGGAGCACCAAATGGATATCAACGTCAGTCCCTCAGGACAGGTGGGATGAACACAATGCAGTGTACTCGAACGCTGAATACCACACCAACAATTTATTGGTAAGTTTTTACTAGTATAATAGCTGCCTTATTTATAAAAAATAATAAAAATTTACTTTAAAAACTGATTAATTGATTTTAATTATAATAAAAAAAAATCCGGGTTGCACTCCGGGAGTGCCGGCAGAAGTGAAAACTTGAATATTAACGTAGTGCATTTTTGATATTTTGGAATGGTTAGGGAATAATTTTGCACGATTTGCTTTAATTATCAGTATAAAAGTACTATCATTTATGTGGTAGAATACAATATTTATTTATTGCGCTATCGTACACAAACATGACAATTTATATTACATTAAAAAGTTTATCTCTTAGAAACATCAACTTTCATGTTAACACACACGAACATTCGCGCAAGCGTCCTGCGCCGAATAAACAAAACAGCAGACGCAGGCATACATTTTCGCCGCGCCGTAGAAAGAGAGGAGGATACTTCCTCTCCTACGCCACGCCGGTCTACTCTCCGTCCGTCTTACGAATTTTCGATCAGGTCACGTGTCCTGACGCGAGTTTAAAATTTTTTACCCATTACAAAAAAGTGCACAACGCCGCTAAAGAAGGTTTCACTTCAAAAAAAATCCTTCAAAAATTTATGAAATTTCAAAGTTGCCGTTTGCCCTGGTTTACCCATATAAAATTTCCACGACATAAGAAACACTGTATAATGCTCCCTATCTCATTTTCTCCCACGTTAAATCTTACGAATTTATGTGTCTGTTTTTTTTTACTGTCGCTTTTTCGTTTCATAAAATTTCAAATCACAACGATGCTAAAGAAGTTTTCACTTCAAAAAACCCTGTTTCTTGCTGATATTCAAGGCTAATATTGAAATGAGTTTCCCGTTTTATTAAGGTAAATAAAATATAACTTAATTTTAATTACTTTTGTAATAGAATTTACTTAATTAACAATCCACATTATCAATTATTTTAAATAAATCACTTAAATCCCGACTTGGTGTTTCATTTGAAATTTCGGAATTCTTAAAGTCATACATGTTTACATTATATAACTGTAACATTTTTGGAGATGGAGACAGATGGAGTAAACGTAACGCAAGATCCATCATCACGTTTCGTGTCATCATCAAACTTAACAGCATTTCAAGAGACAATTGGTGTCGTAATTTGTTTTTCAGTATTATGATATATTGAAAAAGCGCATTCAATTTTAAAATGGTACAGTCATGAATGCAAGTGCAAGTTTGGAAATATTTTCAAGACGCTTATTAAATACCCACTAGCGTCACAATCATCAAATACTTCCAAATACTGCCTAGTACTAGTACCTACATAGATATACTACTTCCTAGTACTAGTACGTAGATAATCTGTAATGTAGAAGTACTAGGCCGCTGACGGCCGCGCGCCCCGCGGGCATACATGTGATGCTTGTAAATGTATGTATGCCCCTAAAAATAGCCCTACTTATTTTTGGGCCCAAAAAAATCCCAATAAGCATGATTTTACAATTTTTACAAGTTTAATCCTGGATAAAAAATCCCCTTCAACTCACCCCTCAACTCATCCAACTCGCCCCTCAACTCGCCCCTCAACTCGCCCCTCAACTCACCCCTCAACTCACTCCTCAACTCACCCCTCAACTCACCCCTCAACTCACCCCTCAACTCACCCCTCAACTCACCCCTCAACTCACCCCTCCTCTCAACTCACCCCTCAACTCAACCCTTAACTCATCCCTCAACTCATCCCTCAACTCATCCCTCAACTCATCCCTCAACTCATCTCGCAACTCATCCCGCAACTCATCCCGCAACTCATACCGCACCCCATCCTGCAACTCATCCCGCAACTCATCCCGCTACTCATCCCGCTACTCATCCCTCAACTCATCCCGCAACTCACCCCTCAACTCCCCCCTCCTCTCAACTCACCCCTCAATTAACCCCTCAATTCATCCCTCAACTCATCCCTCAACTCATCCCGCAACACATCCCTCAAATCATCCCGCAACTCATCCCGCAACTCATCCCACTCCTCATACCGCAGCTCATCCCACACCTTATCCCGCTCCTCATCCCGCAGCTCACCCCACAATTCATCCCGCAACTCATCCCTAAACTCATCCCACAACTCATCCCTCAACTCATCCCTCAACTCATCCCGCAACACATACCGCAACTCATCCCACACCTCATCCCGTAATTCATCCCGCAACTCATCCCTAAACTCATCCCGCAACTCATCCCCCAACTCATCCCGCAACTCATCCCACACCTCATCCCGCAGCTCATCCCGCAGCTCATCTCGCAACTCATCCCGCAACTCATCCCTCAACTCATCCCTCAACTCCCGACGAGACCCACCTCCCTCACCCCGCCCCCACACGGGACCCCCCTTACCCCTCACCTCCCTTAACTCCCCACGAAACCCCCCTCCACCCCGCCTCCCTCTCAGGGATACATCAACCCCCGCGACCTAACTTCTAGGTCTAGGTCTAGGTCCCAACAGATAGATACTGTCGTTTTTTCGTTTCATTAACTTTCAAATCACAACGATGCTAAAGAAGTTTTCACTTAAAAAAAAGTCTTACGATTTTTGATCAGTCACGTGACCCTGACGCAAGTTTAACAGTTTTTACCCATACAAAAAGTGCTCAGCGCCGCTAAAGAAGTTTTCACTTCAAAAATATACTTAATAATAATTATTAATCAGCATAAAAATTTAAGCAGGAGCTCGTGGCTAAATAATAATAGCCGCACAGGATGATTTTAAAGTTTAAGAAACGCTTACCGAAGTTGGCCTGTGAATAGGTGATTATCTTAATACATCGAGATTTCCCCATCCCTTGAAAAGCACGTTAAGAACTCTAGTCTTAAGGAACTAAATAAGTTTTTAATATTGTTAGCATGTCGTTTGTCTGTTGGCAATAAATACTTTTTATACTACACCTGCTTGGAAAGTACCTTGATACTTTATCAAATTTACGGTAGAAAGTACGTCATTGCATATCGAACAAATATGCGGGGAGAAAACGCATCTGAGCGGGAGAGACAAGTGTATGAAAATCCATTTCTTACGTGGTTTTTATTTTTTAATTTTGGGTAAGACTATGCGCCGGTAACCTAAATATCAAAAGCCAAAAAGTTTTTACAGTGAGTTTTTATCTCCAAGTTCGCAAAATGACACTGGCCTCTAGCTGTGTGTTGGATGGTGTCGGGCTGGCAGTGCGACCCTGCGGTGGCAGGATAAACAATTTGAAAAAAGAACATGTGAAAATTGAAGACGCTATTGGCGCCATTTTCAATTTGAGGATTCAGTTTTCGCAGAAAGTAAAATAAAACTATCAAAATGATAAGTAGTGATAGTGATGATGAAGATTTTTTAACTCCGCCGCAGTTGAAGGAAACAGCAAAAATAATGATTGATAACCTTTTACCACAGAAATCAATTAAAAAATATAATAAAACTTATGACGATTTTTTGCAATGGAAAAGTGAAAAAAATGCGGCATCTTTTTCTGAAACTGTTTTGCTAGCTTATTTCAGTGAAAAAGCGCAAAAAATACAAACCAAGTACGTTATGGTCTATGTACTCAATGTTGAAAAGTACTATTTATTTTCCTCGTAGGTGTAGTATAAAACACTATGTATCACTCGAGAGAAACTGCGATTCCCGATCTCGGGTGTTTTAAAGCCCTCGCCTACGGCTCGGGCTTCAAACGACACCCTCGACGGTAATCAGTCACTTTCTCCTCTCGGTGAACAATGTACTATTCTTTCTTCTTTCTGCTTGGGTCCCGGCTGTATATCTTTGACAGTAATCACGGATAGTCAGAAGTCAGGAAATCTGTCACTGGTCTTGCCAAAGAGTAAAGTAATATAGAGGGAAAAGAGAGCCCTTTTACGTGATAAAATTGCAAACCTACTTCAATATGCCATCTTTAAATTGGCCCCAAACTAATCGCATACCCACACACACACATAGCTATTTACATGCATGTTAACATGTCTAATAGAACGTTTCGTCTTATCTCTGTAACATGTTCTAGTAGAACATGCTACAGAAATAGAACTAAACGTTAAACAAAACAAAATATTCCCAAGGAAATATAGATAGTAAAATGTAGAAAGAAAACAAAGTATTATTATATATTACAAAATACGCATACGCAGAAAGCAATAAACCGCCATATTGTGATTGTTTGTTTTCAGTTCAAGAACTGTCACTTTATACTTCCTAAGTAGAATCTGGCACCAGGTCTTTTTAAATAAAGTTGATATTTGTGCTTTATCACATTGTATTTCATTTATTTTAATGATTTTGATTTTAATATTTTTCCCAAACTTATCTCCAACTAATATTACATCAATAATTTTATTTCAAATAAAAATTTGTGATCGCGATACAGCGCCATCTATTGATAATTTAACGTACCCGGTTGACAGTAAATAGTACTGGGGCCAACTTCTAGATGGCAACTCTTTCTTTACTTCGCTGTTAAAATGTTTGTAGTGTCCTCCCCCTGGGTCTTGCGTAGGAGTATCGTGTTACCAAGCTACTAGACTGTGGAGATCAGATAAGCAGTCGCTCCATGTAAAACACTAGTTAAACTGGGAGCCAACCCTAACGTAGTATGGAAAAGGCTAAGCAGATGTTGATTCAGTTTCTTTTAATATTAACATGTATTCAACAGAAACCGGTACTCTTCGAAGAAATGTCCAAGATGATACCAGATAACGCTATAGTTGTCGAAATAGCTCCCCACGGATTACTGCAAGCTATTCTCAAGAGATCTCATAAAGAATGCACGCACATACCTCTCACTAGACGTGGCAATACCAACGGGGTGAAGTTCCTACTGGAAGCTGTTGGAAAGTAAGTTCTCATTATGAAAAAGTTTCACACAATTTGTCTATATATTAACATATAAACAAAATAATTGTGTTTTCTCAAGTGCTTGTAAGATACCTCCTTAAACACAACTTTTAAAAATGTTTTCTCTGAAACGCCTGAATTGAATATATTGGGAATTTCACCGGAAGATAGTTTCAGATTTTTATGCCGGATCGGCTTTTATATGGAATAATTTCCCATGCAAACTAAGTCTCGGGCACAGCAAGTGAATTATGACATAGGTATATAAAAACATGTAGCATTTCACTTGGCGGCGTTTATGACAGGAAAGGCACACAAAGGGAAGAGAATAAAACTACGATGGAGGACTCAGCCCAGTTGTGATTAAATAAAAGTCGCCAAAAGAATCAAAAACGCATTTTAGTGCTCCGTAGTTGACAAGGAACATTTATAGTTTCGCCATTTCCGACTGTCCACGGCTTAGTTCAAAAACTATTGTTACTAGAACACTGAAATTTAGCATACATAAACATATTAATCACGCCGACAAAGTAGTGAAATAAAATCATGAAAATCAAGTACATGTAAAGATCAAGTTCTTATTTGTGTAAAACAGAGTAGTTTGTTTTGGCGTTCTAGTAAGCTACGGAACCCTATACTCTGCGTGGCCAGACATGCACTTGGCCGGTTTTCTAATATTCCAAACATATTTTATATTATTAGATTACTAAAAACCCGGCCTGGCTTCAAACTGTTGAAAATTGTAAATGGTGTTAGGTATGATTTACAGATTTGATATTTTGAAATCACAGACTTAGAGATCACAGAGATTTTTATTTATAAATATGTAAATGTGTTTATAATCCTGTTTACCCTATCGTGCTTTCATATATCAAGTGAGCAATAAAGTGTAAAGTAAATCATGCGAAGAGGATTCTTATTTTTATGTCTCCAATATTTTGAAGCTACGTAATCGTCGCTACTTTCAAGGATAGCAGTCTTACACTGATGTCCTCCAGACTTTAGAGACAGCCTTGGTTCTATTATCGATATTTAATTTCAGACTATACGAAGCCGGTGTTAATCCCAGGGTAGATGTTCTATATCCGAAGATAGAATTCCCTGTTTCTACTGAGACGCCGCTATTGTCGCATTTTGTGAAGTGGGAACACAGTGAGGATTGGTAAGAATTTAATTATGAATTTAACACCCGAAAATACTAAAGTTGTAACTTTATATGGCCCCAACGGAATAAATTAATGCTTAAACAGGTTTAGGTTTAAAGATACCTTCATCTGCTAAGCCTTTTTCCTAGTATGTTGGGGTTTGTTTCCAAACTAACAGGATGCAGCTGAGTAATAGTGTTTTTCATGGACCGTGGTACTACATTACGACTGTCAAAGATGTATGACATGGCACGAAGGAATCTCAATATATTGAGATGGTCACGACATCCACGGATACACCTAGATAACCGCTGAAGAAACGAGATCGAGCTGTGCGGTTGTTTTTATTATTTACGACTTGTGCCGTTTGTGGGATGGCGCTACAAAATACCAACTTGCTGCACTGGACTCGATCGAGCGCAGGGCTAAAATGCTTATAGGCGACGAGGCGCTATCGAGCAAGCTTCATAGCCTAGCTCATCGGCGAACCGTTGCTAGCCTGACGGTTTTCTACAGATTGTACTTCTTGGCTCCTGCGCTCACTACAGGAGCTCCATGACCTGATCCCTCCATTTCCCTTTCATTACCGGTCTACCAGACGCACGGCTGGATACCATCCACACTTGGTTGATATACCGTCTTGTCGTACCAAGCGGTTCTCCTCCACATTTATTCTGCGCACTTCCAAGCTGTGGAATTCTCTGCCGGCTTCTGTGTTTCCTGCCACTTATAACCTTTCAACCTTTAAAGCAAGAGTAAACAGGCATCTTCTGAGCTCACTCGTTCCATCGTAGACCTCATCTATAGCTTACCATCAGGCGAGATCGAGGTCAAGAGTGAGCTCATTCTGAATAAAAAAAAATACTTTTCTTAATAAAAATATGATATCTGTGAGTGAACATTAAAATAACGACAATAAGTGTATAAGATATCGTAATGCAAACTTAATAATTACATTTATTTATTTAATTTAATTTCATAAAAACAAATAAAAAAGTCGTAATATGGTAAACGTCTGGATACCGAGATAGACATTTTTAAGCGCGCAATGTATTGAAACATCGCGATGAATGTTGAATGTGGCCGCGAGCGTTGAGTAGTTTGTTATGGTACGGAACTGTCTACTTTCATAATTTAACACGTCACCACAAAATTAAAGTCGAGCTCGGCCTTTTCGCCCTGTCTGTTAGGCTTTTAACTTCTCCTGTTAGATAGGTGTTTTTTGCGAACGGTTTAATGTGTAATGTATTAAATTAATTCGTATTAATTTATGACATAGTGCCAACCTAACAGCCTAAGGCGAGCTGGGTCGCGGTCGTCCTTTATAATTTAAATACTAATTTATTATACTAGTGTTCTAGCAAAAAAGATTTTATATCGTTTATGTTTGGATTTTTGGTGTTATTTAATTATCAAATGGCCTTCGGAATGAAGTACAGTATAATAATTATCATCATTGTAGTCCTATATTTTTCATCCAATTCATGCGTGTCGTGTGTTTGAGTCCCGTACTGGATTTTTTTTTTGTATGGCTAACTAAGTGTTGTTGAGTCTGGGTGTTTGTGAATATGTCCCAAAATCCTAGAGAGGGGCAAAGTTTACGATTTTAAAAATGTTATGACTTATGCTTTTCAACTGTGTTATTTATTTATTATTATATACTATATTGTACACCTCACAATATTTCTGTGGATCACACTGGGCCCGCATGCTGGGTGGATTCCATCCCATGGCTCATTCTCTCTCATAGAGAGGATACTTATGTCCTAGTGTTGTGAATATTTTCTTCTGAATTATTTAAATTATTTTTCTTTTAAAAATCTATTTACTTTCCCTCTTTCTTCCAGCAGTATATTCATATTACTCACTCGTTTTCATTCAACTCAAATTCGTAACTCTCATTCCACACTTTCTGCCTCCACATTGACTTAAAATTCCGTTGCAACCTTAACCTAGCTTCACACCCTCATAAACGGTTTATGGTTCAATTATCATGACGTCACGTCAAGCAACCGACATCCCGTCGTGTCCCTAATTTCCCATGCCGAGTGTTCGCTTGTTAGCCAGGCTTAGAGGACAAGCCTTCACCATGTTCTGTATGTATTCATGATTATTAAACAGAGGGTGGTGTGGTGTTACTAAGGGAGAGATTAATTAAAGACGGTTTTAGTTAAAAGATTTTTGTAAGGAATCATTATGAAAAGTTCTGGTGTCCAAACAATTGTAATTGTGGTTCTATTTTGCAATTGCTTGTCTTATACCACGACGATATTTAAAAACTTATTCAGGATATAATAGAAGCGTGTGAGTTAAAAAAAAGAATTTGGAACTATCCAAATTCTTTTTTTGATTAAAAATCAGGACTTTCTTTTTTGTCGACTAATAAAGCTAGCATACTATAAGAAAAAAACAACGACATTGACAGGGAGCGCAGGTCTCTGGCTATCTGTTGAAACATGCTGGTCCGCAGGTTTGCACGCTGTACTGATCCTATGAAGATAAGGTTTTTTAAGGCCTTCTGCCAGTCATTTTATACGTGCGGCGTGTGGACCAAGTATACTCGCGTGTACACTACAACAACGCATTCAGGGTGCTTTTGGGGTTGCCGTGGCGATGTAGTGAGTCAGGTATGTTTGCGGAAGCGTGTGTCGACGGGTTTCGCTGCGATCATGTGGAAGTAATGTGCTTCCACAATGGCGCGCTTGCGCTCCTCCTCCAATAGCATCCTGAATGTGTTTTCAGATCAGTGAGACTCTCCCCATTTACGAAGGTGGGTAAGTGTTCAGCCACACTTACCCAAATTAAACTAGTAAACCATTGAGCAAACAACTCAATGGTTCTTTAATTGATTATTAGTATTTTAATTAAATACTAATATTCGGGCACGCCGCAATTACGGCGGTAAGACCCCTCTTTGAGGAGTGGCTAGATCGGCGTCACGGCGTCCTGACTTACCGCATGACACAGGTTCTCACCGGACACGGAAGTTTCGGGAGGTACCTGTGTCTGATGGGAAAGGAAGAAACGCCTGGGTGTCACCACTGCGAGGGTCGCCCTGAGGACACAGTAAAGCATACGGTGCAAGACTGCCCCGCCTGGGCAGATCACCGACGTGTCCTCACGGCGGCGATAGGCGGAGACCTCTCGCGCCCGGCATTGGTCGAGGCCATGCTGCGGGGCGAGAGGGAGTGGGAAGCGGTCGCCTCCTTCTGCGAAGCAGTCATGCTTCCGAAGGAGGAGGTGGGCCGTGTGAGGGAGAGGATGCCGTCCTCCCTCCAGCCCAGCCGCAGTGGCAGACGCCCACGGCGTCGGACGTCAGCCGACGATCTCCGGCCACCGTAAGCGCGGGCATGCGGACAGCGAGTAAAGGGCAACTCGCTGTCCGACCATGGACCATGCCCTGGTCGACGGCGCGTTGTGTTCCACGCGCGCCTCAAAGAGCGTCAGCAACATGACGAGGCCCCCCCTGTAGAGGGCCGAAGCCTGCCGGGGTCGTGGGACTTATCCCATTACCGTGACCCCGATACGTAAAGGGTTATTGAAGGAACACCGTGGATTTTAGTCAGTAAAAGTCTGACAGTCCCTCCCACCCTGCCCGGGGTGGGAGGACTTATTTGATAATTTTACCACGCTAAAAAAAATTACTAATATTAGGCTAAGTTTTACTACTGCTGACATAACATGGATTTTATCTGAAATAAAATATTTGAATTTGAATAAGCTAGTTATACCACCGCATTGAACCTATGAGTATATTTGAAAAAATGGTTGGCGCAGTGGTTTAGCGATTCTAAGCTGTGCACGATACACAGGTTTAGCTTAAGGTTCAATTCTCTCATCGTAACTAATGAATGTTTGTATGGATTTCGAATAGTGGTTTGATACAGAGGGAATTCCTAGTGTGGCGCAGTGTTTTTATTTCTCTGTCGACCTTTTAAAATAAAAGCTACGTTCAGCAAGTCCATCTTAACAAATAGAAAAAGGTACTTCCCATACTACAACACTTTAATTCTTTTGTGTTTACAAACACTGATTCACCAAACGTTTCAATCCTTTCATCCATGAAAATTTAAACATAGGTATACTCTTTCTTTGCAGGCCACAGTTATCTTTCCTAGAAAAAGATGAGGTACGGACTGCAATGGAGCGCAACGTTGCAATATCCACACAGGATGATGATTATAAGTTCCTAGAAGGCCATATCAAAGATGGTAAGCCTGATTATATTGTAGAATTAGCGGCTGGATATTGTTAGATATATGTGATGTTTCTACATCCCAAATTGCCAAATCGTAAAGATTGCTCTTCTGAGCAATCTTTACGATTTGGCATTGTTCACTAAAAAAATATGACATGTGAAATGTTTACAGCAAAATCTATCTACCCGAATATCATAAAGAGGAATATTTTTGTTTTTTGGTTTGCAATGAATAAACACGAAAATTACAGATTTATTTAAAAAAAATCTCACCAGTATGAAGCTACATTTACTGTTAGCGAGTAACATTGGCTACTTTATTTTTTCTGAAAAAGAAAACCTTTGCACGTGGACAGCCGTGGATTAAAATTAAACCCAAGTTCACCATTGGAACGGTTTTGTCTTTAAAGTTACGATTAATTGCGTCACTAGGCAACACACCTCGCTCAACGAGGTACATATTATTAACTTTTTACACAACCAAATTCAAATTGCAAAATTATTTTCTAGGCGCAAACGTGCTACCTGTAGCAGCAGTCCTAGTACTCGTATGGGAAACCCTGTCTATGCACATTGGAAGAAATTATAAGAACCAGTCTATTGTTTTTCGAGATATCCAGTTCTATAGTGAAGTCATTTTAAAACCAGACGTCCCACTCCGACTTAAAATTGCTATCAACAGAGGTAGCAATATATTCGAGGTAAGTAACAACGTGTAAACAAAATATCTCTTTACAGAAACCTGAGCTTTAGTGTGAAACTTGATTTTGTAGGTTTCGAAGCGGTAAAATTTTAATTAAATTAGGTAACTTGAAAGCAATTAAGCCTTGTTTCGAGCCCTGATTTCTTGTAACAGTAGCGTCTTTAATTAATTGAACTTTATTAAATTGATCTAGATTTTGTTTACGGCAATTTGTTCTAGTTTTATTAAAAAGTCAGGCACAGTTACTTGTTGTCTTTATTTAAGATAAAAAATGATAAAAATATAAAAAAAAATATTGGTATGACTTTGCTCCGTCTCTTATTAAACTGTATGAACTTTCAGCTCGGAATACGTAGCATAATCATCATATGTTTATCGTAATCATCACAGTCCTGACCTTATCACAGATTGCATATAAAATTAATGCAGTATTTGTTCATTTTCCATTTATCATTTAATTTACCGAAATCGCTATAATAGTCACCTCCTTTCAAACTGCCTATAAAATAATTAGCAGTGGTGACACAGTGGTTACAAGCACGATATAAGAGTTGTAAATAATGGGTTCGAACCTAGACAGGAACATTACTTTGTATAATGTACATGATCACCACTGCTCTCAAAGCAGTGAAGGAAAACGTCTTTAGGAAACCAAACCAAATGCGAAAACAAATATGTATGACATAATTATGTTTATACTACACCTGCTTGGAAAGTACCTTGGTACTTTATCAAATTTATGGTAGAAAGTACGTCATTGCATATCGAACAAATATGCGGGGAGAAAACGCATCTGAGCGGGAGAGAAAAGTGTATGAAAATCCATTTCTTACGTGGTTTTTCTTTTTTAATTTTGTGTAATACTATGCGCCGGTAACCTAAATATCAAAAGCCAAAAAGTTTTTACAGTGAGTTTTTATCTCCAAGTTCGCAAAATGACACTGGCCACTAGCTGTGTGTTGGATGGTGTCGGGCTGCAGTGCGACCCTGCGGCGGCAGGATAAACAATTTGAAAAAAGAACATGTGAAAATTGCAGACGCCATTGGCGCCATTTTCAATTTGTGTGTTGTTTGAGGATTCAGTTTTCGTAGAAAGTAAATTAAATTTTCCTCGTAGGTGTAGTATAAAGCACTATGTATCACTCGAGAGAAAGTGCGATTCCCGGTCTCGGGTGTTTTAAAGCCCTCGCCTACGGCTCGGGCTTCAAACTATACCCTCGACGGTAATCGGTTACTTTCTCCTCTTGGTGAATAATGTACTATTACTAACCTGCGCTGGACCCGCGTGGTCAATTGCAACCCGGAAGGGGTTCATATATGTTTTGTTTTTATAGGTTTATAAAAATAGGCCTCCTTTCTTATAACCTATTTCTTTTTATTATGAATGAGCCTGCTCTTGACTTCGATCACACCTGATGGTAAGTGTAAGAATGGCCACTCTATGGCCCCGTAGTGAGAATGTTATAGGCTTATGTATGTAACACGCGTGTAAAGTTCATTACAAAATTTATGTTTTTATTTCGCTTCATACTTTAGGTGAGCTATAATGACGTACGGATTGCAAGTGGCATGGCGAGCATTGTTAAAGTTCTCAAATTCTATAAAGAGACAGAACATATTGAGATGGATGAAGAAGAAATAACCTTAACTAGTGATGACATCTATAATATACTTAGATCACGAGGATATTCTTACAAGTAAGTTTGATCTCCTTAATCTAAATTTAAATAACTCAAAGGTTGACTGACTGACATAGTGATCTATCAACGTACAGGCCAAATCACTGGACGGATCGGGCTGAAATTTGGCATGCAGGTAGATGTTATGACGTAGGCATCCGCTAAGAAAGGATTTTGCGAAATTCGCACGGGGTCGGGATTTACACGGGAAAAACTTCCCACGCGAACGAAGTCGTGAGCAACTGCTAGTAATTTATAAATGCGAAAGAAACTATTCTCTTACGCTTTCACCTTTAAATCGTACAGAGATAGATTAGAGTTTGGAGAAGGACATTGGTTGACAAAATATCTTTACGCGATTGAAACCGCTGGTGGAAGCAAGTTTAATATAAATGAAAACAATCAATTTGGTCGTTGTCCAGTTGTTTCTCTTAAAATAGAAGAATTTTTGAATATACCATTTTGTTAAAAAATCTGCAAAATAAACTTTTATAGTTTTAGTGTAAAATACTTTGTGAAAGAAATTAATTTATATATACTTAAATGTCCACTATGACCAAACACAAATGTAGGAAATAAAACAAAAAACTAAATTAGCGGCCTTATCGCAAAATAGTATTTACTATAAATACGGCATTGCTTTATTTTTTAAATATCTATATAATAGTAAGTTTAAAAAACAGAAACCAAGTCTTTCACCAAGCCAAAGTCATTATCAGGTAATGTACAGCCTTCGTTTCGCTTTATCCGAGCATCAACATAAAAATACGAGCCAATTTACGTCTAAAACTTTATTATGTCATTGTTCTTACTCCTCATGAAACCTGTAATACAAAAAATGAAGAGAATAATGAAACAAGGTAATACCCACATCAAATGAACTCCTGAAAAGAGGCTTATTTCAATGAAATTACTTAATGGCCTGTCATTTGTCTTTATATATTTAAAAAAAATATAGTATTTATATTTTTTGTTTTATTTTAATATACGGTAAAAATGTGATTGTTTTTTACTATTTAAATGGCTATTTTTTGGGCTATTTTGTTTTATTACATAGGCACCATATTCAAGAATTAGTTTTTATCTGAATACGAGCGAAGTATCAAGGAGACAGTTCGACAGTATGCTCTTATAAAAAAAAACTATTAACCTTTTTTGAGCTGTCGATGTCGGTTAGTGAAAAATATTAAAATAGTATAGAAGGTTCCAATGAGTATGAGAAAAATGTGATAGTTTAAAAACTTTAAACCAAAACTTCCATACTTTAGGCTCAACTATGAGACAGGCATGTGGCGTATATTATTGGATAAAAATAAAAAAAAAAATCCGCTTTAATCAAAATAGAAAATATAATATACATGTTTAACATGCAAACATTTTTAACTGTTTACCGTGGGTTTTTAGTCAGTAGAAGTCTGACGCTCCCTTCCCCTGCCACCCAGGTCGGGAGAAGTCATATGATGATTTTCCCACCGAAAAAAATAAACTGTTTTAAATATAAGTTACTAATTTTGTCTTCAATCTTTTCAGAGACAAGTTCCAGTCGATCCAAGCATCGGTCCTCGATCGCCAAACAGCATTCGTTAAGTGGAACGATGAAGATGACTGGATGATTTTCTTGGACTCTCTAATCCAACTCAGTGCTTTGTCGAGGGATCATGAAGGAATCTCGACTCCTAAACTTATCAGAAAATTGAAAATCAGTGTCTTGGAACAACTGAATTCTACCACTATTGACATGAATGGGGTTAAATGTTTTGTTGCTCGGTATAATAGTGTTCAAGGAGTTGTGAGGTAGGTACCTACCAATAATATGTTTATATATCGACGGTAGAAAGGCTAATTGATCTAAGCGACATTTTTTGCAATATTGAGTTATATACATATTCGGAGTCAGCAAAGGAAATCATCCACGTTCTGCCGCCATTTTAAAATTTGGACCAAAAATGTATGATTTTTGGTCCAAATTTTAAAATGGCGACCAAAGAAAAGAAATACGATATTCTGTTAGAACTTGTTCTCCTTAACATTTCTTATTATGGCACCAAAACTGTGGGACCATTGCCCTCGCTTTTATTTGAGTTCATTTTTCATTTTTATTTTATACATTTTCTATGAAATGATTTTAAAAAAAGAATGTACTGCTATAGCATTTCAATAGTTTAAAAAATACAATATTGAGAAAATACAGCCTGCCTGTAGTGGTTTTTTATTGTGATATTTTGGTATTTGTGGTTTATGTGATTTTCTACAAATACAAATACAGTTGTATCATATTTTCAATTGTTAATGAACCCTTTAATATTTCCAAAAATATATGTACGTCTTACAAGAATGTTAATACAAAACATATGGTTAAACAAGAAAATCATCCTTGTCTGGAACTACAATAATGTTCTCTAATCCCAAAGCTGGGGGTAATAATACCTGTAAATGACATGCGTAACTCATGTACCATATTATGCACAAAATATGCGAACAGCACCCAATCGTTATTTTTCCTATTATGCACGTGCAATAATAGTGACGAATTGCACTTCGACTGGATGATGTTCTGTCTATTACGATGTAGGTATAATATTGGCGAGCTCGGACATGTCGAGATTGCAGTCGTCCTCGTATCATCCACAGATCTGTTCCTTCTAACTCTTCCAAGTGTTCATTTGGCATTTCATTACTGAGCTCAATTGAAAACGATCCGTTTTGAAGGATATGTTCACCATAGTAGCTTTTGGCCTGTTTTAATTGGTATACGCCAAGAGCGAATAAAAAGAGATCATCTTCACTCAGTCTTGGAAAATCTGCGAACTCTGGCATATCTGCTGTCATTATGGTGAACTGAGCTCGTCTGCGATTATAATTATGGTGATTAACCAGGTTTGCTAATACATTTGGCGTATTAATGATTTTATTTATTATCTCCAATATGTCTGAAGCATGTGGATTATTTTCAATTACAACATGGTATTTATTTAAAATGGCTGCTGCGATTCTGAAGTAATCAAACATGTTTCTAGCGGCTCTATTGTTGTATATATTTCGTTACAGCCGAAAATCTCTTTTAAATCGGTCGTTCACTACTTCCACCACCCATCGACTAATCATAATCAGCCTTGATTTGTTTGCCTGATCTGTCGTGAGTTGTGTTTCATTTTGGTATTTTGTTGCTGGCACAAGTGGTATGTAACCGCTAGACTCAAGGTTTGCCACAGAATCGCGAAAGCCACGGTCCAAAATAAACACATCTCCGGTCCTAAACCAAAGGAATGGACTGTCTACATTTCTTATCATACCTTTCATGATTTCTGCGTCGGATGTAAAGGCAGCATACGGTCCAATTAGCTCAATAATATGTCCATCGCAACAAACCAAGAGAAATGGTTTCAGGAGGTTTCTATATTTGTGATGGCTGTAAGATTATCGCTGAAAAAAGTAATTGCTACTTTTTTGCAAATATATGTACGTACCATTACAAATTGTTATCGCCTTCCTTTCAACTTCTGGGCTCAAGGGATTCCCGAATAGATGGTTTGGTGTTAACGTGTTCCTTAGTGCTACTTTCTCACGTGTTATGTGATCAAAACCAATGTTTAAGGGTACAAAATCCTGTAAAAGCGTATCGCGTTTTGAACATTTGAAAATATTTGCTAGTCTAACATTGTAGTCTCCAGTCCTCAACTTAACTAATACTGCCGCCAAAATAGTATGTTTTTTTAGTAACTGACCTCAAGCTTGGCTAACCCTCCATCAATTCGACAAACTGGTCTTGAAGTATTCCAGTCCAGGTATGGAACTCGTCCGGTGCCATACTTTCATATTGTTCGAATTTAATGTGGTCCTGAGTAATATGTCTCTGTAATGTTCTATCTATGTCCATAATTTGAACAGAAGTGAACTCTTCTGATGAGCTGTCTTGTAAAGGGAGTAAATACCACACATTTTGCTCCATGTGTTCATTGAATACACGTGTGCTTTCTGGCACATAATAACTGTACCGGCACAATATACGAAACCTTATATTTTCGGGTATCCGACGATGAGATTCATTCAAACAATGTTGAAAAATGCAGCTATGTGAGGTATTCAGTGTACGAATAAGACCAGGCAATTCCAAGGAAATTGGTTTTGGATTTGTATTTTCGACTGGCTCATCTTCTTCATCAACATCAACTTGCTCTTCGGTTTCTCGCATACGTCGTTGATGCGTACGTTCAGTTCTTTGCCACAACACGGATGGCAAATGAATTCTGTAGCCGCTAACTAGAAAGATAAAAAAAAACACTAAGTAGATATTTGACACACAAAAGTCATTGTTATGAACAGCCCTTTATGAATAATAAAATCGTCAGGTCATAAACGCTTTCCCGACGCGCGTCTAATTAGCAGACACAATAGAAATTCTATTGTTATCGGAACACCTGGTGTTCACTTGACGTGCGAAGAGTTAAAGGATTATTGCGCCGACTGAAATCATCGTGTTGTCAAGGTCGCATACCGTGTCGTTTGTGTCGGACTTGCCGGATCGCCTTGAGATGAAACGGCGTAGTGCCTGTGTATATTTTTAGTTGACAGTCAGTTAATGTAATACTGCACCACGTTTCTTGTCAATAGAAGCAAACATAAACTTGGTCTTTTTGACGATGTGCTAATACAGGTTTTTTCATATAATAATATACATATCACGGACATAAATAAAGGGCACTGCGTTCTTACCTGTCGAAGTATTAATTCTTCTGTCACTATTTGGGAAATATCAAGATGATTCACGAGAACTCCAAGAGTATCTTCGTCAATTCTCTGTAGATTCACGACACAAGATACAGAAGTCCTTCATGGCTCACTTTAATATAACAGTTTAAAACTCAACAAAAATAATAACCAAGCTACACGTAACAGTCAATAATAACAAACAAACAAAAAAAAAAAAAACAAAACAGCTTATAGTAGGAGCTAGCGAAATTCACACAGCGTACACGATAGCGTTGCTTTCGGAACTAAAAAATATAGTAACAGTTGTGATGCGCGGAGCGGGGCAGGTCGTTCAGCGGGTAGGGGAGGTGCATCACATTGCGTGGAGGTAAACGGCACCTACCTGGAAGTTTCTATTCAAGCTAAATTCTTTGTTTTGACAATTCATATTAAGAAAAATGTGTGCGACGTTTAACTCAAATAAAACCGAGGGCAATGGTCACACAGTTTTGGTGCTGTAAAAAAAAAATATTAAGGAGAACACGTTCTAACAAGATATTGTATTTTTTTCTTTGGCCGCCATTTTCGAATTTGGACCAAAATGGTGGATGTCCTTTTTCTCCGTCGTTTGAGTTAGGTTTCAAATCTTTTTGACTTCTTTTTGGCGCTTAGCACCCGCTGCTAAACTGGCCTCATTTCTAAGCTCATTGATCTATACAATACAAAATTAGACAAATTTGAGGACTGGATGACTTAAGCTATTTTGATTTTTCAAACTTTTGTAACGTGTGTCGATTAAGGCATTTGGCTTCTTCGCCATTGTTGTGGTTTTGTCGTTTGGCCTATTTTGCATTAAACCAAAACAATAAGCTAAGTCATTTGGCCCATTTTGCATTCGACTACATTGAAAAACCGTGTTGATTAAACCATTTTGCCTTAAATTATATTAATTAAATATGTCTTTTGATCCATTTAGCTTCTATTAAGGATAATCAGTAATGTCACTTCGGCTATTTTGACTAACACTAAATGTTAACAATTTATTTGTTGTTTTATTTAAAAGTGATACTAAAGTACATACCCTAGTCACTCCTGATGACGTAATAACCGTGCTCCAAAAGAGCCGTAAGGAAACTAGCACAGTTTACAAACACAAAAACCGATCATCCTTCCGTCCTCGTCACCGTTTTATTTGTATACTAGTACTCACGCGGGGCTTCGCTCCCGTGGATTCACGTAGATCACGGTAAAAACATAACTCTCCTTTTTTGCAGTCGGGTAAAAAGTAGCCTATAACCTTCCTCAAGCTTCAAGCTACTTCTATACCAAATTTCATCCAAATCCACCCAGTACTTTCGAAGATTAGCGCGTTCAAGCAAACAAACAAACAAACAAACAAACAAACTAACAAACTTTTCCGCTTTATAATATTAGTATAGATGTATACAACGTGTAAAGGAAAGGCTATATACATACCAAGGGCAGGGCTTCTTTGAGTGATATCAAACGATATTGGAAGGGTTTTTTAATCCTATCTCTACATGTTCGGAAGTAATGAGAATTTTTAATACATTGATACCAGAAAACGAACTTTTCAAATTGAAATAAGCACATCACAAGAGATTTATCGTGATATTTGCATGTAACGTGAAAAGTTATTGACCTACGTAGTGCGGTGACATGATTGTTTTGGTTTCAGAAACTTACGAAACCGAAAATTTGGTATCAATTTTTAAAGTGTTTTATTTTGAGTTGAAACCCTTCCAATTATAAGTTTTTAAGCTAACATGGTCACTAACAGTATCATTAGAACTTAAAACGGGATATTTACCATCTGTATTTATTGTTTTGAGTTTCCGATATTTCGGCACTATTGCAAGCGTCAGGATGAACTGAAGTAATTGCGGGTGGAAGTTTATGTAGTGTGTTTAGTTTTCCTTCTAATATCGTTTGATATCATCCAAAGATCCAAAGAAGCCGTGCCCTTGGTATGTATATACCCTTTCCATTACACGTTGTATATTCTTTATAGGCTCTCGTTAGACCACTATCTCACCCAATATTATGCAATAATGATGGTCGAAGATGAAGCACATTTACCTAGAACTAACCTATTCACTCCCGATTTGAAGACTCCCAGGTCATAACAGATATCAGGAAACAGATTCGGGCAGTGATTTCCACACCTGTAGGTACGCACGATGAAAGTATTTATGGCGTATCGATATTATAGAATATTATTAATGTGACGTTGTCTGAAAATTTTCAGCCGTGTTTTCTAATCTGTGTGCCCAACCTCGTAATTAAATATTTTTTATTTATTTTGCAGGTGCGCTGGAGTTGAGCTTGATAACGTTATTTTTATTGATAAACCAGTTGAGAAGCCAAAACCAGAAGTTGTGCTAACACGCAATTTCTATCCATACTACTCAATGGACAAGATTGAAGTAAGAATTTATAATACCAATATAATTTTTTTCAGCATGAGAAACATATTATTTAATCACCTCACGTTAGAAATTTCTCTTGTAACATGAGTGCGTTTTACTAATACCCATACCCTCACAAAAAAATTGCACTCGAACTCGCGGTACGCATCGTTCTTTTCTTCGTTGTAATCTTGCTCAAACACTGCGCCAATCATATCGTCAGAGAGAAAATTATAACGTCTTTTTCTTCTTCTTGGCGTGTCAATGGCAAATCATGGTGAAAGAATTAGCTAGTCAGTGGCTTATGAGATACGTCACTTGGGGAAGCCTCCCCCTCCTTTCATGTACCGCAAGAAAAATGCAAAAAAGTATGTAAGTAACATGTATGTAGTAACTGATCTCAAGTGATATTAGAAAAATATCAGAAACTAAAAAAGATTCAATTATTTAATTGAGTACATTGTTGTAGTGTCTGTAAGCATGTATGTGAATCCAAAACGAACAGTAAAGGATGGTCAACGCCAAAGGCTTTAAAATTATGCAACTAAGCGTCAATCGCCTAATGGCTAAGGTGTCGGACTTGTGATCGAGAGGTCGCGGGTTCGAACCCCACCCATTACACTATTGCCGTAAACCAGCTCAAGACACAAGCATATCTAGCTTAGTTGGAGGGGTTAACAAGATAATACAACGTGTAATTTAAAGGGTATATACATACAAAGTGCACGGCTTCTTTGGATGATAACAAATGATATGAGAAGGGTTTGGTAATCCTATGTCTTCATGTGTGGAACTAATTAGAAATTTCAATAATTTGATACCAGAGACTGAATTTTTCAAATTAAGAAGATTGAAGAGAATTATCGTGTTATAGGCAAGTGACGTGGAAAGTTATTGACCCTCGTAGTGCTGTGACACGTTTGTTATGATTGATATTCAAGAAACATATGAAACCGATAATTTCGTATCAATTCTTTGAGTCACTTATTTTGTGCTGAAACTGGGCATAGAGACTCCATACCAGATGTTGTCTTCAGCCCCTTTGGATTGATATGGGGTTTCCGTTACACGTTGTATATATGAATAAGTAATGTGAATTATACACACGATGCTAGAACTAGCATCTTTCATCATCATCATTTTTTTTAAATAAAGAGAACTATTTATTAAAAAAAAATGAAATTAATAACGCATCTATAATGGTTTGCCTCGCAAAAGGTTAGGATTAAATTGATAGCAAGCTAAATATATAAGTTTAAAGCCGGCGTTTCCTCACATTTTCTCTGAGGATAAGCAAATTCTTAATTGAATGTCAATCACGCTGGAGAGTTCTTGGCACGGGATTTAATCTGCAGCCTTGCATCTAAGATGAAAACCAGCAAAATGTTTATAACAGCAAAATAGTTTTACTGAAAATATTTTTTACGTGGAATATACTACGTATTTTGCACAGAAAATAGATACATGACACAGTTTGCTTGTCAAAATTATTGGGTGCTCCTTATTAGGGTTCCGTAGCCGAATTGCAAAAACGGAACCCTTATAGATTCGTCATGTCTATCTGTTTGTCCGTATGTCACAGCCATTTATGATTTTATTTAGAATAAAAAAATAAGTGAACCCATAGGTACATAGAAATGAAACTAAAAATATTTTTTTCATCAAACCGTACGTATGTGGTTTCTATAGACAGGTCTTTAAAAATGAGATTGAGGTTTCTAAGACTATTGTTTCTTAAAGTCAATCGTTTAAAAGATATACCTCCAAAGTTGTAAAATGTAGCTGAATTGCAAAAACGGAACCCCTATAAATTTGTCATGTCTACCTGTTTGTCCGTATGTTACAGCCATTTATGATTTTATTTAGAATAAAAAGAATAAGTGGACCCATAGGTACATAGAAATGAAACTAAAAATATTTTTTTCATCAAACCGTACGTATGTGGTGTCTTTAGACAGGTCTTTAAAAATGAGATTGAGGTTTCTAAGACTATTGTTTCATAAAGTCAATCCCCCTCTCTAGCTTTTATAATAATGTAGTGAAAAATCTAAAAAAATATATGCTGTAGATCTTAATAAAAACTTCCAATAAAAATTAGTTTGAACGATATAGAGTCAGTAGTTTCTGAGATATGGCAAATTTTCTAAAATCGAAAATATAACTTTGTATTTTATACAAACACTATGAAAAACAAAGTTATTTTGCGTAGTTACTACGTAACCCTTCATGGGCGAGTCTGACTCGCCCTTGGCCAATTTTATTTATTGTTGGTAGGCTCGCATTTGACCACCAAATAGGTATAGGCTAGGTTGTCACGGCCTGAGAATTTGTAAAAATACACTTAGATACTAGAGAAATTCCTAGATGCTGCTTTTCTTACTAAAAATTACAGATACTAGAGATTTTAAACTATAATATGGCAATTCATATCCATCATTTTTTGTTTCAGCTAAACACTGCTCTACAAGTAATTCTTCAAATCGTAGCCGAAAACACTCCATTCAAAGGGATTAAAGTCAATCAAATTGTAACTTCAAATACCAATATAAATTGTATTATCCAGGAGATATCGAACTATGTACCAAAAGTTACAATTGACGTAGCTTCAATTATAAACGTCAATATAGATTTTGATACTTTGTTAGTCCAGAACTCTGACGGTGATAAAGCAAATGTTTTTATTATTGAAAATCTGTTGGGAGATGAAAAGGTAGAGTACTGATTTATAGAATAAATATTATTCTTATTTCATTGCTGATTTATGACAAAAGATATTTTCTTCAAACAGTTATTTTTTATATGACTTTTGGGATGATCTTGATCTTATGAAGACATTTATTTGCGTACTAGCTGAGTGCGCGACCTTATTCGAGTGGCATATTTTTTCCGCCTAAATCCTAGATAAAAATGACGTCCTTTTAAACCTCCTGTATCTTCCAGTGAAAGTCCCATTAGTATTGGTTAAGCCTTTCTAAAAATTAGCCCGTACAAACAGAAAGACAGACTATAATACTGGTAGTCGTCCATAGAGCGGTCGAGAGTGGACGCGTTAATATTTTTACTAACTTTTAAAAAATTTATTAAATTAATGTTAAGCTCAAAGTAAAGGAATAAAGTTAAATTTTTCCTCAACTCAACGTGTCAGTGCTACGTCAACGAGCAAGACGCAAGCGCAAGACGGACCAAAATTTTATAACTCTCTACCAAAAGATATAAAAATATTCAGTCTGTATTTCTATTTAAAAAATAAAATAAAATGCTACATCTTAAAAGGTAATAACAAAAATAATTAATAAATAAACAAAATTTATTTTACACCTAGTGTAAACCAGGCCTTATTTCGCAAACATAATGTGTGATCGCACGGCGGCCGCGACAACGCGACGCGCGGTGGTAGGCAATACAATAAACTTGTGAAACTTTTAAAAGTACCTTCATATTTTGTATATTGTGTAAATCACTCACAATAAGCTCGTACTACTCCTGCACAAGTGAGCACAACGCAAATGTTTTACAAATTAAGTAATATTAAGTTATTATTTATGTATAAGTGATTTGTAATCTTTGGAAATACGAAGCATGCCTTTTAAGTTCTGTCGTTTCCATATTTCCCGTCAATTTTGAATTTGGAACTGTTCTATATTCGAATGTGTTTAAATTTTGAATCTCAAAACATTTGAGAGTATTAGGATTAATGCTATAGTTTAGTTACAGCGTCGATTGTAATCTGTCAGGTTACGTATGAAAATGAATCTTTCTAAGGAAAATGTTCGTGCAATAATTTTCTACAACTTTAGAAAAGGCCTGACACGGCTTCAGTGTTTTGAAGAGCTAACATCTGTGTTCAGTAATGAAGCCCCATGTCTGCGAACTATCGAAGGCTGGTATTTAGAATTCCAGCGTGGACATACTAGTATCTCGCGAAGGACGCCCAAAATCCGCCTTCACTGAAGATAACATCATTGCTGTGAGACAACTAATTCTCGAAGATCGTCATGTGATATATCGAGAGATAGAGGCTCTATTAGGCATCTCAGGGACAACCACTCAGAAGATCTTGCATGAAACGCTTGGTGTGAGAAAGCTAGTTTGCCGTTGGATACCGCATCTGCTTTCCGACGATCACAAGGCGGCCCACGTCAGATGGTGTAAGAAAAGTCAAATCACGTCTACGGCATCATCAGTGGTGACGAATTTTGGATCTGTGCCTACGATCCTGATTCCAAACAAAAATCTACAATCTGGGTCTTTCAAGAGGAGCCAAAGCAGACTAAAGTTGTTCATTCTCGAAGCACTTCAAACAAGATGGTGGCCACGTTCGTTGGAAAAACCGGCCATGTTGTGACTATTGCACTTGAAAATCGTAGAACGGTGAACCCAGAGTGGTATACCACAGTTTATTTACCACAAGTCATCGCCGAACTTCGAAAATCTAAGTCAAAGCGACGCATCATCCTGCACCACGACAACGCAAGCGCACACAGCGCTCGTCAAACGATTGAGTATTTGAAGCAGGAAAAAGTAGAAATTCTTGACCATCCTCCATACAGTCCTGACATAAGCCCTGACGATTTCTTTACATTTCATAAAATTAAGAAAAGTCTTCGTGGTCAAAGGTTCCAGTCCGGTGAAGAAGTGGTCGACGCTTTCAAGTCAGCCATGTTGAACACCCCCACTTTAGAGTGGAATAAATGTTATAATAACTGGTTTCAGCGAATGGAAAAGTGTATTAAGCTACGTGGTGAATACTTTGAAAAACAATAAAAATTACTATAAGGTTCTAGTTATTTTTTTCTTCAAACGGCAAAACTTAAAAGGCATGCCTCGTAAATGAATGCTAACCGTATATAATTATATAACTTTTATATTTACATAATATGTAGTAAATAACCATAGTAAGCACATGAGAAAACACAATTATTTTAAAGTCACAGACGAAACTTACATTTTATGTATAGATACTAAACTGTTTCTTTTGTTACCTATAATTTTTCTTAATTCTTCAACTTTTTGTCTTACAAAACGCGAAAATTAAGAAAAGTAACACATAATTATGTATAAGTAACATAAATGTATTACTTTTCTTCATTTTTGCACAGTTTGATTTAAAATCCGATAATCCATTTTACTTTCCAGAAATTGGAGTCGCTACGCCATATATCGAAAGACAGTTTCGTTTTAGCACTAGAGTCCGGAGTGCCCAAGCTACAAGGACTTATGAGCCAGTTTAGCATCATGAGTTCTATGTCAAATGGGAAACAAATATTAATATTATTGAAAAAGCGCATTCACAAGGATGTTACTTATGTGCCTGTAAATTGTGATAATAAATTGGATTGGGTGCCTCGCGTGTACGATGCACTTAATAAAACGAAGCGAGTCGTGCTGGTGTCGGAAAAGCAAGCGTACTGTGGAGCTTTAGGTAGTGTAGTCCTATATTTATTTTGTTTTTCAGGAATACTTTGGTATTTTTATTAAGTATTAGTTTTAAAGTTAAAAGGTTCGAATTACAATAACCTCTGCTTCTACATGTGATGCATACTGCATTTAAGCTCGAACGGGATTGACACTAAATATTGTCTTTAAATATTTATATTTTGTACCACTTACCTTTTTTTTGGGTAGAGTATAAATAACCTAACGGCCTTGTTATCGAGAGATTGCGGACCCCTCCCATATTGCCACGAAATCACTCCAGACACAAGTATATTCAGCTTAGTTGGAGGAGTTAAAATTAATGTAAGAATTGTAAATTCAAGTCACATTGCTAGTTAACTTTTTTCAATAACTCCTCTCGCCTTGCAAGCATAAGAGTGTCAGACTCATTGGAGTCCAACACACACGAGCAGGGTGAGTTTTGATTCATTGGAGTCAAAACTCACCCTGCTTGTTCAGTTGCTCTCGCGTTCTTGGGCGGTGCTATCTCGTAAGGATGCAATGGTACCGACTGCTCTTTTAGGCACGCTTCCCGCACGACGTGCCTTCATCTTGGGTCCGTGACGTACTGCATGATACGTTTGCTAAAATTAAATGTCTATTAGATAATAGCATTGAGTAAAACAGGTAAAATAATAATCTGTAAAAAAATAAACTAACGTCACATGCTCTTTATTTAAGGTTTTGTCAAAAAACTGAGGAGCAATGGAGTCAACGAAATAGGCTTGGTGGTTATCGACGATTTTCATGCACCTTCTTTCAATCCTGGCACTGGCATATACAAGAACCAATTGGAGAAAAATCTGGCTGTTAACATATTGAAAAAGGTTTGTAGAATACGTCGATAATTTACTATCTATTCGCATCCGTATAAAAATATGGATATTAGCGTCCTTGAAGCTAGTGAGCCCAATATTTACGTGGAGTAAACATTATCTATCCGTGATTGAACATTGCCTCACAGAAATTTTATTTCTTTTGTTCACTATTTCCCGTATCGTGAGTGCATATTTTACTAACATTCGGACCAGGAACAACAAATTTTAGCCCATACAAACATTTTTCTCGATTTGAGAATCGAACCCGTAACATTCTGCGCAGCAACCAATCGTTGTTTTAGTTCCCTGTTTATAGTACTTTATATTTAATGAGTATTTTGCTTCCTGGTAAGGTATCATTAAACATGTTTTAGTCTTAAAAAAATGTGTCTTTAAAATTTGATGACACAGTTGCCGCAGTTTGTTTCGGGAAGTACCAGTGTTACATTGCGCGCAAGGAACCGATATCATTGCCATGGCAGCGAGGATACAGCAAAGCATACTCTTAATGAATATACAGCGTGGGTTGAACACCGCAGTGCCCTGATTGCTGAGGTGGGGAGTGATCTCTCGTTACCGGCCATAATCAAATCTATGGTTGGGAGCGAGAGGTCATGGCAAGCAGTGGCCGATTTCGCAGAGCAGGCCATGGCGGCAAAAGAAGCGGCAGAGAGGAAGAGAGGGATGTCCTCCACTATACTGACTCGCGTTTGAGGGACTGGGTCGGAGGCATGCTAACCATGTCCTCTTCCATCCCCCGTAATTTGGCCTGTGGGTGTCGGACTTGAGGAAGTCTGGCATCCGATCATATCGACCCGAGCAGGCATCACGTGGTGTTTCCACGCACCTTTATAAAATTATGACAGAGTGAGGAGATGTTCACTCCTCCCCTCATCTGAGATGGGATTAACGACCGTTAACTGCCACTGCTGGGGTGATTGTGGAGAATGCTAACATGTCCCCGCACTCCATCAAGAAGTGAAGAAGAGAAACACCGTGTGGTTTTAGTCAGTAAGTCTGACAGATCCCTCCGTCTACCCCAAGGAAATTTTCATGGATGTCCTATCCATGAGAATTTCTACACGTAAATAAAAATATGGTTCAGCAGTTGGTTGCTACGCTGCGTGCCGCGTGTTCGATTCCCGTAACGAAAGTTTTCAAATGTCTGTACGGCCTATAGTTAGATACCTGTTTCAAGTCTGAAGTTTTGAGATAGTATGAGGCAAGATTTTTTTAAAAAGAAGTAACCATATTTATTTCAGCTATTTTTTACCTCGTAACAGAACATTGAACCCTATTTGTAATTCTTCACTAGTTTCGAAATGCTTTTCCGTAACGCTACGAGGCGACAAGCTAACGATCTGTCAATATGTCTTGAGCACAATCTTGGCCTTTTAAGAAATCGTTACATGGGGCGAGAATTGGGCGATGTTGATGTAGTTTTCTTGCTGTCGCATGGGAAATATTTATGTTATAACTTTAGTTTTTATTTTATTTATTTCACTTGTCTTTTAGGTCGTTCTTTAATATGTCCGGGTAAACTCTAGTAAATAAACTTTAAAGCATTTGTCCTCAACCCATTACGATAAAATTTTGTGTACACGTTTAGTTTGGATAACCATACGTGGTAAGCTTATGTCATTTTAAATTCAATGTGACGGACGGCACAAGATGGCGGAATTAAATGGGCTCGCTCGTCCCATCATAGACGTCATCTATCGCTTACCGTCAGGCAAGATTGAGGTCAAGAGTGGGCTCATCAGTAATAAAAAAAAATTAAAGGGTTTGCTGAGAAAAATACGAAAAAAAAAGAATACTATTTCTTCTCAGTTGTTTCTTTGACTTGTTAGTCAGATAGTAGCATACAGATAATTATTTTTATTAGTTATTAGTTTCACTAGTGGTCATCCAGTTGTATACAGAGCATAATTAATGAAAATGCTAATGTTGTTATAAAAATCACAGCGTCAGTCAGCTCAATAATAAATTTAATTTTTATTCGTTTTGTTTACTAACTATTTCGGCTAATTTTAGGGCCAGTGGGGAGGGTATTACTACACAGCAGCACCTAAGTTGACAAATCTTCGAAGCGTCATCCTGACGAACACAGCTGGTGATTTGGACAGCCTCACATGGGTCGAAGCGCCTACACCTGCTGGCAGAAATAACTTAGTTCAAGTAAGTATACTAAAATTAATTCATTGTTATTTATAGAGGTATTTGTTGGTAAGTTTCTATGGGCTTATGTTTAACTTACCACCAGATAACAGACAAAAATAGTAAATGATCACCAAAATTAAACCTGCATTTTAATGTAAACTTATAACCAAAGTTTTAACATCTCGCTATCCTATTTAAGCAAAATGACTCCAAATAAATCATTGTTAACCCAAAAATAGTTAATGAACACCATGGAATAGTAATTTTCTGTTTTGTGATGAACACCAAATTATTAACCACATTTTAATTTAAAATGACATGCAAAAAAATAACATCTCGTTATCCGATTAAAGTAGGTAAATTACCCTCGGCAAAAAAATATTTTGCCAAACATAGTAAATAAACTCCTAACCTTACCTAATTTTTTATGATTGTTTAATTAATCAAAAAAGGACTATTGAAATTGTAAGCGTTTTATTTTTTAACTTAGGTTAAATAAACGAAACGCTCAAGATATTTTTTTTTGTAGTGGTTAATCAATTTGGAGACAAAAAGGTTACGAGTTTATTTACTATGTTTGGCAAAATATTTTTTTTTTTGCCGAGGGTAATAATACTTTATTTGTACATTTTATGGCAATCATAGTGGTTTATTTAGGCAGAAATAGCGCATTAATTTGCTCGCTAAGATTTAGTGATCATTTACTACATTTGGTGTTCGAATACAATTTGAAGTGCAATCGTGACTAAAATAGCTAGTGCTATTGTAATTTTTGACTTTATTTTTCTGGTGTTGAGTATATATTTTTGTTAAAAGAACTAAGGTTATCAAAGCATTTTATGGTGGTAATTATATTTAACCCCGTTTCTATGTAGGGGATAATTTCCGAAATTAAGGATCCAATTCCAAATCCAATACTTTCATTATACGTTCCGTAAGGAGTGGAATTCCCTGCCAAAGTCTGTATTTCCTGATAGCTATAACCTAGGGGTCTTTAGGTCAAGAGTGAGTAGGTTACTTCTCCATACCAGCGTGCTTCATCCAAGCGGACGAAATCACAGGCAAAGTGCTAAGTAGTAAATAAGTATTCAGTTGCATACCAGCATTTATTTGTAACATAAGGTAAAGCTTATCTCTATGCACCTAATATTGTAAAGAGTCTGTTGTTTACTAATTTGTCACCGTCATTTGCCCAGATTTTTCTCAACATCTTTTTTAGTTTATATTGTTATATTTCGTCATTAGCTATTATATTTGTAGTAATTATTATTTGGGAATCTTTAATGAATCAACATATTGCTTTGTTTATTTTAAATTTATCATCTTCAGTTGAATGATATCAAAATCTTCCTCCTGCCGAACATTCATATAGTGATTTACAGTGGTAGATCACTCAGCTGCATGCAGTTAGATTAGTAGGATTAGTGAATCCTACTATTCTAACTGCGTGCAGCTGAGTACCAATATTTCATATGGTGCCACTGCGTCAGATTTTCTCGCTTCTGAAAACCCGTAACGACTATCTAAAAAGGAAAAATAACAGCCGTGACCAAAAACTTGTTTGCCGAGGCATGTAGGTATTTTATTTTATTAGGGAAAACCAACAATTGTACATTTTGTCTTTCAAATAGATATACATAATTACATAGGTAAACGTACAATTCACAACGATTCCAGAAATTAAAATTTATTTATCTTTAATTATTATTAACTTACGTACAGTATTGATAGCTTATAATATTAGGGCTTATTTTAAAGTTATCATCACATATTCAAGGGTTGACCGCAGAAAATGTTGCTTAACTTTGGAGATCAACCTGTACGGCTGTTCTAATTTTTTTCACCAGTTCTCAGCAAATGGCATTTTTATTAGGTGTTATTTTTATCCCAAAACGGAAGTCGCGGGAATTACCTATACCTATATTAGCCATCTCCTTCTGCAGGCAATATAATAACAACTTTTTCTTATTCTACAGGTATCCTATGCTGGTATATCGTTAAAAGATATTCAAATAGCCGTAAGCAATAACAGTGAAGAACAATCATCTTTCGGAATGGATTTCAGCGGAATCGACGAAGAGTGAGTTTTGACAAAACAATTAAGTTTACCCTACCGATTAACATACCGACAACAAACTTATTTGAAAACTCTTGGCGCTTTATTGAAAGCTTTAATAAAGAAAACTAAAAGTAGGCAATTTGTAAATGAGAACAGAAAATTATAACTAGGTAACTTTGAAGTATGGAAGTTATTTTTAACTTGCAATAAACTCGCTGGCCGGGTAAGTGACCCTTAATAATTCCAGTAGTGTACTTATTGTATTATATTGTTATATTGTATTGTAGTATTGAACGATAAAATATATTATTATGGCTTAAATGTTTATTGATATTCTGCTTTTGCAGAATTCCGTTTTCGTTTCGGTATGACTTTGACTAATCAGGTACATATACAATAAATATGATTTGGCTATCTTTATTATTTTGGTTCACGTTTCTACGATGATTTTTTCAAATTAGTTTATTGGTCCCACTGCTGGACAAAGGCCCTTTATCCTTCCAAACCTCTCGGTCCTGTGCGATTTCCGACTATGTTTGCCCCGCGAACATGATCAGCTCTTCATCTCTCAGCGCCGTGGTTGACCTCGACGGCGGTTTATTTCTTCTTTAGTTATCCAGTGAGTGACAATTTTTGCCCACCACTATAAAAGTTAACGCCATATCACACAAATTAAATCATACCTTGGCTAACAGTGTTCAAATACTTTAGATACTTTACATTTACATACACAGTATGTTAACTAACAGAGGGCGTTCCCGTTAACTCGCAATAGTAAAGCATCCATACATGCTAAAAATATATTACCATTCGAAAAAAAAATGTTTTTTTATTTTTTATTATTGAAGTATTCACTAAAAATGTTAAATTGATACGTAAAAGAACACTGTACACGCGTACTTGAAGGACGGCAACGTCGCAATTTATTTGTTTCTTTTACTGTGTTTCTTTTACGTATCAATTTAACATTCTTAGTGAATATTTTAATATTAAAAAAATAATAAACATTTTGTTTTCGCATGGTAATATTTTTTTAGCATGTATGGATGCTATACTATTGCGAGTTAACGGGAACGCCCTCTGTTAGTTAACATACTGTATTTATATATACACTGAATTTATGGTTTCCATATTGTGTAATATAATTATGCAATATCATGCCTCAACTGCCTCGTTGTTCGAGTGGTCTCAAGCGCGACGCTGAGCACGAGGTCTCAGTTCGATTCCGTGTCGGGCAATATATGCTATTGGGTTTTTCTGTAATAAATTTCGCAGTACTATCTCGGAGTTTGGAAGACGGCGGTGTGCCTCGGTAAGCTCTTTAAGCCGTTGTTCTTCTCGGCTGTTATTTGGACATCTTTGACAGACGTTACGAGCAGTCAGAAGCCAGAAAATCTGACACCGGTCTAGCCAAGGGTTATCGTGTTACCCAGTTACTGGGTTGTGGAGGTCAGATAGGCAGTCACTCCGTATAATACACTAATACTCAGCTTCATCCGGTTAGACTGGAAGCCGACCCTCAACATATTTGGGAAAAGGCTAATGATGATAATGCAATATATTAATACATCTTTAAAAAATGAAATAAAAAAATAAAATAAAATTCATTTATTTCAGGTCCAAGACCCATATAAAATAAAATAAAAATACACAGATTCAAACAATTGCTCGGCTTCCTAATTTAAAATACTAACATTTATTACTAACATTTTATATCTTCAACAGTGGTGACAGAGTCATGGGCTTGGTCGCTGGTGGTGCGTTGGGAAGCACAGTGGTAACGGATCTAGACCTGTTATGGCCAGTCCCAGAGCATTGGAGTCTTCAAGATGCTGCGACCGTACCACTGCCGTACGCTGTTGCGTATTATTGTTTGGTAAGCGTACTTTAATAATAATAAATCAGCTTATTATGTTCCCACTGGTACATATAGGCTGATTAGGCTCAGGCCTCCTTTCTATGAAAGGGAAAAGGAGGCTTTAGGCTTTTTTTTTTACTTCCTAAAAGGCCGTAATCCCAAACGGGGTTCGCGGATGTCACATGTCTTCGGATTTGTGGTCCCTGGACTTGTCCTATAATTCAGCCCACTGCTGGGACACAGATCTTCTCTTTATGAGACGGAATGGGCCATAATTCATGACGCAGCCCCAGTGGTTGGTGCAAGGGCAACTGAAGGAGCAAGGTTTTTAGTCATTTGATGATTTTCCCACCCAAAAAAAAAAGAAATAAAGACATGTCTGTTTGCTTACGATGTAATCCTTCACCGATGTGAGAGCTGTAGTGATAATATTATAAACTAGCTTCCGCCCGCGACTTCGTCCCCGTGGAAAAAAAAATCCCCCGATTTTGAAACATTCTTCATTACTGCTCCGCTCCTATTGGTGTTAGCGTGATGATATATAGCCTATAGCCTTCCTCGATAAATGGGCTATCTAACACTGAAGAATTTTTCAAATCAGAACGGTAGTTCCTGAGATTAGCGCGTTCAAGCAAACAAACAAACAAACAAACAAACAAACAAACAAACAAACTCTTCAGCTTTATAATATTAGTATAGATTACACGTAATGAGTCTGACTTGGTTTGAACCCTCGGCCTGCAACTGCAGCAAGTCGGCCCGTTACCGACTGGTCCTAACTAGATCATAAGTAAGAATAACTACAGAATTTATAATTATGACCATCAACATCACAGTTACTTGTTGATAAATATCCGCATCTAACTAAAATGTTACTATAAATAAAACAAAAACTTGTAACTTGCACTATCTGAATATTGGAAATGTTTAATGGAAGTAATTAAAATGGTTGACATAGAAAGTAGCAATAAGCCTAATGTATCTTGTCTATTTAGAAAAGGCCAATAGCATAAATTGTTTAGACGTCGTCAACATTAAACAAAAGCCTAACTTAGAACAAAAGTAACAATAATATTACAACACAACATCACACATACAAGATATAACGAGCATGATCTAGATTTTATTAAGGCTCGAAATAACTTCATTCAAGACACATAACTTCTGTGATGAAACTGAATGTCGAACGGACGGAGACGGCGGAAGCTTGAAATATTTTTAGAATTCCGTTTGATAAAATATTCACTTAAATGAGTTCATTTCACTACCAAGATGCCTTATGTGTGGAACTAAATAGGTATCCTTTATATAAATGAGACATATAAATGAGTATAGAAGGTCTACTTTAAATGATAGGAGAAAACACATACAAATATAGATACGCTTCACGCAGAGCGAGTAGGTACGTGTGCACACACGACCGCTATTTTAGTTTCAGATCGCTGTACGCATATTGTTTACGATGAATGGATCATCTGTATGCGAATGTATTGTGTAGATAGTACGTTACTGCATACGCTAACTTAAGTTGCTATATTGTCAGTCCAAGGAGATTATCTTCTGCAATGTAACGTAGTGTAAACTGGATTTCAAGTTGAGTAGGAATAGTGTAGGGTTGGAATGTCTTAGAAGAGCTTAGCTACCATTTTACTTATTTCGTACTCAGTCAAGCGATATTTTGACTATTCATGAAAAACCTTAGCAATATGGCTTTCAATGGAAAATTTTAGTTTTTACATTTTAGTTGTAAAGTCCGTTTAAGGACTTTTAGGAATAATCATCTTAATAGAAGGGGAGAAAAGTGACACTTAAGAGCGGGCTAGATGCCATTGACCTTGGTCATGTGGGCGTTACCAAGACAAAGACCCCCGCGTGCGCCTCCCACCCCTCATAATAATTTCGTGCAACGCGAACTCTAACTTTGTGCTGGATCGCAGTGCCGGGCGCCCGCCGCATGCTATCTACTTGTTGCAGTCAAACTCTTAACCAGTCGAAAGTACTATGACTAGCAAAATCAGTCAAAAGTACTTTTGACTGAACAGGTTGGTCAAAAGTAGTTTAGACTGAAAATTATTGGTTATTAGTACTTTTGACTGCAAATTTGCGGTTAAAAGTACTTTTGACTGACGCTCTTCGTCAAAAGTAGTTTTAACTGCAATAAAGCATCAGTCAAAAGCGGTTGTCTGTTGTTTACCCGAAGATTATTTACTATAATCATCATATTCCCGAATTTTATTTGCCCGAATTTCATTTGCCTGAATATTTTGTTTGCCCTATAAGACATATGACATACTTTTAATTTCCCGAAACTTAGATACCATAAGATACGAGTGCCATACGTATTGGTTTTCATATTTTTAATTGCCATAATAATGATTAGACATAATATTTAAACGCCATAATGATTATTAGACATAATATTGGTAGACGAAGCCCCGCTACGCGGGGTTCCTACTTCTGGGTGGTTTATAAAAAAATAACCACGAAGGGGATGGCGGGGTCATTTGAGCGAGCGAAAAGACCTTCTAACCTAACCTATCCGAGTCGGGGTGCCTTAAAGTTCCGATTGCATCCAGTTTCTCCTAATATAACAACCGTTACACACCCAATGTCGATGGCAAATGATGTTATAGCATATAATCCGTGTAGGTTAGGTTAGGTTAGGTCGTTCTCCACTAATAATGAGTAATATAAAAGTTTATATATGCGTTTGTCGTTATTTTTATCGACCACCTTAACTTTTTAAGAGTTTTGACTGATACAACCAGTCAAAACCACTTTTGACCTAATCACTTAGTCAAAAGTACTTTTAACCAGATCCATTGGGCAAAAGTACTTTTTACTGTTATTTTAGTCAAAAGTATTATTGACTAAAGCATACGGTCAAAAGTACTTTTGACTGATTTTGCTAGTCAATAGTACTTTTGACTGCTTAAGAGTTTTGACTGCAACATACTTATTGCTTCCAGTAGCTGTATCTAAATGCAGAGGTGTAAAATCTTTTGAATGTCCAAGATCGAAAGCAAGGGAAAGTAGAATTATGTATAATTTATAGTTTTTTTTGTATTAATATTAATTTTAGTTTTTCTGTAAGTGAATGAGCTTTAGTAGTATATATTTTCGTTTCTATATTCGTATATTGTATGATAAATATCTATAAACCTATTACGCGTTTTAGGTTTAACTATGATGTTTGAGTTTGATTGTTTTAGGTTTGACTTTTACATGTTACCTATTTATATCTTGATTTATTTGATAAAATTTACCACTTACTTTAAAACAATCTGGAACATTATGAACCTGGAAGGATCGGTCAGTATTACCAAAACTATCAATCTGACTCCATCCTTCCGAGACCAGATTACCTATAACATTGCCAATTTGCGTGATTTTGAAGGATTCTATTATATCCTTACAAAATGTATATGATGTTGCTGTTGTGTTACCATGACAACAAAATTATATCATTGTCGGACTACTAAAACTGTTAGTTAAATTGATTGTGTCCACATCCTGCGACTATTGCACCAGCCACTCCACATGTATTTAAGTTCATTTCTTCTGGACTATTGTCTCCATCGATTACAAAAATCATAGTGCATAAACGACACTTCAGCGTCAATTTAGTCATTAGGCGTGTCAGTCGTTCAGATATAATTTTAATCGACTGTAAAGCGCAATTCAAAGGCCCATGGGATGATATAATCAGTGGTTCTTTAAAAAAATGGCTTACATTTACAATTCATCTACCAATAGATTGTAGTCTGAAACAAAATTAATTTAAGGTAGTGGAACAAACTTCAAAATGTGTTCATTCTATTTTAATCAAGATTGTTAGAGAACAGAAAGAACCTGGTATCTTCTGTTTCTTCATCATGTGTTATTTGGTTTCGATCTTGCTGAAAACTATGTTCAACTCTTGAGTACTTGGGGGACTCTTGGTAGTAGAATTGAAAAGTCACGAAGATCATTGTAAGTAAATAAATAAATGTAGCTGTAAGTGTAATTAATAAATGTAGCTGTTGCTATAACCCAATTTCTTTCCTCAATCTGTAATATCTTGAGTCGTAAGTTTATTTAAAACAAAATTATACCTATTTTCTCCATAATTCATTATATGAACCGATTTTTGTTGAACGCTGGGTGATAATAATTTATTGGCAGTGGAGCTGTAAAAAAACAACGTTTGTTTTTTTTATGCAAAATGTTGGGTTCAATCACGGAATAGAAAAAAAAAGTGAGTGTCGATATTCATAAAATAACCGCGGTCACCAAACTGACACAATGTACGTTGCGATAACGTACATCGCAATAAAGAACTTTCGCGACAACGTACTTCGCAATCAAGAACTTTCGTGATAATGTACTTCACAATAACATACTTTTGCAGTAACGTACATCACGGTAATGAACTTCGCAATGATGACGTACACAATATTTATTTTCAAAAAAGATTGTGAAATTTTTTATCTGTCGCCCTTATTTTCCATTTGGTTTTGTTGTAAACTACATGATTAATCATTAGTATTAGATCTGGAAAAGAAAAAAAATATGAGGTGAGCTAGGTGGCATTGGTCGAAGCCATACTGCGGGGCGAGACGGAAAGAGAAGTAGTCACCTCCTTCTGCGAAGCAGTCATGCTAGCTAAGAAGGAGGCAGAACGTGTGAGGGAGAGGACAGCCTCCACCTCACGACCTAGCCGCCGCATGAAACATTCAGGGCGTCGGAAGTCGAGGAGCGATTACCGGCCACCGTAGGTGCGGACTTGCGGACGGCGAGTAATGGGTGACTCGCCGTCCGATCATGGACCATGCCCGGGTCGATGGCGGAAGCGCATCGGTTTACATGCGCGCCTCAAAGAGCTCTCAGCAATCTGACGAAGCCCCCACAGGGGCTGCCGGTACCTGCTGCGGTCGTGGGACTGTTTTATCAGGTAACCATGACCCTGGAACGTAATGGGCTATTGATGAACTCATTGGATGAACGATTTTAACACGAAAAAAATATGTAAACTGGTTTCCCAAAAAATATATTAAATTTCAGGCCAATATAAGTCTGACTTGACTGAGAAAAAATAAATAACTGTCATTTTAAAAAACATGCTGCTGTAGAATAAACTATAATTTGATATCTACACAAATTTTATTAAATTTAAAAAATGTTTAACATCCATGTTCGTTACTTTCATATACTTTTTGTTGACATAGTTTTACGTTCATAATACCGAAATAATATTAACCATAAATGATTTATAAAATAATAGTGCCCTTCAAAACATTTTCGTGTGACAATGGCTGATTGACGGTGGCTAGCGGCTTCTACAAAGGCAGACAATTCGAACAGAAAAATAAAATGTTACTTCCGACGAAATAGAGTTATCATTTTTAGTTGCGAGATGCCCTTTTCTATGAAAATATTGGACCGAAATAAAACCTTATTTTTATAAAGTTAATCGTGTATTACGCTTTTTGCGTCTTTTTTGTCACCCATGTTGATATTATAATAAGAATTAACGACAACTAGTAAACTAACTAACACTAAAATAACCTAATATTTACACACACTATAATACAACATGTAACATAATTAATGTACATCCTGAAATTAATTTGTTCAGAATCGTTTACTGAATCGGTTTTTATCGTTTTTAATATCGGTCATTTTAATCCCAAAGCAATTAAATCTACGTAAATTACAAATTACACTTTCACTGTATAGTAAAAACAAACTAACTATGGACCGTAAATTAAAGTAATAACTTTTTATATGCAGATTTATTTATAAATTCCGTCATTCAGTACACATTACAGAAAAATTAAACTCATTTAAATGAAGTTAAAGTCTTAAAAAAAACTGTTTAAACAAGTACAACTAAAAATTCAGAGTATGTATTATGATAATAACATAATTTTCTAATTGGGGTGTGCGTTAATTACGGTACATGTTGTATATAAAACCAAAAATTTCTAATTGGTTGGGCTATCGACAATAATTTTGTTTGCGAAGAAAAGTGTCACAGGTCCGTTCAGCACAACGTCTCGTCCCGCACTGATTTATTGGGTGCCGGAGGGGTGGCTACGCGATTTGCGAGTAGCGATTACGTAAAAAAAATTCATATAAATAATTAAGAAAGTTTTTGGCAAAAATAAGCGCATGGGCCCATCGGCATTACTTAATATTTTAATATTAAAAGATCCTGTGATTGATAGTTTTGGAGAAAAATGGTAGTAAGTTGCAAAAACAGAGGCCACTTTGCGTATTTATTTATGATATTTCAAATTTATTTTTATTTTTTTGAAGGCAAGACGACATGCTTTATATGGTGTAGATTAATATATATTATTTTGAAAACAAATCTTGTAAGGGTTACGGAAAAAAAGGTTCTAATGTATCTTAAATGAAGCCCAATTCACGAATATCCACGCCTTAATCCATTTGTTTTCAAACATTAACTTGTACTAAAAGAGGTTTTTGAAAAATTATTTATGAATATATTATCTAGGATGTTTGAGCATCGATCCAGGAATTGCCTTCAAGTAAGCTTTAAGCATTCATTAAAAATGCAAGTTCTAACTAAAGTAAACATAAGGCCCATGAATGTGTCCACCATGCGTCAATGTGAGTTCAAAATACAAATAAAATATCCTAAATATCCCCAAAGTATTCAGAGGAGCTGGGATGGAACTAACGCATTGTTTTTGTTATTTATAGTAGACGCATAAACTTACCTCTAAGTGAGGTTATGGGTCCCTTTCCCCGATCAACTCAAGTGTTGTTAAAATTGCTTGGAATTTTTCAGTAGTAGTCCTGATTTAAGTCCAGTTGTTGACAATAATTTTGTATATTTTCTATTTTATGAGACTAAATCACCGTTAGCAAAATACATGCGCATACTTTTTTTTTTTTTTTTTTTTTTTTTTTAACGTGGTAAAATTATCAAATAAGTCCTCCCACTCCGGGCAGGGTGGGAGGGACTGTCAGACTTTTACTGACTAAAATCCACGGTGTTCCTTCAATAATCCTTTACATACCGGGGCCACGGTAACGGGATGAGTCCCACGACCCCGGCAGGATTCGGCCCTCTGCAGAGGGGGCCTCGTCATGTTGCTGACGCTCTTTGAGGCGCGCGTGAAACACGACGCGCCGTCGACCCGGGCATGGTCCATGGTCGGACAGCGAGTTGCCCTTTACTCGCTGTCCGCATGCCCGCGCCTACGGTGGCCGGAGATCGTCGGCCGACGTCCGACGCCGTGGGCGTCTACCACTGCGGCTGGGCTGCAGGGAGGACGCCATCCTCTCCCTCACGCGGCCCGCCTCCTCCTTCGAAAGCATGACTGCTTCGCAGAAGGAGGCGACCGCTTCCCACTCCCTCTCGCCCCGCAGCATGGCCTCGACCAAGGCCGGGCGCGAGAGGTCTCCGCCTATTGTCGCCGTGAGGACACGTCGGTGCTCTGCCCAAGCTGGGCAGTCCTGCACTGTGTGCTCGACTGTGTCCTCAGGGCGACCCTCGCAGTGGTGACACCCAGGCGTCTCTTCCTTACCCATCAGACACAGGTACCTCCCGAAACTTCCGTGTCCGGTGAGGACCTGCGTCATGCGGTAGGTCAGGACGCCGTGACGCCGATCTAGCCACTCCTCAAAGAGGGGTCTTACCGCCGCAATTGCGGCGTGCCCGACATGCGCATACTAGAGCTAGTTCACATAAATTTGTTTGTATTTTTATCAAACTTGCATACGTAGGTTGATAAACATTTTTTGTGGCCGCAGGCACAACTTAAAAGTTGTAGGTAGTCGATTCAAATTCAGGCAGGAAAATACTTTGCGTAAATTCATCATCACCACTGCTTTAAAAACGATGAAGGAAACCATCGTGAAGAAACATCTTCTAGGACCGATTAATCCGAAAACATGTAAAATTCACCAACCTGCATGACTGGGCTCGCGTGGTAGATAATGGTCAGTGGACCGGCCACAGGGGAGGAGGTCTTTTATGAGAGGGCAATCCCTCTCATAGAGATAAGGCCTATGTATTAGCAGTTGGGATATTGTAGGCTGATTATGTTTTGTTATCATTTGATTGGACTGCCCCCAAGGGATTACAATCAAATCTACGAATTCAGACAACATCTTAAGACGGGAAGGCTGCACTTCTGTGGGGCACTACAGGCTATTAACAATAATCGCCAACGAACAACATTTATTTGAGGGTTCATGTCTCATGTTTTTTCTCTTACAGACTATAAAGGCTCGTCTCAAGAAACGTCAAACCGTATTCGTTACTGGAGGGGCTGGTGCTCTTGGACAAGCAGTTATATCTGTTTGTCTATCTTTGGATTGCACCGTATTCACGACTGTCAGTAATGTTATGAAGAAGAATTTGTTGCTTCGATTGTTCCCTAAACTCGACGGTAATTCCAAGTACATTTTGATATTTGTTATTTGATATACATTTTGACGTGTCTCTAAAGACCGCAAGAGGTGGAAACGCATCGCGAGGACTACATTATCTAAAGAAAAGACATCATTGAATACCACGACCATTTTAACAAAAATGCACGAATGAAGAAGAGGCATTTTATGTATGTGAAAAAAAATTGGCTTTGCTTTCTTTTACCCAGCAACTGGCATATCGCACGCTTAAACTAATACTGTCACTATCCCAAAAAGTCAACTTTTTAGGAGAGGCAAAAAACGGAATGAGAGTGGGAACATTTTTGTTTAGTGACGAAGCGGACTACTGCCCATATAGCGGTTATTTCTGTTACTTTTGGACTAGTGTAAGCGCGATTACATGTAGTTCTACGTTTCCCAACAGATGACATTAAAAAGTCGATTTGGCAAAATTTTGGATAGTGACAGTATTGGATTAAGCGTGCGATATGTGTTCAACAATAATTCGTTCGTGTGCCCTTAACCCGCTTCCGTGGCATCGTTAGTCTAGGAGTCGCAAGCGCTACTGCGGAGCATAAGGTCTTGGGTTCAATTCTCGGGTCATATAAAAATGGACTATTGGGTTTCCTATGAAAAATTCTCAGTAGCCGCCCGGAATTTGTAAGTTAGCGGTATGATAGTCCCGTGTTTCGGAAAGCAGGTGAAGCCGTTAGTCCTGCGCCTGATTTCTCTCCGGTTGAGTCGTTCCATCGGACTATGAGAGTAAAGGAACAGAGGGTGCACCTCTACCTACGCACAAACTTACTTTTGCACTATAATATCTGCTGCGTAGATGGCTAATTTTCGCTGAGATTGACCACCGTGACCGGATTTGGTTACTATACCTGTATATATATACGACTAACTATGTATTATAAGTCATCAATAATTATTATGTTTTTAATGATTTTTGTTCATGTCTAAGACTTGAATAACAAGTACATTTCTAAGTAAGCTTGTCGTAAAAGGCAATGCTTAGGATTGTCGAAAATATTTATTAAAATAATAAATAATCGATATCATAGATTTTTTTTTATACCTTAAATTATAACGGGTAGCGTGCAAGTTCATTTATTCGCCTGAACATCATTGAATATCAAACATAAAGGTGCATTTTAATGTTTCAGAGAATAATATCGGCTATTCTCGAAATGATTCGTTCTTGAGCATGATAAAGATGAACACAGCCAACAATAGTTGTGATATTGTTATCAACTGTGCCAGCGGCTCTGTGCGGGAGGTAAGTGAAAATAATACTATATTAAATTTGTCCCAGTTACCCTAGTAACCTACCTACAACGTAACATATTCCAGTCAATTTGTGTTTCTACATGTAATTCGCAAGGGTAGATTTTGACGTTGAAGAACCGACAAGGGACTCCCCAGTAACTCTTTTCACAAAAAATATACATAAATGTAGGTACAGAATTTTGTGAAAAGAGTTACTATTACTCTTCACAAAATTCAGTACCAACATACTTATTTTTTATGGATATAAGAGTAGAATTCGCCTAAAATAGTTCTACTATACTACTTGAAGGTATTGAGGAGTTCAACGCTGAACAATAACAGCGCGGAGGTCGGTCTTTGAAGATAAACAACATTTGTTGAGGTCGCTTCTTAACATTTAGATAAATTTCCTCGTGCTTCAGAAAGCACGTTAACACGTTCGGACCCACAACGTCATATAACGTCAAATTTTTACAATTTAATATGAACACAACGTCTCAGCACGTCTCATAAAAATGTGACATTATTTGCACTACGTCTCACAACGCCCGGAAGCCATGGTAAATTCCATTAGTTGAACTTTTGTGCCGCAGCACTTGCGAGTGTCGAACACCTTGTGTCATAACGTGCGCAGGGCCGAGCCGTTCTTATGTGCAGTGTGCGGCTCACACAGGCGCCAAAGAAAAAGGGGTGCCGGATGTAATGCCAGCATTAATTAATGAAATTATTTTTGTAAAATACAACATATTATTCTTTATAATTGAGTAGGTACAAATAGTGTAAAGTTAAACCACAGGCGTGAGTATTGTCTTTGGAGACCCCAAGAGAATAATCATGCCTGTGGAAAAAATCTTAGGCGCTTCATAGATTTTGCCCACAGGCGCTGTCTTAGGTCACCGCGGCCCTGAACGTGCGCACTTCACGAGAGTGGCACGGGCCTGAACGTGTTAAGCTGTTGATTCCGACAGCCATTAGCACATCTTGGGCAGTCGTTGCGGGTACTCGGAATCCAGAAAATTTACACTGGACCTGCCAAAGAGTTTTGTGATACATAGCTACTGGGTTGTGGAGGTCAGATAGGCAGTCGTTACATGTAAAACACTAGTACTCAGCTGCACCCGGTTAGCCGAAAGCCGACCCAAACATGGTTAGGTAAAGGCTTGGAAAATTACTGTTAATAGGCACAAAGGAATGATAAATTAATTGAGGACTTGGTTCTCACATACTAACAAATGATTTAGTTCAAGAAGAAAAAAAAAAACAAAACACAAACTAAATTGAAGCTGACGGTTATTTTAGAGGAACGTGGAATCTGATACTGGCCCCGCCGCTTATTCCGGTCATTATAGTTTAACCTTCCATGAACCACGTGGATAAAAGTTACGTCCTGCACTACGTGGGGTTTCCTGAACCCCATCATCATTGCATTTTTTATTAGTAGCATCTTTTGATATTTATATTTTTTGTATTATTATTGTTTATGGACTATAAGAGGATAAAAATAAAATAAATTAGTCAAATATAATAAACATTTTTATTAACTTTAGGCATTGTAACAAAAATAGAGTTTTTTTACCAAATAAAAGACAAAAAATAGAAATAAAAAGACAAATCTCTTTGGCTTAGCCTTAAAAAAAGCAAATTAAATAATAACTTTTTATTGCCTTTTCATTGAGGGCTTCATGAGGTAGGAAACAAAAAGAAAATTAAAAACAAAACATAATTAGCCTTCTTGAGATACCAGTTGGTTCAAATCACCCCAATTCTTACAAAAAAAATGAGCGTGTTCTAAGCATATAGATACTTTATTTTTAGACATCGTGCACTGAAATATTTCGATTCCAGTACCATCTTCAGTCAGCCCAGAAGTTTTTGAAGTTTTGCTTCCCAGAACGGTACAATCCTGCTAAAAATAAAAGCACAACAACAGTCCGAGTCACCTTCACTTTCGGGTAAAAACACCTCGTCCATATCGCCATCACTATCTTCCATAAGTGCCAATAACATTGCATCTTCATTTATACGACGAGCCGTTATGAGTCCCGGAAACAAATAAAGTAAATAAGTAAACAAAATAAATGAGGATTTATGTATAAATACTAATATTTTCCATATTATACCGCTTACGTGGGGCTTGTGACACCCCACTTCACTTTAATGGCGTTAGTCCGAGGCGCCTACGAAGCTATTACTTAATCACTGTTACTATACAGATTGGCAATGTCGCAACTCCAGCTAGACGACGTTTCGAGGTGTTCGCTCGACCATTAAAAAAGATACGAAGATTTTTGTTTCACTGGGGTTTATTAAACCCCACGTGGTGCACGGAGGGTTAAATAACTAGTGAAGTAGATACTTAATCTACAAATATAAATAAAATTTAAGTGTCAGTCTGTGATTTCAAGATAACTATGATTTTTCAAGTGCTTATAGTTATTTACTCGATACTAAAACCCGAACATACTTGTTCTAAATTTGTCTCTATTTTGTTTGTCTTTCTAGTTATCCAAACTGATTTCCAATAGCTGAACCACCCAGAATAATAAGAAGATGGAGAACTTTATAGGGCAAAATATAGGCTAGTTTGTATCCCAAAATTCCCATGAAATCGGAAATAGACTCCTACACGAACAGAAATCGTGGACATAGTTTAAAAAACATTTTAGCAAAAAATTGAACCGACTTCCATATCAAAACACTACAAAGCCAAAAATAACTTTAATTTCGGTACCTAGTCGGTGTTATTGGTTTTGTATTTTATTTTTTTTTGACACCGCCTTCCGAAATTAAAGTTATTTTTGGCTTTGTAGTTTTTTGATATGGAAGTCCGTTCTATTTTTTGCTAAAATGTTTTTTTTTCACGCTTTTTAGTGGGTCGGTTTGTAAATTATCTAGTTACAAAGGCCATAATGTCAACAACTTATCACCTTCTACAAAATATTGCTTTTCCCGATGCAGAGCCGTTAATTTTTGAGGAGTTCTCCTGGTACTTCACCATCAGCTCTACATCACCATGTGCATTGTGACGAGCATAAAGTGCTTAATATCCGTACTCAAGTAATCGAATCGCAATCCACGAAATACTTATTATTGAGTAGTTTCGGTGGCCATCTGTGGTCTTCATCATCAGTTCAACTTCCCCAAATGTTGCTTTTTAAGAGCAACTGCTCAAGTTACTATAAGGAATACCCAAAACGGGATAGGAGTACTATAATATTTGAAGAGTTCCCTCGATTTCTTCAGGATCCCATCATCAGATCCTGATTTCATGACAATGGGACCAACTAAAAAGTATACCCTTTCAAACGAAAAAAGAATTTTTCAAATCAGTCCAGCCGTCTCCGAGTTATGAGGTAACATGCATAAAAAAAAGTTCAAGACGAAATGAGAACTTCCTCCTTTTTTTGAAGTCGGTTAAAAACATAAGAACTCAAATTATTTTGGTATTCTGTTATTTGCTCGACGATCAACCGTAATACGAATAAATAAAATAACCTGCCCAAAGACTATAATAAATTGTAAAGAGACGTGACACTGCTTTGGCGAGCACAGCAGAGGTATTGGCGGTTGATGTCTTTTTTGAAGAAAAAAATATCAAGCTTTTGGAAATGTGCCCAGTGTTAGGATTTTTCTGAGCCACTTGAGCTAGTTTCGTAAGTAAGGAAATTTGTTACCGCTGATTGGGTTTAACTCTTGTTTGTGTTTAATTCTTGTAAATTGTCAATAGGATCTATGTAAAAAAATTGAGTAACCGTGCAGTACCGTAATGTGACGTCACTCACGATGACTAATCATATATTTTTTTACAAACGCCATGGTTTGATATATTGTAACTACAAAGTACCGAGGTGATGACGTATATACATCCATGAGGATTTCTACCTGAAGAAACAGAGAAAGAAAAAGTGATATTTCAAGATAAGTTCCCATTCGCTTCACATGCTGGGCGCAGGTTTTGATTTTGTTTTTTTTTATAACTGTTATGTTTGTGACTAGTGATATAGGTATTGTGATTGTAGTTTTTGTGGGTATATTAATAAGTGAAGCATTTTTTTCACAAAAATTCCCCTTTTTATGAAAATTACGCAGAAGATGCAGTATGAAATTTAGCATGGGTTTAAGTTTATATGGAGAAGGAGTCAATCCAGACGCAAGCATATTAAGATTAGTTGGAGGGGTTAACAAGATTGCTATTAATGAGAATTCTACCCATATTGCTAATTCTTCTTAGAAAAAAAAAACAAAAACACTAAAGGGACTAATGTTTTCTTTTTTTTTTCAGACAGCAATGAAGTGCGTTGGACATACCGGCTTCTTCTTAGACCTCAACGCTTATGACAGGAGTGAGAACACAGACATTGGTATGTCTTTCTTAGAGTTAGACCGGTCATATAAAGCTGTTGATTTTTCAAGCATTTTTAGAACACAGAACGTTGCGGAAAAACAGGTAATTAATGTTTTTTTTTCTATGTATATGTTAACTAGCGACTGACTGCCTCGTTGGTCGAGAAGTCGCTAGCGTGACTACTAAGCACGAGTTCTCGGGTTCGATTCCCGGATTGGGCAAAAAGTGTTTTTGGGTTCTTCTGTAAGGAATTTCTCAGTTGTAGCCCGGCGTTTGAATTGGCGGTCGGTCGACAGTCATTACGGGTAGTCAGAAACCGGTCAATTTGACACAGGTCTAGCCAAGGGTACCCAGCTACTGGGTTGGGTGGAGTTCAGATAGGCTAACGCTCTATGTAAAACACTTATACTCAACTGCATCCGGTTAGACTGGTGGCCGCCCCCAACATAGTTGGGAAAAGGCTAAGCAGTTGATAAATAATAATAATAAAATAAATGTATTTATTTACTGAAGAAAAACGCACACAGACAAACACAGTTACAACATGGTGATATAAATACAATTTAAAATTATAACATTTAAATATAACGAAGTAGCACATAGTCGGTTCTTGCAAAAAAAATAGTTTACAAAATGTCTATGCATACAAAGTTTATGAACCTACAGCTGGGTGAACAGTGTTGGATACAATGCCGTCTATTTTCCAGAATCGGCAAATAAGCAATCTCGTTGCAGTCTTCTGCGTGAAGAGCAATATGCATCTCTGTTTAGTGGTGGGTGAAAGTATCAAAAGAAATTGCTTTTGCCAATTTCACAGCCAATAACATTGTTAAATTAGAATTATGAAACAAATAATTAACTAAGATGTGTTTGATTGATATCTTGGCAAGTTGGCACCGTGATCCACGTAGTACAAACCTTATCACCCTGGTGTACAAAGATTTTCGCGAAAACAGTAATAAGTAGATTTTTTCCACAATTTTTTTCAGGCCTTTGGGGTCATAAACCAGGAAATAGCAAAACATTATAACATTTTATAAATAAAAAATTCGTTTGCCAATTTAAGGGTTAAACTAGGACTACGCCTGTGTCTTAAGAGATAGATGATGATGTTAACCAGTGACCAGGTCTGGCTTTGCACGAGTGAATATATTGTATGGGGTTAGGCTATGGCATATATACTATGGCATAACTTAATACATACGTATTTAATTGTTACAAGCAGTCGGAACTCAGGAAATTTGGAGCCAGTCTTACTAAGGGGTATTGTGTTGCCCAGCTACTGGTTCGGTTAGGATGGCCGCGTTGAAGAATACTTATGTATTCCCATAGACCCCGGCGCACGTGTACGAGGGAACACGGGGTGATTTTAGTCAGTAAGAGTCTGACAGACCCCTTCGCACGCCCCAGGGCGGACGACAACTATCAAGATTCCCACCTCGGAAAAAAATAGTTGCAGATGCACTTGTTATGTAGGATGATAATGTACGGTGATGTACAGTAAAGTATAATATATTAATAAATGATTATGATATGTCTTGAAAATCACTCTAAGTCGTGAAACAAGTTATTTTTTTCAAGGCCTTTTTAACTTTGATACATGTACGAGGTACGAGAAAGTTAACTTAAAGTACGTAAATGTTAAACTCAAAACATGTTGTAAGCGGCTTTTATCGCTTTCAGCGTTTCCACCGCTTTTAGTACTGACGTCTCTGGAAATGCCACTCCATTTGACATAGCGAGCAAATTACATACAAGCTGAAGAGTAGTATTTTAAAAGACATTTATTTATTCTTATTCGTAAGTAATTATTTATAAGAAAACGAAAAAGATTATAGTAAACTAGTACTCACTCGGGGCTTAGCTCCCGTGGATTCTATCACGGTAAAAACATAACTCTCCTTTTTTGCAGTCGCGTAAAAAGTAGTCTATAACCTTCATCAAGCTTCAAGCTACTTCCATACCAAATTTCATCTAAATCCACCCAGCACTTTCGAAGATTAGCGCGTTCAAGCAAACAAACAAACAAACAAACTTTTCCGCTTTATAATATTAGTATAGATAATTGTTAAAAGAAAAATTTGATACCAAAAAAGACTCCGATGATTTGACACTTTTTTCAGGTCAATATCAATTGTATTTAAGAATAATAATTTATTTAAAATTGACCAAAATAGAGAAGAATGGATATGAAAATAATATTTTTTGTATAGTTTACTCAAAATAGCACACAAAAATAATAATTATTATTGTAATTTTGTTTTTTGTTAAATTTTACTGCCTACCTATTTAAAGCTACTTAACACAAATTTGTTTCCGAATTTTAAATAAAACATATTATTATGTAAAATTTGCATGCCAGTAAGGAAGATCAAGGAGAACGAAATTAAATGTAATGTTATCACCACTGTGTATACCCTTGACCAGCAAATAAATGATTTATGGTTATGATAATGATTATGATTGTAACTGCTTAAAGAGCTATATATAAGTAGACTTGCACTAAATAAAAAAACATGTTTAGATTTGAAGACTTCCTTCATTTATTATTTGTTGAATAACAAACGCAAAACCTTCCTTATATTTACATAATCAGCCTATAACGTTCACACTCACGGCCTAGTTCGGGTTGCTGAATTTCTAATGTCTGAGTTTTCAGTCCTATGACATGCTTGTTTTCTCACGATGTTAACTTCTATTTTAAAAGCCCTACGTAGTACCTGCCTGTGTTCAAATCCATGACCTACAACTCGGAAGTCGTGCTTGTAACCACTGAGCCACCGCTACTCATGTTTGCCCCAAAAAACAACTTTTTCTTTATGGCTCTGTAATTTTTGTAAGTAGTTTTATCTATCAATACTAGTATTTGGTAAGAACTATTAAAGATATTCGCCTATTTGTAAAAAGATTTTTTTTTTGGAGTAAGTTCATTTCAAGAGTTCAGAGATCGGTGTTATAATAAAATGTTTGGTTTCAATTATTGGGAGTAAATGGCCTGTAATGAACCTGTTTTTTAACACGAAACAAAATTTTCCCTAGAAAATTAGGATGAAGAAAACTCGTACATCACTGTTTGATTTTTTAAAGAGGATACATTTTTATTTTTTTATTGTCTGTCATGGATAGCCTCAAAAATTATGGGCTAATAAAAAAATGTTTTTACTAATAAAAATTTTCATTATCAGGAAGTAGAATAGATTAGATTTGTTTTTATTCAGGTCTCATCTTTGTTATTGTAACTATGATAATATTTTCTACTAAGACTCAGGTCCCCAAGATACAGGGTAGAATATTTGTAAAAAAATCTAACATTGGTTTTAATCACTTCTATTATATTCTTTTTTTTTTTAATAGGGTTGAAGTTCTCTAATTTATATGAATAGTTTAAATAAGGTAAAATAAGTGTTAATTCATCAGAATTGTAATGAAACATAGTACCTATGTTTACATATTTTTTATGAATAGGTAAGCCTTCTTATTGCCACTAACTAATTATTTTGTTACTGTAACTGTAATTATTCCGAATTTAATTAAGGTTGTTTGAATTTCACATAGGTTCTTGGTTTGTATCTACTTACTTAAATAATTGGTATTATGTGACATTTGAAATTAATCGAACGTACTACATGAGTTTTAGCAGTACACCTACGAAAACACAGTAATTATTTATTCATCAGTGTTAATTGACAAATAAAGTGCATTTCGCATTAATCTATTTCAATCAGAGCGTTCTATAGTAAACTCATTTAGGGCATTAATTAGGTAATCTAAAATATATGTACTAATCTACTTGTCTATTAATAAAATATAGTGCCATATGAATAGTTCAGATAGTGATGAGCAGACTATACTATTTGTTTTCTAGTGTTAAAACTAAGAAATGAAGTTGATAAAAAGTTCATCCATACCCATACACAGACTATTCAAAAAAATTGGCCAAGTGCGAGTCAGACTCGCCCATGAAGGATTCCGTAGTAACTAAAATAATATAATATAATATGTATATTTATTTGACGAATAAAAAAAACCTTAAAAATTTCTTAAAACTAGCTTATTTACATTTTTACAACTACGCTAAATAAATTTGTTTTTCATAGTGTTTGTATGAATTACAAAGTTATATTTGCGGTTTTAGAAAATATGCTGTATCTCAAAAACTGCTGACTTAATCTTGTTGAAACCAATTTTGATTGACATTTTAAATTAAAATCTAAAGACATTTATTATTTTAAGATTTTTCACTCCAATATTATAGAAGTTAGAGAGGGGGGACACACATTTTACCACTTTGGAAGCTTATATATATCTTTTAAACGATTGACTTTATGAAAAAGTAGTTTTAGAAACTCTTATATTTTAAAGACCTGTCTATAGATACTTACCACATACGCATAGGTTTCATGAAAAAAAAATATTTTCAGTTCTAGTTCCATGTATGGGGGGTCCCCTTTATTTTAAATATTTTTTAATTTTTTTCTTAAAATCGGAAAGCGGTTCATAGAATACATCTACCTACTAAGTTTCACATGTATAGTCTTAACAGTATAATAATAATAAAAAGGAATAAAAAGGCTGTGACATACGGACGGACGGTCAGACAGACAGACAGACGGACAGACATCTCGAAACTATAAGAGCTCCGTTATTTGCCATTCGGCTACGGAACCCTAAAAAGTGCTGGAAATGTTTAGAATTGTGGAAGACTTTTCAACTTATGTCTTATTTAAACAAATGATTTCATACAGTTTGTAGGAATACAGTGTGTTAACTAACAGAGGGCGATCCCGTTAACCCGCAATAGTATAAACACATCAATTAGATCACCGCATACGCGGCCCGTCATTCATAAATAAATTGTGATGTTGCCGTCCTTCAAGTACGCGTGTACAGAGTGTTTCTTGAACGTATCAATTTAACTTTTTTAGTGAATATTTGAATATTAAAATAAATAAAACATTTTGTTTTTGAATGGTAATATTTTTTTAGCATGTATGGATGCTATACTATTGCGGGATAACGGGAACGCCGGTATTTACAAATTATTAATGTTAATGTTATATTAATAATTGTTATGGTATAATTAATGTTATATTACGTAACTGATTTAAAAACTTTTTTGTAGTTTTTACAAAAAATCGACGCCATTCGACATCCACCAACTCGCATTGGATGTGTTTGGTGGATTGCGACTCATTCCCTCTTAAAGAAAAAAGACCTGTCTCCCAGCAGTGAGAACCGTATAGGTTGAAAAATTATTGCTATTTTGCTTTACCAACACAAAAAATTCTTCTAACCATGGATGGTTAGGTTGAGTATATGTATATGTGTGTATAAATGTATGCTTATCTTCCATTATTATGATTGATTTCAGAGTATACAACGTATGATCGTTGAAGGCATATTAAATAGCACAGTGAGACCAATAACTCGGATAGAATATCCACCTACCGAAATCTCAAGATCATTTAGACTTCTTGCAGCGAGTAAGCACTTGGGTAAAGTTTTGATAAAAATGAGAAGTCCCGAAATCATGAAAGAAGGCTTTGACGTAGAGCCAAGGTGAGTGAAATGAATGTCTTAAAAGTACCTAAATAATATTCTGGAAAATTCATTCGTTTTTTTTTTTTCATTGTTCACTGAAATTAAATTACACAGTTAGGTCCTCTTTAATGGCTTGCCTGGTAATATAAAATATTCATAGATATAATATATATTTTCAAATCTATATCAACATAAAAATAAAATTGAAGTATTTGTCTGTGATTTCAAAATAATTGTTGTGACAGTTCCTAAATTACCCTAGGCCGATAAATGTTTAATTTTGCCTATAATATACTGAATTTAGTTTTGGGGTCGGTTTCCCCCGAAGAGGAAGAAGGCCGCGCTCCACCATCCGCACGGCCCCGTAGAGCTCGTCACCATACTGGTCACTCTCTCGTCTATTATTAAGTGAATTCCAAAAGTATGAAGTTCAATACCTTGTCACCATGTTAGGACAAGGAAAGGATTGAAAGAAACAGTAAATAGACAAAGGAATTCATGGTTATTAAATATTAGAATTGGTTTAGAAAGATAAATATGGTTAAGGGACGCTGTTTAAATTACTGTAACTAATTTTAATTAATCCTGTGAGAAACCCTTGCACTAGTGCAATGAGTACTTGGTTAGTAGTTACTCACACGATATCTCACATCTGAACAGTGATCGTACAGACCTTAGTGGTCGCAGGTAAAGAATATAATTTATATTGTAGAATAAATACTAAATTAATTAGGTAATATAGTCGAGAGCTATAAACTCAAGAAGTTATAAGAATTGAGGATTCTAACTCTCTTGAAAGCCTATGGAAAGCCCCAAAACGCCCACCCTTTACCACTACCTAGTGTTCGAGCTGAGGAGAAGAAGTGGAGCAACAAACTCCTCAACAACACGTTTCTGTCCCCGTTTAATTAGAAGAACAGAAAACTAGCCTTGTGCATTATAATTACAAAGTGAGGGTTTGTGTCAGGAGTTTAATAAACTCATTTTATAAATCTACGTTATCTGATAATGAATGAATGATGAAAGAAACTCTGTTTGTCTATGTGTTACAAAATCACGCCTAAACTACTGAACCGATTTTAATGAAATTCGGGACAGACATAGTCTAGATCCTGAGAAAGGACATAGGCTGCTTTTTAATGTGAAAAAAGAGCTGTGAACGGTTGAAAGTTCGCATGGAAATTACTTAAATTTTAAGGCAAGAAGGTTGAAACTTATTTTTTAGACTTTTGATTAGATATTAATAAATACGACATTCAAATTATGTATGAGTTTCATTTTCAAAATAATTAGCCTAAAAAAATCAAAAATGCTGCCGAAAGTCACTATTCCACGCGGACGAAGTCGCGGGCACAGCTAGTTTTATATATATCAAAGTTCTACAGCCAATTAATTGACATGGAACAAATGCCTTGTCATACGTGTGGTGTTAGACCTAATATTGGGGCTCTAGGGCCATTCTAACAGAGCACGTTTCCTAAACTCTCAATATAATATGTCTTCCAAAATACGAAAACAGTATACTACACAGCCCACTGCCATTTACGAAGAAAAGTATAATGTTATGTAGCTTATACGCGTGCAAATAAAGGTTACGGTGGTCTACCCCAATTTGTATGTATGTATAAAACAAAGCTAGCGCAAGCGCACCGTAGAATCAGTCTGTAGCAGATTTTATTGCAATTGGTATTGTTGTACGCTGAAGTAGTTATTATCGTCACTTCACATTTCTTTAATCTACCAATTTCGTGGATGAACAGAGCGTCTCTGAGTCGTACTCCATCCAGATCTCTCGTGTCTCACCAATAATGATTCAGTAAATAGCATACCATAGCCGGGTGATGGGGAGTTTCACAAGACACAGAAAGTATCTAGCGTCCATATGACAATCCATTTGGATGCTTGGTGAAGCCTACCGTGTGATTCCTACCCCTCTCGCAGAAATGTGCGTCTAACAAGCCCTACACAAGGTACTCTGAGCTAGACCATATAGGAAGCAGTAATCATCAGCAGCGATTGTTTGTCCTACAATCCCATAATAATCCCATGGAGCTTCGTTTATAAAAACTGAATAACGGTTCTGCCTCCTGCGAATTTGTTCTATAAATTAAAATGTTTACGCAACTCCTCGACTGAGTGAGTTGCTTTATGTATAGTGTACAATTATGAACGAGGGCATGCTATGTGTATCAGAGGCCTTCACCGTTTCCCTAAAACCAGACTAAATGACAATTATCCGATCGGTACAAAATTTCACCAAGCTGGAATAAATAGTTATTAAAGTGTCATCTGCGACGCAGCACCATGTGGAATAATTATAATTAAAGAAACCCAGTCACACCAACACAAGCACACTGTTAATACTAGTTTAGTCTAAATTATGTATAAATAATAGTTTCTCTCTTACGAGTTACAACGGGACCTTAACACATCGGCACTAACTCTACTGAATCGTCTATGCCAACCAGGCCCTAACGCGGTTTTCAGCAGACCTACCCCTATCGTGGTTCCAAGCTAAGTCCCCACACTAACTGCTCTCGACGTTAGGTCGAGCCAGCCTCCCTCCAGAAATCCTTAAAAAATACAATAATGACTGTTCTCACACTTTCACAGCTTTTGTATTCATTTTTGTACAATTTCTTAATTGTTTTAAGGGTTCGTATGGGTTTTGTCCAAGCGTCAGTTATCTTTACATGATGTGGTACTGGTATTGTCAGTTGCTAAATCGGATGTTTTACTGTTTCTTAGGAATTGTTTTGCAATTTTAAAATGACGGCCGACCCTTGGCTCACGATCCCTTCCCATTCAAAAGACAATTTATGAGTTTCTAAATGGCCTGACACCATGTGCAGCGTTTAGAAATAAATATAATATTAAATAGGCGTAAGTGACAAACAGTCACAGTGTGTTTTTGCTTGTATGATAATGCTTATAGTTATTTATACATGATACTAAAACACTAGCAAGCTTTTTATATATATTAGCTAAACTAATTTTAATGTAACTTTCATTAGAGGATAGAGGAGGTTAGCTAGCGAAAATAGTCTACTTTTCATCCTGAAATTCCCACAGGATCAGGATTTACGCAGGAAGCCGCGTTGGTATCGATTCCATCGTGGACGAGTCGCCGTTTAGTTAGTGTTAGATAAAACTAACAGCCGGTAATTTTCGACTTATGAATTTAAATGGATTTTAAAATAATGTACTGTATTTTATATTTCAGAATGAGCTACAACTCGGTTGGAGTGTATATAGTGATTTGTGACGAAAATGGTATTGGTATCGAGCTGGCTCACAGATTGGTTCAAAAAGGCGCCAGAAATATTGTTTTACACTCCAGATCTAAAATTACTGGATATTGGCAAACAAAATTCGAGTAAGTATTTATATGCTACGAACAAGCTACGAATGATTAATTATTATTGATATAAATAAACGATTTTCTATTGAGGGATAGAAAGTACAAAATCAAAGTTGGCCTAGTATATTACGTGTTCAATTAACGGACGCGTTAAAAACACCTCACTGCGGCTGCCCACTTTAAACAGTAGATCATGTCTGCCGACAAGCTGTTGACTCGTAAGACATAGAATTGGTGTTTGAGACAGCAACACCTCGAGGGCCTCGGCAGGCCGCGAAGCAGGTGGGACGACCAAGATTGCTTCTGGAACAAAAAGTGCGTAGAATTGAGACAAAAGTACAAGAGGAAGGCCTTTGCCTAGCAGTGGGGTAGTACGAAATAATAATTATAATCAGAGAGTATTTAACCTAGAGAGCTTATAGGCCGATTTCTTTGAAGAACACAACTCACCAATACGGGTTGGGAGGCGAGGAAAAAATGCGCTACTGCAATTGGTCAGTTCAAAGTCAAGCTTCATAGATATGCCGGTAGTTAGGGATTGCTCTACTTGATTGAGGGAAAGTTATCGATATCAATAAAATGAACTTTAACATTATAAAATTACTCAATAAAATCACATAATAATATTTAATCATTATCAGTCTCAATTACAAAAAGAAAAACAAGTATGCTGTTATTATTGACTTTTAAAATGAATTAACTTGGTAAATGTTTTTCGAATTAAAGTTTTAGGGTCCTGATTGTTTTTGCTAAAAAATGATAACCGAGCGTCTACATATTTCTGAATTATGCATCTTGCTAACTCAATCAAATGATTGGTAGTTTCTATTTCATATTGATGAAAATTAATATCCGGGAATAAATTATACCCAATCAGTGATTTTAAAACCGATCTCATAAAATAATTGGAATTATATTTCTGAGACAGCACTTTCGAACCACTCTTGTTGATCGCCCTTTTAATATAAATTTCACAACGACGACAAATTTCTATTACTGTGGTGGAACCGTACAATAACTTGTTTTAGTGTCTTTTTGAAATTGTAAGGCGTTTTGATTTGTAACACCAATCAACGCTCCAATACAAGTTAGGCATTTTATTTGCTTTATCAGAGCATGGACAATGTAGCCGGCCATATATTATTTTTATATTTAATTTTTTTATATTTATTTTATATTCCATAATAAATATATTTTCATTAAAATCAGTTGTGTCAACAACTGTAGCTTCAGCAGGCACTAGGTAATAATTATTTTTTTGGTGGTACTCACCACCATTACATGATTTATCTAATGACTCCTCCCTCCTACATTCACTTAACCTGTGGACTCGACATCGAAACAAAGGAACCTGTTTCTTTTTCCTGGGTAGGAAAATCATCGAATGACTTCTCCCGCTCTGGGTAAAGTGGAAGGGAGTGTCAGACTTCTACTGACTAAAAACCCACCCTGTTCCTTCAGCTGCCCTTAAGTTCCGGGGCCGCGGTATCTCATAGAGACCATTACCGCATCCCCGGAACCAAAGTAACTAACGAGGGCGATATTGTAATGCAAAGGTCCAAGTTAATTAATATTAGACTCCGTCATATTATTTGAAGCCTAGAAAGATTGGATATAGGTATCTTATATTATTTTGACCTTTCTCAACATTATATCAATAAAAACCAATCTAGAAACCAATATTCCCTAGTAACCTTATCCATCCACTTTTCTTTTTAATCTGGAATCTTGGGAAATCTAAAATGAAAACATGCATGTCACACAGAAGAAAAAAATATCAGAACTTTCTCCTTTTTAGGGTTCCGTAGCCGAATGGCAAAAACGGAACCCTTATAGTTTCGATATGTCTGTCCGTCTGTCTGTCTATCTGTCTGTCTGTCTGTCCGTCCTTCCGTATGTCACAGCCATTTTATTCCGAGACTATTAAAAAGTTGTAAAAACGTAAATAAATAAGCTAGTTTTAAGAAATTTTAAGGTTTTTTTTATTCGTCATATAAATATACATAATTATTATATTATATTATTATAGTTACTACGGAACCCTTCATGGGCGAGTCTGACTCGCACTTGGCCAATTTTTTTAAAGTCGGTTAATGTAGATAGGTATTTTATGACAACTATCTGAATTGAATTACAAAAAAATAAGTTTAATTTTATAATTATCGATATCGTATCCAGCCGTTATAGGTAACAGCACAGATTTTTACGATAAAAATACAGATGAAAAGACAGGGATAAAAGAATTAGAATTTCTTCATGTATGAAAGAGACATTTCCAAAAGACATCAACGCGCTACACAATTTTGTCCTTGACCACCCTAACCACCATTTTAAATGGACCTGAAGCTTATAATCTGATTAAATGATAAATAATTTTCATATTATTTCATTCCTGATGAATAGTTATGTCATCCATTTGGTATCTAGATGTCTGGGAATGTTTTCCACACCATTTCAACGCGCATGAAAGCATAATTATGCGTTATAAATTGGATACAAAAATTTTAAAATTTGTAATTGTTTAGCATGCACACAGGCCTAATACTTGGTCACAACTAAAACGGTTCGTGTATCGTAGCCAATATATAAGAGCAAAAACTCGCATAGTTTTCGTGCGTCGGGGCAACGCATGTGCGATCAAGTGGTTTTCAAATCAGTGATTATAATCCATACTTTCATACTTATCCATACTAATATTATAAATGCGAAAGTAACTCTGTCTGTCTGTTACATTTTCACGCCTAAATCGCTTAACTGATTTAGATGTAATTGGGTATGGGAATAGTTTAGAACCCTGGGAAGGACATAGGATAGTTTTAATCCCGATATAAGGTTCCCGTGGGATAGTTTTCAAATTGCACGCGAACGCAGCCACTGGGAAAAGCTAAATTAAATTTGATTTTTATATTTGGCATGAGGATAGTTTAGAACCTTGGGAAGGACATAGTTTAGTTTTTATCCCGATATAAGGTACCCGTGGGATAGTTTTCGAATTGCACGCAGACGCAGCCCCTGGCAAAAGCTAAATTAATTAAATTTGATTTTTAAATTTGGTATGGGAATAGTTTAGGAACGCTTAGACCGCTGAACCGAATTACTGAAATGAAATTTGGTATGGAGATAGTTTTAGACCCTCAAAAAGACATCAGGGAATCAATAATGTCCCCACCCTCCCCACACACATAATACACTTAGACCGTTGAACCGATTTAGATGAAATTTGGTATGGAGATAGTTTTAGAGTCTGGAAAAGATAAAGGATAGCTTTTATACAGGAAATCATGCCTTAAGGATGTGAAAGGGGTGTTGGAACTTTGTATTCCCCCCTCAAAATTCATTCAAATCGCTTATTCAAAAACCACTCGAAACAATTTTTTTAAACTATCCGCAATCATGCGAGTACAGCTACACCGTGATATAACATCAGATATGAGTGAACGGATGGATTATTTGAGCTTTGAATTCTGTAACATAGTCCAAGATACAGATAATTTAATAAACCACGTTTATTCGGATTTAAAAACAAATATGAGGGATGGAGAATGGCTGCATGAAAGAGCAATTTTGGCACTGACTAACGAAACTGTAGGGCAGATCAACGAAAAGATTATGTCTCATGTGGATGATGATGTTGTCGTTTATCTATCCTTCGACAATGTCGTGGATATTGAGCAAGTGACGTTGTACCCTGTAGAGTTTTTCAACTCTCTGGAATTGACAGGGTGTCCCAGTCCTCCTGATGCGTAATCTGGACGCACCAAGGCTCTGTAATGGTATGCGACTACAAATTACACACCTTGGACGCAATTTTGTGCGAGCAATAATTATGACAGGAACAGCAATTGGTGAAAACGTATTTATTCCTCACATTCCCATAATCCCGACAACAACCTAAAAGCAACATTCGCAATGACCATAAACAAAGCTCAAGGACAGACACTGAAAATCGCAGGTGTACATTTAGAAAAACCCTGCTTTTTCTATGGGCAACTGTATGTGGCGTGCCCACATCCATATCAAGCCCACAAAACTTACACGTTTTGGCCAAGGACGGGAAAAACAAAAACGTAGTTTATAAAAATGTATTGTAAAGTACGTTTTTGGTTTTAAAAAGATAAATTTTAAATACTATCTGTCTGTCTGTTTTTAGGGAGGGATGGACCTTAGTGGTGGTTTTTTTATATGGGCCTATGCTTTTTTAACCACCCAAAAAGGTGCGATTGGCAACAAGAATTATTGATAAAGTGTAAATTAACGCGGGCGAAGCCGCGGGCAAAAGCTATCCATACTAATATTATAAATGCGAAAGTAACTCTGTCTATTTGTCTGTTACCTTTTCACGCCTAAGCCGCAGAACCGATTTAGATGAAAATTGGAATGCGAATAGTTTAATACCCTGGGAAGGACATTAAATAGTTTTAATCCCGGAATTGCCTTGGGATCAGAGTTTACGTTGGAAAATCCTCTCACGCGAACAAAGTCGCGAGCAAAAGCTATTAATAATAAAATAAAGATCACAAAAAAAAAATTACACGCATCTTCAAACATCAAGATGTTATCGTGACGCAGCAATTTGAAAACGCAATATAAATGAAATTGCATCTTACATTATTAAAAGAGATAAATTACACACGAAAAGCTATGACAGAAATATACATTAATATCTCTTTGTGCGTCACTTTGTTACTTACAAAGTGGAACACTACAGTTGTAAGGGTGCCTTTCCACCAGAGATGGACTATTGCAGTTACGCTACGAGAATGCAAAAGCTAAACTACGTAACCATTTCCACTGATGCTAAGCTTTATAGCGGAGCGAGTTAGATGTGCTATAAAGATGCGCCGCCGGATATAGCCAAGCAATGCGATGAATCAACAATAGGGAAGGCATGGTTTCCACAATAGCATGTTTAATTTTAATGACAAACGCGCATCTATGCTCTGCACATAGCTACACGACTCACGACCATCCATAACTCGCATACATAGCACGCAACTTTTCAAACAAAAAAGGTGGCTTATTTGAGTCCGTTTCGTGGATATCAAACGCATACAGTAGGAACGTAGCATCGCCCATCTCTAGTGGAAAAGCACAATAACACATGAGAAATAACAATATTGTGTTTCATATTATTTTTTGTTTGTCACCAGATCATGGAGCAAGCACAACGTTACAGTTAAAATATCAAAAGAAAATCTCCAAACAAAGGACGGCTGCACGACAATGTTAAAAGAATCTTCCAGAATCGGATCTATCAAAGGACTTTTCATAGTTCCACATTTTGAAAATAAAAACGTTATGAACGCAGTAGATTTTGTTCAAATGTTCAATAAGACTGCGACTGCTGTTATAAATCTCGACTTGACGTCTAAAAACTATTGTAATGAGTTGAGGTAAAATTTAAAGCTTTATTCTTAGAGGTAAAATATTGCTGTAAGCCGTTTCAGAGAAAGAACTTTATAAGTGAAATAGAGTAAGATTTAAAATATTTACATTTAAATGGAATTGGAGGAGCTAGTGGCTAAATAATAACAGCCACACGGTCCATTGATGGGTGACCATCTTAACTTACCGAGATTCCTCTATGTGACAAATGACATTGTAAGCGATGACATTATACAGACGCCAGCACATCAAGCTACAACAATCTGTCAAATTTCTTTAATAGATTTTCAACTTTATTGTTAAAGAAATTAGGTTCAAGTTTGATTGGGAAAATTTGACAGTTTCGGGTAGCTTCATGTGCTGTCGTCTGTACCTAATTGTTACATTTAAATAGCATTGGGAATTGAAAAATGATAGGTTTGCAACACGTCGATGATGTTCCAGGCTCTGGAGCTTTGACTTGACGGGTCTATCATTTGTAGATCTTTCACAGTCACTACAGTTAGTTCATCAATCTTGATCAGGAGTGTCGTGTTAAGGAGTTAAATAGCTGTAAAGATCAGAGCCACTCTATGCCGATCCGATTAAACTGGAAGCTGACCTTAGCGTAGAAAATGCTAGATGGTTAGATTTTACGATCTTCTTTTATTTCCAGCCATTTTGTCATCCTTGCGACATCGTCACAAAGTGCCAGTACTGAATTTTCCTATTCAGTATTAGAAAGGTTATGCGAAGACAGGATCAAAAGTGGTTTCCCGGCGCTTTTTGTAAGAACAGATGCTCCAATAATTGAGGTAAGGAAAACTCGTTGAGTCGAGATCTAAAAACAACCGTACCTGGTTTGATTTTTACTTTGATACTATTTTATGGCCTGAAGCAGCCTTGGTCAATCCAGTTCTAATTTATATCAAAAAGTTTATAAATTAATATAAAATACTTCCTTTTCATTGGTAGACACACAAAACACCCAAGGATTTGACTATGAATCTGAAGCCGCAAACATTAGCAGCATTTTTCAATGCAATGGACATTAGTTTGAAATTAAAAAACAACAATGTTCTGACCTGCAGTTTGAAAAACGAAAATTCTGGAGATTATTTGAATAAACTTGCAAAAATATTTGGTAAGTTATATTCAACTAATTAAAGTAGCTCATGCATTCTCGTGTCTATTATATCTATATACATCATATATATATACATCAAATTGTTGATGGAATTTGAAATATAATTATGAATTCGATTAAATGTTATATTATTTATTTACGATATTCAATTTATTTGTCAAGTATCCACAAACATAATAAGCTTGAAATATGACCAATATAGTGAGGGAAACTAGAACGCTCATATGTTAGTAGTGTAGGTGAATTATAGTACTTATGTGCTTGAATTGAAACTTCAAAGAGATTCTGAATATAATAAAGCAATAAGAGCCGAAAAAAAAAATTTTTGTCATCAAATTATAAGTATATGATTAGAAATACAATGAATAATCAATTAAATAAGATTATATGATAGGAATATTGACAGCTACAAATAAATAATTAGCTTAATATATAGCTCTCAATATTCCATTATCATAATCATGAACACGATTCACAAAGGTCGCTTTGCGTAATACAGCAAAGAAATCATCAACCGCAATATGCACTGAAATGCGTTATTGAACGCGTAATATGTAAAAACAATAAATGTGAAAAAAGATAATTTAAAATTAAGTTGCACATTTATGATTGTTAATCAACTAGTTCAATGAATCAAAATCGATATAAACAGCCGATTCAGCGCTGCTTGCATTGCCGCAGCAACATGCTCCCAATTCTAAAGTGCTATAATGTTGAACCTAATGAGTTTGCCGTACGGGATTTCAAACGGAATTAATGCCAGTATTGGTAAGTGCGGTGCAACGGGTAGCAATACTACCCAATAGGGGCATTGAACACGTATTTAGAAACGGGCTAAGTTCAACATTGTCTGTTGGTAGAAATTTGAATTAATGGGACTTTAATCTGTGATCTTAGTATAGCTTGATATTATGTTCTCTTCTTGGCGCACCAAACATACGAGTCGCAGGTTTTCAAGTCATCAAATTCTCGTCATCATTTCATTTCACTGCTCTTAATACTTATGGTGAAGGAAAACATCGTGAGGAAATCGATACGTTCTAGGATCAAAAATCCAAAAACATGGGACATCCACTAACCCGCGCTGAACCCGTGTGGTCAACTACGGCCCAATCCCTCATAAAAAGGAGGCCTGTGTCTCAGCAGATTATGTTCTATTTATTGACCGGTTTTTTAAATACTAATGTCCATTTGTTTACCAAAACTTCCAACACTGTACACAAACCTGTCGCAAATATTTCAAAATTAATATTGTTTTAAATTTCATTTCATATATGCCAACATTTTCAATTTATTTAAACAACATTATTATAGATGCAAAGTTTACTAAATGTTTTAATTTCAGTATGATTCGAATCTGCATGTAAACAAGACTAGAAGTTAATAACAGATTTATTTAAAAAAAATTAATAAAATAGAAGTGAAAACATGTTTATTGCTAAAATAAAAATCCATTTCAATTTTAGGTATTGCACGAATAGAAAATGTTGAGAATGGCGTTTTAGTAAGTGATTTGAGACTAAATGAAACGAGTTTGATGGAATTACAAGCCCTTATCAAAAATGTACATAAAGTCGACTATCCTATTGAAAATATTCAACGAATGACTATTGAAAGGTAAGTAGGTATTTTAAGTAATTACTTTGCCTTCACGCAAAATTTGTTGTGGTGTTTGAAAGACCAATTCTATTTAGGTACTATTTGCTCTTCATCTTGTTAAAGCTAATTTTGTTTACTAAAAGCGTGGCCACAGTCCCCACATTATGGACATAATAGTAAACGAAAGTTGGAGACAAAATTACGATAAGCTATTCATTATGAAAATGTATCTTCTACTTAAATGAAAGTCAATGTTTTTATGTTTGTCCTGTATGTGTTCTTAAACTATCGATCAGATGGTCATGAAACTTTGGCAGAGAGGGTTTTTAGAGAAGGCGTGAGTGGGTTTTTAGACTAAAAATACAGTACTGCATGTATAAAATTTCCACACTAATCAAGTTACAAGCAACAGCTAGTTTATTATATAAATACCGATTAAGATAAGGGGGAAGATTAAACTACATTTTTTAAAGAAATTATTTTTCCATAATATCTTTCTTCAGTATTTATTTAGACCTAAGTACCTAGACATTTTACGAGTATAGAGTTTCATTTAAATAAGTTCATTTATTTCTTTGAGTAAATATTTGCCAGGTTCTAAGAACTATCGTGAGGATTAATCGACGCCCTTCATATTATCTCTTACTAGCATTTTTCTTTTAACCTTTTTCAGCAAATTAGAGTAGGCTATGTTAGTGACTGATAGTGTAGCTTTGTAGTGGTGAAAGAATTTACGAAATCGGCTCAGTCGTTTTTGAGTTTATTCGTTAAAAACATTAAAAATACAAAACGTTCCTCTTTATAAAACTAATATTATAAAGAGAAAAGATTTGTGGTTTGGAATAGAAGTATAGATTTGACACAAAAACAAAAGCCATTATTCTTCAATTGACACAAGGGTCAGAAAAAACAAAGCTAGCTACATTCTGCGTTCAATCGTAAAATTTTACAGAAAATTGGTTTGAGTGAGCAAAGTTTTTATGTTCTTACGCAACGTGCATTGAGTTGTGATGAGATGGCAGCATTCTGTGCTTTGTAGTAACCTAGATATAGTACATTTCTATTACGTCTCTGATTGGGTCCAGTTTATGACCATAGATTGATTGTTTTTGTAAGAACTGCCGCCATTGTTTTTTATATTGATTTAGCTGTCAAAGCTTTACAGATTCTGTTTTGTTTTACTGATTAAAGTTTAAATTTTATAAGTGGAGCTCTTTGTTAGCACGTTGAACGCCAAGAAAAAAATGCATCTTTCCGTTCAGGCCGCGTCGGTCAGTGATGAGTTGATGACCGACAACTAGACTTACCGTTCGGGCCGCGTCGGTCAGTGCTGCCCGGCGTTTAATATCTCCATAAATAATTAATTAATTACTAAAGTTGACTTTTATTAATGAAAACATACATTTTGAGATATAAGTATCTAAATTTTTTTTTGAGGTTGGTTTCCCGTCAAATCGACAATTAAAAAAACATTTGGTCTTTTGGATAGAACTGTAATTTTTGCTTGACCTAAAAGGAAAGCTCACTGTCGGTCAGCAGTGACCGCGTTGCCGTTCAACGTGTTATATAATAACAGCCGTACGAGTCGATATTCAAAGTTAAGCAACGCTTGCCGAGGTCAGTCTATGGATGGGTGACATGTTGCGATTCATCCGTGCCTCGGGAAGCAAATTAAGCCGTTGGTCTCGGCTGTTATTTGGATATCTTTGACAGTAGTTACGAGTCAGAAGACAGAAAATCTGACGACACTAATTTGGCGAAGGGGTATCGTGTTACCCTTGATCTGAGTTGTGGAGGTCAGTTGGTAATCGCTCCATGTAAAACAATACCACTAGACTGGAAAGTGACTTCAACGTCGCGAAAAGGCTAAAACGATGATGACTTTAAACTATTACCTACTTTATGGGGCACAACCTCCCACATAACGGTGGAGGGGGTTCGCATCGGCGTCGGGAGGACGATCAAGTACCTGGGACTCGTTCTCGACAGCCGGTGGAACTTCAGGGAGCACTTCCTGAGTTTGGCCCCAAAGCTGAACCGGGCAGCAGCCGCCTTCAGGCGACTCCTGCCTAATCTCAGCGGGCCAAACGCCTCCTGCCGAAGGCTGTACGCCGGCGTCGTGCGGTCCATGGCCCTCTACGGGTCCCCAGTGTGGGCCCTATGCATCCGGACGCGACCACTAAAGTTGGTCGCATGCCAGAGGGTCATGGCTATCCGAATGATCCGGGGATACCGCACGATCGCCGGCGAATCGGCCAACCTCCTTGCCGGATTGCTGCCCTGGGATCTGGAGGCGACTGCCCTCCAGCGCGTCTATGAATGGCGCGTGGAGGCGCAGCGCCGGGGCGTATCTCCGCTGCCTCGAGAAGTCGAGGCGCGGCGGGAAGAGCTCCGGCGCGATCTCAGGGCAGTATGGAAGGAACGACTGTCGCAACCGACGGCCGGGCACGCCGCAATTGCGGCGGTAAGACCCCTCTTTGAGGAGTGGCTAGATCGGCGTCACGGCGTCCTGACCTACCGCATGACGCAGGTCCTCACCGGACACGGAAGTTTCGGGAGGTACCTGTGTCTGATGGGAAAGGAGGAAACGCCTGGGTGTCACCACTGCGAGGGTCGCCCTGAGGACACCGTAGAGCACACGGTGCAAGACTGCCCCGCCTGGGCAGAGCACCGACGTGTCCTCACGGCGGCGATAGGCGGAGACCTCTCGCGCCCGGCATTGGTCGAGGCCATGCTGCGGAGCGAGAGGGAGTGGGTAGCGGTCGTCTCCTTCTGCGAAGCAGTCATGCTTCCTAAGGAGGAGGCGGGCCGCGTGAGGGAGAGGATGGCGTCCTCCCTCCAGCCCAGCCGCAGTGGTAGACGCCCACGGCGTCGGACGTCCCTCTGCAGAGGGCCGTAGCCTGCCGGGGTCGTGGGACTCATCCCGTTACCGTGGCCCCGGTACGTAAAGGGCTATTGAAGGAACACCGTGGATTTTAGTCAGTAAAAGTCTGACAGTCCCTCCCACCCTGCCCGGAGTGGGAGGACTTATTTGATAATTTTACAACGTTAAAAAAAAAATGGGGCACAACCTACATTGCATATCAGATACGTTGCAATGCAACGTAACGTAATAAAGTGTTCACGAGTATTCTACGCCGCGTAATAAAGAGCAATAATGACGGGGCTCGGGGTCTGGTGGGTTTGCAGGGCTATTCTTACAATATATCGCGGACCCAGAACGCAAGGGCAACTAAAGTAACAGTGTGGGTTTTTAGTTAATAGAAGTCTGACACTTCTGGTCCATGGAGAGTAGTAGGAATCATTTCGTGATTTTCTCCCCTAAAAAAGGTGATTTTAGTACCTCATTTTTTGGTCGCAATTTATTTGCAACGAATGTATTCCTACATAATTCAGGAAGTTGAATTTCGTAAACAAATATAACATATTTAAAAAGATATAGGCAACTATAGAGGGCCGTGGTGAATGAACTAAAATTGGTTTACTTTTCAAATTTAGTAAGTTGTATAAGAAACCAATGCGGTACATATGTTACTGGCCAAACAATAATTATTTCTTAATAGTTTTTGGGTAAGGTTGTTTTGTCTTTTTTAGATATTTTCTTATAATGTTTTTTTCCAGCATGGCCCCCTATCCACATCGATATATAATTTGTTATTACGAATTCACAATATCTGTTGCGGCACATGTAACGTGTTAATAGAGTAGATTCCTTGAGTTTAAGAAACTTTTTAATACGCTATATATTTTTCAATTACATGTGGGCCGTGCTGAAAATGTTTGGCTGGCACGGCCCCCTTTTTTGCCTATATTTCTACAAAAGTACAGAGGTACATTGAAAAAGAAACCAGTACATAATAATATACTCCTAGAGGCGAGTACATTGTATTTGTGCACACCTGAAACGCAAATTCTAGAGGGCTTTGCTGGGCAAACGGATATGAAGTTTCAATACAGTCTCATCGATTGACAAACACAAAATCATTTTATTTTTCTTTTATATGCCTACTTAGATCAAAATGTTATGTTCCAGTCTAAAAAACATTAGAAATGAGGCTACGGAAAATGCGAAGAATTACAAAGGCTTAGGTGCATTTTACACCTGCATTGATGATGAAGTAGAGCAACTAGCAACATCACATCCCATTGTACCGATGGTCACAATACTCAACAATGGATTAAAGGTACTTTTTCTTAATAAAGCTAGTTTAGATAATTTTGATATTAGTAAAAATGCACTCACGATACAGGAGAAATTCCTGTATCGTGAGTGTTGGGCACTTTTTTATTATTATTGGTTTAGATAAAATGTTAATAAGCGCTAAGTAATCAGAATACCACTACAACTGACAAGTACTTACACTGTCTGGATAGGTCAGCTCAAACCTGTGTGCTCCTTTCCTCAAAAGATCACCACAATCTTCATGCTTTTTTTGTTTTATTGTTATTAAAACATGTAACATTAGCATCTTAAAAATAAGCCAATGCGCCACAAAGCCGTTTAAACGGTTCGTCTGTGAGTACAGATATTTAAAGAAATAGATATAAATGACATACACACTCCTCTCTTTTACTTTCATGTTATGTTATGTTATTTGAATAACACAAAAGTAAAAGAGAGAATGACGTCACATTAATTATATTTCACAAAAGGTATAGGTACATATGTATTCTCGCCAAATTGTAAAGTCTGGCGAATAAAAAATAATTGTAGAAAATAAAACAAAATACTTCAAAATATTGAATAACAAGAAATTTAAAAATTATAAATTACTAGTATACCACTTCTTGAGTGATTTTGCAAATCTACTCTTTTATTCTGATTTAAGATATCTGCAGGCAATGTATTGAGAATTTAAAAGAGACGTTGACCTCTGAGTTTGTTTCGGTCTTTCTTCTCCGAGTAGTCAGTTAGGACACAACGGCCTCATCTAGCTTAACATAAAACACAAAAAATGACGTGTGAGTGTTATTTATAACCAATTTACAACATAAACATTTCATTTCATTTTGACATTGCTGTGGTTGTTTGAATACTTAGTGCTAATTAATATAATAAGTGTGTTACCTATATTTAATGTTTACTTAGCTACAGAATTATATATCTTTAAGAGACAAAATGAAAAAAACAAAGCTTTAAATATTGCTTGTTTTAACATGTAACACTATTTTAGCAGTACACCAATTTGACTGCTCTAAATGAAAATAATCTAATTAGATATGATATACGTCTACCTAGTTTCCATTTCACGTACCTATATTCAACAATTCAAATAAAAAATATTATTTTGCAGAATGACCTCGACCCTACCGAAACATACTTGACACTGATACCAGGTTTTGAAGGTCGTCACCAAATCTTTAATTCAGTGACAGAAAGACTTAAAGTACAAGCAGTGGCCGTTCAATTAGCACCAGATCTTGAAGGAAATAGTATTCCCGAAATGGCCGCTACAGTTCGAAAGGTGGGTTTTAATTTTATGACAACCTAGACCTTAATAACCAAATATTCCTCCGCTCAACCACCCATCTCTCTGCTATAGCTTATTTAGCTAACTTCCTAGTACCGTAAGATGGGAGTTCTTTTTCCAGCTTCTTAATTACGATGAAAAAACCTTACCTTTAAATCCCTACTAATATTTTCTACAATTGGCGGCACGTAAGTCTAGCGCTGAACGATATGCGGAGGGGATTGCTGCGCATGGGTACTGTCGCGCACACAATACAATTATTAGCTAAATAACGTTAATGACATTATTTTAATGTAATGTCAAATAGTAGGTCTAGCGCTGAACGAAATGTAGAGGATAGCTATAGTACTTTCGCGCATGCAAATAATATTACCTATATTTTAATAAATAGTTTATCTCCAATGCCAATGTCCAAGGACATATAGTAGGTACCTCTACCTATGATATATTTTTTACCAAGTTTTGTGGGGAGTGTAAAAATAAAACATTATTTATTAATTTGAAATTTTTTATTTTAGATTTAAGACTAATTTGAATCAGAGAATCTACAGTGAATCTGAATCTACAGAGAACCATTCTCAAATTTACAGTCATGCTGTCCGAATGACTGAGTAAAGTATTTGTAGCTTCGTCAATCTCACTTTTAATTTGTTTCAAAGAATCAATTAATTCGTTAGATTCCCTTTAAAGCAATTCACGTCATAAACCATTTTCCTTGCCTGTCTTTTCAAAACAGTATTCCTTCTAGGTATATTCACTTTAAAGTCACAAACAAACTAAAACACTAAATTTAACAAACAAATTCAAACTGAACAAAAAACAGCAACAAAAATTAACAGCAATAATAATACAATTAATGACGCAACTGTAGACGGGATGTGCGCGGAGCGTCGTATCGGTGCGGGTAACATAATGCGGCTGGAGAGCCAATCGGCGCTACGCACGCCCGCCCTTCATCCCGCTAGCCCCCCTTAATTTTTACTTCTGCGCAATAACGGTCAGCGCTAAAGTTTCGTGCCACTACTTACACTACTAACTCAAGGCCCTCACAGCCAAGACATAGCGAAAGCGTTCGACAAAGTCTGGCACAATGGCTTAATCTATAAGCTATACCAACTCGGCGTGCCTGACCGTCTCGTGCTCATCCTACGGGACTTTTTATCGAATCGCACCTTTCGTTACCGGATTAAGGGGGAGCTTTCCTCCCCCCATCCCATTCGCGCAGGAGTTCCTCAAGGCTCCGTACTATCCCCCCTCGTTTTCACGCTATTCACTAGCGATATCCCCAAGCATAAAAATACTCAGCTAGCCCTATTTGCCAACGATACGGCTATCTATTATACCGGTCTTAAACTCGATGCCATCGCTCGCACTCTCCAAACTTCCGCAAACACTCTGGCCAAGTGGTTCCGGAAATGGAGAATCGAAGTCAATCCAGACAATAGCCAGGCAGTCCTCTTTTCTAAGCCGCGGATAAACCCACCCTCCCCCCGTCCGATTACCATGTACGGCAAGCCGATCCCCTGGGAAAAGCAAGCCAAATACTTAGGCGTGGTCCTCGATAAACACCTTTCCTTCGCTGAGCACATAAAGCAGGCACGTTCGCGCGCCGCTTTCGCTCTAGGTAGGCTCCACTTCATTCTTAGCTCCCGCAGCACGTTATCACTCAGGTGCAAGCTGCGTATTTTCATCGCGGTCATCCGACCCATCATGACCTACGCCTGCGTTGTTTTCGCACACGCAAAGCCCTACCTCCTCCATAAGATGCAGACCCTTCAAAACCGATTCCTCCGTAGAGTTACGGGAGCCCCCTTTTATGTTCGAAATGAGCTTCTTCACGTAGACCTCAAGATGCCCACCATCCAGCAGTTCATGAAACGTGTCTCCAAGCGTTTCTTTGATACTGCAATCCAACATAGGAATCCCCTTATCGTATCGGCCACCCAATACGAACCCTCGCGTATCTCTAAGATTCGCCGACCAAGGCATACCCTAGTCACTCCCGATGACGCACTCACCCTGCTCCAAGAGAGCCGTAAGGAAACCAGCACAGTTTACAAAAACAAAAATCGACCGTCTTTCCGTCCTCGCCGCCGAGGCCCGCCGCGACGTCCCCGTAATAGTCCGCCCCGACCCTTGCCAGAGCCAGCCCGCGACGCTGAGCCAGTAGCTTTAAATTCCCTTATTAATAATAATAATGATATGATCCAGCCTGTTTCTAGCTGCCCTCCCCCTGCGACGCCCTAAGCCGAGGTCCGTACCCCACAGGGGGTGCCCTTAGCGTGTAGTCGCCTAGTTTGTAAGTTTTTAATAAGCCCTGGCTGGAGGCTTTAATTAATTTATTAATTAAGGCAACCACAGGCAAGCCCGGTTAAGCAGCCGACAACCTCAGAGGATGACCTGCGAGATGCCACTCACAAAAAAAAAAAAGCCCTCACAGCCCTTGCGCCTCAGCCACCGCAGAAGACGCTCTGGGCGTCGGGAGTCTCAGGGTGACTTCCAGCCACCGTAGGCGTGCGCCTGCGGGCTGCGTGCAATGGATAGCTCGCCATCCACTGAAACCAGGCCCATGTAGACGGCACGTCGTGTTCCATACGCGCCTCAAAGACTGTTAGCAAAATTGTCGGGGCCCACTAGGGAGCCGTTGACTGCCGGGGTTGCGGAATTGTTCGAAAGAGTTACTGCGGTCTTGGAACACGAAGGGCAAATTATGAAACACGGATGGGTTTTAGTCAGTAAAAGTCTGAAATACCATCCCGCTTCGCCCAGATCGGGAACAGTCTCTAGATGGCTTCCCATCCTTAAAAAAAATCACCTGAGAAACATATTCAAAGTCAATGATTTATTATCAAATCACTTGCTTTAGATTTTTCCGCGGTCAAGGCAACTGAGTCAAGTGTAGCGTTAAGGTTGAATTTTGCTTGCGCGTTATAAAGTGGAAAAAAATCAGATATTACCAATGTGTGCAAAATCATTATTAAAGGATTTCTCGCTCAACTTTAATTTTATTCTTATCTGATAGGAATCAAGTCATGCAAATAAATGCGTGACTTGATTTACTTTTAAAATATTCCCCAATTTTCGTAAAGCATTACATTCACATTTTATATCTTAGCCCGAGGCAGGACTCAAACCTAATTTTACAAATATTTTATTTCTAAAATACCTCCGAGAGCTTACCTATTATAATAATGGCAGGCTATTTGTTATATCAAATTTCTTTCAGAAATGAAGCGTCTTTATGAAAAATTCTTATAATTTGTTTCAGTTCATGAGAACCAAGTATGACAGCAAATCCAAGTTTTATCTGCTGGGGTATTCCTTTGGAGTTAATGTTGCTTTGGAAGTGGCAGCCATATTGGAGAAAGAAGGTAATGGTGACATTAATTACATCTGTCTCAAAAGACATTAAAATTGGCAAAAAAGTCTTGAAATTCCCCTCTGTAAATTAATTAAACATTGCCTAAATAATAACATGTTTCAATAACTCGGAGAGCTAAGTTAGTCACAATTCACTGATTACTTTCTAGTTCAATCATGATAGAGTCTTGTATTTCTACAGTAATTCTAATGCATATTAATGTGATGTTGTTTCTCGATTCCAAAACTCTTTGATTACCATCTGCTCGAGTTGTTTACCATAAGTGTACTCGGTTTCATGCTCCGAGGCTCCAACGTTGAAACACGATATTATGAATTCCATTCATAAATTATTCTCCAAAGCGCTTCATTACAAATGGTTGGTTCCCATTCAAATCTTGATATTTACTCGACATGAAAATTACAGGACACATTGGAGTTGTGTATTGTTTGGACAGCAGCCCAGATGTATTAAGAATACAGCTAAATTCGTATTTAGGAGAGTTGACGGATTCGGAGTTACAAAATGTTGTTTTGGAGCACTTATACAAGCTCATGACTGGACGAACTTCCGAGGAATTAACAGAATACTTAGATCAGATAAAAGAATGGCAGACAAAGGTCGAGGCTTGCTTATACACGATGAAGAATCTGGGAAACTATTCCAAACAGTACAAGTGGTCGATCTTGGAGTCTGCATACAGACGGATCGTGTTTGCAAGAAACTACAAACCAAACTTCAAGCTGAATTCTGAAGTGGTTCTTATAAGAGGCCTGCCACATCCAAAAGCTGAAAGTTTTCCTGAAGATTACAACTTGTCTAAATACACGAATAAGCCAGTGCAAGTGTTCAATATAGAATCAGATCACGCAAGAGCACCTTATGACTGTAGAGTATCGAATATAGTAAACAAGATGCTAGATCCAATGCTGCTAGAAGAATTCAAGAAGAAAAATCTTTGTGAAACCTATTATATTTCCAAGTCTAAGTAAGATTGTGATAAGAGTTTAAGATACGGCCATTATAATATTTTAATTTAAGAAAATTATTTTATTTCTAAATTCTTACCTACCTTGATGAATGATTATCGCCTGATTTTTACCAATCTTCATACTGATAACTACCATAGTATACTGATATTATACTTTATAATATACTGATAATTATCTTAGACTAATGACTTGATTACCTCAGTGTCGATTACAGTGGTCGAGCGTGGTGAATTACGGCCCATTCCTTTTCATAGAGAGTATGACTGTCCAAGCGGTAGTAACTTAACTGGCTGAATTATTATAATTTATCATTGTAATTCTTCCTATAATAATTCCAGCTAAGAACGTAAACAGTCTCTGTTTACGGGATTTCATTCGAAAGTTAGCTACAAACGCAAAATTTGGAGTCGCCAATATTTACTTTGTGTAGCAGTTATTTATTCTCATCAATTGATACTCACGGGAACAATATTGGGGCTTAGATGCGAATTTGTTTTATAAACGCCTGTATGCAAAGATTTTCTAGTATTTTGTTACTTAGGTTATCAAAATTTTTGAACAAAGATATATGCAACTGGCGGCCTTATCGAACGCTTTGAGACAACCTAGAGTTTGACGACCCGGTTAGCGCTTTTATTGAGTGAATTACCGCTGTGCTGCTTATTATGGATGCGATTCCTACATCGGAACATATGTTTTTAAGGCATAAAAATGGTTGGGCTGGGTCTAGGTATTTGTAAAGACTCTCCTTTATAATGTGAACAGAAAAAATTGTAAGTGTGGGGTGACGTTAAAATACCCTAAATTAGACATCGTTAATACACGACATGGGATAGTAACGGGTGTCGTATTATAAAATTAATAATCCAATATTCAGGAATATACTAAATATATATTATGATTTAACAGATTTTCTAGGTAGTGGAGGTCAAAAAGGTAATTGCTTAATGTAAAATACTAGTACCTACATATTATATGTAGTTGGAAATTGTACATTTTCATACAAGTCAGGAGAAAGTTTGTTATTGCGGCCGAAGCGGAGTTGCGCCCGAGCCGCAAAGCGAGGGAGTTATGGAGCCAAGTACTGCAGTAACAAACTTTCTCCTTATGTCCACGTGTATTAAACGACGTTTTTCAATACACTTTCGAAAAAAAAATACTTGCTCCGAAAATGACGCATTTTTAATTGTTTTCCATTGAAGAAAATTATGCAAAGTTGCCATATATTTTAGCTTCGATTTTGATAGTAACAGGCTATTATAAGCATTTTGAGCCTCAATCACAATATCTGGCGGCGCAGCATCTAAATAAACTTAAATTCGTCATACTCACGCAAAAAATGCAAATTAATAAGACTGTATTTACTTTTTCCCCGCGCTTTTCCTTCGCGGCTTAAAGGAGAAGCAAAGGTATGAAGCCTCAAAACAGCCTGATATTAAAATAAAATATTTATTTTTTTATTTAGAGCACAAAAAATGTTAATTTGTTGTTAAAAGCAAAATTATTTTATAAACAATAATGTTTATTTCTGTTATTCTGATATTCTGTTTATAAACACAATTTTCATTTTCATTCAATATGTTAATATCCATATAATAATAGTTGTTTAATGTTATCTGTGGCAAGGTCTGGAATGGTAAACCCTCGTGTTTGAAAAATGAAAAAAATCCACTAGTGTGAAATACATTGCATGTTGAACCTAATCGTAGTGCGATAAGAGCCAGTTTTCGAGTGATTTAAAAAAAAAAACTAGACAGGTATACAAACATACAGATTCTTAAAATAAGTACAAATTCACAAATATCAGCTGAATTTACTGAACATATTATGTACCATGGGAGTTAAATTGGTAGTTGTATTGAGATCTCCCACCTCTGGGAACCGTTGATCCGCTCCCCCTTTTACACCCTGTAGATGTAGGCATGAAAATATGTGACTAATAGATTTTTCAGTAATTACATAAGTTATAATTTCTTTCTTGGAGGACGGAACTACATGAAGCAAGTCTACATAAAGCAAGTAATGGTGTGCAGTCTTCAACACTTCATGATACCAGAGAATGTCCAAAAATAGTGTTGCATAACGGAAAAGCCTTTGTTCAACTTTTTTAAAGAAACACCACGATTTTCGACACTACAATGCTACATACAGCAACCTCAGTGTAAATATGTAAACATTCACAGCGCTACAACGCTCATAGTCTTACTTATTTTTACTAGATGGCGCTGCCCGTACGCTTATTTGCTATAAACTTTTGACACGAAACAGGTTCAAGACTGATTTCAAGCGAAAACATGTCGTAATGCTTTACAGCCGAGACCCTCTAACAACAAACAAGTCGTAAATTCTAAAAATGTGATACTAGAGCTATCGACACCGTGCTGACTAAGTATGGGGTTATTTTGTTCAGGCACATACACCTAACTAATATACGAGAACAATACAATTCATAACAAGTTGAAAAATAATAACAAAAAATATTGGTATTATTTCTATACTCACCAGAATGTGAATAATACTAGTATAATTTTGATTACTAGTTAATTATTTTTATGCCAGTTACAATTTTTAGCTCTACATTCCACCAATTTCTAGTTTTATACAAATACACAAACAAAACAAAGCATGCTGTGTAACTCTGCAACATTGTTTAGAAATTATTTTTAAGTAAAGAAAGCTATTGAGTTTACCATCAATAAAATTAAGTATAAGAAATAAAGGTAAATAAAGTAAATAAAATATAATTATTACAAAAAAGAGGTCACTGACACAATCCAGAGAGCCAGAACCGATTGACACCAGAAGAATGCCGAGTTAATGAAGCTTCACCTGGTAACTCAACTTCAGCAGTGTGGTCTGCCAAGGGATCATTCTACGTCATGTAAATACTTTGCATAGGTTGTTATCGCTATACAAACGTGGAACATTTGCTTTCCCAAAAGAAGGAATTTTGATAAGCAAGAACGTGGCTGTTATGAATAACGACATGGTCATTCCTGCAGTATTGACTGTGATAATGGCTATTAAATATTATTAAAAAGTGTCTGCGGTTTTGCACCAATTTTACGAGAACCGATGTTTCTACATTTAGACATCTGATTGTTTTCACTTTTGTAAACAGAAACAACTCCAGAGCGCTCGGATCAAAACTTTCTTTATTTGCAATAAATTAATTTGCAGTTCTTTCAGTCTTCCAAGAGGTTTCAGTTGAAATCAAAGTTCTTCGGTTTGGCTACGTCTCTTTGAAGTTAGTCTATTTACTTTATAGCAAGAAGAGTTATGTTGCAATATTATATTTCAGGAGTTTTGTTTGAGACTATTTTGATGACTGGAATTAATTTCTAGAAGCCGGCATTAGTTTGCGAATGTTAGAGATTATAGGTACACTAATTACTTATCTCCATTCTTCGTTTAAAGTATATTTTTGTCATAAATATCGAGTAAATGAATTAGTATTACTTTTTCAGTTTATACTTCGAGCAAAGATTGAGCCAGCTCTCTTATTATGCTGTGTCAATCAGTCTGCAAAAAACATCCATCAAATGTAGTTTTTTGTTGTTGATAAGCTTGCGTTTGACAACTATCTCGACTGATGGTACGCTTCGATATGGTTTAAGATGAAGCACGCTTAAGTACCTATAAGTAACCTATTCACTCTTGTCTTAAAGACCCCCAGGTTACAGCTACCTGAAACACAGACTCCGGCAGAGAATTCCACTATAATTCAATTCCAGATGAGAATTGGATTCACGACTCAAGCGTTACAACCTCAAACAGTTCATAATTTGCGCCACTTCAGGACCTATAGTTGCCCTTGCGGCCACGACAACGCCGAGATTGCCCACCGTACTTGGAACATGCGATGGCGCTATACAGAGTTGATACGACCGAGGCTTTCCTTTAAACTGCGTACCTATACTAGGTACCATTTTCAAGCTTTGTACCAAAAATCAATTAAATAGGAGAAGTAGTTTAGTCGCAAATGATTTTGATGTGATGCACCTTAAAGCCATAAATCTGACCAAGACAAGAGATAACACACACCGCGCTACGTTGCCACTTTGTAACGTAGGTATTTAAGGTCAGTCATATTTATTTATTAAGGGTGGTTGCGTTTTACTCTGATTTGTAAACTAAATAGTTTGTTTGAAAAAAAAAAAAAATCGGCTCTTTATTTTTAACTGTATCAAATTAACACTAAACACGTATAGTATACGTAGTGTAATTTAATGCCCCTCTGTCGTATTAACTCTGTATAGTAAGTATATAATACCAACCACTCTGGTTGTTTTTCTAGGTTAAGAACCGCTTGCTGAGGTTGGTCTGTGGATGGGTGACCTTAACATATCTCGGAAAGCACTTTAAACCGTTGGTCCCTGGGTTGTGTAGGTCAGTTAGGCAGTCACACCATCTAATACACTAGTACTTAGCTGTATCTGGTTCGAAGTCGGCCTATATAGGTACTTAAAAATGAATCGCCGAACGTACCGAAATGATTATTCTTTTCAACCGACGACCAAAAGAGGAGGTTATCAATTCGACGCGTATATTTTTTTTTGTTTTTTTTTTTTATGTATGATCACCGATTACTCGAAGACGGCTGACCGATTTGGAAAATTATTTTTTTGTTTCAAGGGTATACTTCGAAATTGGTCCCATTGTCACCAGGTCAGGATCTGATGATGGGATCCTGGAGAAATCAAGGGAACTCTTCAAATATTATAGGCACACGTATGGCGTTTTGGGTATTTCTTATAGTAACTTGTGCAGTTACTCTCAAAATATACCATTTGGAGAAGTGGAACTGATGATGAAGACCACAGATGGCCGCCGAACCTACTCAATAATAAGTATTTCGTGGATTGCGATTCGATTACTTGAATATGGATGTTAAGCACTTTATATTCGTCACAATGCATATGGTGATGTAGAGCTGATGGTGAAGTACCAGGAGAACTCCTCAACAATTAACGGCCCAGCATTGGGAAAAGCAATATTTTGTAAAAGGTTATAACTTGTTGACATTTAGGCACTTTTAACTAGGTAAATTAAAAATCGACCAACTAAAAAGAGTGAAATAAAAACTTTTTACCAAAAAATTAAACCGACTCCCAAAAAACACTGCAAAGTGAAAAATAACTTTAATTTCGGTAGTCGGTGTCTTTAGTTTTGTATTTTCGTTTTTGGCACCGACTTCTCTCTGGTAAAAAGTTTTTTTGTGTTTGTCATTGGCACTGCTAATCCATACTAATCCTTACTAATATTATAAATGCTAAAAGTAACTCTGTCTGTCTGTGTGTTACGCAATCATGCCTAAACTACTGAACGGATTTAAATGAAATTTGGTACGAAAATGGTCTAGAGCCTGAGAAAGGACATAGGCTGCTTTGTGATGCAAAAAAGGGCTGTAAGGGGTTGAAATAGGGGATGAAAATAAGTATGGAAATTACGTCATTTTTAAAGCTAGAAGCTTAAAACTTATTTTTTAGACTTTTGATTAGAAAATATTGTAAACAGCTTATTTATGTATGAGTTTGTATTTTAATAATTAGTCAAAAAAATAAAAAATGCTGCCGAAAGTCACTATTCCGCGCGGACGTAGTCGCGGGCACAGCTAGTATTATTAATGCGAAAGTAACTCTGTCTGTCTGTATGTTACCATTTCACGCCTAAACCGCTAATCCGATTTAGATGAAATTTGGCATGGGAATAGTTTAGGACCCTGGGAAAGACAGGATAGTTTTAATCCCGAAATTCCTACGGGATCGGGAACTACGCGAGAAAAACCTCCCACGCGAATGCAGTTGCTTGCAAAAGCTTGTAGAATATAATTTAGTGCCTATGGTGGATGAAGGGAGTGCAATAATCACAAATCCTACTCCCATTTTGTCTCAGCCAGCAGACTTGCATGCTTAGCAGCATTAGATGGCCTCTTCACCAAATTATTCCATGGGAGGATGAGTTATCAGGAAATCTGTATTGTGGCCAGCCATTCTCCAAGCATCCCTCGCAGTGCATGAAAATCAAATCGATCTATATTACTACGGATAATTATTTAGTATCCTATTGTAGCTTGCCTCAATTATAAAATTTGATGTCATTTTATTTACGCAGCTAAATATTTCTTTCCATGTACGTTTTCACTATTGATAGACGCCCGTTTGGTAGGAATAAACAATGCTTGGTTTAACTTGTTTGGTTGGAGTCTGTTTATAATTATTTATTACTTATCACTTTTAATCACCTTGGGCTTTATATCTGTGGGCATTAGAATATACCGAACTGTGCACTAGCTAATGATGTTTTTAAGTGCACTTATAGGCCTATGCTTGATAGGTGCGCAAAGGAAACTGGTTATGGTGCAACAGAATATTTCAATAATATGATTTATATTTATCCATTATTACTATTATGATGTGGAACGTAGTCGTGACCCTTGAGATAGTCGTCGTCTGTCGTGGTTGCCTGCTGTTGCTTGCGCGGTTTAGTACGCTCCTTTGGGTGCCTCTCATGTCCCCTGGCTTGGAGCTGGACATACCCACATATACAATGCACCAATTTACTAATGTCACCATAATGTCATCAATAAATTATTATAGTAATAATAATCACACTCATCTCGTATTCTTTCTTTCATTTTCGTATACATATAAATATTAAATTACATTTATGTATCATTTCAATCTAGCACCTAATTAGTTTATTTATACCCAGTGCCTTAAAATTAGAGAACAAATTATTATCTATTTGTAAATTTGTCGCGCTCCAATGCACACAGGCCACTCGCAGTGATTGTACTACTAATTTTCTCTTCACCTCTCAAACAGGACCTGTTGAAAATCAGCGTCAGGCACCAGTTGTCTGGCATTTTGCTGAACAGGGCCTGTTTGGCACTGCCATGAGTCACACATAGAAATATGTCTGTTATATTATCTTAATTTTGTAAGTTTTATTTTTAGTTTTATTTTTTAAGATTTATTTTTAAGTTCTATTTCTAAGTTTCTGTGTTTTTTTTTTTTTAATTTATTTGTGTTAGTGTGTACTTGTGGCATGTAGCCAATAAACGTTTTTTCTTTCTTTCTTTCTTTCTATGCCAGCTTTTGCCTAGCATAAAATTAGGACTAAAGGCTTATATGAAATAAAATAAAAGGTACAATAATAAGATTACTCCATTTTCCATTAAGGTTCAGATAGAGTACGTGCCTTTATGTCAACTCATATTTCCACACGTGCCTCAAAGAGCTGTCAGCACCAGTGATGGGGCCCCATAAGGCCATTGCCTGCCGGGGTCGCGGGAATTCAGAAAAATTCTAACGGGATGCCGCAGCCCCGGAACTTAAGGGCAGCTGAGGGAACAGGGTGGGTTTTTAGTCAGTAGAAGTCTAACACTCCCTTCCGCTTTACCCAGACCGGGAGAAGTCATTCGATGATTTTCCCACCCAGGAAAAAAGGTCAATTCACATTAATATCACCCCGTATAATACCAGGCGTATAATACCGTATAAGTACGACTTTTCCTACATTCGAGAACTTTATTTTAGCTATCAGCACCTTCCTCTCTCGGATTTCATACAACAATAAGTGGATTAATCTCAATAATTTTCAGGTCACGTCCCTTCTTGGACGTTGTCCCAGTATTCGTACACTGGACGGTTACGTAGGTAATTTATCATGACCGCAGCTGCTAAACAATGTTCCTCGGCCTGTGTATCGACTTTCAAATAGATGTTGATGTCATACGATGTTGAAAATTGAGGCTTTTCAACCCACATGTGGCTGCAAAGTAATTACTGTAGCAATTAAGCGTTTAGCTTGTGATGTCATTGAATTTTGGAATTTGGTTTTGTGATTATGTTGGTAAAATGATGTGTGCATTAAAGTGAATGAAGTTAGAGTTTCATTTATGTTAAGTTTGTGGCTGTAGTTTCTTTAGAATGGTAACAAACTCTTTGTTTTTTAAGAATTACGTTTTCAAAAGGAGAAAATGAAGCCCTTATATTTCATTTCATTGTTCGTCTGTTCATCTGTCCGTGTTTCTTTCAGTTAAGACGCTTTCGGAAAATATCTACAGCCCTTTATGCGGCACAATCACTAATAAACGTAAAGATTATATATACATTTCTAGAGAACACATCTAATTCCTGTAACCTAGATTTACCATACGGCAAAACTCTTGACCATAAAAAGTGACAAGCCAATACAAAACTTTATTTGAACAAAATAATAATCTTCCAACCTTAGCATTGGCAGTATTATTTAAGAATACTGATAACTACCGATGTCTTCCCCCTGGAGTTACTAAATCAAATTCTATCAGATGAATCGCTTATTCTGTATGCTTGTGGAGATTCTAGTCCTGCTACTCACGTAGACTATTGACCGTGGTTTAAATCATACTTACATACAGTATGTTAACTAACAGAGGGCGTTCCCGTTAACCCGCAATAGTATAGCATCCATACACGCAAAAAAAATATTACCATTCGAAAACAAAATGTTTTTATTTTTTTTAATATTAAAATATTCACTAAAAATGTTAAACTGATACCTAAAAGAAACACTCTGTATACGCGTACTTGAAGGACGGCAACGTCGCAATTTATTTATGAATGACGGGCTGGGTGTGCGGTGATCTAATTGATGTGCTTATACTATTGCGGGTTAACGGGAACGCCCTCTGTTAGTTAACATACTGAATATCTAGTGCATGGATAGTGAAGGAGACCAGCCCTTTTTGCTTTCAATTTCTAACGTGTTTTGTAATAATAATATGCGCGCACATTTATTAGCTACTAAGCCTTTTTCCAAGTATGTTTCGACTGCCTATCTGACCTCCACAATCCAGTAGCTGGAAAACGCGATACCCCTTAGCAAGACTAGTGATAGATAGATAGATAGATAGATATATTCTTTATTGTACACCATAACAATAAAACAAAATTATGGACAACACAACTAAAAGGTGATACAATGGGCGGTCTTATAGCTAGTGTTATATTTTCTACTGGCTACCCGTAATGTGTATTTTACTATAGCAAAATAAATAGAAATAACAAATGCTAGTTAGCGACTAATTTTACTTACGATCTCCTCGGTATAATAACGATCGTAAAGCGGCGGTCGCGTCTGCTGAACGCGAAACCTGGGTTTTTCTGTAAGAAATATTTAAGTAGCAGCTAGAAACTTTGGACCCCAAGCTACAGTGTCTGGGCTGCCTTCAGTGAGTACCTATAAGAGTAGAAAGTGAACCCGCTTCTCTTGACACACTTGTGTCATACAATATATCTCTTGCATATTTTGGTCACTATTGTTCTCAAAAGACATAAAACACTAATTACCCGACTGCAGCGAAGCAAGGAGGAGGGTTATGTTTTTACCGCGTATATATGTATGTATGTATGTCCGTTCCTTTGTTCCCTCGTACCTCGTACTTATACTACATTTAAAATATAATTCGACCAAAGAGGCTCGTAGAAGCAGGAATACAAAATATTTTATTTCAAAGTTAAGTTATAATTTTGTTTGATATATAAAGGTGGGTACCTACTGAATACTAATTAGATAAACGAAATAAAAGAGTCATTTTATTTTAAACTATGCTTTATTACTAATAAAATCTTCATCACATATTACAAACTTGCAACAAAAGAATAAATGAAACAACCTATCACATGATGATTAAAATTTTAAGAATGAAGGAAGATATTATTTTTAACAATATTTTATTTAAAGTATCAACTTATAACACTCAATATGTTGTTGAAACTTCTTCTTCATTATCTAAATTTAGTCACTGTCATCAGATGATCACCTTGCTTTGCATCAAATATTAATGCAACATGTGTTAAAAACTTTTCTGTTGATCCTGTAAAATACAATTAAAACAGGTTACTATAAGAAATACCCAAAACGCTATAGGTGTGCCTATAATATAAGAAGAGTTCCCTCAATTTCTCCATGATTCCATTATCAAATCCTAACGTAATGACAATGAGACAAACTAAAAAAAAATTTTTTAATTCGGTCCAGCCGTCTTTGAAATATATGAGGTGACATACATTAAAAAAAAAGTTCAAGACGAACTGAGAAGCTCCTCCTTTTTTTGAAGTCAGTTAATAATATATTAAAAGCAATAGAAAGTAAATCAAGTACATACTAATATGACCAATGAAAAGCCGCCTTCCGCTCGCCACTTAATTTCATAAGGTAAATTGTTAAAATGGTTACAATGAAGTGTAACAGCTAGTATGTAATTAGATTAAAATTAATTTAGCGTCAATTGTAACTGTAACAAGTTTATTGTTTTATTTTTTTTAAAAAGTGTACATTTAAAAATAATCTTTTTAAGGTTCCATAGCCAAATGGCAAAAAAACAGAACCCTTATAGTTTCGTCATATCTGTCTGTCTGTCCGTCTGTCTGTCTGTCTGTCCGTCCGTCCGTATGTCACAGCCATTTTATTCCAAAACTATTAGGACTATACACATGACACTTGGTAGGTAGATGTATTCTGTACCGCTTTCTGATTCTAAGAAAAAAATTAATAATATTTAAAATTAAGGGGGGCTACTTATATATAGAATTGAAACTGAAAATATTTTTGTTATTAAACCAATGCGTATGTGGTATCAATAGAAAGGTCTTTAAAAATGACATTGAGAATTTTAAAGCCACTATTTCATAAAGTCAATCGTTCAAAAGATATACGCTTCCAAAGTGGTAAAATGTGTGGGGGGGGGGACATTTTACCACTTTGTAAGCGTATATTATATTATTTTTTATTCTAGGAAAATATTTAAAAAAATATATGCTGTATGTCTTAAAGAAAATTTTCAACGAAAATTGGTTTGAACGAGATCAAGTCAGCAGTTTTTGAGATATAGCATATTTTCTAGAACCGCAAATATAACTTTGTAATTGTTACAAATACTATGAAAAACAAAGTTATTTGGCGTAGTTACTACGGAACCCTTCATGAGCGAGTCTGACTCGCCTTTGGCCAATTTTTTAACTTCTGTGTAATGCTATTTTAAATGGAGTACAGGTACCAATCAAAAGCTGGAAAAAGATTTTTTGCTAAATTGAAATGTAAAGCAAAATTAATATCTAAACCGAATATGCGCAGTTGCTGTTTAAATATTTATCACGTTGTTGTTTTAAGGTTCTGTACATCGGTTTAAAAAACGGAGTCCATAATAGATAACTCAAGTTTCTGCTCATCTAGTAGTCTGGTGCCACCAATTTACAAAATATTCAACTAAAAAAGTGCATATTTGTAAAGATACGAGTATATCGTGAATAAAGTTGTGTAGGTACTACACAACTTTTTTTAGATGAATGTGTCTAGAATTTACATTACTGGCACTGGAGTGGGTTCACTGCAATAGTGTTATGGGAGGGGTTCGAGCCTACGATCTCTCGATCACAAGTTATATACCCTAGCCATTATGCTGCTGATGTTTACTCGCTTATTGACTTTATGGGAAAACCTTAAAATTAGAAGTTAATCTTAAAATATCATGATAAATCTCCTAATACTACGCAAAGGTCTTTGTTAGCCTTTATATTCATTGAGTGGTACCCTCTCCACGTGAATCTAAACCGCACTTGGCCATAAACCATGACCATAAAAAACATTCACGCATATTTAAACATGTTGTAAACTTAAATCTGTTATTCCCCATTAAACTTATTATAATTTAATGAGAAAACTTAAAAGAGAAAATTTCTCTCAAAGTCAGCATTTTAACGAATATGAAGATAATATTAAAAAATGCGTTTTAATGTTATGTTGATAGAAGAAAATTTTCGGATACTTGAGAATTGGCAATTTGTTGAGTATTTGCGGGGAAACCTTTCCGGTGAAAGTTTCCAGATTTAAAAGATAAGCGACTTGAGTCTGAATACGGAGTTGTTGGTATAAGAAGAACGGAAGACTTCCGTTATAACTTTAATGTGAACCCACTTCTTTACAAGCACAAGTTTATCTTACGATGAACAAAAAATCATATCAGGTTTTCTTTATTTATATGCTTCAATTAATAAACACATAATCATACACGATTGCTGACAAAAGCTTGCACTAATTGGACACTCAAATTTGTGTGGTTCTTACATTACTGGTACTAGACATTAGACCTTCAAAGAATGACTAAGTGGCACTTTCTGCAATTACCTAAGAATACATACATTTTTACGTACATGTTACATTTTTTAAATAAAAAAATATTATATTAAACCGATACCATTCCGATAGGTTGATTTCGTTTGCGGTACAGGTAGATCATTTGCTCAGCCTTTTCCCAAATATGTTGGGGTTGACTTCGTGTTTAACCAGATGCAGTCGAGTCATCATCGTCATCGTCCACAGGCTGATTTATACGCTTATTATGGGTATAGGCCTCCCTTCGCTTGTGCCAAGCTCCACGTTCATGTGCGAGTCTCATCCAGGCTTTACCCACGATGGCAACAATGTCGTCTACCCATCTCGCTGGTGGACGACCAACGCTCCTTCTACAAGACCTTGGACGCCACTCGTTCAGAGCTCCACCCGCCCCGCCCAATCCCATTTGAGTTCCATAATGTTCACGTTCATGTGCGAGTCTCATCCAGGCTATACCCACGATGGCAACAATGTCGTCTCATCGTCTGCCTATCTCGCTGGCGGACGACCAACGCTCCTTCTACCAGACCTTGGACGCCACTCGTTCAGAGCTCCACCTGCCCTGCCCAATCTCATTTGAGTTCCATAATGCGATTTCTGATATCGATGACCTTCGTACGTCTTCGGCCGAGTATTAGTGTCTTACACGGAGGAACTGCCTATTTGACCGCTACAACTCAGAAGCTTGGTAACATGATACCAGCGGCGTGCACAGGATTATGATACTGGGTATGCGGCTAGGGTTGCCACCTTTTCTTGACGAAAAAATCGTATAAAATTGTTTGAATAGGAAAAAAAGTATTTTTCAAATTTTATGGTTTTATTGCCTAAAAAACGTATCATGATGATACCCTTTGGCAAGACTTGTGCCAGATTTTGTGGCTTCTGACTACCCGTAATGATTGTCAAAGACCAATGGCTTAACATGCCCCGGAGGCTAGGAGTTACCCCTCTATGGTCCAACCTCGACAAGCATTGCTCGAAGATTGACATGTGTGGTTCTTGCTACCTAAACCTGAGCTCCTCTTTCCTGCAGTACAAATAGATTTGCAAAGATAATTTAGACCACAGGGAATTGTGTTAGCTTGTCCCCTTTTGCTACACCGTGTTTCCTTCCTACTGTCATATACTTAAAGCAGGTATATGTTCTTATAGATGCGTTCCCCTTGTAAGTAACTAGAGCGTAACTACGTAACCACATGAGACAGACTTCATTTGAAGTGAAAAAAAATAACATTTTATAAAGAGGTAAATGAAGTGTCTCAAAGGGCGTCTGAAGTTTTATATATGGTTTACGTTGTAAAATTTATCAAGCGTTACTGTTCTATGATGTTAGATTAATTTAGGCCTTTCCTGTAGGCCTTTTATTTTTTTTAACATGGTAAATTCATCAAATGAGTCCTCCCACCCCGGTCAGGGCCGGAGGGAATGTAAGACTTGAACTGACTAAAATCCACGGTATTCCTTCAAGAGCCCTTTACGTTCCGGGGTCACGGTAATGAGATAAGTCCCACGACCCCGGCACGCTTCGGCCCTCTACAGAGGGGGCCTCATCATCTTGCTGACGCTCTTTGAGGCGCGCTTGGAACACAACGCACCGTCGACCCGGGCATAGTCCATGGTCGGACAGCGAGTTGCCCTTTACTCGCTGTCCGCATACCCGCGCCTACGGTGGCCGGAGATCGTCGGCCGACGTCCCACGCCGTGGGCGTCTACCACTGCGGCTGGGCTGGAGGGAGGACGCCTCTCCCTCACGCGGCCCACCTCCTCCTTCGATAGCATGACTGCTTCGCAGAAGGAGGCGACCTCTTCCCACTCCGTCTCGCCCCGCAGCATGGCCTCGACCAATGCCGGGCGCGAGAGATCTCCGCCTATCGCCACCGTGAGGACACGTCGGTGCTCTGCCCAAGCGGGGCAGTCTTGCACCGTATGCTCTACTGTGTCCTCAGGGCGATCCTCGCAGTGGTGACACCCAGGCGTTTCTTCCTTCCTCATCAGACACAGGTACCCCCCGAAACTTCCGTGTCCGGTGAGGACCTGCGTCATGCGGTAGATCAGGACGCCATGACGCCGATCTAGCCACTCCTCAAAGAGGAGTCTCACACACATATAAATAAAATTGAAGTATTTGACTGTGATTTAAAAAAAAACAGTGTACAAAGACAAACCATACTTATTTGAAATTGTCCATCGGTCTGTCATTCTGTTTGTGCAGGCTAATTTCTGGAACAGCTAAACGGATTTGAATGGGTATTTCACTGGAAAATCATTATACTTTTATTGCAAATTTCCCACGGGACCGAAATTTACGCCAGGAGCGCAGTCGTGGGCACAGCTAGTATTTTATAAAGAAATAGTAACGACAAAAATCTCTTAAGCATATTAAAGTAGTAGAATACAGAAAACAAGCATAGTAATGAACGTTTTCTGTAGTAATATTCTGTAACAATCTCTCTCACAGGAATAACCAACTGACAAGTGAAACTTAAAGTGACCTTTTAATTCATAGCATCAATTGGAATGACCCCTCGCTAAATGCTCACTTCATTGAAGTTTAGTTTAGTATTCGGTCTCTCAATCTTTTTTACAGAATTCACGACATTTGTACAGCAAAATTTACTTCTGATAATATTAATATTCTGTAACAGTGACCTCAAAATACATAAATATTTTGGATGAAATGTCCAAATTTTTGTGATTCTTCGTTTTAAATTGCTACTTTATGACAAAAAACCTAAATAAAATCCCTACTAAAAATGTAAATGCAAAACTGTTTGTTTGTTTGCATTTTTTTATTATCAAAATGAAGCAACAAATTGATGTGATTTCTGATGTGAAGATAGTTGGAAAAAGAAGTATGTATTGCCACAGACAAACGACATGCATAAGAATTAAAATCTTATGATAAATCCTGAAAATAGTATTAGTAAAATTACTCAAATTATATTAGTAAGGACATTAACGCAATCGAAGTCACGGACAGAAGCAAGTAAATAAATAATCTGACAACACACGAAATCCATCCGAAAAATCTTCATATTTTCCCAATTACAACACCAGATACTTTGCACAATTATTACAAAGTCAATGAACTGAAATCCAATTGTGAGGGGAAAAAAAGTGGAAATAAGCTGGTTGGTGCTTCAAGTTGAATAATTGAATTTATTGGCCTCACACTGACAATAAAAAGGTTCTAATTAAAAGGAATGAGAAGAGCAAATAGTGGATGCTGGGGTGTAATTAGATTATGCGGCAGTAGTGCTAACAGAATAAGTGTCGCTTAGTGAAAAAAATATAAAAGATTTTTCCGTAATAGTAAGCGTTTCTCTGCCGGTTATCAAATTAAAAAAAGGAATGTGCTCTTTATTTTTAATTGGGAGGAGGGGGGGGGGATCATGCTCATTTGTTCATCGCATAATTTTTATCTTTTGATATTTTTTTATGGTATAGGGTAAGTATAGGTATATAAGTAAGTAAGTATAGACTGTGTTATTTAGTGTTTTTACTTGTACTTGTCTCTACGTGATAAAAAAAACATATTCAATATTTTGAGAAAATCTAACTGAATTATGACAACTAGCCTTTACGGGGAATCGCTGTTAGTCTTGTCGTGAGATGATGGAACGGGGTCGGCATAATTAGATATTTTAGATATTGACCGCTAGCGTTCCCAAAGTTGGGACGCCAACACTTAGACATTGACAAACAAAACCAAGTTGTATAGTCACCAACGCTTACTTAAGCGTCGGGTTTACACCAAGAATTTTAAACCCTGCTGATATTTTATCCAGAGGTTCTGAGCCAATGGATATATTTGATAATTCATTATGGAGGCATGGTCCTAATTATTTACTTGATCGTAATAATTACAATTTTTATTTGGCTTCTGTTGAAAAGTCACTTTTTCAACCTGTCAAGCTATTTCTGATGAAAATACATCAGGTACAATGACCATAAAAAATGAAATAGTTGAGACATTTATTGAAAAATATTCAAGCTTATACAAAACGGTGCGTGTTACGGCGTGCGTCTTACGTTTTATTAATAAATGTAAAAGGCTTAATATTGTGGTATCTGGGGAAATATCTGTAGGGGAGAAAGAAAAGAAAGGCTTTGAGCAATATACTAAGGCTCATTCAGAAACACTATTTTGCTGATGAATTAAAATGCATTGCTGAAGAATCACCCATCAAAACCTCTTTGAAGTCCTTACACCCATTTCTAGATAGCAGTGGCATTTTGAGTGTAGGAGGCAGACTGCATAATGCAAATGTAGATTATTCTCAAAAATTTCCCATAATTTTGCCAAAGCATTGTCACATTACAAAATTAATTATTATACAAGAGCACTTGACTCTAATGCATGCTGGCTTAAAGCTTGTTTTAAGCAGTTTATCACAAAGATACTTCATAATCAATTCTGTGAGAGAAGTAAAAAGTGTAATCCACAAATGTACTATTTGTTGTAGGTATAAGGCAGAAACTGCCAAACAACTCATGGGTTCCTTGCCTAAAGATCGTGTAAACCCTGCTCGGGTATTTGAACGGGTGGGCATAGACTATTGTGGGCCCTTTGAGATAAAACAATCTACAAAAAGAAATAGTATAATTAGTAAGGGTTATGCTGCCGTCATTGTTTGCTTCGTCTCCAAAGCCATACATTTAGAGGTTTTATCTGATATGACAACTGACACATTTTTAGCTGCATTTAAAAGGTTCATCGCGTGTAGGGTACCTTCACATGTTTATTGCGACAATGCCAGCATCTTTAAGGGTGCCAATAACCAACTTATAGAATTATATAAATTACATAACAATAAAGAGTTTCAGGAAAGTGTACATAGTTTCATGCTGCAAAAAGAAATTAAATTCCATTTTATCCCAACGTACAGCCCAAATCATGGCGGCTTGTGGGAAGCAGCCGTCAAGTCAACTAAGTTCCATTTAAAAAGAATTTCAACTTGTAAAATATTTACTTACGAGCAGTTTAGTACAATAATGGCCGAAATTGAAAGTATTTTAAATTCGCGTCCACTAATGGCTAAACCATGTCAGGATGTGTCTGATTTTTCATGTCTCACTCCAGGACATTTTATAATCGGCAGTCCTTTAACAGCCATACCGCAGCCCAATCTTACCGAATGCCCAACCAATCTACTCCGGTTTTGGAGATGTTGTGAGCAAGTTCGCCAGCATTTCTGGAGGGCCTGGTCAAATGACCATTTATCTTCACTCAATGAGAGAACTAAATGGAGAAAGGTTATACCTAATCTGAAGCTAGACGATGTCGTTCTATTATTGAATCCTAACACCCCACCCCTTCATTGGCCCATGGGTAGAATCACTAAGGTGGTTTGCGGCAAGGACAACCATGCAAGAGTTGTAGAATTTCAAACATCTGATAAGAAACTGCACACTCGAGCAGTTTCCAAAGTTGTACTATTACCTATAGAATAAAATAAATAAACCTAAGTTTAAGGATTTACAGTGTAAGTTTAGGGATTTAAATTATTTAATTTAAATTTAAGTTTAGGGAATAAAGTTTAAGCATAACATTATAGAAGTAGGACATAATGTACTTAAGTGTCAGTAGATTTAAATCAGCTTATCATTTTCTTTGTTATACAGTTTTGTTTCAAGTAATATACTTCCCCCCCACCTATGTCTATGACATAAGATTTTTTATATTAATTTTAGTGTTCTAATGTGGCAACACTCTCTTTTTTAACCGACTTCAAAACAAAGGAGGTTTACAATTCATCTTGAACTTTATATTTTTTTTATTATGTATGTTACCTCATATCTCGGAGACGGCTGAACCGATTTGAAAAATTCTTTTTGCGTTTGAATGAGTATAGCTTCTAGTTGGTCCCATTGTAACGAAATCAGGATTTGATGATGGGATCCTGGAGAAATCGAGGGAACTCTTCAAATATTATAGGCACACCTATAGCGTTTTGGGTATTTCTTATAGTACCTTGAGCAGTTGCTTCCGAAAAGTACCATTTGGGGAAGTGGAACTGATGATGAAGACCACAGATGGCCACTGAAACTCCTCAATAATAAGTATTTCGTGGATTGCGATTCGATTACTTGAGTACGGATGTTAAACACTTTATGCTCGTCACAATACATAAATGGTGATGTAGAGTTGATGGTCAAGTACCAGGAGAACTCCTCAAAAATTAACGGCTATGCATCGGGAAAAGCAATATTTTGTAAAAGGTGATAAGTTGTTGATATTATGGCTTTTGTAACTAGATAAATTACAAACCGACCCACTAAAAAGCGAGAAAAAAAAATTTAGCAAATGTAAAAATTTTTTTTCAATGTAAAATACGTGTGACCTATTTTATATATAATAAATCAAAAGTACAGTGATAATACAGTTTTTCATTGATCAAAGCCCCAAAGGGCGAAATAAACAGCTATGTTTCGATCCGCTAACTAGTTGGACGTTGAGTGACGCTTGGTCAATCAACGTTCGGCCTAGTCATTCAATTAAATGTCGTCATTGAATGAACGCGCTAGTCATTCAATCAAATAGCAGATTCAACCAGATGACTGCGACAACTATACAACCAGCTTCCACGCTACGTGAAATACACCGGATCCTGATTTAGAACTATACACAGAGAAACATTTTTCAATAAAGTAAAAGGAAAGTTATGAAATATAATAATAAAGTAAGAAAAGGATTAAGCGTGGTAAAATAAAACGAAGCTTTGAAATCCCAAAAATCTTTATTGATTCTCTAATTCTATGAACTTCAACCTAATCCTACGTCCTGCGACTACTTAATAAAACTTTTGAACTAATAAATTAAATAATTAAAGCTCTTCAACTTGTACCTTCGTACACACTCGAAGCTAAGGAGAAGTAGGACCAAGTTGTGCTCAATACCTGGAATAGAATATTAAAAGTAAGTCTTTGGTTGGAACAGTGCCAGGAAGATCGATTCTATTACGTGATTTGGTGTTATACTTAGAATAATTGTCATAGTACCTAATTTACAAAAAGAAATTACGTCATTGTGGGTGCCCAGCTGATATGAAATATCTATATTAATTTAACCAAATAGGAATAGAAAAAAAAAAACAGACGTGCACGCACGAAGAAGGGAGTGGAAAGAGGTAGCTTAGAGAAAGTTGATTTTACTGCCAGGGCGCTCCTCTAGATGTTTCATTTATCGTCAGAGATATAATAACGGAATATCATTGATACGATTCTAAATCACACAAAAACTTTAATATTTGCTATCTATCTGTTCGTGAGGGCTAATCTCTTGAGGTGTTGATCCGATATTGATGGGACCTTCACTGGAAGACAGAGGAAGTTGTAAGGCTAAATATAGGCTAAGATAGACTTTCCGGAATTCCCAAAAGGATCGGGGTTGACTCGGGATAAGCTGCGTAGGTAATATCGACTCCCACGCAAACAAAGTCGCGACACAGCTAGTAACTTAATGATCTTGCCTTTAATTCTTCGTATTGACTTGAATTGTGATTTATTGGATGATACTCATAGTTGATCAAATATTTGACAAAAAGGGAGGCTATTTCAGTCGTCATTTTAAAATCGCTCGAGGGCATAATACTCCAATGACAATACGACAAGTTTCAAGAACTCACAATATCACATACCACGAACTATTTGCAAACTAAACTGTCTTTGCACGAGATATTAGATTATCAATTTTATTTGAAAAGGATCTTATACTCTTCGGAAATGAAATCAGAATGTAATGTTTGCTTGAGAACAGAACTTACTTTCTTGTGTGTCTTTACGCATATTACTTTAAAGGCCCTCGGGTTCTAAAAGTAGCTTTGACTTTATAAATGTTCCCTATGGGATCTGTTGATCGGTGTTTGGGACGAGTTTGTGTTTGGAAGATACTAATGAAAATAATATTCCTCAATAATTTAGTAGTTCTTCTTATAAGCCTAACCACCGGTAGCTTGGAATCTGCTCCCGAAACCAGCAGACTGCCATTTTTTATATTGTTAGATATATTTTTCAATACGTATTATAATATTAATAAAGTAGGTAAAATAGTAGGGAATATCATTTATTTTAGATAAAGTACATATTAAAGATAACAGTTATCCCATAAAAAACAATACTTGTCAAAAAACCAAGTCTCGCAACTCAGTTGTTCTACCGTAAAAAGTTGTGAGATCCATGTAATACCAAGTCGGTTATTAATTTATTCAGTCCCTACTTAAGGGACCTTCTGTCTTAAGTTGTTACGTAATTATCTAACCAAACGACATCTTATAGTGACCATATGAATATTAAAAATCTTTAGCGTTTTAAGTAAATAGATTGACTCGGCCATCGCATGAAAACACAATATATCTCACAAGTAATACATATATAAATTAAATTGTTTATTGCGATTGCCAAGTCAATCTATTTATTTAAAACGTTAAAGATTTTTAATATTAATATGGAAAATTGTATGTAAATTCAGGCTTCTAGTTTTATCCACAACGAAGTTATAGGGGGTCGAAAATGGCCTGAATTGCTTCGAGAAAAGAATGGTACGGCCGTGCCGCTTTTTTGCTCGACTTGGCGGGGGCACTGCCGTGCCCCCAGATAAAGTAGTCTGCATATATAGACTAGTAATCAGGAATATATGGAGATAGGGATAGGAAATAGATTAAACTAGAAATCAATAATCTAAATTATATCTATAAATTGTCAATCACTGTGTTTAGGTGTCAATACCTGGTCATACATTAACTAAAATCCATACTAATATTATAAATGCGAAAGTAACTCTGTCTGTCTGTCTGACTGTCTGTTACATTTTCGCGCCTAAACCGCTGAACCGATTTATATGAAATTTAGCATGGGAATTGTTTAGGACCCTGGGAAGGACATAGGATCTTTATTATCCCGATATAAGGTTCCCGTGGGATAGTTTTCGAATGGTATCTTTGTTGCTCTTTCATGCAAAAACTACTGGACAGATCGCAATGAAATGTGGTAAAACGACAGTTAACATCCTGGAAAAACAGATAAGCTACTTCTTATCCCGGAATTCCAACGGGATCAGGATTTACGCGGTAAAAACCTCCCACGCGAACGAAGTCGCGGGCAAAAGCTATCCATACTTTAATACATACACTATAATATTATAAATGCGAAAGTAACTCTGTCTGTCTGTCTGTTACCTTTTCACGCCTAAACCGCTGAAGCGATTAACATGAAATTTGGCATGGGAATAGCTTAGGACCCTGGGAAGGCCGTAGGATAGTTTTTATCCTGGAAATCATCCCTAAAGGATGTAAAAAGGGTGTTGGAAAAAGAGAAGAGAAAGCGCCAGCCTCAAACTGAAGCTGAAGATGAAGCTGAAACTGTAGCTGAAGCTGAAGCTGAAACTGAAACTGTAGCTGAAGCTGAAACTGAAGCTGAAGCTGAAGCTGTAGCTGAAGCTGTAGCTGAAACTGAAGCTGAAACTGAAGCTGAAGCTGAAGCTGAAACTAAATCTTTTATTAATATCTAATTTGACCGTATATTTTTCTTTTTAATTTTGATTAATTTGTTAGCTTAGTTGTTAATTTTATCGTGCTTGCTATGGTCCCTTATAAGTGAAAGATTACACGAACAAAATACTTAATTTATATAACCTCTATATGTATTTGATATGTACATATAATCTGTGTATATGTTTTGTCGGAGATCCTAAATAAATAAATAAATAATATGATGAGGTTGGAAAAGTTGGAATTGTTATTTTTTTTGCGACAGTTTACCTAGACAGATATTAATAGGCTGTTTTAGCTTTGATCTACTTTTTTATTATTTTAGTATCTACTTTTTTGTTATGTCGTACCCTGTAGAGTTTCTCAACTCTCTGGAATTGACAGGGTGTCCCAGTCCTGTTGATGCAGGCTCTGTAATGGCACGCGACTACAAATACGTACCTTGGACGCAATGTTGTGCAATTAATAATCATGACATTCCCATAATCCCGACCGATTTGCCATCCCAGTTTAAAAGACTCCAATTTGCCCAAAACAAAGCTCAAGGACAGACACTAAAAGTCGCGGGTGTACATTTAGAAAAACACTGCTTTTCCCGTGGGCAACTGTATGTGGCGTGCTCACGAGTATCAAGCCCACAAAATTTACACGTTTTAGCCAAGGAAGGGAAAACCAGACACGCAGTTTACAAAAATGTATTGTAAACCACGTTTTTGGTTTTAAAAAGGTAAATTTTAAATACTAACTGTCTGTCTGTTTTTGGGGATGGATGAACACTGGTGATGGTTTTTTTTTAATTTATATGTGTTTTTTGCCCACCCAGAAAGGTGTACCGATTGGCAAAAAGAATTATTGGCAAAGTGTAATATAACGCGGGCGAAACCGCGGGCAAAAGCTAGTAATAATATATGCCTAGTAATATTTTTAAAACCTCTATAATATTTACCGTTGTAAATGTGTTTAGCGTAATCGGATTATATTTCATGGACGTCAAGTAGCAGGGCTTTTGAGATCTGAAAAATAAAAGATTACTTGATAATTATACTGTATGAAAATAATATTAATATTACTACAAATGCAAAGTTTATCGACTTCCAAAGTCGATGTTTCTAGTTTAGTTTCGTCGTTCATTGACAAAACTAAACTAACACCAGTTAATATGCCAATTATGATCACAATTCACTTGTATAGATAGCTACTCTATACTGAATTGTGATCATCATTGGAATATTAACTTAGTTAGTTTAGTTCGACAGAAAATCCTGTATCGTTATATGTTCACAGTCAATAAAATCTTTGAGAAAAGAGCAAGGTATCTGAATTTCATCGATATTTTTCTACGATTACAACCACATACAACTTCACTATTTGCGTAACTTGCATAATTATGTGTGTTTATTCTCGAGTCCGTAGCTACAGGTAGAAGCGCAGCCCTCTGTTTACATGACTGTGTTCTACTAGTGAATTTTTTAGTGTTGCTGTAAGTTTCTTAGTGTGCGGGAGAAATGTGAGGTCGTGTGCCGTTCTTATATTTTTTGCTTTTGTGTTAGTGAATTGAGTGGGAAAAACGCGGGGACATCTGAACACGAAATATTTTTTGACAAAGCATATCTTAGTATGTATGTTATGATCTGTGGGACCAATACTAATAAATCTGATCCAATTTTTTGTGTATTCTATCGAATGGAACAATAAATGATGGTGATTGTTTGTTTGTATTTTTAATGTTGCCCTATACTAGACATTTCTAATGTATCATGAATATGTTTAAAAAGCTATTAAACCCGTAACAACTATATGTAGGTCATATTATGAACATATTTTGTTTTTTTTTTTTTCTTATTCTCGTATCGAACCCTTGACACGCAGCGTAGTAGCTCATCGGTCAACCACTGCGCCAACCGTGTCAAAAGGTAAAGAAAACGTGTTTTTCCGATTCCAAGATAATCTGGCAAATAACAGGATAGTGAGTCCGTATGTTTTTGGATTCTGGCAATCCAATTTTGATTCTTAAACTCAACTAAGTGGTACAGTAAAAAGTAATTTAAAAATTCTAAAAAACCGGACTGCTCAACTGAAATGCAAGAAACAAGCACATTTTTATCTTAAAAAGTGACAAGCAGGCGGAACACAATTGAACATTTTTTTAATGTGTTTGGTCCGTCTGCTTTTCACTTTTTAAGATAAAAATGTGCTCGTTTCTTGCATTTCAGTTGAGCAGTCGGGTTTTTTAGAGTTTCAAATTACTTTTTTTTTCGACTAAATTTAGTTAAAATATTAATTAACATTTTTTAGTTTTCCCGGTCGTGTCACATTGGCACCCCACCAGATTCAGAAAGTAAAAGAGCTAAGTCCATGTTTTTAAACTTTCTCTTCGTATTATTATATTATGATAATCATGATATACTTTCTTGAAATTCTTGTATTAGGCCCGTTAATTTGGAGTATTTGGAGATTTTATTTTTTTATCGCTGTGTATATTGGCTTCGCACAGCCGCCATGTTTGATTATTTCAAATGTTCCCTATTTAAGAATACTTAGGCTGCTAAGACAAATCTAACGATACCTCAATTATGTGAATCCGTTCAGCGGTTCTGGAGATATGAGGTAATAAAAAATATTACAAACATACATACATCTTACTTCTTACTCTTACTAATACTAATATACTTATACTTATACTAATATTATAAATGCGAAAGTTTGTGAGGATGGATGGATGTTTGTTACTCTTTCACGCAAAAACTACTGAACGGATCTGAATGAAATTTGGCAAATAGATAGTTTACATCTTGGAATAACACATAGGCTACTTTATATCCCGAAATTCCCACGGGATCGGGATTTAACCCTCCCACGCGAACGAAGTCGCGGGCAAAAGCTAGTACAAGATACGCTCGAAAAACATAACCCTTCCATTGCAGTCGGGTAAAAAGCCTTTGAAGACTATTTCAAAAGGACCCAGTCCTCAACGCGTCTTCAGCAAGAAGTAATATAATACTGGGAAGGCAAATAAATCGCATTAACTACTTATTGCGTATCAAAGTAACTTGATATAATGACAAGAAGATGATGTAAGTATGTACTTATTACGTACAAACTAAAAGTACAAAATTACAATTAAAGTGTTAATTTTGGTTTAATTGGCGTTAATTATTTCTATCCCGAACCCCAGCTCGTAACACTAGCAATCTTTTAACCCCTCCAACTAAGCTTGTGTGTTGGAGTGGGTTGACACCAATAGTGTAATGGGTGGGGTTTGAACCTGCGACCTCTCGATCACAAGTCCGACACCACCATTGCCATAAGCCTATTGACGCTTCAAATTTTCTTCCCACTATGCTTTTTTTTTTCCTGGTGAGAAAATCATCAAATGACTTCTTCCGCTCTGGGTAAAGCGGAAGGGAGTGTCAGACTTCTACTGACTAAAAATCCAATCTGTTCCTTTAGTTGCCCTTGTGGTCCGGAACCGCGGTAACTCGTTAAAACATTTCCGCAGCCCTTCCCATTACGCCGGTTTTTAATCGACTTCAAAAAAAGAAGGAGGTTCTCAGTTCATCTTCAACTTTTTTTATGTATGTTACCTCATATCTCGAAGACGGCTGGATCGATGTCGAAAATTATTTTTTAGTTTGAAAGGGTATATACTTTCTAGTTGGTATCTGATGATGGAATCATGGAGAAGTCGAGGGATTTCGTCAAATATTATAGGCACACCTATAGCGTTTTGTGTATTTCTTATAGTAACATGTGTGGTTGCTTTTAAAAAGCACCATTTGGGGAAGTGGAACTGATGATGAAGACCATAGGTGGCCACCGAAACTACTTAATACTAAGTATTTCGTGGATTGCGATTCGATTACTTGAATATGGATGTTAAGTACTTTATGCTCGTCATAATGCATATGGTGAAGTAGAGCTGATGGTGAAGTACCAGAAGAACTCCTCAAAAATTAACGGCTGTGCATCGGGAAAAGCAACATTTTGTAAAAGGTGATAAGTAGTTGACATTTTGGCTTTTGTAACTAGATAAATACAAACCAACCCACTAAAAAGCGTGAAAAAAAATTTTTTTGCAAAAAATAAAATTGAAAGTTTTTTACTGGCTTAGTTACCTTCTCATAATAAACCATAGAAACTTCTGATAGTGGATATCACCACGGTACCATAGATTGTTGTACATCGCATCTGCCATACTTGCACTCTGTAAACACAAACGCACAATTTAACTTTTTTATTAGTTGAGACTATACATAAGTAAGTATTTATAGTCTGTGTACAATTTCAAGTTTGTTTTTTGCATTGAACACGGATTATTTTTAAGTTTACATACGCTATCACACCAGTGTTTCGGCAACAAAAATCAACTTATAATGTTCCCATTCAGAGATGGTTGGTTCAAGTATACATGTCAGCTAAGTTATAAATATTGCGATTACGTTTTTGCCGGTCACACTGCTATAACGCTCTCACTGCGGAAATAAAGGGCTCCTTTAATAAGAGGGAAATGGTCGTAATTAACCATGCGGGTTGGCAGATGTTTCTTGTCGTCAGATTTTTCGGTTCTAGGATATGCCTTAATAAACTTTCCTCCAACGTCTTGAGAACAGTGGTAATGATATAACTTACACAAAGTAATTACCCGCCTCCGTTCAAAATTAAGAACTAGAACTTGTAAGTCTTATCTGTAACCACTGGGTTACCGTGGCTCATAATATTTCCATTTCAAAAACGATTTTGCTCTATTTTCTGTCGTGTTCGCTATTCTATCGCTTCCTTCGAGATCAATATAACAATGTCAACAATAACCGGAAAAGCGGAACTACCTATCACAAGCCAGTTATGGCTTAATAGGTTTTTCCTAACATGGACATTGTCAAGTTCATAATTTGATAAAATATTTTTTTTTTATTTATGTAGTAATAGCAAAAAAACTAGGTATCTCTTAAGTCTGATATCTTATATTTTATCTAGTTATAATTTAAAGTCCATTAGTTGTGCTACGAAGCGTAACTGTATATTGCATCCTTTTAGCACTGAGAAACCAGTTGTGTGAAAATATAATAATGCTAGCTGACCCGCCACGACTTCGTTCGCGTGGTATCCTACCCCTACCCAACCGATACCACTATCCTTATCCTACCGATACCCTACCCATACCTTACACTACCCCTACCCTACCCTACGCTACCAATACCCTCCCATACCTTACCGTACCGTACCCTACCCCTACTCCTACCCTACCTCTATCCTACCCTACCCCTACTCTTGAGACCTTCCCTACTTTGTTCATTTTTTTTTTTCATAAAAACCTTCTCCTGACAAAACCAAACACAAAAAAAAAGAATCAGCTAAATCGGTCCAGCTGTTTTCGTGTTTTGCGCTTAGCAATACATTTAGCGATTCATTTTTAACTGACTTCAAAAAAAGGAGGCTTACAATTCGTCTTGAACTTTTTTATTATTTATTATAGATATTGTCATAACTTGCTTCGAAAAGATATTCGTAAAAAATAACTGAAGCTTAATCCAATTTATGTAAGTAGGTACATGTATCTGCTATTCTAGGTAAAAAGCGACACAACCTATGTTTAGGAGAACTAGTGCCCGCCACATATTTAAAATGTGATTTTAGCTTTAAGGAGTTGTTTTATTAATGTTGTAGCACAATTCAAATATACAGATATAAATAACGTGATAAAATGTATTACCTATGTTCAGTCGTTCTTCAATGTCTTAAATTAATGCCAACGAATAAAAAGTAAATAAAATTATTTCAGGCGTACTTACCGTTTCCCTTAAAAGTTCTCCGTAATAACACAAATTGAACAACGGCAAAATCAAAGAAGCAACTGCTACAAAATTTTTGGCCATAGCTAGTGCACCATGAGCAACCTGAAAAATATAATATAATTTTCAAGTGTTAAAAATCCAGAACCTGAATTCTACCTAATATCTATCTTTTTTTTATGGGGTAAATCATCTAACGACTCCTTCCACTCTTGGTGTAGCGGAAGAGAGTGTCAGACTTCTACTGTCAAAAAACCACGGGCCACAGTATCTAGTAAGAAATATTCTTACTAGATACCGTGGCCCGCAACCTCCAGCAGGCAATAGCCCTACTTGGCAGGCCCTCACCAAATATCTATCTAACTTACCTTTTTACTAGAAAGATATTTGTTCGAATATAGACACACACAACAACATACAGAATAGAGTTACAAACATTACAAAAAATAACAACAAAGATTACGCTAAGCATATTCACACCGAATGGGTTACCGACTCAGCAAATGCTGAATTGGTAACCCATTCGGTATTTCCCATTGACGCGATGGTTTTTAATTAGGCACTCAACAGCGACAAACGAACGAGGGGATAAATACATTAATAATCCTTACTAATATTATAAATGCGAAAGTAACTCTGTCTGTCTGTGTGTTACGCAAGCACGCCTAAACTACTGAACCGATTTTAATCAAATTTGGTACGGACATAGTCTATAGCCTGAGAAAGGACATAGGCTACTTTTTAATGCGAAAAAAGGGCTGTAAGGTGTAGAAATAGGGGATCAAAGTTTGTATGGAAATTGCGTCATTTTTAAAGCTAGAAGCTTGTAACTTATTTTTTAGAATTTTGATTAGATATTAATAAATACGACATTCAAATTATGTATGAGTTTTGTTTTAAAAATAATTAGCCTAAAAAATTAAAAATGCTACCGAAAGCCACTATTCCGCGCGGACGAAGTCGCGCGTAGTATAAAATAATATTGAATGGTTTTATCTGTTCCCTTATAACTTCTAAACTATTCAAATTTGACTATTGAGGTATGGATAGAAACTTAGCGTCTTGATTGTCTGTTGGTGGCTATGTGATATAGTGTTAATCAAAGGATAGCCCTTGGTCGAATGCCACCTATCCTTATAATAAAATAAGACTACGATTACCCTTTAAAGTTCACTACGAACATATATAACATAAAATGCATTCAATTATATTATGTTTAGGTCGTTTATGTTAACGATTTCAGATGAAATATTTTTCTTGTTTCAGACTCTTTTAGGTTTTTAACTTATTTTTTTATTAGGAGAAAACCCCTCGTGATTTCCTAAGTTTCAGGGCCTACTATTATATACAAGAACCTCGTTCATGATTGTTTGACTACCTATTAAAAGAATTAGAAAGCGTTTTGTACACAGTTTTTATTTACCTTTGCACTTAAGCCGAAAAAGCATATAGAAATGCTAGTAGCAGTCAAATTGACAAAGATCACTTTGTTGAAAACGTCATCCAAATGCTGGGCTAAGCTGCAAAAAATTGATCAAAGAGAAATATTAATAAATATGTCAGTTTATAATTACGAGTACTTAAGGCTGACAAAACACGACGAATAGATACATAAACATTATAATACTTATTCAATGATACGTCTTTGTTTTTCCGGTTGAATCGAATATCATCGAATGACTTCTCCCGCTCTGGGTGGAGCGGAAGGGAGTGTCAGACTTCTACTGACTAAAAAGCCACCCTGTTCCTTCAGCTGGCCTTAAGTTCCGGGGCCGCGGTATCTCGTTAGAACATTGAAGAACCCCAGCAGGCAATGGCCCTATGGGGCCTCGTCACTATTGCTGACTACTGTTTGAGGCGTGCGTGGAACATGACGCGCCGCCGATCCGGGTAAGCCGTCATATCCTAGCACCGCAAAATCTAACAACATGTGATATCTACCGATTCGCATTAGGCCTGCGTGGTGGATTTCATTCTCCATTGTATCTCATAGAGAAAAGGCCTGCGTATCTCCAGTGGGAACTTTGTAGGCTGATTAAGTAGATTCATTCTATCATACATGACTTAATCAGCCTACATAGCATGAATGAAGGTGACGCGCGGCCACAGATTACTAAATAGTTTGGTGCGGTGCGGTGCTCGGTTGATGCGGGCGGGGCCGCCCTTAGGTGACTAGTGAGTATGTCTTTGAACGGACAACCAGGTATCGATTACTTCTCCTCATTTGAAAGCCTAATAGTCAACCTTGCGCCCTCTTACAGGCATACAATTGTTATGGGTGACTTTAATACCTGTCTCCTTAAAAATGATTCGCGCTCCTCCTCACTTCAATCTATTTCCCAATCCTGTAATTTATCTCTCCTTCCATTAAGCGCAACTCACCATTTTCCAAACTGTACTCCTTCATTTCTTGACCTCATCTTTGTTTCCTCCACACAACACGTCGCTAAGCATGGGCAATGTTCAGCTGACGCTTTCTCCTACCACGACTTGATTTTCCTTTCCTACAAAATTCGCCCTCCTAAGACTAAACTTAAAAGTATTCTTCAGCGCAGTTTTGGTGGAATGGACTTGGAAGGTCTTCGGGAAGATGCTAGCAATATTGACTGGTCTGAGCTTGTTCATGCAGACTCGATTGATGAAAAAATTAACCTCCTTAATTCCAATCTCATCGAGCTGTATGATGTGCATGCACCTGTTCGGTTGGTCAAGATCAAGCATCTGCCTGCTCCATGGCTAACAGATGACGTGAAAGCAATTTTACAAAAAAGGGCAGCAGCAAAATCTAGGTACAAGTCTGCATTTGTACCTATAGGTCTGCACCTAGCTCCGTATATCGTGAAAAATACGTCGCTGTCAGAAATCGCAGCAACTTGGTTTATAGGGATGCCCGACGCCGCCACATTCATAAGTCCGTTGAAAACGGTGATCCAGCTAAATTCTGGAAATTTCTTAGATCAATGGGAATTGGGAAGTCACGTCAAGAGTCTATTCCTAAAGATAGAGATCTTGAATTACTCAGTCAACATTTTTCCACCTCTTGTAGTTTCAATTGGGCTGTTAAAACCAAAACTTTAGATAATCTTTCGTCTCTTCCCACTCCCGATTATTCTCCTTTTGTTTTTAATCAATTTGCTTGTTGTGATGTTAAGAAGAGTATTTTATCAATTTCGTCAAATGCTGTTGGTAGTGACTGTGTAAGTCGCAAGATGATACTCCCTATTTTGTACGAAATCCTTCCTGTCATCTGCCATATCCTTAATCATTTTGTATCCTCTGGTGTTTTTCCATCTACATGGAAAGAAACTCATGTAACCCCACTTCCAAAAAAAAGTAATCCTGTTTCTTTCTCTGAATTCCGTCCCATTTCCATTTTACCGTTTCTGTCTAAAGTCCTAGAACGTCTTATTCATAGTCAGCTTAGTGCTTTCCTCTGTAGAAACAGACTCCTTAATTTTTACCAATCCGGGTTTCGTCCGGGGCATAGCACTACCACAGTTCTTGTTAACATTACGGATGATATAAGATTGGGTATGGACAATAGGAAATTGACGGTCCTTTCCTTACTTGATTTCAGTAATGCTATCAACACTGTTGATTTTGACGTCTTGCTCGGGATACTATGCTCTCTTAACATATCTCCAACAGCTATTGATTGGTTTCGTAGTTACCTGTGTGGCCGCCGACAACGTATTTGCATTGAAGGTTCATTGTCTTCATGGTGCAATACTGCTGCTGGCGTACCACAGGGGGGCGTTCTCTCTCCTCTTCTTTTCGCCATATTTATAAATTCTATTTCAAATGAACTTCTCTCATCCTATCACCTTTATGCTGACGATCTGCAAATTTATTCGCAAGCTGCCGTTTAAGAATTGTCTGAGGCGGTGAAGACAATACATAAAGATTTAGCGCGTATTTCTGATTGGAGTTTGGATCATGGTTTGAAGGTTAATCCTGCGAAGACTAAAGTCATTATTGTTGGCAGCCCTAGGCTACGTTCCAAAATTGACTGGACGACCCTTCCCCAAATCATTTTTGATGGAGCTGTTATACCCTACTGTGACTCAGTAAAAGACCTTGGTATTTATTTACATTGATAAAGATTTGTCTTGGGGTCCCCAGTTGCAAGAAGTGAGCCGCAAACTGTTCGCATCTGCGGGGTCTTTACGCAGATTGAGCAATTTCCTGCCGACTGCTACTAAAACTACGGTTGCCCAATCTCTTCTTCTCCCTATCCTTGACTATGCTGATGCAAGTTATCCAGATCTAACTGAAGTGCAGCTAGATAAGCTTGAGCGACTCTTAAATTTTTGTATCAGATTCATATTTGGCTTGCGCAAATATGATCATGTTTCTGAGTTTCGCTACTAACTCAAGTGGCTGCCTATCCGTCTTCGCCGGAATGCACATATTTTATCATTACTCTACAATATTCTTTTCAATCCAATGACTCCCTTTTATCTCAAAGAACGTTTTAAGTTCCTTCATGACACACATGCTAGAGATTTGAGATCATCGGAGAATTTGAGACTTTTGATGCCTACGCATTCCACAAAATTTTACGAGTAGTCGTTTACAGTGCAGGCTATTCGGTTGTGGAATGGATTGCCAGTGTCAGTAAGATAAGCTCAGTCACTCGCTGTTTTTAAAAGCTCGGTTGCCCATCACTTTATTTCAAACTTATGATTATTCCTTTGTTTTCTACACACGATGTTAAAGAACACATTATATATTTATATATTTGTATTTATGTATTGTATATATATATATTTGTATATTTTTATTAGTTTTTCCGTTATTGACGAAAATTTGTACAGTAGTACACTAATATAGCCCGCCCCATTTTAATTAAAGCTCGTAAAGTCCTTCCAAAGGTTGTCTGGAAGATATCGCTCTCAGCGATAAGACCGCCATTGTAACCAATTTTATTTACATTATTGTTATTTAAGTGTGATTCAATTATTGGTGTACAATAAAGTATATTCTATCTATAAGACCGCAAGGTTGTAGCTATCAGGAAACACGGATCATGGCAAGGAATTTTAGGCTTTAGCTTTGCGTTCACGCAATGAAAGTATTCCCTAAACGTTTCGTGTGTCTGGGCGAGATTACTTATGTACTAACTATTGCGTGCGACCTCGTTCGCGTGGAAAGTTTGATTAATCTACCCCAAGGGAATCATATATTTCTCCAGGATAAAATGTAGCCTATGAGATATTCTAGACTAAATTTATCTCTATGATAAATTATGTTCGGCAGTTTTGGTGTGATTGAGTAACAAACAGCCGTCATATTTATTTTGAAATAATACTAAATTTAAATACTTATAATTATGTAATTTATTTACTATAATTGTAATAAGCATCACTGTAGCACACTTTACAACACGAATAGACGTCATCACGTCGACGCTGCCGGCCGTCGCTAAAAATCAGCTCCGAGTACCTACGTAATTGTCTCTTCTGATGCCACAGCATTACGCTGAGCGCTGACAGTTTTGCTTGTATGTGATGAATAGTTTCCTTCTAGTTTAAATATATTTGCATTTGTTTTTCCAGTTTCTTAAGAATCATGTGACAGCATAAATATTTTATTTTCTGTCTACAAGCTAACTTTCGTATTTACAAGTATTATATACCAGCAGTCACGCGAGGTTTTGCTCTTGTGGAGTTTATCTCAATAAAAACATAACCATCCGTCTATTTCAAGTAAAAAACCTATAACCTTCAAGCTACTGCAATATCAAATTTTATCCAAATTCACCCAGGAGTTTCAAGGATTAGCGCGTTTAAACAAACAACAAACTTTTCCACTTTACATTATTGGTATAGATTTTCCGTACCTTATTAATTTTTGATGACTGTTGACTATTACCTTCAAGGCTGCGATGTCACCAGGTTTGATGTTTAGCAAGTCTTCTTGAAGTAGAGTAAATGCCGTTGATAAGTGAGAGCATAGTGTAATCATGACGAACTCTGATCCTAGGTATATATAAACGACGCGCATCACTGAAACATATAATAGTTTTACATTATGCAGCATTTCAAAGCAAACATTATAATGTCATAATTATAAAAGTATGCATTCTATAAATTTAGTTACTTCAAAAATGAGTGTGATATGTGATTTCGAAAAGTGAAACACCGAAGAACACGTCTCCGTAAGTTCACGAATACGAAGCACTTAACAACGAATGCACGCTACCACGAAAAACCTAACGCCCTAGCCATGGGATCTCAAATAACTAAATCTTTAACTTCAGCTATTCGAAACACTTAACAACGAATACAAACAACCAAGAAAAACTGAATACCATAGCCATGCAATATCGAATAACTAAACCTCGAAATGTCTTCGTAAAATGTGTTTATTAATTTAACAATCAAATATTGCTTTTGCTACTTTAAACGATAAAAGAACTCATATTGCCCATATCCCATCATATTTCCGATAAGGAAATATATAATTATTTGGTTGATTGACACATAATATGACATGAAATGTTTTATTTTTCTCAAAAAAATATTTTTGAATAAAGAATAACATTTAAAATAGCAAAATCAATGTTTGATTGTTAAATTATTAAAGATATGTCTTTAATATACTACATACTATATACTTTTCGAGGTTTAGTTATTCAAGATCACAACGTTGTTCAGTTTTTAACTAATTTCAAAAAAAAAGGAGGAGGTTCTCAATTCGGCTTGAACTTTTTTTGTGTATGTTACCTCATTACTCGCAGATGGCTGGACTGAATTCGAAAATTCTTTTTTTGTTTCAAAGGGTATACTTTATAGTTAGTCCCGTTGTCGTCATGTTTGGATCTGATGATGAAATCATGGAGAAATCGAGGGAACTCTTCAAATATTATAGGCACACCTATAGCGTTTTGGGTATTTCTTATAGTATCTTGTGCAGTTGCTTTCGAAAAGCACCATTTGAGGAAGTGGAACTGATGATAAAGACCCCAGATGGCCACCGAAACTACTCAATTATAAGTATTTCGTGGATTGCGATTAGATTACTTGAATATAGATGTTAAGCACTTAATTCTCGTTACAATGCATGTGGTGAAGTAGAGCTGATGGTGATGTACCAGGAGAACTCCTCAAAAATTAACGGCTCTGCACCGGGAAAAGCAATATTTTGTAAATGATTATAAGTAGTTGACATTTAGGCTCTTGTAACTAGGTAAATTATAAATCGACCAAATAAAAAGAGCGAAATAAAAACTTTTTAAGGTACAAAACAAATGACACCGACTACCGAAATTAAAGTTATTTTTGCCTTTGTAGTGTTTTTATGTAGAAGTCGGTTCTATTTTTTGCTAAATTTTTTTTTTCTTGTTAGTGTGCAATCGTTGTAAAGTGATTCGAATAGGTGAAATTAAAGATTTAGTTATTCAAGATTCCATGGCTACGGCGTTAGGTTTTTCGTAGGTTTTTTAGTAGCGTGCATTCGTTGTTAAGTGTTTCGTGTTCGTGAACTTACGGGGACGTGTTCTTCGGTGTTTCACTTTTCGAAATCACGTATCACAGCCTTCGAAAATAAGGAAGGTTTGGTGGCCTTGCGATCTTATTCTATAAGATTAGAACGAAACAAACTGTAATAAAGTATACAACACCCTTTCTGTCTTTGTCAACTATGCAACTAAGTTTTTTTTAAATCATTTCCATTACTGTCCAGTCTTTTGACAAAGCTAGCGATAGAGTTCTCTCGCATGACCTAATCACTTTTGCATAAAAATGCTTTTTCCGGATTGCTTACAACCGAAAAGGATTTTGTCAGCAGTCACGGTGCATTTGGTTAATTTCATTTGATAGCCAAAACGACGACACGACAAAGGTTTCTGGGGCTCCAATTGAATATATTTTTCACTCCCATTTCAGTCTGATTATGTCAAGCTATAGATATGTACCTGTATACCTTTGTTTGCTGAAAATGTTTCCGTGATTTGAACTATTTTTGGTACTAACTTATTATTATATTTTATAAAGTTCCTAAGCTTTTTATGAATGGAAGAACACTGTAGAATCTTAGATTTGTTCTTCTATTTTTTATTTGTAATAAGATTGTACTATGTTAATAATCGGTTTCTACTGTCCTCTCATACCAGCCTCTTAAACTATGCCTCTTAACTATACAACGTGTAACAGAAACCCCATATCTATCCAAAAGGGCTGAAGACAACATCTGGTATGGAGTCTCTATGCACAGTTTCAGCACAAAATAACTGACTCTAAGAATTGATACCAAATAATTGATTTCATATATTTCTTGAACCGCGGTAACTCTTTACACCAATTCCGCAACGCCGGCAGGCAACGGCCCCCTTGTGGTCCCCGACAATTTTGCTGACACTCTTTGAAGCACAGACACACTTAAGTTGTATATAGATGTACAGATGGTGGTAGATATTATATAAGTACGTTTCTTTACGACTGCATTATGAATAGGATGATTTGTAAGCTTTCTTTAAGAATTATTATTTGCACACAACTCTTTTCTTAAACAGTGTCCTCCATTTTAATTTTTCCTGTGTTGTGAGTGCATATTTACAAACATAATTATCTTCTAATACGTACAGTAAAATATGTCTAGCTATAACCTGGGATTCTTTAAGTCAAGAGTGAATAGGTTACTTCTAGGCAATTGTGCTTCATCTTTGACCACATCATCGCTTACCATCAGGTGGGTGGTTGGCCAAATGCGACTCTATCAACAATAAAAAAATCTACAGTAAAAAGTATACTTAACCCACCGAACTGAATCATAAATCTCAAAAAGTGCCAAAAACATTTTCACTGACATTAAACGCGGGTCACATACGTTCTCATATTTAAAGCAAAGTCTCGTCAAATGCTAGTGAGAATTTCACAAAAGACCCTTTGCGATTAATCAAGCTTTCCGGGAACCGTTGACTCCTGAAAATTTAAGGCACACTTCACTCATTACATGAGAGCGGGTAAGAAAGGAATTTTTGAAATTTCACCTCTCTCAAAATAGTTCAAAAAGGTTCTGTACGGGACCAAATTAAGACTGTGTGTTTGAAATTTTATTAAGATTTTATGAATTTCTGCATGGCAGTATAGACATTTTTGGCAGGTAATTTTAAAATACTCTTACGGTTGAATTATTTGGTAAAATTTATGAAACTTGTCGGTACGAGCCCTGAACACGGAATGTAACGAATTTGATTGAGGAAAAATACCTGGAAACAATGTCGTATTTTAATTCGTAAAAAATTGATGTCGATGTTCCTATGTGGTTCACAGATATCTGTCATATACGTGTCGAATAAAGGCATAAATAGTTAAGGTTTGTAAACCACAATGAAGGGATGGTTAGCTCAGTGGTTAAGCGATTGGCTGTTGCGCGGCGTATTGCAGGTCGATTCTCGCACCGTATCAATGAATGTTTGTGTGGCCTACAGATAGTCTGTATGAATGTGCATGTCGGTTGTAATGTTTCTGATTGCGTCCACAATACAGGAAAAATTCCTGCTGTGGAGGAATGTTTAAAAATATATTCGTGATTTAAGTAGACAGAAACTGCATGTCTTCGAAATCGATTTCAAGTACCACGCAATGAGCAGTAGTTCCAAGGTTATTTTCAAAAGTTCTCTGAAGGGACACTGATACAGAGCACAAAAAGTGTGTTTATTTTTCACCCTAGGTAAATAATATAGTGCACAAATTACGTTCGACTGCAGACTGATATAATTTACTAAAATGAGAAATAATGAATATAAAAATTACATTTAAGTCGCTAAAACTAAGTTGCGTGACAGTTGTTTCATGTGAGAAACAAGAGTGAAGCACTAAACACAAAATTTACTATCGGAATGTTGAGAAGTCGAATCTCACGGTGCACCGAAACCGTCATTTTCTTAGGAATATGGGGCGTCGTAAGTAGCAACATGACACACAGATAACACACGTCAACATACTCACAATATGTGGTATGTTAGTACTTTCTGATTTAATTAATAATGTTCCCAATAACATCAAATGTTAGTTGACATGATAAATTTTTTTTTAGCAAAAAATAGAACCGACCCTCATATCAAAACACTGCAAAGCCTAAAATAACTTTAATTTCAGTAGTCGGTGTCATTTGTTTTGTATTTTCTTTTTTTTAAGAGGAGGTTATCAATTCGACGCGTATATATTTTTTTTCTTATGTATGATCATCGATTACTCGAAGACGGCTGAACCGATTTGGAAAATTCTTTTTTTGATTGAAAGGGTATACTTCGAAATTGGTCTCATTTTCATAAACGTCAGGATCTGATGATGGGATCCTGGAGAAATCGAGGGAACACTTCAAATATTATAGGTACACCTATGACGTTTTGGGTATTTATTATAGTAACTTGAACAGTTGCTCTGAAATAGTACCATTTGAGGAAGTGGAACTGATGATGAAGACCACAGATGGCCGCCGAAACTACTTAATAATAAGTATTGAGTGGATTGCGATTCGATTACGTGAATATGGATGTTAAGCACTTTATGCTCATCACAATGCATATGGTGATGTAGAGCTGATGGTGAAGTACCAGGAGAACTCCTCAACAATTAACGGCCCAGCATTGGGAAAAGCAATATTTTGTAAAAGGTTATAAGTAGTTGACATTTAGGGTCTTGTAACTAGGTAATTAAAAAAAAACCAACTAAAAAGAGTGAAATAAAAACTTTTTACAAAAAAATTAAACCGACTCCCAAAAAACACTGCAAAGTGAAAAATAACTTTAATTTCGGAAGTCGGTGCCAAAAGCGAAAATACAAAACTAAAGACACCGACTACCGAAATTAAAGTTATTTTACACTTTGCAGTATTTTTTTGGAGTCGGTTTAATTTTTTGGTAAAAAGTTTGTTCTTGACTTGATTCAAGTAATCTAATCGTAATCCACGAAATACTTCTTATTGAGTAGTTTCGGTGACCATCTGGGGTCTTCATCATCAGTTCCACTTCCTTAAATGGTGCTTATCGAGAGAAACTGCACAAGTTACTGTAAGAAATACCCAAAACGCTATAGGTGTGCCTATAATATTTGAAGAGTTCCCTCGATTTCTCCATGATTCCATCATCAAATCTAAACGTGACGACAGTGTGACCAACTAGAAAGTATATTCTTTAAAACAAAAAAATAACTTTACAAATCGGTCCAGCCATCTCCGAGTTATGAGGTTAACATACATAAAAAAAAAGTTCAAGACGAATTGAGAACCTCCTCCTTTCTTTTGAAGTGGGTTAAAAAGAAAAGTTAACAAAATATTGATGTTTCATTAATTTGTGTTAACCCGTTTCAGAGATTAGCCTGAACAAACAGAGACGGATAGACAATCAACATTAAAAAAATAGTTTTTTGTAATTTAGTCACCTTTTTCCTGCCCTTATCCCAGTTATTTTGGTTGGCGCAACACGTTTTTTGCTCCATTTTCCCCTGTCAGATGTCAAAGGCACCACAGGTGCCACAGGCATAAACCTACATGGCTCTCATAAAAGAGACCTCTCTCTGACCTCTGAGTTTGTTTCAGTGTTTCTTCTCAGAGTAGTCAGTTAGGAAACAGTGGCCTCATCTAGTTTACATTTACGTAAAAAATTGCATGTAAAAGTGTTATTTATAAACCATTTGCAAAATAAACATCATTATTTCATTTCATTATTTCAAAGCATCATTAACTTCTTTTTCTTTCATATAATTTCTCACACAATCCATCCATATTTTCTTGGGCTTTCTTCTACCTCTCCATCCATCAACACAACTAAAAAAGTGATGGGTTTGACCATCACTTTTTTAGTTATATGCGTGTCACACCTCCTCGTCACATGTCCATACCAAGATAGGCGGCTTCTTTTCAATTTTCCCGTAATAGGCGACACTTTCAAAATTCCTCTGTACTCATTTCTTACTCTATCCATTTCTGTTTTTGTGCTTTTTATCATTCATATTTCTTTGTGTTTTAATCACAGACAGACACTTCTCGTGTATTTTAGTAGCTACAGAAGATGTATAGATAACTTAAAACCTTTTGTTAACATTGCTTTTATCCTGTCTACAATATCATGATGAACGCTTTTCACAGATTTGTGTAAAATGCAAATTCTACATAGTCTACGCATCAAAGGAATAATCGCAAATACGATGCAAATATGTTGAAACTCCTTCGGTGCGTCTGAATAATTACTCAAGTTGTAAACAGCATAAATGTTTATCTTGAATTAATTTAGTGCTTATACACAAACAAATTTTAACTTAGCAAATGTTATTACAACAAAAATGCTGTTTTATGATTAAGAAGATACTGCTATCGTCAAGCAAGCTTTTGAAATTAATGTAGTTTTATTATTTGTGATTGCAAAGTTGTGATAGCCTTTTCGAGATATCTTTTATTTGACTCATCTTCATTAATAAAAATATGTTTTAAGAAATCTGTTGTGAACCAGGCTATAATCACAAACCCGTTATTAGCGGTTAATGGTGACAATATTTGTATAGGTATATTTTATTTTTATTTATAACATAATATCTCTTCTAGGTATATAATTGTGCATAAATAAATATTTATGTGTCAGTCTGTGATTTCAAAATAACTGTGTTTTCTCTAGTGCCCATAGTTATTGACACGATACTAGAACACTAACAACCTTTTTTTAATTTTGTCTGTCTGTTCATCTGTCTTTTTACCCGACTGCAAAGGAAGGGTTATGTTTTATGTGCGTATCTTGTATGTATGTACCTATGTAATATTCTTTATTATCTCGTATCTCCAGAACTGCTGAACGAATTCACATAATTGAAGTATCGTTTGATTTGTCTTAGCAGCCCAAGTTTTCTTAGATATTGACATTTAAAAAATCAAACATGGCGCCTGTTTAATTTTTTTTTCTCAAATACAAAATGTGGGTATCTGATTAAAGGGCTTAACTCAAGGATTTTAAAAAGGTATTTTGTGTTAATCATTAGTGTAATACTAGCAAAAATAATACAATGAGAAAGTTTAAAAATATGGACTTTAGCTCTTGTACTTTGCACGCCTGCTTGTCATTATTTAAAATAAAAATGTGCTTGTTTCTTGCATTTCAGTTGAGCAGTTGGATTTTTTAGAATTTTTAAATAACTTTTTTTTTTCAGAACCAGTACTTTATGGACTTCTACGTTGAAGAAGTCGAGGGTAAAGGTAAAATAAAAAAAAACTCAATGTTTCTACTGCACAAAACTCCAATCAATACTGAAACACCTCTCATCTATAAACTGGCCTAGTAACAAGAAACAGCACAAAGATAACTCAAGAAGCGTCCCTAAAGAACAATAGTTCTCTAAGAGCAATAAAGATCCACTTACTGCTGTAAGTCTCAAAAATATATACACCGATATATCTTGTCCAGCTCCCAGTAGGATCAAACGGAAAGCTACAAGAGAATGGAAGTAACAGCCCACATTCATGTTGCAAAATAAATTTGCGGAAAACTGTTTCCAATAATGGGGCCAGTATATATTGCCAGGATCCAATCATATTGAGCCAGAAGAAAACTGCAAAGAAAAGAAAATAATTAAATGGCGTAACATGCAATAAAGTTGCAGTCTTGTTGGTTGCGATAAAGTTAGAAATTCTTGTGGACTAGCTGCGGAGGTTGTTTGTGATGTAATTATGTTTGAAGACGATTAAGAGTGGGTATATTGCAGTATGCGTCTGTAGGTATACAGAGTTGATACGACAGAGGGGCAATAAATTACACTACGTATACTATACGTGTTTAGTGTTAATTTGATGCAGTTAAAAAATAAAAAGTGCCAAAAAAAGATTTTTTTTTTAAACAAACTAAATAGCAAATCAGAGTAAAACGCAACCACCCTTTGTAAATAAATGTGACCTTAAATACCTAAGTAACAAAGTGGCAACGTAGCGTGGCGTGTGTTATCTCTTGTCTTGGTCAGATTTATCGCTTTAAGGTGCATCTCATCAAAATACTTGCGACTAAACTACTTCTCCTATTTGATTGATTTTTGGTTCGAAGCTTGAAAATGGTACCTAGTATACGCAATCTAAAGGAAAACCCCTCCGTCGTATCAACTCTGTATAGAAAATAGTCTTGAACGCTTCGTTTGTTATTAATTAAATGATTTATTAATTAAAGATTTTGTTTCGATATGAATATACTCTTGTGTCTAAATAGAGTTTAACATCTTGATATATCGAGATTACAACGCGCTTCGGAAAGCATGCTGCATGGTTGAACTTGTCTGTCATTTGTACATCTTTCTCAGACATTACGGGTAATCGGAACTCAGAACCAATAAAAACTAAAACCAGTCTTGCAAAGGGCGGCCAGCTACTGGAGGATAGAGGAAAAAATAAAATATAAATAAAATAAATAAATTATAAATCTACTAAAACCAGATAATATCTAAATATTATCTGGTTTTAGTAAATTTTGTCATTAAATATTATCTTCTATAGAAATATTTTGATTTGGATTGATACCATTTATTACAAAAGGGTTAGGGGTAGTTACTATTTAACCCTAGGATGGTAACAGAGGTGCTCCAACACCCCACGCAAGCAATCACTACCTCGATTTAGATATTGATTGATCTCAAGAAGAGTGTTCTTTTAGTTTGTTTCAAGAACAAAAAGTTTTATTTTTCATTAAATGGAAGTTTTTTATTAATTTTATTATCATGGTGACGTTGCACCCCTGTTACTGTGCGTATTCATTTAAACTATGTTACCATCGTAAGGTTAAACTGTTGAAAAATTCTAGATTCAAAAAGAAATATCTTAAACAGACCACGAAGCTCGTAAACATTTATAAAAGAAGGAAAATAAAGAATGTACGCAATTTCGATATGGCAGGAAAATCGTCTACAGCGAATTATATGACCTTTTTTTGTTACAAACGATATTATGAATATTGCTCCCCTCTCATCTTTTGTAATGTATATGGTGGTTTGAAATAAAAAGAATAATATCACGACATATGAGCCACCATCATTACATGTTTTCATCAACGAAGTAGGATTAACAAACGTACGTGATTATGTATTTTATACTTTGGAAAGACATCTTCCTACCTGGCTGACACTTAAAAAACCATGTATCATTTAAAAAGTAAAAAAATAATTATTTCAAAGCCATTTTCAGTTATCATCAAAATCTAGGTTCAATTAAGAGGAGCTAGCTAGCTCGTGCGTTAAATTGTAATAAACGGTGGTAAAATCTTTATGGTTAAACAACGTTTGGCTACTTTAACACATTGGGACTCCTTCGAGCCTCAAAAACGTCCCAAGGCCACTGTTTTTGGCTGTCATCTGTCATCTTTGACAGTCGTTAAGGGGTTGTCAGAAGAAAAAAATCTGACACCGATCTTGCGATACCGTGTTACCCAATTATTGGGTTATGGAGATCAGATAAGTATTCGTGTGATGTTAAATAGAGTATTAGAAAATGACTAGAAGCCGACCCCGACATAGGTATAATAACTTACTACTTAGTAAAAATATATATGAAAAAACAAGCTACTTATTATTTTTTTCAGCACACTCTTTTATTTGATACCCGTATCATGGCAGTGCACAAAAGATAAACTATATAGTACACGATGGTATTGATGGCCGTTCGCCATATTGCATTTTTATCCAAACTGAACGTGGTCATTAACACCACTGACGCAGACGACATCGTTACGTATGTGCGCCAAAGGCTGAAATACGCGCCGAGAGTGTAGCTGCTAGAGTCGCATCGCAATGTCAACTTCAAGGCATCTGTGGTGGGCATACCAACATGTTTCCTGCCTCAAGTGATGGAAGAAAGCTTTTGGCCGCAGGATGTGGTATTCCGCCGGTTTCGTGGACAAGTGCCACCGGAACACACAATGACCTAGTGCCAATTTAGTGATACTTTTTTTTTTTTTAACGTGTTAAAATTATCAAATAAGTCCTCCTACTCCGGGCAGGGTGGGAGGGACTGTCAGACTTTTACTGACTAAAATCCACGGTGTTCCTTCAATAACCCTTTACATACCGGGGCCACGGTAACGGGATGAGTCCCACGACCCCGGCAGGCTTCGGCCCTCTGCAGAGAGGGCCTCGTCATGTTGCTGACGCTCTTTGAGGCGCACGTGGAACACGACGCGCCGTCGACCCGGGCATGGTCCATGGTCGGACAGCGAGTTGCCCTTTACTCGCTGTCCGCATGCCCGCGCCTACGGTGACCGGAGATCGTCGGCCGACGTCCGACGCCGTGGGCGTCTACCACTGCGGCTGGGCTGGAGGGAGGACGCCATCCTCTCCCTCACGCGGCCCGCCTCCTCCTTCGGAAGCATGACTGCTTCGCAGAAGGAGGCGATCGCTTCCCGCTCCCTCTCGCCCCGCAGCATGGCCTCGACCAATGCCGGGCGCGAGAGGTCTCCGCCTATCGCCGCCGTGAGGACACGTCGGTGCTCTGCCCAAGCGGGGCAGTCTTGCACCGTGTGCTCTACGGTGTCCTCAGGGCGACCCTCGCAGTGGTGACACCCAGGCGTTTCCTCCTTTCCCATCAGACACAGGTACCTCCCGAAACTTCCGTGTCCGGTGAGGACCTGCGTCATGCGGTAGGTCAGGACGCCGTGACGCCGATCTAGCCACTCCTTAAAGAGGGGTCTTACCGCCGCAATTGCGGCGTGCCCGTTTAGTGATACTAACATAGTATTGAGTTTTATTTACTAACACTATTGTTATTATATTATGTATACTTTATGTTAAGGTATATATGTATTTATGGGTCTTTGTAACCTGAAAATAAATGATTAAATTGAAATTAATTTAATTGGTTGACGATAATTCTTTAAAATTCATTTCTAAGATTTGATTGGAACAAAAATAGATACATTGCAAGTTAAATTTAATCCTGATCAAAGGCTAGAGAGGTGATTAAAATGAGGTGATTTGTAAAAAAGTATCATAATATATTATGTTAATTGCTTGGGTTTGGAGGCAAAATAATCCGAAATCTTATTAAAAGTTTGACGTTACCTTCGTCTCAGGAAGTACACATTTTCTCGTAAGCTTCTCCACGTTATTCTCATTATTTAAAACAAAATTGTTAATAATAATATTATAAGTAGGTTCTTTATTTATTTCCACTTTATGCACATAGGTACAAAGGCGGAATTAATGCCGTAGGCATTCTCTACCAGTCAACCATGAGTGGTGAAGAGATAGTGTGGAAGGTGCAATATGTACGTGATAATTATATTGGAAAAAAATAATGATAATAATAGTGATAACACAAAAAAACCTCATACAATAAAATTGAAGTATCATAAAATAGAAATCTACATAAATAATATATATGAATTAATACTTATATAAATATATATACATATACATACATATATATATATACTTAAGGAGCAAATGAAAATTAAATATGTAAATTCTGCTTCTCTAAATCTTAAGTTTTACACCAAAGGGTTATTAATCTGTTAAACAAATATTTTCAAAATATGTGATGAGTGTTACTTTCTCCTAGCCGCTCTCGCAATGTTGCTTGTGTAAAAAGTTTTTTACCATTGATAAAAATAGTACCCTATGTCCTTATCCAAAGTCCTAATCTTTTTCTGTGCTAAATTTCATCGGAATTTGTTTGTTGGTTTAGACTTAAATATGTAAGACTTAAGTATGTAGACAGAGTTACTTTCGTATTTATAATATTATTAAGGACTATCTCTCGCGGCAAACTTAGTACCAAAAACTTTTTACCAAAAAATTAAACCGACTCGACCGACGTTTTTATTTCACTCTTTTTAGTTGGTCTATTTTTAATTTACCTAGTTCCAAGAGCCTAATTATTAACTACTTATAACCTTTTACAAAATATTGCTTTTCCCAATGCTGGGCCGTTAATTGTTGAGGAGTTCTCCTGGTACTTCACCATCAGCTCTACATCACCATATGCATTGTGACGAGCATAAAGTGCGTAACATCCATATTCAAGTAATCGAATCGCAATCCACTCAATACTTATTATTGAGTAGTTTCGGTGGCCATCTGGGGTCTTCATCATCAGTTCCACTTCCTCAAATGGTACTTTTTGAGAGCAACTGCACAAGTTACTATAATAAATACCCAAAACGACATAGGTGTGCCTATAATATTTGAAGAGTTCCCTCGATTTCTCCAGGATCCCATCATCAGATCCTGACGTTTATGAAAATGGGACCAATATGGAAGTATACCCTTTCAATAAAAAAAAGAATTTTTCAAATCGGTTCAGCCGTCTTCGAGTAATCGATGATCATACATTAAAAAAAAAATATATATACGCGTCGAATTGATAACCTCCTCTTTTTGTCGTCGGTTGAAAAAGTCGAACGGTGATTGCAGAATGTTTCCACTTTTCTATAAAATGTGGTCAAAACTTAACACGAACAAAAAAGTAATAAAAAAAAAATCCTCGTTATGAATTAGGTTTAATTATGATTTTAAATTACACATGATGTTGTTAGAAAAATTGTCATGTCACAATGATTAGGAGCTTACAAAATAAATTAAAATTGATTTCTCAATGACGGGACGAACATCAACATATTTGTTGCTTGTCGACCATTTTTGGTTGCGTTCAGAAATTTATTTTGTGTCTAAACTTAGAAAGAGATACCAAGCTACATATACACAATTAAACAGATAATAACAGAAATTTGCCAAAAGTAAGTAAAGAAAGCTCTAGCGCACTAATTTTTTTACCCGACTACGGCAAAGCCAAAGGAGGGTTATGATTTTGACAGGCTATGTATGTATATATGTATGTGTGTATGTTCATCTGTTCCCTCATAGCTCCAAAGCTGCTTATCGGAACTCGACAAATGAGGTATCGTTAGAACCGTCTTGACCGTCCGCTGAACATAGGCTACGTGACGTGTCACAAAACTCAATGTGGCGCCCTCTAGGGCCCAAAAAGTGTTGTGTTAAAAAATAAAAATAAGATAAACACATCGTGTTTGATATCATTTGAAAGGGCGTCACATGCACATTTCCAATACATTGCTTAAATTTAAAGTGGCGCCCTCTAGTGGACAAAAAAACATGTGTAAAAAAAAATAATAAGATAGATACACCGTGTTTGGTATCATTTGAAAGGGCTTTACTTGTACTTATCAAAAATATTGCTTTAAATTTAACGTGGCGTCCTCTAGCGGACAAAAAGTCATATGTAAAAATAAAAATAAGATAGATACACCGTGTTTGGTATCATTTGAAAGGGCTTCACTTGTACTTATCAAAAATATTGCTTAAATTTAACGTGGCGCCCTCTAGCGGTCAAAAGTCATGTGTAAAAATTAAAAGTAAGATAGATATACAGTGTTTGGTATCATTTGAAAGGGTTTCACTTGAACTTATAAAAAATAATTTAAATAGTATAGAAGCACAGTGATTTAAGACCAAAATAGTTTAAATAATAAAAAGTAAAAAAGCTAAAACCCGACTACGACAAAAAAATCGATGCTAAAAAGGATGAAACAAGATTTTCAGGATGCTGAAATAAACAAGGTTACTGGAAAAACAAGAACAGAACAAAAATAAAAGCCGTAGTCACACGTTATATAGGATATCAACCGTAACAAAACAATTAATAACGTGACGTGTGACTACGGCTTTTATTTTTGTTCTGTTCTTGTTTTTCCAGTAACCTTGTTTATTTCAGCATCCTGAAAATCTTGTTTCATCCTTTTTAGCATCGATTTTTTGTCGTAGTCGGGTTTTAGTTTTTTTACTTTTTTTTAACCTTTCATCTGTGTCTAACTAATTACGGAAAATGATATCAGAATGACGTATGTGCGTCATACAATATCCTTACGCAGACGCATACACTCATGCAATGTTAGCGGCCGACACGTACACGAGTGCATTTTCTTGAATTAAGGATTGTATTCATTTGTCATGATACTGTGTTTCCATTTTAAGTTAAATAAAGACTTTTCCGTCAAAATTTAACACCTATTTTTTATGACGGAAGTCGATTCAGAAGCCGATTCTAAACCAACTACTTTCAGGTATTGCGTTTATTCTGTTACACGTTGTATATGTATATAGATTTGGTATTGAAAGTAGACCAATTCTGACTCGCGAGCAATCCAATGAATGTAACGGTATCAAGACGACTTTGTACTGGACAATAATGAAAGATCTATTTTTATGCGACAAACAACGCTTACAAAGGCACTAATGTATAACATCACATAATCGTAGCCCATGTCGTTCATGCTGTCAGCGAATAATGGAACATTTTAGAACGATTGACGTGATAGAGACGTCAAATATGCAAAATTTGTAGATATTAAAGTGTCAAGGTAATTTAAAAATGATTACGTCATATCGGTTGTTTTGAATATTGAAAAGCGAGTCATGTATTCGATAATGGCGTAATTAGTCTAATAAAAATTTAGAGATGTGGGGAACAGGATGGAAAGTCCTACAATCTTCATTGAAAAGAGAAGATTCTACGACCATACAAGTGTTTTATCTGATGTGCAACAGCCCAATTTTTGGCTTGCTTAGCCTTAGCTTATTTTTGACTATAAATGCAATATACAGGATTTATAAGCCGAGTTCATAAGATTTTGGTATACCCACAATTATAAAACAGTCTCCCGCTTCCTCTGTCTGTCTGTCAGTTTGCGATAAACTCGAAAACTCCGTCACAGATTATCAAGCCGTTTTTAAAAATGGCTTATTCATAAGGAAAGCTATAAATTAAAGTATTTTTTATTCATTAGCAGGATGGGTTTGAAGCCAGGCTAGGTCGCTTGTTAATACTACGATTGTGTAAATAATTTGAAATTATCGAATTTATTTATGTCATGAAACTTTCGTAAAGACATTATTAATAAAAGCAGGGACAGAATATTCCATCCAGTTAAAAATAATTTACTAAATTACTGAAGATGGCTCTCAAATACGACTCAACATAATCCTTGCCAACCTAATTAGTTTCTAGTAGGACCACCTGGCTTAAAAAGTTTTAAGTACAAATCTCAATTAATCACCCAACAACGTCACTAAGAGCTCCCTTGGTCAAAATTACAACAAAAAGTTACTTTACAAAAGTCGTATATTAAAATAAGAGTTCCCACCTGCATAACAAAACTTTAGTCTCTTTAGGAGCGCATCCTTCTTCTTAATCTGTACTTTAGTCAAATCCTCTGTCCTCCACATGCTGCTCATTTCCAGGACAATCGCCCTTATTTCCTTCATCTTAAGTACCACTATCGTAGCTTTGAGCATGGCTGCAAAATTTAAGGTTCAGTTAAAAGTATACAGCGTGTTTCCGTGTGCAAGGTGTTGATATACGACGTTGGTAAAAACATCTTTTGTTCTTTGAATTCTGAGAAAATATGGAGGAAAAATGTAAGAGAAATTGGGGTCCTCCCGTGTATTCGAGAGTTTGTGATGTGAGAACATGGTAAGTGAAGACGTGATGTTTGCATTGTAATGCACAAGGATTAGGAGTAACGGTGACGATGCAAATTCTAGCTTTAAGTCCTGTATATAATATATAATATAATATACGCGATATTCGCAACCTACAGCGGTAGTCATAAAATGTCACACATTTTAGAGACATTTTATCACTACTGCTCTTGTAAACAAATATTGCATAGCTATCTGAAAAGAAATTGAAAAAGCAACTAGATAAAATTAATGGATACTAGGTTATTTGTTTTTAGTATGAGATGGAATAAAATTATTATGTCTCCGTTTATTTAACTTCTTATTTTATTTTTACATTATTTTTACAAATATACATATCGTCGCCGTAGAACGAAAAGTCACCAAGTAGGTCAAAACGTGTTTTGAGTTATGAAGGATTAAAGTTTTATAAAACAAAAAAAAATCGTAACTTAGTTTTGGCATGAGATAATTGTTTTTTTATAGTTTTGTACCTTAGAAAATAGATAAGAGCATAAGTTGACATTATTTTTTTTTAACGAATTACTTATAATTATTGAAATAATGACAAAATACTAACTTAGTTATTTTTCACTCTCAAATACCGTATCAAGATTTTTGGTTATAGAGTTTTAGTGACTTTTCACCTGTGTCTAGAACCATTGTTAAAAAGAATAATTCTAGTTAGTTACAATATTACGTATATTACGAACTTCAATAGATCTTTTAATGAATTTCAACTCTCTAATTTACACCCTTTTTAATTATTATTATCTGGTTTTGAAATCAAGGCAAAGAAAAGAGTAAAACAAATGCGTTACTTACTATTAGTTTATTAAAAAAAACACAAAGAAACATTCATAAGAAAAAGTATTATAAATAATCTTAATTAAATTAATCCGACTCTTCACTTTCATTGTTAACATCAGGTTCCAATGCCCTGTCTTGAACGTCATTGCTGGTAGGTAGAGACTCATACCATGAGTGAAGTTCTTGGAGTATGATACCCTTGCGACAGAGACCAATAAGGTCTCTTTTCTTAGCCTCTGAAATCGGAAGAGGAGCAGTATAAGCCATTGGAATAGCATATGCTTTTAATTGAGCTATCAAATCGCTTCTTATAGTTTCCGAATCACTGTCTTATTCCATTCTCTTCCTGAAGTCTTCTTTTTTTCTTGTTCGAGGAACCACTTTTTCTTCTTTTTGAAATACGTCAAACTCAGAGTACGGGCCATCGTGAGTATAACGAAACTTAACTATGCCTGGACATTGCTTTTCAAACCTAAAACATTTGATTTTCAGCCAAATTTTCTTTCCGTGTTTATCCTTGCTTGTATTACTGATAAATTTTCTATTTAGAGTCTTCACATCAAGAATTTCATTTTCAGTAAGTTTTTTTACTATATAAGGAGATGCTGTTTCGCGGTGTCTCTTTGAGCGCGCGCGACGCATGACTGACTTCCTCTAAAAATAAACTGGCGTACGCTTTTGCTCTTTTTCTATTGCGCTATGCATGAAGTTAACCTCCATGTGCGTGTGACCACTTTCCAAGTATTTCTGCTCAGAAACGTCCAAATGTAAATCGGGTCTTTGGATCAGATGAACCAAAAAGGCAGTTATAAATTGGTTTATATTTTGCCCTGCGCTAGTGTCACTATAAATACAGATTTCTTTAATTGTATGTGGCACCTGACTGATCCACCAGTTTAAAGCACTGGCGATTTCAACACTTCCTCTTGTGCCATTAACTTCGTTCCATGTTATACAATAAGCTTCATTAGGAGGCTTTGCTGTATGAATCGTGTAGTTCTGGACATTTAGTTTCCTTGTGTAGTATAGAATGCCGACGCCACAAACAGGTATGTGTAACGTAGATTGCATGTCAGCAGTGAGCACAAGATAGGTTTCGTCTGCAATAGACCGTTCCTTATTACTTTCTTTGGCAGTTTGTGTCACGATTTTTCTCTCAATATGGGCATCATATTATTCTTTAAGATTATCAGGCCAACCTGCACTATCGAACCGTGTACCTATCATGCAGAGATCCTTTTTTGGAGTGAAAAATGACAAGTTAAATTCAGATCCAAATATTCTTTTATATACTTAAAATGAACAAGGGGTATCATTAATTGATCGTTGATGCTAGTTTTTCTTTGTATATCTCGTACATTTTGGCAATGCTGAGTTTGCTCTCCAAGTATTGCCTTTGGGTAGTTTTTCTGCTATAACGTGATTCAAGTCGAGGATAGGAATAATAGAAATTAATGTGATTAATAATTTTTTGTTCAGAATCACGATCGGCTTTATTAATAGGAATTTGGGAACCACGGCCGTCTTTCCCCTCAAAAATGCCGAACTCGTTCTTTTGTTTGAGAGCTTCATTGACCGGTCCATTTGAAACGCATAATGTTTTGAGGAAAAACTGCTTGCACGCTCTTATTTTAGAACCATTTTTGTTAAAATAGTATACATATGAGGCACTTCGATGTTTATCTTTTGAAATAAGCACCTTCAAAGTTTTTACAGGTTTGGCAACTACAAAATTGCAATAAAAACTGTTTTTGTGCCACATAATCCGTAATGTTCCAGTATTGTTAACATAGTGAAACTCTTTCATCTTCAAAATAGTTATACAAACCAAGAAAGCGGCATTTTGTGTTACATTTCACGGACTTAGGCATCTTAGCGGGCATGATTTTCCCTTTTTTATTCTTATAAGGCAAACAATTGTGTCTATTCGCTTTTGCTTGATTCTTTTTCCATTTATTTGGGCAGCATTTTTTCCATCTTTAAGTATTCTTGTTCTTTGTGGCAGCAGTGGTAGCTGATGCTAAGTTTTGATCTTCAACAGATTCTTGTGTATTTGTTTCTGATTTGTCGTTTTCGACAGAGTTTAAAACGACACCAATAGTAGCCGATGGAGAGTTTAGAGGTTCAACGGATTCTGGTATTTCAATCACTGCCTTTTCATTTTCATCTGCGTTGTTAGTTGGTATTATTATTTCTTGCTGTTTATTAGATTCTTTGTTTTCATTGGCAAAGGTAATACCCAGGTTGATTTTCAACTGTAAAGTTACTGTTTCTATTGTAAATAAGAATTCATCAAATCTTCGCTATCACTGCTGTCACTTGAAATGTTTCTAATTACTCTTCGTTTATTCTCCAAATAGTGTTTCTTGTAACTATCTGGATACCTAGAAAATCCACCAAAACTGTTTATATCGGGTATTTCACCAGAGGCTACTAATCAGAAAAGTCTAATAAATACTTAAATCACTCACCTGTACAGCAACATCTTCTTTATTCAATAAATTTAAGATTAACTTTGCTCGACTCATTGTTTATTTGAGTTAATAAAATCACGTACAAAAATAATAACGGGACGCGTGCGCATCGGACGGCGTTCCGCCGAGAGTAAAAGTCACCAACGCGTGCGGAGGCACGTATGCAACGGCCAACAAACTTAGTTAAAAGAGCAAAACTAACCAAGTCGTGCGCGAAAATCTCCTAATTATCGTAGCTATACAAAGATAGTGATTGAAATATTCTCTAAAAGTTTTTAGCGAAAAGTCGAAACAAATTTCTGTGACCATAGCATTAGGATAGAACTGATTAAATAAGTTTGACGATTTCTCGCGTTAAGATTATGTTCACGTAATTACTATAAATGTCGGTCGAGTAGTCACTAAGTTGACTTGGTTAGTTTTCGCTTTCTGTTTTTTTATCGAACGAGTCATTCTAAAACTAATTAAGTTATTTTAGTTATCTTTGCCTTAAATTAAGTCCCGGCTATGATTTATTTTGTAAAGAGGAAAGGTAATCAAACCGAGTTAAGTACAGAATTGCAATCTTACCGAATAATGAAAAAGTATTTAAGTAAATTAATTCATTTTCGATTAATGTGTTGTAAACCAAATGAAGAATTAGTGATTTTTTGTACTATATAAAATGAAAATTATGACACGTATAAACATGACTGTAAGGTTGATATTCGTAGAAAAAATTGGTGATTTTGATGACATAACTAACTCAATTTTGGCCAAAAGTCGACTTGGTGACTTTTCGCTCTACGGCGACGATATCTTGTCTTAAAAGCAAAAAGTCCAAAATAAAACCTTTAAAAATTAAAGCCCCGTATTTGGGGCAGAGTCCAAGTTCAAACTACAGGGTTCCAATGAGGGCAACCTGCTAACATTTTGAGCCATGTGTAAATGTTTTGTAAAATACATTGGCTTAGCTGGAGGGGTTAATAAGATTGCTAGTAATGTGAATTTTACCCAAATTACTACTTCTCTTTATTTAAAATAAAAGCTATAAATGTTTTGCTATCTTTGTGGCACTTTCAATTAAGTCTCTATGATTTCCTATTACTGAAATATACATATTTTAAAATTTGATCATTTTCCCGTGGAGTAGAATTTTAATGGATGTCTATGGAAAGCTATTAAAATTTCAATTTTCCGTATTTCAGTAACGGGAAACCATATAGGCTGCTCTTTTTAGCATGACTGAAACATTGTTTAATAAAAATGGTTTAATATGATCAAAGCTATGAAATATGCATAAATGATGAAATTCTGGGATTTTAATTGTTTTTCTTTTAGATAACTCAAATCTAGAGTTGACAGATATATAACTTTTTAAAATCTCACGCATTCTTTTAACTGCATCAAAAAATATTTTGGCCAGTGTATGTACTTAATAACCTTAAAGTTAGCTTAAGTGTAATTCGTGGTTGTGCCACTAAGACTTTCTTATCCTTTTAATAAAGGTATTTTTAAGTAAAAACTTACCTTGAATAATAACGACATAAACGCTCATGACATAAGCCATTTCGTCTGGTTTGAGGTCCCCTCTAAACACGTTACCCAAATACATTGTCAACGCGAGCTGGTAGAAAAACAGACACACCACGTTCAGTGTAAGGCGAATATATTTTTTACAGGAACATTTTTCTACAGCGTAAATATGAATACTGCCATTTTCTAATAATTTCAAGCAAGGTAGTATAGGCTCCAAGAATTCTTCAGGAATGTTCGACAAGCCTTCCATTTTTGAATTCAAAATTCAAATATTGGTGATCCTGGGGAATTTACAGAATGTCAGAAGCAGAGGATAGGTTTAAGTGGCAAAGCTTAGGGAACCAAAACTAAAAGAAAAGAGAGAGGATTCAATGAATGGAGGGAGGAGCCTGTAATGTTTAAGATGACACAAAGGAATTAGTTTAAAAACACAAATTTATTAAAATTTGTGTTTCTAAACCCTTTAGCTGCCCACTTCAAGTGAGTATACTTATATAAAATTACCATTTTTACAAAATTCGCGGCCGCACAATGAGCGATTCTCAAGAGTCCGGGTACCGATTGACATATCCCATGCGTCCTTTCTAATTATTGCGTACACACAGTAAACTAAACATATACATTTTTAGACAGTTTGTATTTTATAAGTGGACCTTCAGAAAGCCTTCGACCCCTGCGGATAAGAGCGAGAAAAATGGGATTTTGACTTTACTAAAACCTCATTGGTTGTCACCATATGCGCATAGAGGAAAGTCCGGGTCATCATAAGAGACCGCAACAAATTATATACTAAATATTTATGCCATGAACAGCGCTGACTATCATAAGAAAACTGTGTTTGTACAATGACCGTTAGCAAAGTTTTACGGTTATAACTACACAAGTGTATTATTTTACCTAAATAAATGAATAGTTTCATTTATGTTTAAACAACTCAACCATTCCAACAGTCAAACTAATAACAATTTTGTGGGCCTGAGTTCTATTGTGAAGCTAATCATATATACTTAAATAAATAAATGATAATTAAATAGATTTATCTGCGCACAACCATGCTGAGCTGCAACAATCTTAGAACCACGCTAAGGGTTCAAGTTTGACCTGACATAAAGTTGAATATGGTCAAATTGTTTTAAATATTTTATGAAAAAAGACAATACGGAAACCAACCTGTTTGAACTTTCCACAAATACCAGAAAAGTATGTAAGCAGGCTATTCTATGAAAAAGCTATTATACTGAATAGGTACTGGCATTTCTAAATTATTAATTTTGTAAACTAGCATTTTGACAAGGTTTTGTTTATGAGGTTAAATTATTAATACGTTCGAAAGCATCTTCTTCCAGCACGTCACATACAAACAGATCTCAAGCATACCGAAATACAAGGCTTGCTCATAAAGATGGAGCTTAATAAATTAATAATCCCATCAAAACAATACTAGGTACAGACGCCAGCACATGAAGCTACCCGAAACTGTCAAATATTCCCTATCAACCTTAAACCTAATTTCTTTAATAGATTTTCAACCTTATTGTTAAAGAAATTTCTTTAACAATAAGGTTGAAAATCTATTAAAGAAATTTGACAGATTGTTGCAGCTTGATGTGCTGGCGTCTTGTACAGACGCCAGCACATCAAGCTGCAGTGCAGCTTCAAGTGAGTCGACGACGCGGCGCATTCCACTCGTACGTCAAAGAGCAGTCAGCAGCATTAAAGGAGCCCGATAGGGCCTGTCTGCCGTGGTTGTAGGAATGTTCTAATTCTACCGCTGCTTCGGAACAGAAGGGCAACTGAAGAGTGTGGGTTTTTAGACAGCCAAGTCTGACATTCGCTTCCGCTCCACCCAAGCGTGGCAGTAATTTGATGAAAAAAAGGTACTGTTCAAGTGCCTAATACGAAGCATCTGAGCACTACTACCTGTTTTAAATGGTCACAAGTAATTAAGATAAGATAAGATAGGACATATTTTATTTCCAAGATATAGATATAGATTAAGCACTGTTAACTAATACTATTATTAGTTAACAGTGCTTAATGATAGTGCTTAATTGTACACAAAAGTTGTAGAACTTGAGGCCGAACTGGGCAAAACCTGTATTTCGGCTCTCAAGGCCATTCCCCTTGAGTAACCGATACAATGGACTTAACATAAAATAAATAAATTAAACAATGACAAAGAAGAAAGTATATGTGTAGTGTTCGATCCTTCAATCAGCCAGCCAACGGTAACTGGATGGTCCGAACAGTCCACGGTTCGTGGAGCCCTAAACGTTGCTTACAAACACAATATGGGCTCTTAGGCTAAGGCCTAAGAGCCCATATATAATAAGAAGAAAGATGAGAATATCTAATTGTGTAAAGTTTAATTATGTATTGGTAAGCCAATACATAATTAAACTTTACACAATTAGATATTCCAACATGCACACTTACCTGTGGCTGGTTGACGACAGCGTGCGACCTTGGTAGATCACGACCGTGCGATATGTGTTAGTGTGTATAATTGTGTAATGTTGTGAAGTGGTGTCACGGCGGTCACAAGGACGCAAGCTTCAATATGTGGTCCAGGCCGGGACTTAGCACAACTTCGCACCAGATTGGAGCAGCTATTTATCACCAATTCACAATTACTTTCAACAAATTTCGCGTGCCATTCGGTCTGGCGTCATCATGGCGGTATTGTTCCAAAATATCCCAGGTTTTTCGTCAATTCGGGATTACAATTTCAACTTATCGTAAATCGCGACCAAACTATCGGTTACAACGGGCGATTCCACCGGATATTTCCAATTAAAATTAAATCAAAAGGTCCCAACGACGGACATTTTTTCAACGTAACAAAGGTTATCTGTCAAGTCAAGTTATGTCAAGCCCACAGATAATTAATTGCCATACCAAAAATATGCGTGTAGATATTCTCGTTGGACGGAACATCGACCCCCCCCCCCCGGACGGGCCTACCCGTCCGCTAATCAATTGAAAGCCTTGACCACTCTCTTAATGATGGATCCGTCCACCAAAATCTCAGCAAAACGAGGGACCCCGTCGGTGCCAGCCACTAAATTGAGAATGTGCCCCCTGCGCCGATACAAAGGATTAAGGTTGGCATCCTTAATCAGGACGAGGTCTCCGATCTTGGGCGGATGAGTTTTATCCGTCCACTTGACGCGTTGCTGGAGGATGTGCAGATACTCTAAGCTCCAACGCTTCCAAAGTTCTGAGCGAGCTGTTGCACCAACTGAAACCGCGAAAGCCGATTTTGGCTCACATCAACAAGAGGGTACTCCGGCAAGGCGGCAAGTGGCTGTCCAATCAAGAAATGGCCCGGCGTTAGAGCCTCCAAGTCATTTGGGTCCGAAGAGAGCGGGCACAATGGGCGCGAATTTAACACAGCTTAAATGCGACAAAATACCGTAGCTAATTCCTCAAAGGTGAGACCGGTGTCTCCCAACAATCTCCGCCAGTGTCCCTTTGCCGCTTTCACCGCAGCCTCAAAAATACTCCCCCAATGGGGGCAGGCTGGCGGGTCAAACAACCAAGTGACCCCTCGGCAGGCCAAACTATTACCAATGTCAACCTGGCTCTCATTAAGGAAGGCGTATACCTCCTTCAAATAGTTACTTGTACTTTTGTAATTCGTACCGCAATCAGACCTAATCAAAGAAGGTAACCCACGGCGAGACACAAATATTTCCAAAGTCACCACAAAGGCCTCTGTCGAGAGGGACGTTACCAGCTCCAAATGTACTGCCTTGGTTGACAGGCAGACAAAAACACACAAATAAGCCTTGACAATCTTACTATTACGAAGGGTGGACGTCTTCAACGAAAAGGGACCAGCAAAGTCCGTTCCGACGCCAGCAAAGGGCCTCGCCTCATTGACACGATCAGCCGGCAAAATACAAATTTCTCGTTGCAGAATGGCCAACAGCGCATTGCAACCGGCATGCGAGTTCTTAACGTGACGATCAGTCACCAACAATTGAACAAAGTGGCCCTCCTTGGGCAACAAAAGGGGGTGACGGGCCCCATAAGAAGGGCTAGAGAGCCTCAACCGTCCTCCAACACGCAAAAGACCCGTCTTATCCAAGAAGGGATTCAGCTTACTAATGGCTCCCGACAACTTAACCCCACCAGACTTCAAGACCTCGATCTCCTTCTCAAAGTGTGCAGCCTGCACAGAGCGGACCCAAAGGATGAGTGACTCCTGTCGCTCTTGTCGCTCTTGAGGAGAGAGAACTGGTGACAGGCGCTTGTCCCCTGGATTCCTAGAATTATGGCCAAAACGCCTGATCCACGAGGTAACGTTCAACAATTTGTCACGGGAGATGTATCGATTCAACAAAAAATCAGGATCAAACGGAGGGTCCTTCGTCCTAACAGCGAACAGCTTAAGTCCGGGCAAAGGATCCGACATCAAGACTGGCGTTCGAGGCCAATCGTCCTCGGGGCGAGTCAGCCAGTCCGGTCCCCACCAGAGGGGGTGAGCAATCAAGTGGGGTGCCATGCACCTGCGTGAGGCCACGTCGCCCGGGTTCAGATCACCAGGCACGTGCCTCCAAATCAAAGGCGTTTCAGAACATTGAACCTGCGACACTCGGTTCGCAACAAAGACCTCCAAAGAGTGGACGGACGTCTTCAACCAACACAAAACAATTTGACTGTCCGTCCAGGCGTAAGAAGCCCGAATGTCAACAGTTCCACCCAAAGTGTGCGCAACGTGGTTTAGGAGACGCACAAGAAGCACCGCAGGGAGTGCGGATACAAATTGGAGCCAGACATCCAACAGGGTTTCCCGAAGTGGCTCGTCCCAACCAAGTTCAGTTATAACAAGGGCAGGAGTACCAATTTTAGGGTAAAGACAAATCACAGGGGTGAGTTCAAACCAGGTCCTTCCCTCAACCGCCATTCCGCCAATTCCCCAAATCTTGCCTTAAAAGTAGTTCACCTTCAGGCCAACCTGTCCCGCTAACCAAGACGACAAAAGGCAACCCTGGGCTCCTGTGTCCAAAATGGCACGGACCACAATCGAGTCACCCAAGGGTCCCCAGACCTTGACCGAGGCCGTTGGCAACCGTGCGTTGCGGCTCGCCGCCGGTACACCCGATACCGGAGACGACGTCGACGGGATTCCGCCGAGGAGGACGCGCTGTATGAGGTGTACCGCGCGTCCAAAGAGACTCTGTGGCTGGCCATCGGCGACTCAAAGTCGCGCGCCAGGGAGGAGCTGCTGGGGTCCCTAGATCGAGATCCGTGGGGGCGCCCCTACCGTTGGGTACGGAGCAAGTTGCGTCCCTGGGCGCCTCCACTGACGCGAAGCATGGAACCCCAGTTGCTAGAGGCGGTGGTGTCGGCCCTCTTCCCAGGGCGACCGGGACACGTTCCCCCGGCGATGGCTTCGCCCTCAGCCACAGACTCTCCAGAAGAAGAGGAGAGCACCGATGTCCCCGAGGTGACGCAAGCAGAAATGGGAGCGGCCGTGTCGCGACTCCGGGCTAAGAACACAGCGCCCGGACCCGACGGAGTGCCTGGTCGAGCTCTCGTCCTGGCTCTGAAGGAGCTAGAGCCCCAGCTGAGGAGGCTTCTCATGGCATGCCTCGAGCAGGGTCAGTTTCCCAGTGTGTGGAAGGAGGGGAGGCTGGTCCTCCTCAGGAAGGAAGGGCGCCCCGCGGACTCGCCGTCCGCGTATCGGCCCATAGTGCTGCTTGACGAGGCGGGCAAACTTTTTGAGCGTATCATCGCAGATCGCCTCGTCAGCCACTTGTGCAGGGAGGGGCCGAACCTGGACGACAACCAATTCGGTTTTCGTCGGGGGCGCTCCACCATAGACGCCATCATGCGCGTGAGGGCCCTGGCGGAGGAGACGGTGTCCCGGGGTGGGGTGGTGGTGGCGGTGTCTTTAGACATCTCCAACGCATTCAACACCCTACCCTGGAGTTGTATTCGGGAGGCCCTGAAATACCATCGCGTGCCTCCCTACCTCCGCCGTACAGTAGGGGCTTACCTGGAGGGTAGATGCGTCACCTATCGGGGACGTGACGGTGCTGGTCGGCACCTCACGTCGTGCGGTGTTCCACAGGGATCGGTCTTGGGACCGCCCCTGTGGAACATCGGCTACGACTGGGTGCTGAGAGGCGAACTCCCGCCGGGCGCCGACGTGACGTGTTATGCGGATGACACGCTCGTAACTGCCCGGGGGGGCTCGCACAGGGAAGCGACGTTGTTAGCCACGGCTGCGGTGTCACAGGTGGTGAACCGCATCCGGCGCCTGGGCCTGGAGGTGGCCCTGAACAAGTCAGAGGCCATGGTGTTTCATGGCCCTCGACGGGCGCCGCCGCCGGGATCACACATCGTGGTCAGCGGGACCCGGATAGCTGTCGAGTCCACCATGAAGTATCTGGGATTGGTGCTCGACAGCCGATGGGAATTCGGGCCCCACTTCCGGCGGCTGGTGCCCAAGTTGATGGGCGCAGCGGGCGCGCTTTCAACGTTGCTTCCCAACTTGGGGGGCCCGAGCGCCGCCTGTAGGCGGTTGTACGTGGGAATCGTGCGGTCCATGGCCCTGTTTGCGGCCCCTGTGTGGGCGCTGGACATGACGGCCGGCACTCTCGCCATTCTGCGCAAACCGCAGAGGGTGATGGCCGTCAGAGTCGTCCGCGGGTACCGCACGATTTCCTACGAGGCGGCTTGCGTCCTGGCCGGATCCCCGCCCTGGGACCTATAGGCGAAAGTACTCGCGTCGTTGTATCGATGGCGCGAGGAAGAGCGGGCACGGGGCTCGAGGCCGGTGCAGCGGCAGATCGCGCTGCGCCGAGAGGAGCTCCGTCAGGTCTTGGTGGCGGAATGGCGGCAGAGGCTTCTGCGCCCTACCGCCGGCCTCGCTACCGTCGAGGCGATCCGGCCAGTACTCGACGACTGGCTCGGGAGAAGGCACGGCGCCCTGTCGTTTAGAGTGACACAGGTGCTGTCGGGGCACGGCTGCTTCGGCAAGTACCTGTGCCGCATAGACAGGGAGCCGGACGCTCGGTGCCACCACTGCGTCCATTGCGGGGAGGACACGGCGCAACACACGCTCGCCGAGTGTGTAGCTTGGGAGGAGCAGCGCCGTGTCCTCACAAATGAAGTAGGAGGCGATCTGTCGCTGCCGGCCATAGTGCAGAGTATGGTCGGCAGCGCAGAGTCGTGGGACGCGGTGGTGTCCTTCTGCGAGGACGTGATGTCGCAGAAGGAAACTGCGGAAAGGGAGAGGGAGATCTCCACTCCCTTCCCTGGCCGCAGAAGGCGCACCGGGCGCAGGGGAAGGGCGGACAACGCCCTTTTCCAGCCCAGGGGCGAGGGACTTGGGGAAGTCCCCCGCCCCCTATTCGATGGACCCGAGTCGCAGGCGCGCGCGGGTGTCAGCGCGCGCCTCTGAGGCGATGCACGGGGTAGTTCAACACCTCACTACCCCGTGCAGGAGGCGAGGCCGGGACAGACCCGGCCAGCACTAGTGCGGGGCTGCGGAAGAATTAGGTTTCCCGCGGCCCCCCGCGCACGTGTGAGAAGACACCGGGGTGGTTTTAGCCGGTAAGAATCCGGCACGCCCCTCCGCCGTTCCCCAGGCGGAGGTAGTCCATGAGGATTTCCCCCCGTAAAAAAAAAAAAAAAAAAAAGGCCGTTGGCAACAAAACCGTCCTGATCGGAGGGGGGGGGGGGTCCCTTAGCGGGGCAGGCGTCAATTTCTTAGCGATGCCTGGGCGGCGACCGATCGCCGCATCCAGGCTGCCCTCGTTCACGACGAGGCCAACATTCAAAATGTTCGTCCGCGCGGTGTCCCGAGCCGCTCGCCATCGCTGGAGGGGCATATCCCACCGGATGCCTGAATGGCGGAGGGCGTGACTCCAACCGGGGACGTTCCGCCAACGGAGGGGAAAGGCAGCGGTGCCGATCCGGCCACTGCTGCCTAGCAGCCAACGCGCGTTCTCCCTGACGAGGGGAGACCAAATGGCGCTCGCGGGGCTCCCGTTCAACTTGCGTGGGGGGTGGAGTGCGGCGAACAGAATTGCGGGCCTCAGCCCGGTGCTCGTCTCCGGGGTACCCCCCTTGCGCGAACCCTCCTCAGAAGATGGTCTGCTGGAGCGGTTTGCGTTGGAGCACAAAATCTCCTAGTGGGACCCTTTACAAATTCTACACGGGCGGGAGCTGGGGCAGTCCCGATAAAAGTGGGCCCCCAAACACGAGAAGCACAAACGGCGTGCGTTGACAATGCGGCGGCGGGCACTTACGTGCAAATTCAAAAAGGCCGGGCAACGCGCCATGACATGCCCCGTTGCCTTACAAAAGTCAAAAGGATGAGGACTCCAGGCTCCAGCAAAACGGGGGCGGGGCGAACATCAACAGGCCCCCTAGCCCTAGTCCGTCCATGGTCTCTAGGCCGAGAAGGTGGCGGGCGTGACCCCGTGGCGCCACGAGTGTTATACAAGAACCGACATTCGTCTTCCAAAAATTTGAGGAGGTCGTCAAAGGGGGGAAGATGGGTGGCACTATCCCCACCATACTTCTGCTCAAAACGTGACCTCAACTCCGCGGGGAGCAACTGCAGCACTATGTGCACCAACAAGTAGGACCAATGTTCTACCGGTAACTCCAAGCGTCTCAAGGCGTTGGTCGAGACCAACGGGTTCAGCAAGTCAGTGCGCAACGTCGACGTGCTGGCAATGGCCGGTAGTCCCAAAATCTGGCCGATGTGCACATCAGCCAGGCAGCGCTTGTTCTGATACCGTCGGGAGAGAAGCTCCAGAGCGGTCGGGTAGGAGGAGTCCATCACCGGCAAGTGCTGCACCAAGGCTCTGGCTTCGCCCTCCAAAACAGACAACAAGTAGGCCAACTTCTGGGCAGGTCCGAGGTCCGAGCGTGCATCCACAAGACTTTCAAAAAGATTTAGGAAGCCCAGCCAGTGGTCCAAGCGACCATCAAAATGTGGCAGCTCCAGGGTGGGCAGCCTACCCAATAGTCCAGGGCCTGTAACAACATGTTCTGCGGCTTGGCCGCCTCAGGCACCCGGCTCTTCAAAATTTCCCGGGCTCGTTGACTGATGACATCCCCCAGGTGGACAATCTGGTCATAGTCACCCAAAACCTTATCGCGGGCTGCCTGGTCCATCACCCCCAAATCCACGTCCATGATGAACTCGTAGAAGCGTGTGAGCGCAGCATCAGCTGACTTGATCCTCTCATTCAAGTGCCCGTACCAAGCAAGGGTGAGCTCTTCCAAGTCCAAACGCTCAACCGTTGCTACTGCCGATGCGAACCATCTCAACTGTGAGGCGAATCCGGCAGCAGACTCCCTGACTGCCTTTAATGAGGCCATTGCAACAATCAAATATCAATACCAATAGGCTAAATTAACTAAACAAACAACAATGACTTGTTAGCCAACCGAACAAAATCACCAAAATAAAAACTTAAAATCAATTATTTCAAGTCCAAATCCGACCCTGTACTTATTCCAAGTATGAATCTAGCTTGCTATGGATGGCTAGTTACAAAATAAATAACAATTGAATGTATAATACACAATAAACACCAATAAACACAACAATTGAATGTACAATACTGTGCCGGACAATCTCTAAAAACACAATCCAATAAATAGTATAAGCAATAAATCAATATACACAATTCAAGTCTTGTTATGTTAACAAATGTGTGATTATTATTTAGATAAACTTTTAAATTCAGATTAGTGACATTCAATTGTTAATTAAAACAAATATACCAAATTACGTACCAAAATACAACCTAATAATTCCTAATTTCACAAATAAATCTTACTTGTCAGTACAACAACAGAGGCTACAGTACAAATTACAAATACAACTTCAACATTTTGAGAGCCCCGATGACAAAACAATATATTTAAACTTATTAAGTTATTTTTACCAATATTCAAAACTTCCAATTTACTTAGTGGATTTTATATTATAAAAGCCACGCCTGCTACCAGTTTGTGGATATATTTTAATGTAAAATCCACGCTCTGCTTACCAGTTTGTTCGATCCTTCAATCAGCCAGCCAACGGTAACTGGATGGTCCGAACTGTCCACGGTTCGTGGAGCCCTAAACGTTGCTTACAAACACAATATGGGCTCTTAGGCCTTACCAATACATAATTAAACTTTACACAATTAGATATTCCAACATGCACACTTACCTGTGGCTGGTTGACGACAGCGTGCGACCTTGGTAGATCACGACCGTGCGATATGTGTTAGTGTGTATAATTGTGTAATGTTGTGAAGTGGTGTCACGGCGGTCACAAGGACGCAAGCTTCAATATGTGGTCCAGGCCGGGACTTAGCACAACTTCGCACCAGATTGGAGCAGCTATTTATCACCAATTCACAATTACTTTCAACAAATTTCGCGTGCCATTCGGTCTGGCGTCATCATGGCGGTATTGTTCCAAAATATCCCAGGTTTTTCGTCAATTCGGGATTACAATTTCAACTTATCGTTAATCGCGACTAAACTATCGGTTACAACGGGCGATTCCACCGGATATTTCCAATTACAATTAAATCAAAAGGTCGCAACGACGGACATTTTTTCAACGTAACAAAGGTTATCTGTCAAGTCAAGTTATGTCAAGCCCACAGGTAATTAATTGCCATACCAAAAATATGCGTGCAGATATTCTCGTTGGACGGAACATGTAGTATGTCCTCTCTTTGTGTGATATGCGGGTGTGAGTGTATGAGTGTAAGAGGATAGGTGCTTGTTAGATGGAAGCTTTACCGACATTTTACTGTAGCTGACGCGGGTTCTGCAATTGCTGCAATGAATCATGACCTGGCTTGCATCAGTGTTTGGGCTAAGTCATTTGGTTTGCAAACTAACCCAACTAAATCCCAGGCCATAATCATTGGCAGCAGATTCGTTCGCAGTGCGGCTGTTGTTGCAACTCTGATGCCTTTATCTCTCGATGGTGTTCTCATTGACTATACCGAAACTGCTAAAGATCTGGGTGTAGTTATTGACTCCAATCTCTCGTGGCGTGCTCAGGTCAATGAGGTCAGCCGAAAGGTAAATTTTTGCTTTCATTCACTGAAATGCCTTCAAAGTCTTCTGCCCTTGAAGACTAAAATTTCTTTGGCACAAACACTTATTCAGCCGATTATAGATTATGCCGATGTCTGCTATTTGGATGCTACCTAGGAGCTATTAAACATTCGTGATTTAAAAACTATATCTCTATTCAAATATCGATTAAAAGAGTATTACCTTTCCTCTTAACTGTGTTAATTATTTATGTATATATTTATACTAGAACTTGCGTGTTGCGCGAGGTGCAAGCACCTCGCGTGCTTGTGAAAAAAAATAAAAAGGGGGGGGGGTTGATGGGGGGTTTAGTATTTGCTTGTTGCGCGAGGTGCAAGCACCTCGCGTGTTTGTGAAAAAAAAAAAAAAAGGGGGGGGGATGGGGGGGGTTGCAGAAGTATTTTGACTAAAGCATTGCCCTTCTAAATGAATCTGAAAAAAAAAAATGTTCCAAGTCTCTTAGATTCCGAGATCCGCCTAAAGGGGGGGAGAAGGGGGGCGGGGGGGGACTTTGAAAAATGGTTTTTACTTTACCGAGCCTCCTCTATACGAATCCGTAAAAAAAAATACGGGTCTCGTAGTTTCCGAGATACGATAGGGGGGGGGGGGGCGAAGGGGGGGGAAAAGGGGAGGTTTGGCACTTTTCCCGTAGGTTTGAGAGTTACTTGTTTACGAATCTGTCAAAATATACCCACCTCCCCATCCACCATCTGGGAGAACAGAAGAGTGAATCAGTCAGTGGTAATCTAGCTTTATATAGTACTAGCTTTTACCCGCGACTTCGTCCGCGTGGAATAGTTACTTTGGGCTTTTTTTTTTTTTTTTTTTTTTTTTTTAACGTGGTAAAATTATCAAATAAGTCCTCCCACCCACTGTCAGACTTTTACTGACTAAAATCCACGGTGTTCCTTCAATAACCCTTTACATACCGGGGCCACGGTAACGGGATGAGTCCCACGACCCCGGCAGGCTTCGGCCCTCTGCAGAGGGGGCCTCGTCATGTTGCTGACGCTCTTTGAGGCGCGCGTGGAACACGACGCGCCGTCGACCCGGGCATGGTCCATGGTCGGACAGCGAGTTGCCCTTTACTCGCTGTCCGCATGCCCGCGCCTACGGTGGCCGGAGATCGTCGGCCGACCTCCGACGCCGTGGGCGTCTACCACTGCGGCTGGGCTGGAGGGAGGACGCCATCCTCTCCCTCACGCGGCCCGCCTCCTCCTTCGAAAGCATGACTGCTTCGCAGAAGGAGGCGACCGCTTCCCACTCCCTCTCGCCCTGCAGCATGGCCTCGACCAAGGCCGGGCGCGAGAGGTCTCCGCCTATTGTCGCCGTGAGGACACGTCGGTGCTCTGCCCAAGCTGGGCAGTCCTGCACCGTGTGCTCGACTGTGTCCTCAGGGCGACCCTCGCAGTGGTGACACCCAGGCGTCTCTTCCTTACCCATCAGACACAGGTACCTCCCGAAACTTCCGTGTCCGGTGAGGACCTGCGTCATGCGGTAGGTCAGGACGCCGTGACGCCGATCTAGCCACTCCTCAAAGAGGGGTCTTACCGCCGCAATTGCGGCGTGCCCGAGTTACTTTGGGCTAACGTTAAATTTAACCCCGATTTTGAAGCATTCTTCATTGGCGCTCCGCTCCTATTGGCCTTAGCGTAATGATACAATATAGCTGTGCCCGCGACTCCGTCAGCGTAAGTTAATGTATTGGTAATATTGTTTAGATCACGTTCACATGAGGCTTAAGTACCTAGAGAACGCTTCGACCGCGAGACGCGTCGAGCGCGGCGACCGATTCTCAAAAATAATCCTTATAGCATGATTCAGTATTCACGCGCGATGGCTTATTATTATAAGCGTATTTCATGTATAACTTTGGTGTTTCTATACCGATTTATATGATTCTTTTTACGGTTTCGTAGCCGAATGGCAAAAAACGGAATCTTTATAGTTTCGACATGTCTGTCCGTCTGTCTGTCTGTCTGTCTGTCCGTCCGTCCGTCTGTCACAGCAATTTTATTCCGAAACTATTAGGACTATACATGTGAAACTTGATAGATAGATGTATTCTGTGAACCGCTTTCCGATTTTGAGAAAAAAATTAAAAAATATTTAAAATAAAGGGGGGCTCCCCATACATAGAACTAAACCTGAAAATATTTTTTTTCATGAAATCGATGCATGTGTGGTATCTATAGACAGTTCTTTAAAAACGACATCGGGGTTTCTAAAACCACTTTTCCATAAAGTCAATCGTTTAAAAGATATAAGCTTCCAAAGTGGTAAAATGTGTGTGTGGCGGACACAACCTCTAACTTCTATAATAATGGAGTGAAAAATCTAAAAAAAATATATGTCTGTAGATCTTAATATAAACTTTCAACCAAAATTAGTTTGAACGAAATCAGTTCAGCAGTTTTTGAGATACAGCATATTTTCTAAAACCGCAAATATAACTTTGTAATTCATACAAACACTATGAAAAACAAATTTATTCGGCGCAGTTGTAAAAAATGTAAAAAAGCCAGTTTTAAGAAATTTGTAAGGTTTTTTTTTTTCAAAACAAATTTATTTGGCGCAGTTGTAAAAAATGTAAATAAGCTAGTTTTAAGAAATTTGTAAGGTTTTTTTTTTCGTCAAATAAATTTGCACATTATATTATAGTTACTACGGAACCCTTCATGGGCGAGTCTGACTCGCACTTGGCCAATTTTTTTTATAGAATAGTTAATAATGTTAGCTTTTTCAATTAGGGGTGACTGAGAGTATTATAAACGTAAGAGTAGACAAATATTATAATCAGAAAGCTTCGAACTGCTAAGCTATCGGGAGTTACACGTGTTATTGCGAGTCAACCATAAAAGTTAGACATATGCTGTCGTGGGATATTTTTTATATAATTTTAAGGAGAACATTTCCGTCATGAAATGATTTGTGTAGCTTTAAACATTAAGGTTGCACACGCGACGGAAGCTTAAAAAATGGAGTAACTTCTCCCGTTTTCCCAACATTTCCCTTCACTGCTCTGCTCCTATTGATTGTAGCGTTATGAAAAGTATACTATAACCCGCTCAGGAGTATGAAAAATGAATGTACCAAGTTTCGTTAAAATCCGTCGAGTAGTTTTTGTTTCTATAACGGTTATACAGACAGACAGACAGACAGACAGACAAATATTTAACTGATTGCATTTTTGGCATGAGTATCGATCCTTAATCACCCCCTGATAGTTATTTTGGAAATATATTTCATGTGCAGAATTGACCTCTCTACAGATTTATTATAAGTATAGAAGATAATTATGTTTATATATTCTAACATTATGTGTTTATTTAAGTATATGTTATTTTTATTGCATTATAAGTATGTGTAAGTATATTTTATATTTTAGTTTTAGTTTTAGACTTCACATATTCATATTTATTTCTCTTCTTGTTCTCACACACTATTGTCTACATTTCTTTTTCACTTCTCCTTTCGCAGGTCTGCTGGAAGAAATTTCTTAAGAAATAAGGAGTACCTTTGTACTCTAATATTATAATTATGCTTATCTGAATGTATTTTACTGTGTGTACATAAATAATAAAATAAATAAATAAATATAATCAGCCGATAAAATTTCCACTACTGCGAAACAGGCTTCCTCTCTATGAGAGGGAACTGGATAATTATTATTCACCACGCAGCCGCAGGCCCAGTACAGGTTGATAGATGTTAAAGATAGATGTTAAAGCCCTTGGGAATTTTTTATTTAAGGATTTGCCGGTTCCCTCACGATGGTTTGTTTTACCATTTTGGGAGCAGTGGTGATAATGACAATTACGCAATCTAATGTACCTGCTGGGTCAGTAAATACTGGCCCACTATCCCAAAATATTTTGTACAGACACAATAAAACAAAAACATTTTATGTATAAAAGTAGTTCTGGTGTCGCAAGTATTTATGATGCATATTTAATGAAGTAAAATTGACTACTTATATCGCACTGATAACAAGGTAGCTCTACTTTATAATATGTGTAATGGAAAACAGCAGAAACACTTTTTGTGAATTAATAACGACATTAAAATTGAATAATAAAGGCTTTACGGTGCTTTATTATTTAACAAACAAATCATATTCTATTTTACTCTTTCATTTTGATATAATTTAGTACTACTAATGGCTATTAATTTGATAATATCCCCAAAGTAAACTTTCTTCTAGCATTCCTTAGAGAATAATCCTAAAAACACATTAAAATACTCTTTAAAATACCTTTTATGACAGATAACCATTGATATACTAGCAGAAAACAATAAAACTTGCCATCATGAATATGAATGGTGAAAGCATACGCAATCGAGACATGTAACAATTTGAATAACATGACCAGCCAATGTAGATACCTCATTAAAGAGGGAAATAAACAACTTTTGCTTCATATTCAGACCGTGTAGAGGCAATCAGAAGGATTAAGTTACGCTGGTTGTCATGGCAATATGAAACAAAAGAAGCGAGACGCGGGGTAAACGGTAAGCTGCAGCGATGCTAATCTCACGAATATTGCAAGATGGAAACGAGAAATTCTGTACCCTTTTTGTTGAAGTTATGACGGATTTTAGATGTGTCGTGACGTGTGTGTGTGACGGAACTCTGGTGTTTACCAGAGTTCCGTAACTCCAGAGAAAAAACGGAATACTTATACAACACAATTTATTGTCCGTCTGTCTGACAAGCCTATTTTTTTTTTGTTATGCTTAGGAAACTGAATAATATCAAATGTTTGGGTCTACAGTTTCTTTTAGCTGTGAACAAAACTTGTAGTCGCGATCAACAGACATGACTACCTACTGCGTGTTTGTGTCTCGTATTTTGTAATTTTTCTAGGGAATTTTAATCTATGTGACATTTCCCGTTGACCTAGACCGTTCATTCAAAATAGAATTTATAATAATGATAATTCAGCCTATTACGTTCCCATTGCTTGGACACAGGCCTCATCCCTTCGAGACAAATAATTATAGTTAAAAATGTGTAAAGTATCTGTTTTTGCATGTCCCTTACGTTTTAATGTGTCTGTTGTATTTGGTATTAAGTATTTTCTGTATTATATCAGATTCTATTATTCAGAAAACGTAAAGATCTGAGGCATATTTATATTCTTTGAAAATTTTGACTTGTTTAAAAAGCAGGTGTAAATGTTGGTGAATTTGGAAGGCTGCATTATAAATGTAAAAGACTGTCTGTTACGCTTTCGCAGTTAAACTACTGAAGCGGTTATGATGAAATTTGGCACGGATGTAGTTAAAGTCAATAATAGTTTTTTTCCTTAAATCAATTTCGGGACTGAAAAATAGGATTAAAATCTCTACAAAAATTTGTACGAAGGTATTGGCGGACAAAACCTACTGTTTTCATAAAAAGAGCTCTTCAATTTCCAATTAGATCGACTTTTTTGCGTTTTGTTATCGGTAAGCCACAAGTCACGACCAGTATCCTCGAACATCGGCCCGGATTTTATCCATGTGCGTACACTCCACGTAAATCTGGTTCAATAATACCTAGAACGAAGGTTTACTATATACTCGTGCGTCCTTTCGAACCATTTACCTAATCCTATGAAGTACGACTGAATTTTTCACTTTATTCACTATACTCCCGTTTTGAATAGCACTTCGGGGTGAAAAGTAAATTTAGAAGTAATTAAATTGTTAATGTGTGAGCTGAAAGATAGTTTGGCTATCGATTTAAAAAGTTTCTTTAATTTACGGAAGATATAATCATCACTGGGTGGTGGATTACGGACCTCTTTCGTAAACAGGAGACGTGTGTCTCGGTAGTGAGAACGTTATAATTAAACTGCTTCTGCCATATTCTATACGCAGAACTGAGTGAATAATATTGTAAGCAGTGGTAGATGATAAAACCGTTTTTATACTGTATGAAAACGTGGCTGATAATAAGAGGTGATAACGGCCAGAGCCGAATAAACGTGATATTAAACCGTTGGAACTTCTTAAAATACTAAGTTGATCTCCGTGATATCTGGCAAACGCCTGCCCTTGTTCACTCAAATCTATCTACATATTTCTTTCCTCAAAAGAGAACAACAGCAATAAACGTATATGGTTATCAAATGAATTATGATTTATCGAGTACGAATTATCTAGACTTCAAAACGAAAATCACTGCGTTAGTTTCGGTGTTTCTTCTCATGGTAATTAGCCTAAGCCTAAATTTAGTTAAAATTAACACGAAAGAAAGTGATGTGTTAAAGTGTTATTTATGATCAATTTGCAAAATGAATATAGTTTACGATTAGCCAGTTTGACCAGTGGTTGAAGATGTAATTTCCGTAGGTAATGAATTTAGGCGAAAATCGTCATAATGCAGAATGAAATAGACATTGAAGTACAGTAAAAAAATTGAAAGAACTAAATATAGCAATGCTGCAAAAATTACATGCAAATATCATACCCCAGCTCATTACAACCGAGTTTTGTTGTAATGAATATGCATTTAACAATAAATATACTTTCGATCGTTATTTACGACCTTAAAATGCAATTATCTACTGATAAATGTTTCAATAATGATAATTTACATTTTAACACCTTGTTCTGTGTTTTAATTTGCAACATTCAACAAATTATAATGTTTGCATTATTTTTATGGCAATGATAAAATATAATATGTTGAGTTTTGGTCAGTACAATCTCACGATATCCCTTTTTCACTAAAACTCGAAGCTAACATAGGTTATAAAATATTAATTAACTGATACGTAATTTTGTTCCTCCAAAGGAATAAAATTGGCAAATTGCGAGTCAGACTTGCCCATGAAGGGTATGAAGCATTGATATATTAAAAAGTACATCAATGGTATGAAGTTATATTTACAGTTTAAAAAAATGTGCTATATCTCAAAAACTGCTTTTTAGATTATCACCCCATTATTACAAAAGTTAGACGGGGGGGGGGGGGGGGGGGGATACATTTTACCACTTTGGAAGCATATATCTTTATAACGATTGACTTTAAGAAAAAGTGGTTTTAGAAACCCAATGTCATTTTCAGAGACTAGTCTATAGATACTACACACGTTTAGGTTTGATGACAAAAAAAGATTAGTTTCAGTTCCATGTATGGGGAGCCTCCCTTAATTTTATATATATTTTTATCAACCGACGACAAAAAAGGAGGAGGTTATCAAGTCGACGCGTATATATTTTTTTATGAATGATCACCGATTACTCGAAGATGGCTGAACCGATTCGAAAAATACTTTTTTTTTTGTTTGAATGTACTTCGAAATTGGGCCCATTGTCACCAAGTCAGGATATGATGATGGTATCCTGGAGAAATCGAAGGTACTCTTCAAATATTATAGGCACAACTCTATAGGTGTGCCTATAATTATATTATATAAAGCTCGATTATATGTATTAGCGAAAGCTAGATTCGTATAGAGGAGGCTCGGTAAAGTAAAAACCATTTTTCAAATACGCCCCCCTTGCCCCCTTCTCACCCCCTTTAGGCGGATCTCGGAAATTAAGAGACTTGGAACATTTTTTTTTTCAGATTCATTTAGAGGGGCAATGCTTTAGTCGAAATAATTGTGGACCCCCCCTATCCCCCCCCCCCTTTTTTTTTTAAAGAAAGCACGCGAGGTGCTTGCACCTCGCGCAACGCGCAAATACTAGTTATATTATATAAAGCTAGATTACCACTCACTGACTCACTGACTCACTCACTCATTGACATAATTGTTCTCCCAGATGGTGGATAGAGAGGTGGGTATATATTGACAGATTCATAAATAAGTAACTCTCAAACCTACGGGAAAAGTGTCAAACATCCCCTTTTCACCCCCCTTCTCCCCCTCCCTATCGTATCTCGGAAACTACGAGACCTATATTTTCTTTTTTTTACGGATTCGTATACAGGATGCTCGGTCAAGTAAAAACCATTTCTCAAAGTCGCCCCCCTTGCCCCCCTTCTCACCCCCTTTAGGCGGATCTCGGAAATTAAGAGACTTGGAACATTTTTTTTTTTCAGATTCATTTATAGGAGCAATGCTTTAGTCAAAATACTTCTGCAACCCCCCCCCCATAACCCCCACCCCATTTTTTTTTTTCACAAGCACGCGAGGTGCTTGCACCTCGCGCAACACGCAAATACTAAACCCCCCCATCTCCCCCCATCACCAACCCCCATTTTTTTTTTTTTTCACTAGCACCCCAGGTGGTTGCACCTCGCGCAACACGCAAATACTAGTTCTATTATATAAAGCTAAATTACCATTAACTCACTCACTCACTGACTCATTGACATAATTGTTCTCCCAGATGGTGGATGGGGAGGTGGGTATATTTTGACAGATTCGTAAACAAGTAACTCTCAAACCTACGGGAAAAGTGACAAACCTCCCCTTTTCACCCCCCTTCTCCCCCCTCCCTATCATATCTCGGAAACTACGAGACCCGTATTTTTTTTTTTACGGATTCGGATAGAGGAGGCTCGGTAAAGTAAAAACCATTTTACAAAGTCTCCCCCCTTGCCCCCTGTCTCACCCCGTTTAGGCGGATCTCGGAAATTAAGAGACTTGGAACATTTATTTTTTCAGATTCATTTAGATGGGCAATGCTTTAGTCGAAATAATTGTGCAACCCCCCCATCACCCCGCCCCCCCGTTTTTCTTTTTCACAAGCACGCGAGGTGCTTGCACCTCGCACAACACGCAAATACTAGTTGTATTATATAAAGCTAAATTACCACTGACTCACTGACTGACTAATTGACAAAATTGTTCTCCCAGATGGTGGATGGGGAGGTGGGTATATTATGCCAGATTCATAAACAAGTAACTGTCAAACCTACGGGAAAAGTGCCAAACCTCCCCTTTTCAACCCCCTTCTCCCCCTCCCTATCGTATCTCGGAAACTACGAGACCCGTATTTTTTTTTACGGATTCGTATAGAGGAGGCTCGGTAAAGTAAAAACCATATTTCAAAGTCGCCCCCCTTGCCCCCTGTCTCACCCCCTTTAGGCGGATCTCGGAAATTAAGAGACTTGGAACATTTATTTTTTCAGATTCATTTAGATGGGCAATGCTTTAGTCGAAATCATTGTGCAACCCCCCCATCACCCCGCCCCCCCATTTTTTTTTTCACAAGCACGCGAGGTGCTTGCACCTCGCGCATCACGCAAATACTAGTTGTATTATATAAAGCTAAATTACCACTGACTCACTGACTGACTAATTGACATAATTGTTCTCCCAGATGGTGGATGGGGAGGTGGGTATATTTTGCCAGATTCATAAACAAGTAACTCTCAAACCTACGGGAAAAGTGCCAAACCTTCCCTTTTCACCCCCCTTCTCCCCCCTCCCTATCGTATCTCGGAAACTACGAGACCCGTATTTTTTTTTACGGATTCGTATAGAGGAGGCTCGGTAAAGTAAAAACCATATTTCAAAGTCGCCCCCCTTGCCCCCTGTCTCACCCCGTTTAGGCGGATCTCGGAAATTAAGAGACTTGGAACATTTATTTTTTCAGATTCATTTAGATGGGCAATGCTTTAGTCGAAATAATTGTGCAACCCCCCCATCACCCCGCCCCCCCGTTTTTCTTTTTCACAAGCACGCGAGGTGCTTGCACCTCGCACAACACGCAAATACTAGTTGTATTATATAAAGCTAAATTACCACTGACTCACTGACTGACTAATTGACAAAATTGTTCTCCCAGATGGTGGATGGGGAGGTGGGTATATTATGCCAGATTCATAAACAAGTAACTGTCAAACCTACGGGAAAAGTGCCAAACCTCCCCTTTTCAACCCCCTTCTCCCCCTCCCTATCGTATCTCGGAAACTACGAGACCCGTATTTTTTTTTACGGATTCGTATAGAGGAGGCTCGGTAAAGTAAAAACCATATTTCAAAGTCGCCCCCCTTGCCCCCTGTCTAACCCCCTTTAGGCGGATCTCGGAAATTAAGAGACTTGGAACATTTATTTTTCCAGATTCATTTAGATGGGCAATGCTTTAGTCGAAATAATTGTGCAGCCCCCCCCCCCCCATTACCCCCACCCTTTGTTTTTTTTTCACAAGCACGCGAGGTGCTTGCAACTCGCGCAACAGGCAAATACTAACTCTTAAACCTACGGGAAAAGTGCCAAACCTCCCCTTTTCAACCCCCTTCTCCCCCCTCCCTACCGTATCTCGGAAACTACGAGACCCGTATTTTTTTTTACGGATTCGTATAGAGGAGGCTCGGTAAAGTAAAAACCATATTTCAAAGTCGCCCCCCTTGCCCCCTGTCTCACCCCGTTTAGGCGGATCTCGGAAATTAAGAGACTTGGAACATTTATTTTTTCAGATTCATTTAGATGGGCAATGCTTTAGTCGAAATAATTGTGCAACCCCCCCATCACCCCGCCCCCCTGTTTTTCTTTTTCACAAGCACGCGAGGTGCTTGCACCTCGCACAACACGCAAATACTAGTTGTATTATATAAAGCTAAATTACCACTGACTCACTGACTGACTAATTGACAAAATTGTTCTCCCAGATGGTGGATGGGGAGGTGGGTATATTATGCCAGATTCATAAACAAGTAACTGTCAAACCTACGGGAAAAGTGCCAAACCTCCCCTTTTCAACCCCCTTCTCCCCCTACCTATCGTATCTCGGAAACTACGAGACCCGTATTTTTTTTTACGGATTCGTATAGAGGAGGCTCGGTAAAGTAAAAACCATATTTCAAAGTCGCCCCCCTTGCCCCCTGTCTCACCCCCTTTAGGCGGATCTCGGAAATTAAGAGACTTGGAACATTTATTTTTTCAGATTCATTTAGATGGGCAATGCTTTAGTCGAAATAATTGTGCAACCCCCCCATCACCCCGCCCCCCCATTTTTTTTTTCACAAGCACGCGAGGTGCTTGCACCTCGCGCATCACGCAAATACTAGTTGTATTATATAAAGCTAAATTACCACTGACTCACTGACTGACTAATTGACATAATTGTTTTCCCAGATGGTGGATGGGGAGGTGGGTATATTTTGCCAGATTCATAAACAAGTAACTCTCAAACCTACGGGAAAAGTGCCAAACCTTCCCTTTTCACCCCCCTTCTCCCCCCTCCCTATCGTATCTCGGAAACTACGAGACCCATATTTTATTTTTTTTACGGATTCGGATAGAGGAGGCTCAGTTAAGTAAAAACCATTTTACAAAGTCACCCCTCTTGCCCCCCTTCTCACCCCCTTTAGATGGAACTTGGAAATTAAGAGACTTGGAACATTTTTTTTTTTTCAGATTCATTTAGAGGGGCAATGCTTTGGTAGAAATAATTGTGCCCCCCCTATACCTCCCCCATCAACCCCCTTTTTTCTTTTCTCAAGCTGCGAGGTGCTTGCACCTCGCGCAACACGCCAATACTAGTTGTATTATATAAAGCTAAATTACCACTGACTCATTGACATAATTGTTCTCCCAGATGGTGGATGGGGAGGTGGGTATATTTTGGCAGATTCATAAACAAGTAACTCTCAAACCTACGGGAAAAGTGCCAAACCTCCCCTATTCACCCCCCTTCTCCCCCCTCCCTATCGTATCTCGGAAACTACAAGACCCGTATTTTTTTTTTTGGTTTCGTATAGAGGGTCGGTAAAGTAAAAACCATTATTCAAAGTCGCCCCCCTTGCCCCCCTTCTCACCCCCTTAAGGCGGATCTCGGAAATGAAGAGACTTGGAACATTTTTTTTTTTCAGATTCATTTAGAGGGGCAATGCTTTAGTCGAAATAATTGTGCAACCCCCCCCCCATCATGCCCCCATCATTTTTTTTTTCACAAGCACACGAGGTGCTTGCACCTCGCGCAACACCCAAATACTAGTTATAATTATACTATTTAAAGCTAGATTACCACTGAATCACTGACTCACTCACTCACTCACTCATTGACATAATTGTTCTCCCAGATGGTGGATGGGGAGGTGGGTATATTTTGACAGATTCGTAAACAAGTAACTCTTAAACCTACGGGAAAAGTGCCAAACTTCCCCTTTTCACCCCCCTTCACCCCCCTCCCCTATCATATCTCGGAAACTACAAGACCCGTATCTTTTTTTTACGGATTCGTATAGAGGAGGCTCGGTAAATTAAAAACCATTTTGCAAAATTGCCCCCCTTGCCCCCTTCTCACCCCCTTAAGGCGGATCTCGGAAATTAAGAGACTTGGAACATTTTTTTTTCAGATTCATTTAGAGGGACAATGTTTTAGTCGAAATAATTGTGCAACCCCCCCCATCACCCCCCCACCATTTTTTTTTATTCACAAGCACGCGAGGTGCTTGCGCCTCGCGCAACACCCAAATACTAGTTATTATTATACTATTTAAAGCTAGATTACCACTGACCCACTGACTCACTCACTCATTGACATAATTGTTCTCCCAGATGGTGGATGGGGAGGTGGGTATATTTTGACAGATTCGTAAGCAAGTAACTGTCAAACCTACGGGAAAAGTGCCAAACCTCCCCTTTCCCCCCCCCCCCCCCCCCCCTTCTCCCTCCTCCCTATCGTATCTCGGAAACTACGAGACCCGTATTTTTTTTTTTTGGATTCGTATAGAAGAGGCTCGGTAAAGTAAAAACCATTTATCAAAGTCGCCCACCCCACCCCCGTTCTCACCCCCTTTAGGCAGATCTCGGAAATTAAGAGACTTGGAACATTTTTTTTTTCAGATTCATTTAAAGGGGCAATGCTTAATCAAAATACTTCTGCAAACCTTCCCCCATCACCCCCCCCTTTTTTTTTTTTTTTTTCACAAGCACGTGAGGTGCTTGCACCTCGCGCAACATGCAAATACTAAACCCCCCATCACCCTCCCCACTTTTTTTTGTTTTGGTTTTTTTCACGAGCACGCGAGGTGCTTGCACCTCGCGCAACACGCAAATACTAACCACTGAAGCGTCCGGGCGACTACGGTCGCCCAAAATTTTTTGGCGTTAAGCGTTAGGGCGACTATAGCAGCCCAGATGACTCATCCACTTTAAACGTGTTCATTCCCATCAGCCCTCCATTTTTTTTTTTTCACTATCACGCGAGGTCCTTGCACCTCGCGCAACACGCCAATCCTAGTTATATAATATACAGCTAGATTACCACTCACTGACTCACTCATTGACATTGTTGTTCTCCCAGATGGTGGATGGGGAGGTGGGTATATTTTGACAGATTCGTAAACAAATAACTCTCAAACCTACGGGAAAAGTGCCAAACCTCCCCTTTTCACCCACCTTCTCCCCCCTCCCTATCGTATCTCGGAATCTACGAGACCCGTATTTTTTTTTTTACGGATTTGTATAGAGGAGGCTTGGTAAAGTAAAAACCATTTTTCAAAGTCGCCCCCCTTGCCCTCCTTCTCACGCTCTTTAGGCGGATCTCGGAAATTAAGAGACTTGGAACATTTTTTTTTTCAGATTCATTTAGAGGGGCAATGCTTTAGTCAAAATAATTGTGTAAACTCCCCCCCCCCAACTCCCCCCCCATCACCCCCACCCCTTTTTTTTTCTGATTCTTTTAGAGGGGCAATGCTTTAGTTTTTATTTTACTACATTTAGGGGTTTTATAAGTGAACAATCCACAACCAGAAGCACGCGAGGTGCTTGCACCTCGCGCAACACGCAAATACTAGTATTTATTATAATATTGATTTGAGTATATTCTCTATATCGATAAAGGGAAGACTAATTTGGGACTAAGTTCGAGGCGTCATTATAACATGCGGTCCGCCCAGTCCTTACGCAGTAATATTATAGATATGTCAATGTTTATAATGCAGTTTTCTCTCCATAAACAGTTATAACATCTGTTGTGGGGTCTTAAATCGAGATGTAACTAAAGAAATTGGTTCATATCAATTATTCATAGCATCTTTAAAAAACCCCTTTATATTTAAATGAGATGTTTTATCCAATATATATAAGATCTTGGATCCAAGATTATGATAAATCTTTTAACATTGAATCTAATTTTAACTCAGAGAATTACTCTTTTTACGAAAAATCATATACAGTTAAGTTATACGATGGCTTTATACTATATTTTGACCATATTGCACTAAGATTATAGACTAAATTGAGCCTACTAAATATTGATGTTTACTATCTCTAAATTTTAGGTCATATGTTGCAAATAAATTAGAATCCTATCATTAAATTAAACCTATTTTAAAATGTTGTTGCTGCGTGACGACTCAAATTTTATTAAATCTAGTCAGTTGTGTTTGGCTACAGAGTATTGAAATATAATAAGGATACATAGCGGTGTAATATTTTTTAAGAATGGAAATTATTAACGATTAATATTGAATTAAATTTGTTTATTACAATATTTAAAATCATTAGATTTTTGAAAAATAATTTAGGTAATCTTTTTAATAACTGGCCCTGTTGTCTATACATATAATTTGTGTATCCAGGGTATACATATACCCTGGATACATCTCTATACAGGGTTAATTGTAAAACACCGTTAACCTCTCAGGCCTATATTACTAACATCATAATCAACAACTTTTGTTCTATGAATTCGTCATATTTTAGTTCACCAGATTTTCATACAAAAATAAAAATATTTACATTGAACGCCCTAAATGTTACGAAGTCTATGCGAAGCAATAGACTTGCTAGCTAGACTAGCGTAGTTTTTGTCCGGGCTAATCTCTAGAACGGCTAAACTGGTTTCAGTGGGGCTATCACTGGAAGTTCGTGGGGATTATAGAATAACATAATTATACAACAGATTAAGCGCAATACCTCAGACACCCCAATTAGAATATTTAAGTATAAGTCTAAAACAACAGCCTTAACTAAATAAATTGAAACCAAACCAAGACATTTTTATAAAATAGTTATCCTTACAAAACGCTAAACATATGTGCGTCATACAATAACCTTACGCAGACGCATACACTCATGCAACGTTAGGCCGTGCGCGCACTGCGTTGCGTTTTGGAAACGCAAAATCTGTGAAGTATGGAGTGTCATAGAAGTGCGCGCATTGTGGTGGAATAAACGCGTGCGGTAGAGTCACCGGTGGCCCCGGTCATTCTACCGGTGCGGTAGAACTACCGCAATTGCGGCCACCGCAAGGCAGTGCGCGCACGGCCTTAGTCGCTGACACGCACACGAGCACATTTCCTTGAATTAAGGATTGTATTCATTTCTCATGATACTGTGTTTCCTTTTTAAGTTAGATGAAAGATTTTTCTGTCAAAATTTAACACCTATTTCTTATGACGGAAATACGATTTAGAAGCCGATTCTGAACCATTTTCAGAAATTGCGTTTATTCTGTTACACGTTGTAGACTTTTATTCCTGAATTCTCATGGAATCGGAATATATGCAAGAAAGACCGCCTAGGTACAGAACATAGTCTCCAATATTCTCTTACAAGTGACAGCATCAGTTTTTATCATTTTCTTCAAGCAAATATACGCAAAGATGAGTTTGTCATCATCAATTTTTTTTATATTCTCAAATTTTGGTACCCAAATACCATAGAACCATAATATCTGAATATAAATTAAATAAAAGAAAATACGATCAAAGTTTCGACTCCGAAGGTTTTCTTTATAAATCTGCTGGGTGCCCTTTAAACGTACAGATAAGCCAAAAAAGTTACTCAAGTTCTCTCAGTTTTATGGTATAATTTGTGCTAAGACCGCAAGTCATAACTCACCTACTAAGGTAACTAATAACTAAGGTGACCTGGTTTTGCTCGCTTCGGAAATGTGGGTAAATTACAGTACATGCTGTTTGCCATTAAAAGTAATTATACTTTATTTATTTCATGATGTGATAGAGTCTCATTCTGCAAACAGTTAAGTTTAAGGGTTAGTAATGAATTTAATTTTAGTATATTGCAATTGTTTTGTTACAATTCTTAGCGACAGGAATTTTCCTGACGTACCCAGGCAATAATGAAATGATTCATAATTGGAGAGTCCTACAGGTCTGCTTGCATTTTCAGAATGCTAATGGAGCTACTTCGTATTATAAATAAGAAAGCAGTCTTGTTTCTTACAATCGTGCAGAAGTTGTTTATGTGCGCTTCAGTAAACATAGTTGATCCACTGCAAAATCTCGACAACCCAACAGCACTGAAAAGCCGTTAATATATTTCACTCGTAGGATATCTAGTACTTTACGCTGATAGTTAACTCAAATATATCCTTAGAATGGTATTTTTTTTTTTAAGAAAGCTGTGTTTGACAAGCCTACTTCGTACGTCAATGTCCTGGAGCGAAGTGCACATTAGATAGAATTAAGTCATAGTCTTATTTAGTTTTAGTTATAAATTAGGATACTTTATATTTACTTGTGACTAACCGCTTAAACGATTGCCGGACGCTTCTTGGAAAAAAAAAATGTCTGGTCATATTAATGTATACACCGTGAAATTTCAATGGATGTTTTCCCAAGGCACAACAACTTGTCATAAGGAGTACTTTTGAACCATAGAGTGAAAGTAAAAAAATAAAGATGGTTTATAGTTTTAAAATAATGAAAAAAAAACGTGACCAGGTGACCACCCGTGTTGCCGCGGCACGCACTACTGAGAGCACTGTTACCTTCGCTTAGGAGTCTCATCGGTGCGCACGTTTGTGTGAGTGTGCTGTTTCGAGCGTTTGTAGGCAGATTCCGTACTGTCTGTCTACTATTTTTATACTATGTCCAAGCGTAGGTATCCGGAGGATTACCACTGGTTCGTGGTCGAATTTGAGATTTGTTTTTCACAATGATTAATCTGCCATTTTTTGGTTCTAATATTTTATTTGTTTATAAAACGATTGTATTACCAAAACAAAGCCATTTCGCTTCGGGAAAACATCCATTGTAGTTTCACGGTGTATAGTACAGGGTTAATTTCAATTGCAAAAAGCTTTTGTAATATTTTGATTCGATTGCAAATCACTTTCAACTAGTTTCATATTGAGATTACTACCAAGTTTTTGATTTACCTCTTTATGATTTACCTCTTGTGGAGTTGAGTGTGGTGGTGATGCTCGTTTTAAGTCTCGGGACACCACATTCTACAGGCCTGTTGGTCTAGTAGTCAGTGGCCCTGACTGCTATGCACAAGGTCGTGGGTTCGATTCCCACCCAGGACAAATATTTGTGTGATGAGCACGATCATTTGTTCTTTGTCTGGGTGTAATTATCTATAATATGTATGTATTTAGAAATATATATGTATGTTTACAGTTGTCTAGCAATCTTGTTAACCCCTCCAACTAACCTAAATATGCTTGTATCTGGAGTGGGTACACGGTAATAGTGTAATGGGTGGGGTTCGAACTCGTGACCTCTCGATCACAAGTCCGACACCTTATCCATTAGGCTATTGACGTTGTGTGAAAGTTGTGGAATATTATTATTATTAATTCTGCATTCATACTTTTTGGACACTGAATACTGTCCTAAAAATAGTCTTCAACATCCGATAAACACAAATGGTGCTGGTTCACCACCTTCGTAGAAAGGTTACGACGTTGGCAAATTTAGTTTATTTTCCTTGAGACGTGTGCCAAACACACTATCACTCAGAATACCTCCATCACTGAATCTCCCCATGGATCCAACATCCAACATAATAATTCTTCGCTTGGCGTCAGACACACACATCATCACAGTTGAAAATCTGTGTTTATAATTAAAAATAATGACCCAGACCATGGAGGTGCAAACATGTACGCGTATTTACCATCTATGGCACCAACACAGTTTTTAAATTGACAAATTTCTTCAAATTCTCTAGCGATTCTTTTCCAATCTTCCACCTTACATTCTGGCATAACCAGGGGCTGCAGTTTAGTCCATAGAATATCACAAACATCAGCCACAATTTTTGAAACAGTTGATGTACCAATTCTGAAATTTTCTGCTATGCTTGAAAATTTTGCTCCCGTTGACATGTACCTGTAATAAAATAAGATAAACATTTAATAAAAAAGGATTATTCGTTAGCTTCAAAATGGCTGGTTGCCTATGGGCCTTGGCGAATATAATTTCAGAGCCGCTTGCCATCCAGCCATTCTGACGGTGGCGATTATCCAAATATTTTGATAAAAAATACTGAAATATATTTTTCCTAGTAATTGGTCAGAATATACCCCTACCCCCACATCTTTACACACAGATCCACACATCCGCACCTACACACTACCACATCCTTCTCATTTTTCTGTATTATGTATTAAATTAAGGCTTTGTTTTCAGTTAAAACTGCTAAATCTAAATGGATAAGGCTACGGGATAGTCACCGAGATGCATTGAAGAGAAAAAATGCGACCAGAAGTGGGCAGGCTACAAAGCAAACCCGAGAGTGGAAATATGAAAAGATATTGGAGTTCTTGTTACCTTACATGACTAACAGAGAGCGGTCTACAAATTTTAATTCATCAAATTATCATTCTTCCCCAACTATGCAACAATCCAACAAAGATGAAAATAGCTATAGCAGTTCGCGCTCTATACTAACAGCAACATAAAGATAGTGTTCCCAGTACACCACAAGTGAATTCCCCACAACTTTCAGAAATATCAAGTTTATCATCTGCATCCCAAACAAATAAAAAATATCGAATGATATTACAGATCTACTTCAGCTAAACCAAAAAAATAGCGAGAGATTGCAAAGAGAACGAGAAGAACTAAAAATAATGATACTATCGACAAACAATGAAGAAAGCCTAGATGACATGGATCATTTTTTCTGTCGATGGCACGAAATTTAAAAAAGCGGTCACCTTATCTTCAACTTCAAGCAAAGCGTAAAATTGTTAATATAGTTTTGGAAGCTAAAGAATTTGAAATACAGAACACGTGGTACCAGAATTACGGTTATTCTTCAGCTTCTTAATCAAGATAATAATGATAATAGTGCTGCAACGGGTATAAATTCGGTGTTTGAGAGCGGTTTTACTTCAGCACCGAGTATAAATGCTCAAGGCAATAATGATAATAGTGCTGCATTGGATCAAAATTCGACCTCTGAATGTGGTTATACTTCAACAACACAAGAAAATTGAAATTACATGACTGAATTGAATTAAACTAATAAATATGTCCTTGAAACGTCGATTTGATTCTTCTGTATTCTATAATAATAAAGGTGTGCGTAGTGCCAGCGTTCATGAAACATTTAGAAGGTCTAGACTAAACTCTGCCCAAATTCTGCTCAAATAGTACTTACCACAGTCATATAATCAATAACTTTTTTATAATAATAAAGACATAATTTGATAAAAAATTGTTTTACTTACTTCAAGCAAACTGCTAGCTCCTCTTCCGTTCCGATGGCCCTTCTGTAAGTTATTAGTGTCTTGCTTTTGGATATACGGTTTAATCTAATCATGTAACTCGTAGAAATTATTCCTTATTACCCTGAAAGATTTATGAAAACTTTTATCATCAAACTCTCGAAACAGTGTGGCATATTCGCCATGACTGTGACATTTTATATGGTTTCTTATCCAGAATCTATGTTGCCGTCGATAATTTAAATGTAGAAGAATTTATTGTGTTACTTCAACCTCTAATTCTTCTTCCTCAAGCAAATTCAACGACATGACGTCTTCCTTTCGTAGACAGAACTTGACTGTTTTCGATCTCTCACAGCTCACATCTCTGCTACACACAGCTCACATCTCCTCTCCGCAACGCATCTCCTCTCCGCTTTGGTGGATACCGGGCCTTAAAGCCATGTTGTTAGGGTTCCATAGCCGAATGGCAAAAACGGAACCCTTATAGATTCGTCATGACTGTCAGTCCATCTGTCCTTCCGTATATCACAGTCATTTTATTTGGAAACTATATGTATTAAGACGACAGAGTTGAATCTTGGTATATAGATGTATTCTGCAAACCACTTTCCGATTTTTTAAACAAACATAATTAAAAGAAAATATTAAGGGAAGGCTCCCTATACAACGTGTAATTTAAAGGGTATATACATACCGAGTGCATGGCTTCTTTGGATGATAACAAACGATATGGCGAGGGTTTTCTAATCCTATGTAAACATGTGTGGAGCATATTAGAAATTTCGATACATTGATACTAGAGGCCAAATTTTTCAAATTAAGAAGAACGAAGAGAAATATCGTTTTATTGGCTAGTGACGTGGAAAGTGATGGCCCTTATAGTGTTATGACACGTATGTTATTACTGGTATTCAAGAAACATATGAAACCAATAATTTGGGGTCAATTCTGTGAGTCACTTATTTTGAGCTGAAACTTTGCATAGAGACTCCATACCAGATGTTGTCTTCAGTCCTTTTGGATAGATATGGTTTTTCCGTTACACGTTGTATAAATAGTTAGAAAATACAACTAAAAAAACACTTTTGAAGTATTTTAAACATTACATTATTTTGCAGTCTAAAATGGATTTTAAGTATAATTGCTGTGTAAGAAATAATTTTCTTTGCTAGAGAAGCGAAAATATTTAAATGCCATCGTAGCATTCTTGGCGCTGGATATAGTTGTGCCAACGATCTTATTCTCAGTGACAATTGATAGAAATTTAAAGATCTTTGACTTCAAGTTATATTAATTTATTACATAACAGTTTCCAAATGGTCAATCTATAATTCCAAATTCAGTATGTTTGAAACTTTTTCGCTTTTGAATTGGATTCGGAAATTCGTCATAAAAAATGGATGCGGGATGCTATTGTATACATGGAACCGGTCGATGTGGTGGCACTTAGGGAATGTCTATCGGCTGAAATGATGGCGATAATATATTATATACTTAGTGACCCACCCCGGCTACACACTGATGCAATTTTAATACTAATGTATATATTATATGTGTACAGTGGGGAATATGGTTTCCGTTACACGTTGTATATGGAACTGGAACTAAAAATTTTTTTCATCAAGTATACGTGCGGATGTTGGTGTATATGTCGCAGGTTTTTCATAAAATTAGGTTTTTGATGAAAAACCGGAAGATGACACATTTTAAACTCAATTTCATCATAAACCTGTAACAATCCAGATTTTTGATCAAAAACCTGAACTAGTTTGGGTTTATGTTATAGTTCTTGTCAAAATCATGGGTTTGCTTTCTTTTATGACAAATAAATCAATTTAAATAAAATAAATAAAAGAATCCATCACCATTTGCAACTTAGTGGAAAGAAAACAATTGTTTATTTATCAAAATTTTACATCCATGATCCAATCAATATTCTCCTCCTTCAATCCAATTATCAAATGAAATTGTTCAATTTCACGTACCTATATTAATCTGATTTTGATAAACCGCGAAAATGAAGTTTCGTAACTATTAAATACGACTAAACTGAGTCAAAATTAAAAAAATAATAAAAATGTAATAAAGGAACGTTTACCACGTGCTTGCTTTTTTATAAATCTGCTAGTATGCTTTATTTAATATGACAGTTTTTTGACTTGTGACATCTAGAGTTGCATAAAACATTATTTTTTCTTGCATGCACATCGATTTGTCTTGCAGCGCGCATTTCTTAAAACCTTGGCCTTGTTATCTTTGAAGCAATATCACGCAAACTCAGTTCATTTGTCGATACAGGTTCGTTAAACCCCAGCTGAAGTACCAATTTTGAATAAATCGTTCTTCTTATCAATTACATTTCCTATAATGTTACTAGCATCCAGTGGCCCTCTATCTATTTTCGGCACACCAACTAAAATTGTAGCACCAATACCGATTTCTCCAAATTTATCCGAAGAAGTTGCTTTAAATTTTTTTCTGCTGACATTTTTAAATTTTCAAAGGCATGTTCTCTTTCGATAAGTATATTTTGTTCTTTTTGACATAAACCACACAGAATCTTTGATCCATACCCTTCAACAACCAGTTCATCAAATTTGCAGGAAGATATTATCAGAAGAAAATAAAGGGTGTGGAGTACAGGCCTCAGCATAGCGGGGTCGTTGGTGGAGGGCAGCAAAGGATCAGGCTGGGTCATATTATTATTAATGTGGTTATTTATTGCTACTGGCTCAGCATCGCGGGCTGGTTTGGCAAAGGTCGGAGAGGGTTGACGTTACAAGTACGCGGACGTCGCGATGGGCCTCGTCGGCGAGGCCAGAATACGGAACGCGTTTTGTTTATGTATTTCTTTAGAGTGCTAGTTTCTCTACTGCTCTCTTGTCGGATTGTGGTGAGATCGTCGGGTTCGTCTAGGACGAGGCGCGGCCCGTCGGTTCCCATTCCCAGGTTCGTCAACCTGGGAAATTTTTGAGGGTGTATATCGGGCGGCTGATAAAATCAGGGGGTTTGTGTCTTTTTCAGCAGAGGCGAAGTAACGCACTGAATAGCGTTTCAACACTTGCTTTATAGTTGGGATTTTGAGGTCTACGTGGAGATCCTCGCTGCCCTACACTAACTAAAAAGCCGCTAACCTCAAAAAGTATTTTTCGAGTAAACGTAAAAATAAGTGGGACATGATTTTCTACAAAACTACGCTAGCTAGGACGATGGTAAATTATTTTTGTGGGCATAGCTCTATGCACAATATATGTGAGGTTTTTTAAAAGTAAATAAAAGTATCTTTTAGTATTGTATTATATTTTAGTATTGTATATACAAGTATTGTGGTTTAGTCACTTTTTAAGAAAGGAAGTGAAAAAAAAATTTTGTTTAACTGCTCAGCAAAATTGCTATATCTCAAAAAGTATTAATCGTAGGAAAATGATTTTTAGACTAAAAGATAGAGAATCGAAAGTAGTTTAAGTATACATTAAAAAGTGAAAAATGATCTTTTGTGGCTTAACGGCCTTTTAGATAGAGCAGGGCAGCTCGTTCCTCAAGTACCAGGGCGCGCCCTTGGCCTTTCGGAGAAATCGGTTTTGGATAACTTGCATCCTATGGATCTGAGCCGGACCTACCGAGAGCGAAAGCGACTCGCAAGCGAATCGACTTTATATGCTCTTTGAAATTGATTTATTTGTCATAAAACAAAGTAAACCCGTGATTTTGACAAGAACTTTATCATAAACCCAAACTAGTTCAGGTTTTTGATAAAAAATCTGGATTGTTACAGGTTTATGATGAGATTGAGTTTAAAAAGTGTCATCTTCCGGTTTTTCATCAAAAACCTAGGTTTTTGATCAAAAACCTAATTTTGTGAAAAACCTGCGACATATATAGATAGATCTTTAAAAATGACACTGTCGACGATGATTCCTAAAATCATTTTTTCTCAAAGTCAATCGTTTGGAAGATATACACTTCCCATGTAGTAATATGTGTTCTCTCTAAGTTTTAAAATAATAAAGTGTAAAATAAAAAAAAAGTATAAATATGCTGTAGATTTTAATGAAAACTTTTAATTAAAATTAGTTTGAATTAGATACAGTCAGTTGTTTTTGAGATATTTTCAGAAACGACAAATATTTTTATTTATGTACACACATGACACTTAGGTATAAGAGAAAACAAATACCTACACACAAAAGTGCTGCTTATTTAAGAAGAATTTTTTTCCAGCATACCTACGACAGAGAGGACACGGAGAATTGCATGAGATATAATGGACACAGTGTGTATAAATACTAATTACGTAAGTTAAAACATACTTAACTAATAAAATAAATTATAAAGTGTTACATTTGCGATTTTATTTTGTCCCTCCAGAAGTAATGGAACTAAATCCCTAGATGCAAGGTGGTTGGTATTGAAACAATAAACGGTTTCAAACAACATTAGTTTATTCAAACCAGGTAAAGTTAAGTACATAAAAAAAGGTTATTCCCTTATTCAAACAAGGTTAAGTAAAATACAAAACAGGTTATTGCCAGCCAGCTTAAACTTCGATCGGTGGATCTTCGGGTTGTGGGGAGTTAAGATAATACCAGTACTGTTCCATTCTTTAGAGTTTAAATTAAATTTTGTCTTAAATTAATAAGTAATTAAGTACTTAATTGAATTAAATTTCAAGGTACAACCTTCCAGTTTTGGTGAAATTAAATTATAACTAAATGGGCGCCAGGTATTCTAATAGTCCCGGATCCCTGAGCCGACGAAGATGTTCAATATTCTTCCAGTTAAGCATAGGTGTCGAACCTAGGGTCCTTCAATTAAATTTATTGTAGACCGGCTTCTATATTTGAAAACCGGACTGGTGATAAGCAGGTTACTTCATGAAGCAGTAGAGTATGTATGCGTAGTAAATTTATCCATAAAAAAATGAATAAAAAGAAAAATATAAGAAAAGTATAAAAATTAAGAAAATTAAGAAAAACCGTCCCGCCTGCGCTAAAACGCTAGGCGGGCACTGTCACCGCACAGCCGTCTCCACAGGAGACTATGGAAGGGCTCGAGGAACGGGTCTCGCGTCCAGGGTCCAGACGTGCCTCTAGATCCTGGCGGCGAGACGAATCTCTCGAGCTGCCTCATCTGGAATTGACAATACGGAGACCCTATTAGATAAGGCGATACTAATGTACATTCTTCGAGAAGGGAGTGAGGTGATCGTATGATCGAGCTAGGAAATCTAAAGGTTTAAACCTTGGCCGGTTAACATGGCCCTTTGCAAAGACAATACAATAAGACATGGCCTAATCCCACGTGGTGGGACAGTAAGAAACAAGGTTTCCCTCGGGGTAACATGGAAGTAACACTCACGGTTGGTCAATGTCGAAAACACATTGCGGCAGGCTTTTCGATGCGGAAAAAAGGGTGCGCCAATCTTTTCGGTGAATCCTTATAAAACGTGGAGTCCTGTAATGAATATCCAGGGATCACAATAATATCCTATTAACAACCCGGGGAAGGACTCACAGGTCACCTCCAAACACCAATCCACCAAATTCCTTACCTTTTAAAACACGGGATTAAGTTTCGTAGCGTGGTCTAGTGTCAAATGGTCGCGTCGGATATTCTCTGCTGGTTACCGAAAAACCACAGACTAAATATAGACTGTGTTCCTTTCGAAACTTCTGGAGTAATGTCTATAATGTAAAAATTATTTCACTTCCGTTTATTAAGTATTTTAACCAAAAGCTGAAAACTATTAAGGATTGGTCTTTTCGATATTAGTTTTGTGTCTTCCAATCAATTTGCTAAAATTAATTAATATCGATCAGAACTAAAACTGAAAATCGGCTACCGCCAGGAGTCACCACCAACTGTCAGAAACTGACCTACAATTGAATGACATTTAGAATGTAAACATAAGCACAACTTTATTACGATTTAATCCCTATGATTTATTGTAATAGCTTATATGAGAAGTGATTCAACGTCAGAAAATGTTACCCCCGAGTTCAGTGACGATGTACAGATGAAGGGGTGTTCCTTTTCTATAAATCGCAAGCTAAAGTACAAACTACAGGGAACAGTTCACTTGGAAACCTTACAATTTACAACGCAGGTAAGCTAGGATAAAAAAAAACACAACGTAACAAAAGATACAATAAACAAATATAAACATTCATAGAGGTAAAATACATATTTAAATTAATACTGTAAAAATTTGTACCTATAATTGATAAAATTACGGAATGGTGGACAGGTAGTGTTCTTTGAATTTGTTTTTTTGTAAATATGAATCGTTTGAACTTTGTTATTCATACAAACGCTATGAAAAACAAAAGTTATTTGGCGTAACTACTACAGAACACATCACTGACTCGCACTTGGCCATTTTTTTCACATGGTCAATTTATTTATTTATTTCTCACCACAATACAGTGTTTTATAATACATTAGGTACATTAGATCTAAATGTTAACCAACTTTCATAAAGTACTGTGGGAGACTGGTGCCTAAACTAGACGGAGAGTCTGTGTTGTAGGACACCAGTTCCCCGTGGCAAGAGTCGTGGTTTCGATCCGCGAGCTGGGCTTAGAGATAGCGCCTCATAAAACCGAGGCGATATGGTTCCATAAACTGCCGAAAACCGGAGAACCACCCAGCTCGTTAGTGACAGTTGGTGATGCGCAAATCTAGGTGGGTCGGTACATAAAGTATCTTGGCCTCACACTGGATGGTAGGTGGGGCTTCGAAGAGCACTTTCAGCGCCTAGTATCTCGTGTGGAAAGGGCAGTGGGTGCTTTGCACAGACTGCTGCCCAATCTCGGAGCACGTCGGGAAGAAGTTCGCCGCCTCTATGCCGGTGTCGTACGATCGATGCTCGATCGATCGATGTTCTATATGGGGTACCTATTTGGTCGAATAGACTGTCAGGTGTCCGACGCTGCAGGGCCAAAATCAACAGCCTGCAGCGGAAAATTGCTATTCGAATCGCACGTGGGTACCGAACAATATCTTTTGAGGCGGCGACACTCCTGGCACGCTTTCCACCGCTGGACATCCTGGCGGATATGGACGCGAGGATTTAATAACGGATTTGTGACATCCGTCAAAGCGGCGATAGCGTGCCAGAAGTTGCTACGGTAAGGCTTAGGCGGCAAGAGCGGCGACAAGCGCTTGAGCAGTGGCGTGAACGGTTACAGCAGCCGGAATTCTCACGCAAGTGGGTTGTCGATGCCGTTCTGCCGTATTTCGAAGCCTGGCTGAAAAGAGGGGAGCGCATCACCTACAGGCTCACTCAGGTACTGACCGGACACGGTTGTTTTGGTGAGTACCTGAATAGGATTGGGCGAGAGGCCACGACAAATTGTCATCATTGCGGGGGCGACCTGGATTTTGCACAGCACACGCTCGAAGAGTGCCCTGCTTGGGCCGCTGAGCGGCAGGTCCTGGTCGCGAGGATCGGGCGAGACCTGTCTCTGCCAGCAGTGGTGAGGGCTATGCTTGCAGAGACAGAAAACTGGAGGGCGATGGCCTCTTTCTGTGAAACCGTGATGATCCAGAAAGAGGCCGCTGAGCGTGATCGTGAGAGGGCCGATCCCGCTCGGAGAAGAAGGCGTCGTGTAGGCAACCGACTCGACGCCTAACACGCTGAAATCCCCGTCTGCATTTTTAAGGCAGTTGGGGCTCCGGGTCACAGGCGCTCAGAGTGGGGAATCTGAGCACTCACAGAGTGAACCCAGGAAAGAAGGTGGCACAGTGGGCACGTGCCACCGTACACAGCGAGGCTCAGGGGAGACCCTTTTACAGTCTCCCCAGGGATGTGCCCTAATAGGCAATGCACGGTGGGGGTTCCGGATTGGTCTTTTAAGAGGTACCGGGACCCTCTCTATATGCTGATGGTGATCACCGGGGTGGTTTTAGTGAGGTAGAAATCCCACACTCCCTGGTCTTTCCCCAAAGTCCAGGCGCCTTTTGAAGGTTTCCCCCCGATAAAAAAAAAAGGACACCAGGTCCCCACCCCTCGGACTTGTTGAGATTTCAATATGACATATAGAGATAAATATAAGAAATATGTACACAGACATTTTAACTATGGTAAGTATTTTTTTTACGTATAATTTTAAATTATTTTGAAAAGTAGTGTTAGTACGGTTAATATTGATGTGTATAAGTGGTACGCATGTTTGTGTGTGTGTGTGCGCGTGTGTGAGTTACGTGCATGCTAGTGTGCTAATGTGTTGTATGCGTATTGTGAAGTATGTAGTGTGCCCATGTTTATGCGTTAGTGTGTGTGCTTGTGTATAAATATTTTATACTAGTACTCATGCGGGGCTTTGCTCCCGTGGATTCTATCACGGTAAAAACATAACTCTCCTTTTTTGCAGTCGCGTAAAAAGTAGCCTATAACCTTCCTAAAGCTTCAAGCTACTTCCATACCAAATTGCATCCAAATCCACCCAGTACTTTCGAAGATTAGCGCGTTCAAGCAAACAAACAAACAAACTTTTTCGCTTTATAATATTAGTATAGATGATGTTGTGGTTACTGCTCTCATCTCTGGGACGGATCTGCCAAATACCAGCTTAATGTACTTGAGTCTATCGAGAAACGGGCCAAGAGGCTCATTGGCAACGAGAAACTGGTTGAGGCAATCGTGCTCCAAGGTAAACCCTGGGTATGACAGGTACGACACGTTTGATGGACTTCTGATCTTCGTTTCCGAAAGAACTAAGAGAGCTGGTTCTTCAGTCTTGAGGTGATGATGGACTGCGACAAGATTTGAGTGCATAAGTGCAGACCTCGAATATTATTAAGGTGCACTGTGTGAGAGGGAGTGCAGCCGCTGTCTAACGTTTCTCTTTCTATTTCTTTTCATGTTGTAAGAAGAGAAGGGAAGAAGAAGGAAGTGAAGAAGAAGGAAGTGAAATTATGCCTACACGCTGATAACCTACAGGCCCACACTGGGCGTATGGCATCGCTTGAGGGACTAGCCTGGAGACCGCGGGGACGCCCAAGCTGCCCCGGGAATGACCATCGGGCCCTCTCATCTGGTCACCAACCAGCACGATGGTGCATTCCGGAATTTTTCGACAGTTGGCGGGGCAGCATTTCATGCGTGGCTGGCACACACTACTTGGGCCCCCACATACCTGCGGTCGGCCAGCGGCAAACCTCGGATCCCGCTACCCTCCACGAGTAGTCTCCCGATACGTCCACACCAATGTAAGCCAGATTAGTCTGCCAGCAGTGGAGTAGCTATTTCGACCCCACTTTTTAATAGGCTACACCGGGCATCGTACCGGTACACGACTAGGCCGTTTGGTGCTACGTTTTTGCCCTGTGGGTGGTCGCAAGTCTGCGGTTAAAATCTACCACCAGTTAGTATCACCTGATTCGCACCACCCAGGAGCCACATGTAAGGATTCACTGACGGGTATTCTCCTACGGACACGGGTGACTCAGCCTCCAAAATGAGAAATTGAAGGCCTGGTAGGAATTAATAACGTAAACTTTGTAAAAGTAATACAATTTATTGATCTTAATTAATATACAATGGCTGTATCTTAAATAACTTAGCAACTGATACAGGAAATGCCATCTCTCATCCAAGATAAAAACAAGAACATCTACTGAATGATCGATAATCTAGCATAATACGATGAAATTTTAATAGAAGTACTAAAAATATGTACATGAAAACTGTTTGGTATTTTCATCAATTAAGTACGTATCACAATGGACTTCCTTCTCATATCGTGACAAGAGTTCAGATCCTAGGAATTTATTCACAATATTAGATACTCTAATGTCATAAGGTGCTGACGCATGGTCAGACTCTATGTGGAGAACTTTCACTGGCTTAGTGGTGTACTTGGAGAGGTTGTAGTCATCTGCCAGGGCCATAGCTCTTGGATGAGGGATACCCTTTATAAGTACCAGCTCTGACTCAAGTTTAAAATCTGGTTCGTACTGTCTTGCTAACATAATCCTTCGGTATGCAGTCTCAAGAATAGATCTCTTGAGTTCGTTGGAATAGCTAACCAACTTTCTCAGTCTACTAACACATGCTTGTATCTTCTCTGCCCAGTTTTCTGACTTTTGCAAGTCCTCCTTCAGTGCTTCACTGTGAGTCCCGGTCATAAGACGGTACATGTGTTCTACAATAGAATTCTCTAACTCTGTATCACTTATATTGCCGATATAAGCGTCTAGTTGTATTCGTAACGCATCTGGGCTACTGTCCAAACAGTATACGATTCCCACTCGACCTGAAATATAAATATTGAATGGAATATCACAAGTGGAACGTAAACTGAAATACTTTACTGAAAAAACGGTCATAATTTGAAATTATACGGTAACTAGTAGAGGAATTTTATTATTATTTATTTATTATTATTTATTTATTATATACTTTATTGTACACCTTACAATATTTCTATAGATACAAAAAAAATTAAACTAGTGTACAATGGGCGGTCTTATCGCACAGGGCGATCTCTTACAGACAACCTTTGGATGGACAAACTTAAAGGAGACAGATTAAGGGCTGTCAGTGTACAAACATATAATTGAACATAATAATATAAAATACATACAATACCAAAATTATATACTAATAAATATTACATGTATAATTGAGAAAGAAGGGGAAAAGTTATAGGGAGAGGTAATGCTCCTTCACCATTCTTTTGAACGCTGGTAGCGTTTGAGCACGCCTCACTTCTATGGGTAATGCATACCACAAACGAGCTGCTTGTATGGTAAAAGATTTGTCAAAGAAAGAAGTGGAATGCATACGAATACTCAACTCTAGATTTTCCGATGATCTCAAGGATCTAGAATGTGTGTCACAGAGGAACTGAAAACGTTCCTTAAGATAGAAAGGAGTGAAAGAATTAAATAGCACATTATAAAGTAGAGAAAGTAAGTGAAGATTCCGGCGAAACCTAATAGGAAGCCATTTGAGCTGAGCACGGAAATCAGAAACGTGGTCATATTTGCGCAAGCCAAATATAAACCTGATACAGAGATTTTGAAGACGCTCTAGCTTGTCCAATTGGTTTTGGGTCAAGTCGAGATAGCTGGCATCAGCATAGTCCAGAATAGGGAGAAGGAGAGTTTGTGCAATTGCAATTTTAGTGGAGATGGGAAGAAAATTACGAAGGCGTCTCAAGGAGCCTGCAGACGCAAATACTTTACGACTAACTTCCTGTAATTGTTTAGTCCAAGAAAGGGTGTCGTCAATGTGTATTCCCAGGTTCTTCACAGTGTGACTGAAATGTATGACGGTGTTATTGAAAGAAACCTGGGGAAGTGCCGTCCAGTCAATCCTGGAGATAGTACGAGAACTACCAACAACAATAACCTGAGTCTTAGCAGGGTTGATTTTCAGCCCAAACTCAGCGCTCCAGTCACCAATTCGAGCAAGGTCCATATTAATAGCTTTAATGGCATCAGCTAACTCTACGAGTGGAGCTTGGGTGTAAATTTGGAGATCATCAGCATACAAGTGGTAGAAAGAAGATAGTCGTTGAGTGATAGCATTTATAAAAAGTACGAAAAGTAAAGGAGATAAAACGCCACCCTGTGGCACACCGGCAGAGGTATCACACCAAGAAGAAAAGGAGTCCTCAGTGGAAATACGCTGCCGACGACCAAACAGGTAACTACGAAACCAGTAGAATTTTATTAATTATAATGCCTCAAAAATTAAAGTTCCTGTAAACGTTTTGTAATACTTTGATATTTATATTTTAATTTATTTGAATATTGATATAATGTAATTTTTTCCGCAAAGAGGCTCCAATGTGAAACAAAACTGTTATTTCATGTTTTATTTATCTATTAATTACGGAACCTGGGCTATAACTGGGATAATACAGAATTAATACGCACCTTCTTTTTCCAGTAATGCGGCCAGTTCTAGAGCGACATTAACGCCAAAGGAATATCCCAGTAGGTAGAAATTGGACTTTAGCTCAAACCTCTTCTTTATGAACTAAAAAAGAAAAAGAAATTATTTTCCAAATTTAAGAAGGATAATTGTGGTCTTTGTATTATTATTTATTATAGTATTGATAATTTTGAAAATGTATGGACCCAATGTCTGAAATAAAAAGATTTTATTTATTTGTATACCCACGATATATCCCAGTCTTATTTAGAGCTCTTACACACGAGTGGCATGTTGCTGACGGCAGAGGCAACTGCAGCCGTCGACGCGTCGGCGGCATCCGTTGACGCGTCGACGGCAGCCGTCGACATTTCAAATTCGAGGATCAGCGGCAGCCGTCTTCTGCTCTCTTAGTATAGGAGTCAGTTGTAAAATGTATTCCGAAGAAGAAAAACTGTTATTGCTGTTACTGTGTCGACTCCGACGGAAACGAAAACTTTTATTGTGGGTTCAAGAAATATTAATCAATAGAGATCAAGATGGGCATTTTTTTAATCGCTATCCACCTTTACGAAGAAACGAGCAAAAGTTATTCAATTATTTTCGAATGTCCATTGCTTCTTTTGATGAGCTAACGGCTATTTTAAAAAGTTCTCGCCAAGTTACCAAAATGCGGAACAACATTTCAGCTGAGCAAAGGTTCGCTTTGACATCACCGCCATCCATGCTCTGTTTTTTCTTGTTTTATTACTATAATCTTTCAATTTATAATTCCAAATAGAAGCATTTGACTTTACTGCCACAGTTAGCAATTCAATCAATTTCGTCAGTGGAACTCATTTAACAAATTTGCGACGCGTGCGCGCTCTTGAACTATTTGCAGTCGACTGACAAAATGGCGGACGCGGCACGCTACAACTGCAAGTGTCGCTATAGGTCGACTGCTGCCGTCGACGCGGCGATGGTTGCCGCCGACACGTGTCGACGGCTGCAGTTGCGTCTGCCGTTAGCAACATGCCGCTCGTGTGTAAGAGCTCTTAAATCCACAATTGAAATCAATTACATTCTAATCATCGACATTCTAATGTATATTAAACGAAATGTATGAAAATTGTATGAAAAAGAAAAACAATATACCTCGACTTATTTTTTTTTATTATGGATGAGCCCACTCTTGACCTCGATCTCGCCTGATGGTAAGCGATAGATGACGTCTACGATGTAACGAGTGAGCCCAGAATATGCCTGTTCACTCTTGCTTTAAAGGTTGAATGGTCATAATGGCAGGAAACACAGAAGCCGGCAGAGAGTTCCACAGCTTGGCGGTGCGCACAATAAATGTACAGGAGAAGCGTTTGATATGACAAGGCGGTATATCAACCAAATGTGGATGGTACCCAGCAGTGTGTCTTGTAGACCGGTAGTGAAAAGGAGATGGAGGGAAAGGGATGGGGCGTTATGGAGCTCCTACACACACACTCCCCGAACTATACACTGTGGAGAACCGACAGGCAGGCAACGATTCGCCGATGAGCCAGGCTATGAAGCTTGTCCACTAGCGCTTCGTCGCCTATAAGCCTCTTAGGCTGCGGGCACGAAACTTGCGATGGCCGAGCGATGGATATACAAAAGCATATACCGTGCAATGCTTTTGTATACATCGCCATCGCGCCGCCCCGCCATCGCTCGGCCGTCGCAAGTTTCGTGCCCGCAGCCTTAACTCTGTGCGCGATCGAGTCTAGTGCAGTAAGTTGGTATTTTGCAGAGCTACCCCACAAGAGACTGCAATACTCTATGCAGGAACGGACCTGTTACTATAGATTCAGAAGCTGTTCAGGCGTAAAGTACCGCCTCAACTTGTGTAGGATTCATGCCTGAGCTCTGGACTCTATGCCCAAAAGCTCCAGGCGGTCAGTAACTGGCACATATGGACTCCTTTTAGCGCTGAAAAGACAAGCCTATGTTTTCAGAGCGTTGAATTTGACCAGCTTGTCGTCGCCCCAAAGGAATGAGAAAGAGAGGAGAAATGAGATTTAATGTCATATTCATGCGCTCTACCATTACTTTATCATTTATTAATCACGGACTGTTTTATTACGACGTTCACTAAATTCCTGCATCAGTGCTTGAAAATATTTAGTTTAATAATTCAATTTTTTAACCGACTTCAAAAAGGAGGTTCTGTATTCGGCCAGTATGTTTATGAAACTGGTCGAGACAAGGCTCGAGAGCCTAGAACATCGGCGACGTGTTGCAAGCTTGTCAGTTTTCTATTGGTTACATTTCGGGGAGTGTGAGATGGAACTGCACAGTCTTATTCCACCAAGCCCGTTCCATCATCAGACTACAAGAGAAACGGCGATGCGCCATCGTTACATGGTGGACATCCCACCCATACGCACGAAACGTTTTGGGAATACTTTCATTCTGCGTACGACTAAGGAGTGGAATTCCCTGCCGGAGTCTGTGTTTCCTGAAAGTTATAACCTGGGAGTCTTTAAGTCAAGGGTGAATAGGTTACTTCTAGGCAAGCGTGCTTTATCTTCGACCACATCATCGCTTAACATCAGATGAGATTAGGTCAAACACAAGACTATCAAATATTAAAAAAAAAATGTAAAAATATGAACAAATATTTTTCAATCTTATATGGCAACAAACCTACCTTTAAAATATTGATAGCCATTTTCTGGATATTATCATCATCCATGTCAGGTCCAAGTTGGAAGGTCATCGCATGAACTTTTAATCTTTTGGAGACGTACTTAAAGATTTGGTGATGCCCCTCGAATCCTGGTATGAGCATCAGGTAGGTTGTTTTCGGATCCAACTCTTGCTCTTCCTAAAAATATTTTTAGAAGGTTTATCATTATGTCAGTCTAAACCTCTTTGGCCAAAAGCCTTCCTGTGCTTTCAGTGCAATGAATTTTCGCGATCTTCATCAAACCATCAGTTAATCATGTGAAGAATTCCCACATTGTGGCTTTTTGTACGTAGCTGTAGCTGTTAGTCATATTATTGCGAAATAAGTCTTTATATTGTACCTACGTAATTATCGCTTTAAGTTTTGGATCGTATTAATCTTACCGATTTTCGGTAAGTCAATAACAAATCACAATTATAAAACTGAATTTAAAACCATATGAAATGTTTTGTCATTGTTAAACATTTTAATAGAAGGATATATTTATTTATTTCAACTTTATGCAATACAAATTGAACAAAGGATGCCTTATCTACCTGTGCATCATGGGTGGTTAAGAGACAAAATGGCAGGTCCAAAAACATAATAAACGATATCAAAAATATATTTTAAGTGAAGGCTAATAAAAGTATATACCTATACAGTTAACTAAAATAACCTTACGTACATACTTATGTTAACAAATATATACATAAAATATAATATTTATTAAAGTTATAGAAAGGGGTTTATGAGTGAGGACGCGGACCTGGACCTGATCATCTGCACCGACTCAAACGCTCATCACCCGCTTTAGGGAAGTGGAGTATCCAACGCCAGAAGTGAGACGCTATCCACATACCTATTCTCCACTAACCTTAACATTGTGAACCGAGGCTCAGAGCCCACTTGCATCACAGCCAGAGGTCAAATAATCACAGAACTTTCGCTACGGAAAACACGACTAACCTTATCTCTAATTGGCGAGTATCTGATGAACCCTCTTGTTCCAATCACAGGAGAATCTGCTTTACCTTAGTAATCAATATAAAAAAAATCACATCAAGGCGTAACCCACGTCGTACAAATGCTACAGAATACAAACACCACCTTTTTTTTAGCTTCCTTTTTGGCTAGACGAAAACTACACTCGACACCTTTGACTGATCCCACACAGCGAGAGGATATCGTGACAAAAATTACGAACGATATAACGGAGGCATACCACGTGAGCTGCAAACCAACAACACCTAACTCCAAGAGTAATGGAAACTCCTGGTGGAATACTGAACTTGGTAAGCTCAGAAACACACTGCGAAAACAATTCAAAAGAGCAAAGAACACTAGACTCCTAGAAGTTGGGGAGCTATACAAAGAAACCCAATACAACTTCAAGAAACAAATCAGGGTGGCCAAGAGAACCGCTTGGCAGAACTTTTGTGAATCCATAGAATCAAATAACGAAGCCGTAAGAGTAAGGAAAGTCCTATCAAGTGATCAGGACCGCACTCTTGGCGCACTTAAAAAATCTGCCAACTCCTACACACAAACAGACAAAGAAACCAGTAAGGTCCTTCTGGAGACGCACTTCCTGGACTGCCACCTCTTCGAGGACAGCACGTGGGAAAACGAATCCAGACAGACTCCAAGCATAACAGACTGGTCTAGAACCCGCGACATAAACACTGAGGACCGCATAACATTAAAACATTCCAGCCATACAAATCTGCAGGACAAGATAGCATTTTCCCAGCCCTTCTGGAATAGGGTGGGTACATCCTGACACCTTGGCTGCTGGAAATCTACCAAGCTTGCAAGGCATTCAGATACGTCTTACTAACGTGGCGGGAGGTGAAAGTCATAGGTAAAATGTTTAATGCTGGTGTTTTGAAGGAGATATGTCTGAATGTGCCTGATAAGTACGCATTGCGACGCCGACGGCCACGGTTGTTAACAGTGCCGCGCGCGCGAACCAACCTGCTCCGTAAAGCGCCCCTGACGCGAGCCTTGCATACACTGAATGACACTGCTGATAGGACAGATTTATTTGATTGCTCTCTGAATGAATTCACAAAGATAACATTGTTTTTATTATGTTATGCTAATATATAACTAGTAGCTTTAATTGTAATTTATAATGTAAGTAAAGACCACGCTCGGGCACGCCGCAATTGCGGCGGTAAGACCCCTCTTTGAGGAGTGGCTAGATCGGCGTCACGGCGTCCTGACCTACCGCATGACGCAGGTCCTCACCGGACACGGAAGTTTCGGGAGGTACCTGTGTCTGATGGGAAAGGAAGAAACGCCTGGATGTCACCACTGCGAGGGTCGCCCTGAGGACACAGTAGAGCATATGGTGCAGGACTGCCCCGCTTGGGCAGAGCACCGACGTGTCCTCACGGCGGCGATAGGCGGAGACCTCTCGCGCCCGGCATTGGTCAAGGCCATGCTGCGGGGCGAGAGGGAGTGGGAAGCGGTTGCCTCCTTCTGCGAAGCAGTCATGCTTCCGAAGGAAGAGGCGGGCCGCGTGAGGGAGAGGATGGCGTCCTCCCTCCAGCCCAGCCGCAGTGGTAGAAGCCCATGGTGTTGGACGTCGGCCGACGATCTCCGGCCATCGTAGGCGCGGACATGCGGACAGCGAGTAAAGGGCAACTCGCTGTCCGACCATGGACCATGCCCAGGTCGACGGCGCGTTGTGTTCCACGCGCGCCTCAAAGAGCGTCAGCAATATGACGAGGCCCCCTTGTAGAGGGCCGAAGCCTGCCGGGGTCGTGGGACTTACCCCATTACCGTGACCCCGGTACGTAAAGGGTTATTGAAGGAACACCGTGGATTTTAGTCAGTAAAAGTCTGACAGTTCCTCCCACCCTGCCCGGGGTGGGAGGACTTATTTGATAATTTTACCACGTTAAAAAAAAAAGTAAAGACCACGCTACCGCATTACGATTATTGCCTGTAATGATAGTTGTGTTTGTGATAAATAAATAAATAAAATAAATATTCATACCCAAACCAGATAAAAACAGACAGACTACATACAACTCAAAACGTACAGACCGATAAGTCTCACATCCTTTCTACTGAAAACCCTAGAGAGGCTTTGCGAGAGACACATCCGGGATGAACCTCTCTGGAATAATCCACTCCACGGACAACAGCACGCCTACTCAACGGGGAAATCAACAGAATCTGCCCTACACAGCGTAATATCAAAAATTGAATGCGCACACAAACAAATGCTCCTCGATAGCTGTTTTCATAGATATCGAAGGTACTTTTTGTTGTTTTTACTAAATATTAGTTTTAGTAAAAGATAAATACGTGTAACTTGTTAGACGTTTATTGACAGAAATAATTATTATAATTCATTTTTTTTATATAGGTTACTCAAAACAGCCAGTACTACAACACGCTCCCTTAATCTACATAAAAAATAAACTACAAAAGCTTAACATTAGGTTAATCCTAGCCGACTTAAGCATCTTTTAAATTTTACTCTTTGCAGAGGTTTTGTAAATACATCTGCAGGTAAATCGGCCATAGGAACAAAATTAAGTTTAATCGTACCATCCGATACCTTCTCTCTTATATAATGATATTTGGTATCAATATGTTTTGTCCGACTCGACCGTGATGAATAGGATTCCAAGCAATTATTTGCGCACTTTAACTGTCTCCCAACAGAGCCACCACATCTATTGTACCACTTACCTCAGAGAAAACGTCTTAGGAAAATCGCTTCTTTGCTGGCTGAACAAAGCGCAACGTATTCCGCCTCTATGGACGATAATGAAACCGTGGACTGGTTTTTGGCTTCCCACGATATTGGGTCACCACCTAACAAAAAAAAAAAACTATAACGTCATCGACAAAACATGCCAGTATGACGGTGTCATTACCAAACTTTTTGGTATAGACACAAGGTTCCGAAGGAGTTCGCATGAAGCCTATAGAATTCAATGATTCATTTAATTCAATATTCCATGCTCTTAGAGCCTGTTTTAGGCCATACAGAGACTTCTTCAGCAGGCAGACCATATTTTCTTCACTTTTGCTGAGGAAACCTTCTGGTTGTTCCATATAGACTTCCTCTTGTAAAACACCATTTAGAAAGACCGTATCAACATCAAGATAATGCATTTTTAGATCATTTTCAGCAGCTAAAGCAAACAGCGTACGAAGTGACGAGTTTTGTACTACTTGTGCAAAGATTTCTTTATAGTCTATACCTGATACTTGAGCAAATCCCTTTGCCACCAGTCTGGCCTTGTATCTTATAACATTGCCATCAGCATCTCTTTTCAGTCTAAACACCCACTTGCAAAGAACAACTCTTTTATTATTGGGTCTATTTACCAGCACCCATGTTTCTTTCGACTGCAAGGATTGATACTTTTCTTTCATAGCTGAAATCCACTTCCTCTGGTCACTTCTTCTAAATACGTTGTTGGTTTGTTTGATAAAACCTCCACAGATTCAGCCACCCAAGCATCAAAACTTAAATATTCAGGTCTCTTATGTTCACGCTGTGGATACCTTCTAATATGACTTACATCTTCAGCGTCCCTCAATGAACGTATCCGGTGTATCATACTCTTTATCTGAAGTGGAAGAAACAATAGGGGCAGCCGGTATCCGATTATCAGTATCCAAATAACGATTTGAATAAGAGCAACTTGGTTGTTCATCAGTTGATAACAACAACGGAACTAAGTTGTTATCTTACTACTAAGTCTTACTAAGTTCTTAGTTTTTAAATCAGTAAAACAATCCTCATAAAATGTTATATCTCCTGCCATATATGATTTTATAGGATTTTCACATTCCCGAACAAGATATGTGTGGGAATCTTCTGTATACCCCACAAACAAGTGCTCTTTTGCTTTGACTTCCAGCTTTGTACGTTGCTGGGTAGGTACATACATGTACAAGAGTTCTACAACCAAAGATTCTTAAATGACTCAGATCTGGTTTCTCACCATACCACACCTCAAATGGTGTTGTTCCATCTAAAGCTCGATGTGGAGATCTATTCTTCAGGTAGACTGAACATTCAACAGCATCTTGCCAGTATGTCTTTGCCAGAGAGGCTTGAGAAAGTAAAGCACGAGCATTTTCCATGACAGAGTGACCCGTCCTTTCTGCTACTCCATTTTGCTGATGGCAATATGGAACAATTAAATAGTTTGATAAGCAATACCTTTAGACAGCAGGTAATCTCCTTATTTACAAACTCTGAACCATTGTCAGTACGTAACGTTTTTACCTGTTTTTGAGTATGTCTTTCAACCGAAGCAATAAAATCACAAATCCTGCGTTTTACTTCAGTCTTTGTTTTAACAAAGTAAATAAAAATATATCTCGAAAAATCATCTATAATATACAAAACATAAAAATTACCTTGAAAAGAGGCCAAATACACAAATCACTGTGCACCAATTCCAATATTGAAGATCCTTTCTTGTACAAAAGTGGCTTTAAAGGTTTTCTGGCTTGTTTACCCTCTATACATGCTACGCAAGGTTCCTTATCAACATCTTCAAAGGTAACTCCTGTAGCAAGACCGTTTACAAGTTTACTCATACCTATACGACATAAGTGCCCTAAACGCCTATGCCAAAGTCTGTACTGAGAGATATCAAAGTGCACATCAACCATTTTCGATAGACTTTTTAATAGAAATTAAATTCGATTTTAAATTCGGTACAAAGACATTTTTTTTATGATATTGATAGTTTGTAAATCACTCAAAATAGACACATCTCCAATACACTCATTTGGTAACTCGTTACGATTAGCAATTGTTACCTTACCACAAGTGAAGGACCTTTTGTTTGTCATCCAAGCCAATCTGAAACTCATATGAGTTGAGGCTCCTGAGTCCACAATCCATTTTTCATCTGAAAGTGCTCCATTTTTTGAGTCAACATTCATAGCTCCTAAGTGTGCTCTTTCTATCATACTGGTGTAGATTCGAGCATACCTGCTTATGGACCTTTCGGTGTGGACAGTTTGGATGCTTGTGTCCTGGTTCATTGCATCCATAGCAAACAACAGGTTTTGGTTTCGGTTTGGTCTTCTTATTACACTGAATCCACAGAACAGTTTCTTTAGTGGAGAGACTTCGTAAACTCATTCAAGAGTTTTGTCTTGATCATGTCAGTGGTTATATTAGTGTTGCTGTTTTCTAAAGCCATAACCAACGGATCATAAAATGAAGTCAAACCTCCTGGAAGTATAGCCGCTAAGGATGTGTCTTCAAGTTCCTTACCAATATCGGCTAAGTCTTGTGCGGTGCTCATAACTGCGCTTATATATAACTTCTCTACTGAATAAAAATCTGTGAGAGAATATCTGTAAAGTCTTCTTTCAAGAGCTAATCGACGTCCAAGTTCTTTGTCCTCGTAGGCTACTGCTAATAAATCTCATGCTTCCTTGACATTTTTGGCATTTCTGACATGCGTAATTGCAGCATCGTCTAACGCAAGACAAATCTTAGATAGAACTCTAACATCCCGCTTCTTTTTTACGTCTGCGGGAGTGGTATCATTTTCAAAATACCCTACGATAGCTTCCCAAAGATCTTCATGTAGAAGATACATTCTCATTTTAAACTTCCAAGTTACATATCCCTCTCTACTGTATAGTGGCTTAATAGCGTTGGATTTTGATTCCGTAGAGCCCGAACTCATTATTTGTATGAATGATGACAGCTCACCAAAATCCCGAAAAATAGTGCATATGATACTACAAGAAACTAACGAACCCTTATCGTTTACCAAGAAAAGACTACTTAACACAAATAATATACAGAAATTCAAATCTACACCAAATGTACAAAACTGGAATAAAGCAAACCCGCTTTCCCTTTCTATCATACTGGTGTAGATTACACTGGTTATGTTGAGGTAAAAAAGGCTACATAGCATTATTCGTGTGTATGGTGACCAGGGCTGTTCATCTGGAACTAGTGTCCGATTTAACTAGCTCTGCGTTTTTTTAGCTGCACTACATTGAATAGCGGCTAGAAGAGGGGCTCCTTGTCACATATACAGCGACAATGGAACCAACTTCGTTGGGGCGAATAGAGCTCTACAAGAACAATTTCATGACCTACAAAGCATGTTTAACAACAACTTATCAGTAGAATTAACCGACTTACAAATACAATGGCATTTCAACGCGGCATCCTGGCCAAGTACCGATGGATTATGGGAATGAACCGTTAGAAGTCTGAAACATAACGTTAAAAGAGTAGTTGGTGAGCAGAAGCTAACTTTTGAGAAACACACAACCGTCTTAGCAAAACTAGAGTCATATTTGAACTCTAGACCGCTGTGTACGTTATCCGAAAACATAGACCACTTGGAAGTATTGACTGCAGCTCATTTCCTAACTGGAAGGCCAGGAACATCAATTATTGAGACAGAAAATGATGCACGCACCAGGTGGACTCTATCTGCCAAAATTGCACATGACATCTGGAAGAGATGGAAAACAGAATATTTAGCAAAACAGTAAATGCGTCCTAAATGGACTAACACTGGACGAATTCACTCGTAGGCCCTGTGCCGACCGGTCACTTTTGCTACCCACATCTTCGGAAATCGAACTAATCATGAACACGTATAATTGCGGCGCTTGTGAAGAATCATTATCTGATGGAGCTCACTGCACTATATGTAATCGGGAACTACACTTCCACTGTGCAGGAATAACGGAAACTGGATACCGGAAGCTGGGTGACAGAAAGCTAACGTGGCGTTGCAGCAAATGTAAAATAAGTACAAACAATCCTCCTTTGTCACCAAGACCGGAATCAGAGTCAGTTATCCTTATGGAAATAAGGGCACTAGCAGAAAAATTAGCTCCCTTAGAATTTTTAAAGGACGAGATTACTTTGTTACGCACAGAGTTTGCTGAGCTAAAGTTGTCACTTAGTGAAACAAACAAGGAGTTTAATAAGAAGATCACAGATATGGAGAATCGCCTCAAGCACGTCGAGAAAGTACAGGAGCAGGCGGACACCCTTCATACCCGTTTAGATAAATTAGAGGAAGAAAACAACGCCAAAGAGCAGTGGACGCGTATAAATAATATCGAGATAAAGGTCACGCGAGAAAGATAATACGAAACCTATCATAGTGAGTTTCTGTAACCGCTACGTGAAGGAGGACTTCATTGCCGCTGCGAGAATACTTTTCAAGACAGCTCCTCTAACTACAGGGCAACTCGGCCTAGCTGGAAACAAACGAGTCTATGTAAACGACCACCTGTCATTACAAAATAAGGCTCTGCTGGCTAAAACCAAAAAAGCAGCTGCAGAAATGGATTTTCGTTACGTATGGGTCAAACATTCAAAAATACACGCAAGGAAGGCCGACACGACTCCTACAATAGTGTTAAAAACAGAAAAAGATCTGATTAAAATCAAATAAACTTCAGTCAATATCGATATAATAGGCCCTTATCAAACAATTATTATTGCAAGTCTTGTTGTGCACAATCAAACAGTGTTAATAAGATAAAAAACCATACGCAATTGAGTGCCACTAGCATATTCCATCAATTTCTGTGTCGTTCACTAGAGAGGTGTAAGTTTATTTCTAAATATCGTAATCACGTTGCTTGTCGCCGTCATACAAATATAGATATTTTACCTATGTTACCAATGTGCAATCTTAATTACCTTACTAAGTTAGTTATGACTAATCAAATCTATGCAGCGTATTGTGTGCCATTAATTGCGACTGTTTCAAAGTTCCATATTTTTAGACACTGTGCATTGCCGTGCGTAAATTATTCCTACCAAGTTGTGTGTTCTATCTTCATGTTACTTTATTATTGTTGGTGCTTACGGTTTACCGTTTTAAATGATGAAGCATTAAATTCACTCTGCTATTATAATCCCTACATTGGTGCTACTAGTGTTATTTTTTATGCTTATAAATGATTAATATATATTATAAGAATGTGCGAGGTCTGCGCTCGAAAACAGACGCGTTATATCGTAACGTTTGCATGAATTCTTACGACGTTGTTATATTCACGGAAACTTGGTTAGTGGACGATATAAATAACAGTGAGTTGTTTGATGGACGATATCTTGTGTGGAGACGGGACCGGGACTACTGTCGAACGGAACAAACTCGGGGTGGTGGAGTGTTGATCGCGGTCAGGAATGATCTGACCGCTGTGGAAAGACTTGAGTGGTGTACCTCCGCTGAGGACATATGGGTATCCATCATTCTAAAGAGATCTAGGCCAGCGGTAAGTTATAACATTAATATTTGTGGATTATATTTGTGCAAGGAAAATGCTGGTCATTCGTACACAGATCAATTACAGAACTTTAATCAAAATATTAACCGTTTAGTAATCGCCCACCCTTTAGATACTTTTATCATAACTGGTGATTTCAACTTTGGTGGCGATGTGGAATGGCGTCACTCGGACGACAGCCTGGAATTAAATTCTGAGAAAGTAACTGTTCGATCAATTTTAGATTTCATTGACTCATTAAATGCGTGTAACTTATCTCAATTTAATGGTGAACGTAACGTCAATAGTAGGTTATTAGACCTTGTTTTTTCAAATAGTGCAGTAAAAGTGCATGAGTGTGGTGACCCAATGGCAGTGCCTGTGGATACACACCACAAACCTTTGATTATTAACTCTGATTTCGTTGAAGTGCATAAGTGTGTTGATAAACCAGGTGCCAAATATATGTTTTATCAAGGAGACTACCCCGCAATTATGTCTGCACTTGACACTGTGGACTGGAACTTACTGTTGTCTGCAGGATCCTTAGAACAAGCCGTATGCCTCTTCTATAGTAAATTATACGAGCTAAGGGACTTGCACATTCCCGTTAAACCGGTACGCAAATCAACACATCCGCCTCGGTATACCAATGCTTTAAGTAAAATATTAAAAGAAAAGCATAAATACCACAATAAATATAAAAATTACGGTAATATATCTGATTACCACTCATTTTCTCTGCTGCGAAACCGAGCTAAGCAATTAGAGGTGGATTATTTTGATACTTATATGGAAAAAATAGAATCATCAATCCCTAAAAACCCTAAGTGTTTCTGGTCTTATATTAAAAGTAAAAGAAGTGGTAACTCATTACCTAATGTACTTCATTATATGGACCTCTCTGCTGAAACAGGTGAGGGTATCACTGAGCTATTTTCTTGTTACTATCAATCAACTTTTCAGGAATCCAACTCTGACTCAAGATTTGATTTGGATATTATGGCAGATACTCAATGTTCCAGCGCGGTGAACCTAAGCACTGTCAGTGTGTGTCCTAATATTGTATTCAGACTACTTAAAGGTCTTGACCCCGCTAAATCTGGTGGGCCAGACTTAATACCGCCCATTTTTATAATTAATTGTGCAAAAAGCCTTGTGGCACCAATTTGTCTACTGTTCGAACGGTCGCTAAGAGAGGGTATCGTTCCGAAGATGTGGAAATCGGCATTCATAACACCCGTGTTTAAAAAAGGGGATAAGTCGAATATAGAAAATTACCGCCCCATTTCTAAACTATGTCTCTTCTCTAAAGTTCTGGAACGAGTGGTGCATACGGCAGTTTACTCGGCATTGCAACGTCACCTTGGCAACGAACAGCATGGCTTCCTCAGAAACCGGTCGACTGCCTCCAACCTGATATTGTCCAATGAATTAATAACCACGGGGATGGATACGCGTTGTCAGGTCGATGTTATCTACACGGACTACAGCAAGTGTTTTGACCGTATTGATCACCGTGTGCTTCTTCAGAAGCTATTATCTGCAGGAATACACGGTGACCTGTTCCGTTGGTTTTCGTCATACATAGATAACCGAACACAGGCTGTAGTTCTACGTGGATACTCATCTGGATGGAAAACTATCCCATCAGGTGTGCCCCAAGGATCAATCTTGGGATCTTTATTATTCACAATTTTTATCTCGGACATAAAAAACTGCTTCTTGAATTCGGATATTTTACTTTACGCGGATGATATGAAGGTCCTTAAGACTATACGTACGGCGTCTGATACTGAACTGCTGCAGTCAGACCTTGACAGATTTGTAGCGTACTGTAAAACTAACAAGTTACAACTTAACGTATGCAAATGTTTTCACGTGGTATTCACTCGCCAGAAAACTACTATCGGTTCAGGGTATACACTAGATGGTATGTATATTAGGAAGACAAGCACTATTCGAGATCTTGGTATAGTACACGACAGTAAGTTACTTTTCGATGACCACATAGAAGCAATTGTCAAGAAAGCTTTCAGAGCTCTTGGTTTTATTATTAGAGCTTGTGCTAGCTTCCGATCTTTAAAACCAGTAAAAGTCTTGTACTGTTCTCTTGTGCGCAGCCACCTCGAGTACGCTTCCCAAGTCTGGAACCCTCAATACGAGATTTACAAATCTCGTATTGAATCCGTTCAGAGGAGATTTTTGAGGTACTTAGACTTTAAGGCAAAGCAGTTCTCAGATAACTACGAACAACGTTGTAAGCGATACCACTTTTTACCCTTGGACGTAAGACGTAATATTGGTGACATATGTTTTTTGGCAAACATTGCAAACGGTTCGATTGATTGTCCAGAACTCCTTAATAAAATAAACCTTCGCACCAATATAAATAACCTACGCAGACGACCCTTGCTTCAGGCACCTTATGCATCTACTAAGTACAGGCACAATGCCTTCTCCATACGCAGCGTTATTGCATTTAATAATTTACCCTCGCACCTGGAAATCGACTTATTTTGCACAAGTGCACAGAAAATTAGAAAAATTCTAAACAATGAATATTTTGGTGACACTCGTGATTAGACGTAATTTGTTTATAATTTATTATTTTTATGTTGCATGATTTTATCATCTTCTTAGTAGTTACATTTTTAGCTTTAAGTCTTAGTTTGTAACCTTAGTGATAATGATAAGTATATTATTTTTGGTTAAATGTCAACAAAAATTAGATGTAGGTAACTTGATATCATATATGTGGAAGCTTGTAATTAGCAAATTTCCCTATCAACGAATGTTATTTTATCTTTGTTATTAGTCTGTAAGCTTTCTGTAAAATAAAATAAATAAATAAATAATATACAGGACGATAATCTCCCGCCAGGGAAATGGATGATAGACAGAGTGATAGAACTCCACCCTGGACAGGATGGTCTCGTTCGAGTAGTATCTCTCAAAACAAAAAATGGTATCATCAAACGACCTATAGTCAAATTATCGACTCTACCGATCTCGTCAAGTGAATAGGAAGAGAAGAAAAACAAACAGAACAGTAATAACTACGTGGTAGGAGAAACTAAGACCAATATTACTAAGCCAAAATCATTGTTTACATCAATGCCGATTTCCTTGATATTTTCATGTCATTGATAACAAGATCACAAACAACAGAAATCATATCGCCATTACCCAACTATGTCTCGTTATATTTTGACTCTATTAATAACATGCAACTTATACGAGACAAATGGATCCTAATTGTTTATTACAATAATTATGTGTCCGTATTGGGAATGTATGACAACAGCAAAAAAGTTCCTAAACTATTTAGCTAAAACATCACGGAAGGCCGCCGGCGGCCACAAAAACCAGCTTAAGTTGACCTCTAAAATCGATAGGGCAAAAATAATTTTAGAGGTCAACTTAAGCTGGCCGCCGGCGGCCTTCCGTGATTTGAGAGGTTACGCCTAAAATTAAATTAAAAGCGTCAAATCATAATTATTGGCTAACTGTTAGTATAAAAAATCCTATTCTGTAAAAACTATTAAAAATTCTATCCCTAAAAATTAATAATTCAATACTTACGAAATAATACAAAACATGAAAAATATTAAAAAACAGTATTAATAGCTAAAAAAATACATTACATAAATAAAATGCATAAGTCGACTAATAAAGTTAAAATGATGTGGAACATTATAAAAGGAAGAGCGAACAAAAATCTAAAAAAGATAAACAAAATAAAACTATTCAAACGACAAGTCCAATAAGCGACCCTAAACAAATAGCTAGTTTCTTCAATGATTTCTTTGCGTTCAACTGGGGAAAACACCTCCCAACCACTCGGTTTTGAACAACCAAAAACATCAGTAATCAATTCCATACAAAATACGATGTTTCTTAGCCCAGTGGATGCATACGAGGTAAATAAGATCTTAGAAAACCTAAAAATTAAAAATAGTTACACGGTATAGACGAACTCTTTCCGACTCTTTTCAGAAAGTGCGCTGACGAACTTACCTTGCCATTTTACAAATTAATTAATTAATCATTCGAGGAAGGCAGTTTCCCTGATAAATTAAAAATAGCTTTAATTAAACCAATTCATAAAACAGATCCAAACAATTATAGACCAATCGCTATTCTGCAAACTGCATCCAAAGTCTTTGAAAAAGCAATGAGCGATCGCGTATATTTCCTTTTGTGAAAGTATAGAATGACTGAATGATTGCCCGACAGGGTCCATAATTGTGTCTTCTAATTTTTTCCACCTGTATGGGTACATTATAGATTGCAATAAATACTTGCATCCTGAGTGGCTAGATCACCAACATGCCCAAGCAGAGAGCAGTACAGGTCACAATAAATAGCACAACGAGGGCCATCATGGTGAAAGGCTGTCCCCAAGGGGGCATCCTCTCGCCACTGCTATGGTCGCAGATAACCTCATCAGAAGACTCAACAGTAAAGGATACTTTACCGTTGGCTACGCCGATGACATAACCATAATAATGAATGGAAGTCATGAGAATACCATAATATGCAATCTCATGCGCCAAGCCCTAAATATAGTAGAAGATTGGTGCCGAGAGTATCAACTCTCAGTGAATCCCACAAAAACTGAGCTCATAATTTTCACCAAAAAGAGGAACCTAGCGAAGCTGGAACTGCCAAGTTTCTTTAGCACCACTCTAAGCCTTTCAGCTAAGACCAAAAACTTGGGCATCTTTTTGGACAAAAAACTGAATTGGGCAAAACACACCGAGCACATCACCAAGAAATCTAGTATCTGCATGTGGCAGTACAAACGCATGCTGGGTAGAAACTGGGGTACCAGCCTCAAAACAACCCACTGGCTATACACGAATAAGACCAATTATCACGTACGGTTCCCTTGTCTGGTGGACCAAAACAGACTTAAGCACGGCACAAAAAGACCTCGAGAAGCTGCAACGACTTGCATGTGTGGTGATCATTAGCAGCATGAGAACTGCACCCACTGCCGCACTACAGGCCATGCTGGGTCTACCACCACTGAATCTCATAGTATGAGAAGAGGCTGCCCTGGCAGCCTTCAGAGTTGCCATATCCAGGGCACTCTTGATAGACTCCAGGATCAAACACATACGCATCATGGCGGACTCAGTGAAACGGCTACCCCTGATGATTGCAATCTATGTTAGTACTGAAGAAACGCACCACTTTCAAAAATCTACCGAATACAGCTCATGCCGGAGCCAGAGGACAACTCAGGGCCCAAGGAGCCGACGGCTCAAAGACAAACACTGGAACTGGAGTTGGAGTTTTCTCCAAAGTGTGGGGTACTTTAGTAAATATATACTAAAATGTGGGTGACCGAATAAAATCAGTTGTCACTTGGAATCGTAGTTTCATTAGTCGCTTCCCGCTACATTGTTTAATAAATACAACTGGCGACGAGGATAAAGTCTTAATTCGTGTGGTTTTATGTGCATTACTGTGGACTTGAAAATGCCTATCGGAAAAATTGAAGAATTTGACCTATCAAGCAAAAAGTGGCAGGCGTATATCAGACGCGTGGAACAATTCATAACCTTAAATGAAATCAAACCCGAGCTACAAGTAGTAACGTTGGTGACGTTGGTGGGATCAGCAACGTATGATTTAATGTGTGATTTATGTGCACCTCATCATCCCGAAAACAAAACGTTCCGAGAATTGGTTAAAATTGTGGGTGAGCATCTTGAACCAAAACGTTCCGAGATTGCTGAACGCCATGTTTTTAGACTAAGACGTCAGAACATGGGTGAATCTTTGAGTGAATATCTGCAAACATTGAAGCATCTGGCCAGTACGTGTAATTTCAATACCACCCTGGAGGAAAACCTACGTGATCAGTTTGTATCAGGTTTGGCAAGTGATGAAATGAGATCACGCATTTTTGCGGAACCATCGATCACATATAAAAAAGCGGTAGAATTAGCGTTGGCATTAGAAGCGGCCGAGCGACATTCGCAGACCAGCGGTGCAAATGCCGTGGGCGCAACAAACGCGTCAGCGGTTGGAACGCGGACGTTTGAGGCGGTGAATCAAGTAGCGACGACGAAGCGGGTGGGACGACCGCCCGACCGCGGAACTGCGAGTAGCGGCAACTCGTCTACAGAGGTTAGCGCGGCATCACCACGCTCATCGCGTGATTGTTGGAGGTGTGGCAGAAATCACCGTCCAGAATTGTGTCGGTTTAAAAATTATTCGTGTGATATCTGTGGGCAGAAGGGTCACATAAAAGTTATGTGTAAATCGAACAAACCGCGGCGTGGTAATAATTATCTCGGTAATAGTGACAGTGAGTCCGACTGTGATTTATTCAATTTAAGTGTATGCGGTGTCAACGATAAACCGTACATGGTTATGGCGCAAGTGAACGGCAGAAAGATAAGTTTTGAACTGGACACTGGCAGTAAGTTATCAGTTATCAGCTTAGATTTTTATAAAAACAAACTTTGTGACTCACCCATAATTAGCAATGACATTTATTTGTATTCCTATATCGGTTCACTAATTGAACCGGTAGGTTTTGTGTATGTTAATGTTGTTATTGGGGATCATTCAGCCGGAAACCTCAAGTTGTACATTGTTAAAAATGGTGGACCGCCACTTTTAGGTCAGTCGTGGCTTAGAAAATTAAAAATAAATAAGATTAATATTAATGAATTTTTGTTAAAGTTAAATGAAAATAATTTAGTTCAACTGTTACAACGTAAATTTCCGACTGTATTTGCAACCGGACTAGGAACGTGTACAAAAAAAATTGCTTTAAAATTGGTGGATAAAAATCCAGTATTTATCAAAGCTAGGCCGTTACCGCTGGCGTTACGTAAACCCGTCGAGCGGGAGTTAGAACGACTCGAGGCTGAGGGTACAATTCGAAGAGTTGAGTATTCTGATTATGGCACGCCGATCATGCCAATAATTAAAAAGAACGGAGAAATAAGAATTTGTGGTGACTACAAGGTCACAGTGAATCCTAAACTTATGCGCGAACCATACCCTCTGCCGCGAATTGAGGAGCTGTTTGCGGCACTGAGTGGGGGTGAACAGTTTTCTAAAATTGACCTCACGCATGCTTACCAACAATTGTTTTTAGAGGAGGAATCTCAGGCATGTACCGCCATAACGACACATATAGGAACATTTGTGTATAATCGCACACCATTTGGGCTTACATTTATTGTATTCCAGAAAAATTCCAAAAATCATGGAACAAACGGTTAAAGGACTCAAAGGAGTCGCGGTATTTATCGATGATATAGCTTGTACGTGGTCAACACGTCGTGAACATATTGATAATTTAAAGGCATTATTAAGCCGCTTGCGTGAGGTTGGTTTGAGAATCAAATTAGATAAGTGCGTATTTATGCAAGATAGTATAACTTATGTCGGGTTTGTTATTGATAAACACGTCACATCCCGATGAGAATAAAATAAGGCTTCTCTTCAAAATTCCCAAATCCCAAATTCGGTTTACCGCAGACTGCTGCAAGCAGATTGCAAAGGTATGCTACGAAGTTAGCAGCCTATGACTTTACTATTGAATTCGTAAAATCTAAAGATAATTATAACGTGGCAGCATTATCACGCTTGCCACTGCCGTATGAACGTAGAGTAGAAACGGGGCTGGATACGGTATCGTATATTAATTATGTGGAAGAAACGATTCCAATCAGAGCAAAGGATGTTTCTCACAAAACACAGGATGATGAAATTCTCAAACAGATTTATGATTATATTATTAATGGTTGGCCATCAGTAGTCTCACGAAGTGAAGAGAAGCCTTATTTTTATCGAAAGGACAGTCTGACTATTGACAGAGGGTGTATATTATACAATCATAGGGTGGTCATTCCAAAGGCACTTAGACAACAAGTCCTGCATGAATTGCACGAAGGACATCTAGGGATTGTTAAAATGAAAAATATTTCTAGAAGCTATGTTTACTGGCCACAATTGGATAATGATATTGAAATGTTGTGTCGGGCATGCAGTGCATGCTTACAACAGCGGGATGCGCCGGCGCGTGCGCAGTTGCATCCGTGGGCTTTTCCTACTCGACCTTGGCAACGTTTAAATATTGATTTTGCCATATTTCAGGGTAAATATTATTTGGTAACGGTAGATGCATATAGTAAATGGATAGAAGTTCAAAAAATATCAGGAGCCAATGCGAACTCCACGATAAATAAGTTACCTACCGATTAAATACCTACGTCTTTGTAAAGAAAAGAGATCAATTAAGTAACCATAATGTAATTAGCTCGAATTTAATTTACTGTTTATCACAACACCTAACACGTGTTGAGTGACTAATTACAAAGTACGAAACTAAGATTACTTAAAATAAGATTGTATAAGTTAAGTTACTTTTAGCCTACTGTATCTAATGTTTTAACAGGGGACTTTGGTAAATATATACTAAAATGTGGGTGACCGAATAAAATCAGTTGTCACTTGGAATCGTAGTTTCATTAGTCGCTTCCCGCTATATTATTTAATAAATACAACTCAAAGATCTCAACATAAATATATCCAGACCGCTGGGAAAGCTCAACACTGTCTATCAGGCGGAATATGTGGGCATTATTGAAGCGGTCCATGCCATAGAAGCCAGAAGAGTTACGGATAGTCACACCCGTATATTTTTCCGACAAAATTATGTCACGTCTAAGCTTATACTAGAATAATAATAATAATAATAATAAGTGGCCCGGTTGTCAAAGAATATGTCAGAAAATTTTTTCCTCCACATTTTTCAGAATTATTTATAAATTAAATAGCCATACAAATAACAATAATCATGTTCAACAAAACCAAAATAGTAAAAAAAAAAACTATTCATGAATGGATGGAAGCATAAATAGACAGAACAATAAACGTACAAACCAAAATGTTGACAAGAAACCGGGCACGACTGATTTTGAACACACGCCCAAGACCTGCGGAATCGTCGCTCAGCTCCGCCTCGCAGCCGCCGGGACCAGCTCCAGCCGTGAGTGAAGAGACTCCGGCCGCTGCAGTTGCGTCGAGCTCGAGCGACGAATACTTCTCGCCGCCGACGACACCACCACCACCTGCGCGTCGGCGAGGAAGAGGCCGCCCTCCGGCCAGCTTCGGACCTCGAGGCCCACCGGCCTCTGATAGGGTCCCCGCTGCCGGTGGAAGTGTGCAGCGCATGCGATGGACAAATTCCATCAATGAAAATGTGATGCGCTCATACTTTGGGGCTACAGAGGGGGGAACTAACCTGACTGCGTACCGTGGTCGGATGCTCTCTCTGTTTCAGGTACTTGAACCAGCTGTCAACGTTTCGGCCCAACGACTGTCGGATCAGGTGCGGGTCATCCAGCGTAACCATATGTTGGATGACGCCGTACTTGATAGACTACGGCTCGAATCACGGTGCAGTCGTGTCTCATCTGCTTCACCACAGGCTGCGGTGCAACTACAACCTAGTATCTCACCGCGACCCGACCACGTCGGTGAAGATGATGAGGACCGGGCTACATCCGTGAGTATACAATAGCGAAGACCTCACCGATACCCATTCGATCCTGTACTGTGCCGCTGTTGCAGCATGTCGGGTAGCTCATGTCAAGTTTCCAAAGACTGACAGAGTTATTCGACCAGCTGTACCAGCTTGGCAGTGCAGGATCGAACGTCGTATCGCCGGGGCTAGAGCACTCATTGGCAAACTTATCTGCTTCAGACAGGGCAACACTCGCCCTAGAGTGATGCGCTTTGTGAGACGGGCGTTCGCGGGGACTGATATTAGTCCTCGGGATTATCTCACCTGCGTCACAGAGCGCATCGACTTCCTGAAGCAGAAAGTCTATGCGTGGGCAAATAGAATTCGCAGATATAAGCGGAGGGTGGAGCGATACACTCAGAATCGCACATTCCAAAGCAATGAAAGGTGGGTTTATAGGGCCTGGGAGCGACCTGACCAAGGTGTGACTGATACGTGCTTACCGGATGATGATGCCATGTGTTCGTTCTGGCGCAGCATCTGGTCGGCTCCTGTCAGTCACACTGAGGGTGACTGGATGCGGGAGATCAGGCGCACGTGCGATCTTTTACCAGAAATGGGGGCAATCACGATCAGCCCCAAAGATGTAACCCGTGCAGTCCGTCCGTTATCTAACTGGAAATCCCCAGGGCCGGACGGGCTGCACAATTTTTGGCTTAAATGGTTCCAAAGATCGCACGCTCGCTTGGCATTTCAGTTCCAGTCTGCCCTAGAGTCAGGATCGCTACCTCAATTCCTAACTACAGGAATAACCCACCTGCTCCATAAATCAGGTAGTACTACGGAACCTAAAAATTATAGACCGATCACGTGCCTCCCTACGGTCTATAAAGTTCTTACGTCCATCCTGAGAACTAAAATTAATAATCATATTGATGTAAATTCAATCATGTCTGTTTCTCAGAATGGATGTAGGAACGGGTCCCGTGGTACCAAGGAGCTGCTCCTCATTGATATTGCCATAAACCAACAGGTTCGTCGTTTCCGAAGAGATTTGTCGACATGCTGGATAGATTATAAGAAGGCCTATGACTCTGTTCCACATACATGGCTCAAGAAGGTGTTGGAGTTGTATAAAATAGATCCAATGCTACGCAATTTTCTTGAGTCATGTATGGGGCAATGGAAGACGGTCCTCTGCTACCCAGGATGTCGACAGATCCAGGAAAACAGCGAACCGATTAGGATTGAGCGTGCCATATTTCAAGGCGACAGTCTGAGCCCTCTGTGGTTTTGCCTGGCTCTCAACCCTCTCAGTATATTGCTGGAGGGTTCAGGGCTAGGCTACCAGTTGAGAAGAGGTGGTCAGGTCATATCACACTTGCTTTACATGGATGATTTGAAAATCTTTACCACCAGTAAATTGCAACTGATGGAGCTACTGAAGGTAACAGAAACTTTCAGTAGCGCCATCGGAATGGAATTTGGGGTGGACAAATGTGCGGTCATGCATGTAAAGCGAGGAGAGATTATGGAATCCGTGGGAATTCAACTCTCGGATTCCATACACCTGAGATCCCTCGGATCAGCTGAAACTTACAAGTATTTGGGTATGTCAGAAGCACTAGGCATCAATACTGCTTATGTTAAACAGTCATTGAAGGAACGCTTCTTTGGCCGTCTGAATAAAGTACTGAATAGTCTTCTATCAGGCGGAAACAAGGTGCGTGCCTTCAATGGTTGGGTTATGCCAGTATTGATGTATTCTTTTGGCATACTCAAATGGACTCAGACTGAACTTGACGCCTTGGACAGGCGGGTCCGCAAAACGCTGACTGCAAATCGGATGCATCACCCACGTTCATCGGTGATGAGGCTGTATATCCCCCGGAAATGCGGTGGTCGTGGTTTTTTAAATACAAAGACCCTGCATAACCGTGAGGTATGCAGCCTTAGGGAATATTTCCTAAAAGCTGACGTGGGTATGCATCGGGATGTGGTAGCGGTGGACAAAGGCCTCACTCCGCTCTCCTTAGGTAACGAGAATTGGCGCAAACCTGTAATATTAGAGACTAATGACCGCAGAGAAGTATGGCAGAGCAAGGAGCTTCACGGACGCTACTACCGAGCCCTTCATGGGTCTGAAGTAGATTTATTAGCGTCCGTAGCCTGGCTACGTTTTGGTGACCTCTTCGGGGAAACCGAAGGTTTTGTCTGTGCGATTATGGACGAAGTTATGATGACGAATAACTATCGGAAATATATTGTGAAGGATGGTACCGTAGACATATGTCGGGCATGTCACAAACCGGGAGAATCCATTCGTCACATTATCTCCGGTTGTTCTCGTCTGGCTAACGGAGAATATTTGCATAGACACAACCTCGTAGCCAGGATTATTCACCAGCAACTTGCGCTTAAATACAATCTTGTGGAATCAGAAGTACCATACTATAGGTATGTGCCCGACCCAGTTCTCGATAATGGCAATATCACACTATACTGGGATCGGTCTATCATTACCGACAGGACTATTGTTGCCAATAAGCCTGACATAGTGGTGATAGACCGATTAGAGCGTCGCACAATGATTGTTGATATAGCAGTCCCCCATGACGAGAACCTCGTGAAAGCTGGGATAGATAAAAAAAATAAGTATCTTGACCTGGCACGCGAGGTTGTCGACATGTGGGATGTGGAGACAGCAATCATTGTGCCGATAGTCGTCACAGCCAATGGCATAATAGCCAAGAGCCTCGACCAACACCTAAGGAGGCTCTCGTTGGGCAGCTGGATCAAGGGCTTGATCCAGAGAGCAGTACTTCTGGAAACGGCGCGTATTGTGAGGAGGTTCCTCTCTATGGAGCCCTGACCACCGGTAGCTTGGACCCTGTTCCCGATACCGGTGGGCTACTATTTTTTATATTTTTAAATGTTTATATTTTTTTTATTAATATTTAAAAATGTAATTAATATGTATATAGATTGAATAAATGAAATAATAATAATAATATTACACTGTACTGGGATCGGTCTATCATCACTGACAGGACTATTGTTGCCAATAAGCCTGATATAGTGGTAATAGACCGATTAGAGCGTCGCACAGTGATTGTTGATATAGCGGTCCCTCATGACGAGAACCTCGTGAAAGCCGAGAAAGATAAGCAAATTAAGTATCTTGACTTGGCTCACGAGGTTGTTGACATGTGGGATGTGGATACAGCAATCATTGTGCCGATAGTCGTCTCAGCCAATGGCATAATAGCCAAGAGCCTCGACAAACATCTTAGGAGGCTCTCGTTGGGCAGCTGGATCAAGGGCTTGATCCAGAAAGCAGTACTTCTGGACACGGCGCGAATTCTTAGGAGGTTCCTCTCTCAAGAGCCTTGACCACCGGTAGCTTGGACCCTATTCCCGATACCGGTGGGCTACTGTTTTTTATATTTTTAAATGTTTTTTTGTTTTTATAGGAATATTTAAAAATGTAAATAATATGTATATAAAATGTGATAAAGGAAATAATAATAATATTTAAAAATGTAATTTATGTGTACAAATATTAAATAAATGTGATAATAATAATAATATTAAGCTGGCAACACTAGCCGTCAAATCAAGTTTTGTTTTCTGCTCTTACAAATAAATTTGCAAAATATAGTGATAAGTTTTCCCATCCAAATTTCTCAATATTTACGAAAAGAGGACTGATTGAACCAAGATAAATAACATAAATCTAAAAAGCAACCGATAATAAAACGAAAATGAAGATAATATATAATCCATCGACGACTATCAAGTGGTCTGTCAATGACACCAATCACTAAAAAATGCAAGAAATAACGATGTTAATAAACAAAACTTGATGATGCTTACTAGAGCAGCTTCGCGACGTGCACGCCCACCACCCCCGGACCCGTCGCTCAGCTCCGCCTCGCCACCGGATTTAGGATTACCAACGTCACCGGCGGCTGCATCCGCGTCGAGCTCGAGCGACGAGTATTTCTCTCCGCCGACGTCGCCAACACCTGTGCGTCGGCAGGGGAGAGGCCGGCCACCGAACAGCTTGGGGCTTAGGAGCCAACTGGCTCCGAGTCGGGTCCCCGCTGCCGGTGGTGTGCAGCGCATGAGATGGACTCAGTCCATAAACGAAAACGTCATGCGCGCATATTATGGATCTACAGAGGGGGGAACTAACCTCACTGCGTATCGTGTCAGGATGCTGTCTCTGTTTCAGGACCTAAAACCAGCTGTCAACGTCTCGGCCCAACGATTGTCGGATCAGGTGCGGGTCATCCAGCGTAGCCACAGGCTGGATGATGCAACACTTGATAGGCTGCGCTCAGAGGTACTGAGCAACCATATCATCTCGACCCCGACACATGCCGTGGTACAAGCGCCCGCTAGTGGCGCAATGATACCGCGGCTCAATAGTCATAATAATGAGCTAGATGATAGGGTTGTCACGGTAAGTAGCCAATGCAACGATCGACTGAGGAGCGCACTGGAGGATGCGCTTCGCGAGTATAGATCAGTTCCGCCTGAACTTAGACCCCGGTTACCACGGTTACCTATGCATAAAAAAATAGGGCGTTGGTGTGTGCTTTGGATTCGCTGCTTGAGAACATTTTTGAGAGCAGCGAAAACCTTGTTGATACGCATTCAATCCTATATTGCGGGGCTGTTGCGGCGTGTCGCTTAGCTAACGTCAAATTTTTTATATAACGACGAAGCTATTCGACCAAAACCTGCTGTACCAGTCTGGCAGTATAGGATCGAGAGGCGTATCGATGAGGCCAGAGCACTCATCGGCAAACTATACTGCTTCAAGGAAGGCAATGCACGCCCACTTGTAATGCGTTTTGTACGGCGGGCTTTCTCGGGAACTGGAATCAGCCCTCGAGAATACGCACCCCACATTACGGAGCGCATTGACTTCCTTAAGCAGAAAATTTATGCATGGGCAAGCCGTATCCGACGGTTTAAGCGGCGGGTTGAACGGTACTCACAGAATCGCATGTTCCAGAGCGATGAGAGGTGGGTATACAGAGCTTGGGAGCGACCCAATCAAAATGTGACTGACGTGTGCCGCCCGGATGATACCGCCACGAATTTATTCTGGCGCAACATCTGGTCGGTACCCGTCTGTCATGTTGAGGGTGACTGGATGCGTGAAGTTGAACGCGTGTGTGAAGCTATACCACAAATGGATAAAATAATCATTAACACTTCTGATATAGCCAAAGCAGTTCATCCGTTACCAAACTGGAAGTCTCCAGGATCGGATGGACTGCACAACTTCTGGCTCAAATGGTATAGCAGCTCGCACGCGCTTTTGGCTTCTCAATTCCAGGCACCCTTAGAGACTGGGTCTCTACCAGAGTTTTTAACGACAGGCTGTACCCACCTGATTCATAAGAGTGGTAGTCCCACGGAACCCAAAAACTATAGACCCATTACCTGTCTGTCTACGGTCTATAAGGTTCTTACGTCCATTCTGAGAGTGAAAATAAATATGCACATTGAGTGCAACTCAATTATGTCCGCTTCTCAGAATGAATGTAGGAAAGGGTCCCGTGGCACTAAGGAGCTACTCCTCATTGACATGGCCATTAGCCAACAGGCTCGTCGATCCCGAAAAGATCTATCGACATGCTGGATAGACTACAAAAAAGGCTTTGATTCTGTTCCTCATACCTGGCTCATCAAGGTGCTAGAGCTTTACAAAATACATCCAACTCTACGCACGTTCCTTGAGTCATGTATGAGGCAATGGAAGACGGTACTTTGCTATCCAGGATGTCGACCGATTCGAGGAAACGATGAGCCTATATGGATCAGACGGGGAATATTTCAGGGCGACAGTTTGAGTCCACTTTGGTTTTGCTTGGCCCTGAATCCTCTAAGTACAATGCTAGAGGAGTCAGGCCTGGGCTATCGGTTGAGAAGAGGAGGTCAAAGTATGTCCCACCTCCTTTACATGGATGATTTGAAACTTTTTGCCCCCAACAACTTGCAACTGATGGAACTACTGAAGGTAACTGAAACTTTCAGTAGCGCCATCAAGATGGAATTTGGTGTGGACAAATGTGCAATCATGCATGTAAAACGAGGAGAGATTATGGAATCTGAGGGAATTGAACTTTCAGATTCCATACACCTTAGATCTCTCTGCTTAACCGAAACTTATAAGTATTTGGGTATGTCGGAAGCTTTGGGCATTAATGTTGCTGACATGAAGCAATCGCTGAGGGAGCGCTTCTTTGGCCGCCTGACAAAGGTATTAAACAGCCTTTTGTCGGGAGGAAATAAGGTGCGCGCTTTCAACGGTTGGGTCATGCCGGTGTTGATGTATTCTTTCGGCATACTCAAATGGACTCAAACCGAACTGGACGCCCTGGATAGGAGGGTCCGTACACTGCTTACCGCAAATCGGATGCATCACCCACGATCATCGGTGATGAGACTGTACATCCCGCGGAAATGTGGAGGTCGAGGCTTTTTAAATGCCAAAACTCTCCACAACCGCGAGATTTGCAGTCTCAGGGAATATTTCCTTAAAGCCGATGTGGGTATGCACCGAGATGTGATTGCAGTGGACAAGGGACTCACCCCGCTGACCATGGCTAAAGAGAACTGGCACAAACCTGTTATACTTACCCCAGATGACCGCAAGGAGGTATGGAAAAGCAAGGAACTTCATGGTCGCTACTATCGGGCTCTTTATGGGTCCGATGTAGATTTGACAGCTTCCGTTCCCTGGCTACGCTTCGGGGATCTCTTCGGAGAAACTGAAGGTTTTGTCTGTGCAATTATGGACGAAGTTATCTTGACGAATAATTACCGGAGACATATTATGAAGGACGGGACGATTGACATATGTCGGGCATGCTATCGTCCTGGTGAGTCCATCAGGCATATTGTCTCCGGTTGTTCACGTCTAGCTAACGGCGAGTACTTGCATAGACACAATCAAGTAGCCAGAATTATCCACCAGCAACTTGCTTTGAAATACAAACTTGTCGATTCTGAGGTACCGTATTACAAGTATGTGCCCGACCCAGTTCTCGAAAATGACCATGTCACGTTGTACTGGGATCGGTCTATCATCACTGATAGGACTATTGTTGCCAATAAGCCTGATATAGTGGTGATAGACCGATTAGTGCGCCGCGCAATGATAATCGATGTTACCATCCCACATGACGAGAATCTCGTGAAAGCTGAGAAAGAGAAACACATTAAGTATCTCGACTTAGCTCATGAGGTTGTTGACATGTGGGATGTGGACTCGGCTGTCATTGTGCCGATTGTCATATCAGTCAATGGGCTGATAGCTAAAAGCTTCGACGACCATCTGTCGAAGCTGGCTTTGCACAGCTGGATAAAGGGCCTGATACAGAAGGCAGTTCTCCTCGATACAGCTCGTATTGTGAGGAGGTTCCTTTCTCTGGAGACCTAACCACCGGTAGCTTGGACCCCGCTCCCGATACCAGTGGACTGCCATTTTTTATATTTTTAAATGTTTTTTTATTGTCACTTTTTTATAGAAAAATATTTAAAAATGTAATTTTTGAGAGGTATATGAAATAAAGGAAATAATAATAATATTCCACAACTTTCACACAACGCCATCTAGTCCCAAACTAAGCAGAGCTTGTGGTATGAGTACTAGACAACTGATAAACATACATATATATTTTTAAATACATACATATTATATATAAATTACACCTGGGTGGGAATCGAACCCACGACCTTACGCATAGCATTCAGGGCCACTAACCATTATACCAACAGGCCTGAATGAATGTTACAATGCGCTGCAATGCTCGGCGGTCAAGAACCGCAACACTGTGACACTACTCGTACAATGGATAAAGGGGCACAGCGGATCACTCGGCAATGATACGGCGGACGAACTAGCCAGGAGGGGGTCCGGCATGATGGTTTTCGGACCCGAGCCCATCGCACCGCTCCCTTTCACCCAGCTGCGCACATGGCTAAAACAACACACACACTCTATCAAGCCCAGAAATAGTGATCCTCGGCACGAGGCTGCAAGCAGTCAAGGAGGTGATACCAAATCTAGATAAAAAGCTAACCAGGCGCCTCCTACACCTAGAGAGAAGCCTGTGAATGGTGGTGGGGACCATCACCGGGCACTGCTCACTATCACACAATAGGTATAACGGATAGTCTCCTGAGCAAGGTATGCATGGGGACGGAGGAAATGGTTGGAGGCGTGCTCCTAGAGTACACGGAGATCCTCAAAATACGGAAACAAACCCTCGGGTCATTGAATTCCCTTACAAACATCCTGAATAGACCAAGAGACCTGATCTGTTTCTGGAAGGAGGTTGGCTGGATGGAGTGACGGCCGACACGGCTCACACGCAATGGTCTCGTGCAGACACTAAGTGCGGAAATCAGACCAGAGAAGAAGGGGTTTATGAGACAACTCTACATATTGCTTTTTATTTGTATAGAAAATAATTTCATAGAAAACAATGGCTATGGCTGTCCTGCTATGGAAGTTGTGCATTAAATATAAAAATTTGTTACAAACCTCTGAACCATTGCTTAGTTTGGTTGGCATATATATCATAGGTTCGGTAGCCATACACTCATCATCATCTACATATGTGTAAAATGCTCCTAGGCCAGCATCGAACTTAGTATTTTCTATCTTCTGCATCTTGCTGAAGTTTTTCAGGCTGTAAAAATAAAATATATTAATTCAGGTAAAATAAACTGAGGTTGGCATATATTTATAAAGATTGAGATGGTATTTAATACAAGTAATAGACTACTTGATAACGGCTTTTTAATTTATAACTTCCGTATCATAAGGTTTATTGTTTATATATTGTTGTTAGAGCCTGGGCTCCAGCAAAAATATATGAACACATTCTTAAATGAAATGAAAATTAAGACTTACTTCAACAACTACACGTTTTATTACTTACTTACGCAACTCATTAATCTGTCAGTATTAATAGGTCGGCTTATTTTGATCATCTTACATTTAACTTTTCGTTATCAGATTACCTTGCGATATCCAGTTTCTCTACCCTTTTTATACCAAAGTCCATACCGTAGACCTTTTTGATGAGTATTTTAATTTCTTGTAAATTGGATTCATTAAGGCAAAGTTCACCCAGGGTAATATCTTGCCTGATATCGTCAATATGATGCAATCCTGGAAACAAAATACTAGTTTAAGTAGAACTAAAATTTTCTTTCATTGACGCAAAAATAAAAGGTCAGAGATAATAGAAAACATCAAATTAATAGTGGATGAAAAAGCAAAGGCAGATTTGATGTGTAGTGACTAAGATATTATGGAGACGAAGGTGATGGAAAGAAAAGAAGAAATTGAATAACATTATATGGCATATAAGTAAGTTGTTAGTTTACAACCCACAAAAGCCTCTAAAGTTGCCAACTGTACTATATCAGAATATTTGGCTATGAGAAAGACTGATGCAAATAGACCGCGTGTTGACATGGATCTGGGAAATGATGAGAAAGGATAAAATGAAAAAAAAAGTGACGAAAAAGTTGAAATTTAATCGCTTGTATTGGTATTAGCACGTGAAGAGGTGGGATGAAATGCAAATATTACTTCAAGACTTAGGAATCAATATGGATTACTGAAAAGAGCAGTAGCAGGTTGAAGAAAAGAAAATTTATTATTTATAGAGTGTTGTAGTAGATAAATAAGAGAGGAAAAGGACAATAAGATCGTGTTGTGAAGTGTTTTCAAATAAAGATAGAGAGAAAAAAATATATTAAAATATATAAACAAACACCCAAAATTTGCCAATTATGTTAAATAAGGTAGCCCCACAATTGAAGCTCATAATTATGATGGTTTTGAACTAGATTTTATCACATCTCATTCATGCTTTGCTTTTTTTTCTGTGTGGGATAATCATCGAATAACTTATCCCGTTCTGGTTGAAGCAAAAGGCAGTCTCAGACTTCTACTGACTAAAAACCCACCTTGTTCCTTCAGCTGCCTTTAACTTCCATGGCTGCGGTATCTCTATAGAACATTACCGCAACCGCGGCAGGCAATGGCCCTATATAGTGACGGAGCCCCCATCACTATTGCTAAAAACTCTTTAAGGCGCACGTGGAACCGTCCGCAAGCCCGCGCCTACGGTAGCCGGAAATCGGTTCGCAATCCTCGACGCCCGGGGCCTCTCTCGCGGCGGCTGAGGCGAGAAAAAGAGAGTTGCCTCTCCCTCACGCGTTCAGCCTTCTCCTTCGCTGGCATGATTGCTTCGCAGAAGGAGGCGACTGAATCCCATTCCTTCTTGTCCTACACCATGTTCTGAACCAGGGCCGGGCGCGAGAGGTCATCGCCGCCATTCGCCTCCATGAGGACATGGCGGTGCTACGCCCAAGCAAAGCACACCTCGACCGTATGCCCCACCATGTCCTCCGGGTGGTCCTCACAATGATGACACTCCCGCTATATACGAAAAAGGTACCTTCTGAAACAACTATGTCTGGTCAGCACCTGCGTCAGGTGGAAGGTGAGGACGCAGTAGCGTCTCTCAAGCCAACGACGGAGTCCGGTTTTGTGGACTCCGCTACGTATCCCTCTTTGTCTGGTCTCTCACTTGGAACTTTTCCGTATGCGTAACTCTACCGGCTAAGCCCCAAGATCACTGAGACATCCAAACCCCACCTCACCGGCAACGTGGGGACACACTTGTTGGGGATTCATGCTTTGCTTGCGTTTCCTAAATCATTTTGCAAACACTGCTTATTTTTCTCTGCAACATGAAATAAAAAATTACTTACCAACTATTCTTGCGATCTTTATTAGGAAGTCATAATGGTTTTGTTTCTTCAAATCGAACGTTACAACATTCGTGTAGTTCAGTTTCAAACCAGTTTCCAATGCGTTCATTACTGTTATCAGTTTCTGTGATCGTATTATCGTTTCAGTCTTTGACTTGTTATCGAACTGAGAGGAACAAAAAATGTATTAGGTCATGGCATTTTAGTTCCTATTTTTGAGATATATACATTTTAAAAGAAATATCTATTTAATTCCTTATTTAATCCCATAGACATTCAGATGAGCATTAGCAACTCTCGATCCACTAAAAATAGTTTTAAAATCAACCAGGCGGTATTGGTAAAATCAACATGACGGATATTTAGCAAAGAATCACGTAATAGAAAGGACCTAAAAACTAATGACAAAGTTGTCGTACAATTTTTTTTACTCACAGATGTTACTCATTGTACTACTAATGACACAAACGTAAAACTCATCATAAGCTGCATGCCAATTTCCATTTGTGATGCCATTTGCACACCATGTCAAATTAAATGCAATTATTAAAATAACTTGAATAGGACTACCTCGCTGATCGACGGGATGCGGATGGCGAGGGCTGGCAAGCATACTTCACTGCGCGCCTCGCATATTCTCTCAATCACAGAAACTGCGTACTCGTCGCTGGCACTTTTTGGAGAATAGTTTAAGACAGCGAAATGCCTGTTGAAAAATATATATTAGGTATAGATATGGTATTATTATTGTATATAATATACTCGTAATGCTTTGCTAAGTTTATAATTAATGGAAGCAATTCCTTGAAAATCAATTGCTACTTCATTTAAAATACAAATACGTATTGTTTGGTCCGATAAAGTAAAAAAATTGGTCAAGTTCGGGTCAGACATGCCCATGAATGGTTCCGTAGTAGTTACGCAAGATAACTTTGTTTTTCATTGATAGTGATTGTATGAATGACAAAGAGATATTTGCGGTTTTTGAAAATTTGCTGTGTCTCAAAAACTGCTTATTGTACCTGGATCGAACCAATTTTTTGGTGAAAGTTTTTATTAAGATCTACAGCAAATCTTTGTTTTAGATTTATCCCTTTCTTATTCGAAAAGCTAGAGGGGGGGACACATTTTACAACCTTAGATGTGTCTAGTTTTCTATCAATTGACTATTCTAAAAATAACGGTTTTAGGACCCTCAATGTCATTTTTAACACCTAAACATAGACAACACGTAACACATAATGGTTTAATGAAAAAATATTTTTTTAGCTTCAGTTCCACGTATGGGGAGCCCCTCTTATTTTTTTATTGTATTAACATCGTAAAGCGGTTCACAAAATTCACCTATCTATTAGGTTTCAACTCTGTAGTCGTAATAGTTGCCGAACAAAATGTCTGTGACATGTGGTCAGACAGACAGAGAGACATGACGAATCTATAAGGGTTCTGTTTTTGCCATTCGTAGCCGAATGGCCGGGTTTTAAACCAGCCGTGCGATTTGGTACAGTACATGTAAGGATATGTACTGTAAACCATTGCTTCTTGGAAAATTTCATGATTCTAGTTTTAATGAGTTCTACGTCTACCCTACTTACAAGTTTTGTTTTTTTTTTTTTTTTACAGCAGAATTCGTGCCGTGATCCATGAACCGAGAAAACTCTTTAACTCGAGGATCTCAAAGAGAGGTCAGCACTAGTGACGGAGCCCCATAGGGCTATTGCCTGCTGGGGTTGCGGAAATATTCTAGCGAGATAACTACAGAACAGGGTGGGTTTTTAGTCAGTAGAAGTCTGACACTCACTTATGCTCCACTTAGAGCGGGAGAAGTCATTCAACGATTTTCCCATCCAGAAAAAAAAAAATAAAGCAACAGATGTAATTGTTAAGTTGTATATCTTTACCCGTTCTTAACCCTCAAATTAAGACAAAGTATTGTGTTGAAATTATACGTTAATACTCACTTCAAATCACTGCAAAGTTTTCTCGAAGACACATCTAAGTTTGCAACAATACGGATACTCTTATTAAATTTCTGTATCATACTTTCAGATTCTAAAGCTTCTTCATTGGGTTCTGCAGTAAAGTTCTGTATAACGATAATTCCCACAACTGGAGCCATTTTTGTTCCTTCTTTCAGCAAATTGACGCATTCTGTTTCTGTTAGGCTTTCAGAAGATATCTTAACTGAGACGTTGAGCTTCTTCCAGGACCTGAGGATTAAAATATTACGGATCAGAAATTGATATGAGAGCATGTTTATATTACTTTTTTGGTTGAAGATGTCAATTAAATAATAGGTAGCTATGAGATTTTTGACTTCGAAGGTTAACTATAAAAGCTTAAAATTATTAAAAAAAGACTAACGTAAATTTGAATTGACCAATAATGTTATATACAAATATATAAAAATAATAACTTTAATAATTATATACCTACATTTCATACGTAAATAAAAATTCAAAGTTATAGTCGTCGGGTGTCTAGCTTGGAACTCACATACCGAAGTAATTGTGTCGCGCGTTCGTAAATTTATATGGATCTTTAAAAATCTGCAGTCATGTTGGCAAAGGAGGAAACTGAACGCGTGAGGGAGAGACAACACTTTTCCTCAGGCCCCAGCCACCGCGGGAGATGCCCAGGTCGTCGGGGATTGCGAGCCGATCTCCGGCTTGTGGACGGCGAGCAGTGGTAATTCACCGTCCGCGTCGTGTTCCACGTGCACCTCAAAGAGTCGTCAACATTAGTGACAGCCTATAGGCCCTATGGGGCCATAGGGCCATTACTTGCCGGGGTTGCGGGAATGTTCCAACGAGATTGCCGGAGCGCAAGGCAGATGAAAGAACAGGGTGGATATTTGTACAGAATTTGACACTCCCTTTCGCTCCACATAGAGCGGGAGAAATCATTCGATGTTTTTCGGACCCAAAAAAGGGCTATATCATTTAAATTTGTTATTGTAACTGTTTGAGACACAACAAAAACTTAATTTAATTTAATTAATCTTAAGAACAGGAATGACAAAAAACAAGAGACATACTTACTCCAATTTAGTATAGCAATACCCAGCAAATGAATTAGGTTTAAGATGTAAAACCAAGTTCCTGGCACCTCGTTGAACCAATCTATCAGCCACTTCAATTCCAAGCACATTTTCATCGCATACGACGATGTAGGTCCCTCCAGTTGAGTAAGTTAATCTGAAATAGAAAAATGTAACCAAGAGGTAATATTATGAAACGAAACAATTAAATTGGTGTGATCTTTGGTCTGGAGATAATTATTAGATTGGAGTGTAGTATATAAGCTATGCAACTTTTAGTTACAAATTACAGTAATACCTGTTAGACTACAGGCCCGTGTCCAAAATGGATGGGTCATATGAACCACCAGGTAATGTATATAGGACGATATAAGAGCATAAAATAATAAGATTCAGCACTATGCCGTCACTTGTAAGCTGTCCAACTGTGTGCTGGTAAGAATTCAAAAGTGCAGGTAGAGTGAGTACATTTTGGTCACATATTTTTGTACGGCATTTTTACCATTGATAGATCCATGAAAAATAATAAGAAAGCGCGCAGTGCCGTAAAAAAATGGTGCGCCACAAAGTCGGTAATTTTTTTTTATTTTCTGACAATTTCCAGGGTAAATTTGGTCATTTCATTCTGTACGGCATCAGTTTCATAATGTTTCAATACAGCTTCTAATCCATTATTCCGCAACGCCGTACAAAAATCATGCGACAAGGGAAAAAAATCGAGGGTTGCAACTCCCTCTCTTTCAGTGGTCCGGGGGGTGATTTGAAACAACATAAAATTTTTACATAAATTTGATTTATTTTGAAAGTATTTTATGCATAGATAATATTTTTTTACATGCCGTACATTTTCGTTGGTCCAAGCTATGGATGGATTTGCTATGACGGTCAGTACGATTTCGACTGGTTCCACGGCGAGGAATGCCCCCAAAAAGTCAGTGACATAACGGAACCGGATGAGGAATCAGGCGAAGAAATTGATGACGTCATATGTAAATAAATACATTTTTACATCTTTAATCTGTACGTAAGACTTTGATTTTGACAAAAACTTATTCATGTTTCAGAAAATGATAGAGAAGATAATTCGGACGTCGATGAAGACGTTGATTCCGATAACAACTCAGCGGCTGATTCCGATACTGAATAATTTAAATAAAAACCTTATTTTGTATTATCATCTTTAAATATATCGAATTTTTCTAAAAAATTGTTGTTTTAGTTATTCACATCATTACAATGAAACAAATCAATTATATACGTGTATCAATAATGTTTGAAGTATATATTTAACCAAAAAGTATACAAAACTGTTGATACTGGGATTCACAGTTTCAATTCTTAGATATTATATACACACCCTTTCACTTCAGGCGTCATAATGATTTTATCATATTATCAATTGTTTTCTTCAAAAATATGTTAATACCGTACAGTATCAGATGGCCATAAAGTACTACACAATTGTCATGTCGTCATTTTCATCAGCCTAAAAGATATGGTCTGCATTAAAATATACGGCATCATTTTTTCCTAATTTATTTATTTTAAAACTATTTAAAACAAGGAAAAAATGTAGAAAATTGCTATATTTTATTAATCTATGAATATTTAAACTTTTGCAATAATTTAGAAAATTTCAGTTTTTGTATTTCTCTATAATTTTTTTTTGAACAGTTTCTTTTGAACGGCAGTACTATATAACAATTGTATTTTACAATATCATGTTAAATAAAAGTTGCCGTACAGAGTCAAATGACTTTACAGCTTTATAAATCAAGTATACCATGAAATTAAAATAATTATTAATATACATTCAAATGAACAATAACTTTTTTGACGGCATTATTTTTAATAGTACTTTTGAGTGCTAGATAATGTTTGGGAACCGAAGCCGTACTTTTTCAAATCACACCCCGGACCACGGAAAGAGAGGGAGTTGCAACCCTCGATTTTTTTCCCTTGTCGCATGATTTTTGTACGGCGTTGCGGAATAATGGATTAGAAGCTGTATTGAAACAGTATGAAACTGATGCCGTACAGAATGAAATGACCAAATTTACCCTGGAAATTGTCAGAAAATAAAAAAAAAAAAATACCGACTTTGTGGCGCACCAATTTTTTACGGAACTGCGCATATTCTTATTATTTTTCATGGATCTATCGATGGTAAAAATGCCGTACAAAAATATATGATCAAAATGAACTCACTCTACCTGCACTTTTGAATTCTCACCAGCACTCAGTTGGACAGCTTACAAGTGACGGCATAGTGCTAAATCTTATTATTTTATGCTCTTATATCGTCCTATATACGTCACCTGGTGGTTCATATGACCCATCCATTTTGGACACGGGCCTGTAGTCTATGTGGTTTTGTAGTGTTCCTGGGTAACAGTACATTTTTTTTGTTTTTTTCGACATCATGACCTCTTAGTCAATTCACTAATAAAGTAACTCTTTTTTAGTCTCCCCGGATTGTTTGTTTGTTTTATAAAGTTCTTTATTAATATAAAAGGTTTACATATAAAAAAAGGTTTATATAATTGTAGGAATTACATACTAAGCAACAATTAATAAATCTAATAATTACACTTTTACAGACTATAAGCGCCTTTTTAAGTATTTAAATAAGCAAGAATGTAAACTATTTATAAGATAAATCATCATACTACTACATCTATAATGTTGAGCATATGAAATCATTGAATTGATTTCATTTACATGATTAGGGGGTAGGAGAATTTAAATACGCGCAAGCGTATGGCCGTGCGCGCACTGCGTTTCGTTTTGGAAACGAAAAATCTGTGGAGTATGGAGTGTCATAGAAGTGCGCGTACTGCGTTGGAATAAACGCGTGCGGTAGAGTCACCGGTGGCCCCTCGCTGCAAAGTTGCGGTGAGTCTACCGCAAATATTTTGTATCGCTTAGGAATGTATGTAGTACCGCGCACTGCGGTAGAAAAAACGCACGTTTTGTCTGATAATGTTGCCATACATACAGATTTCTTTGTATTTATACATATTTTTGATGTGTGATACAGATTAGCACTCGATACAGATTTTTATACAAATTTCACACTGTATTGATCAAAGTGACTGTTAAAACTAAAACAGAACTTAGCAAAATAAATTACCTAGATACCGCCTTTATTACGTTACACACACCATTGTATGATTCTATTCTTTGTGGTTATTTTTTATTTTCTCATATACAACGTTAATTTAAACATTCTAATTAAGTTTTTTTTTATTATATATGTATTATGATGCCGCCAAAAACAAACGATTTTCAAGCGCTTACATTGCAAGTACTACGTCAATAGATACCTACGTTAAAATAATGTACTACGGAAAAGTATACATATATATTAATTGTAAAAAATCGAAAACCTCTCAGGCTTTTGCGAAGCAAAAGAAAATGATTTACTATCACTTTCTTTAGCTTCGCATAGACTTCGTAACATTTAGGGCGTTCAATTTAAATATTTTTATTTTTGTATGAAAATCTGGTGAGCTGAAATATGACGAATTTTTAAAAGTCATAAAACAAAAGTTGTTGATTATGATGTTAGTAACATAGTCCTGAGAGGTTTTCGGTGTTATACAATTAACCCTGTATATCATAAAAAGGCCTACAAAAAAGTCCGCGATAGCATATATCTATCTCATATGGTTGACTCACAGTAACCACTTTTATCTCTAAATAATTAATTTAAAATATTACTCTATTTGCAAAAGGTAATTTCTCCTAATAAATACTAATCTTTATCCAAATAAGTACATTATTTACCTTAGTCATTTAATGTAGATCAAAAATTGCCCTTTACTTTTTTCATTTAAAAGTTTAGAAGTTATCACAGATTTAAAATTAAGCAGCCAAGAAATTCATTGCAGCGAAACGGCTGGCACAGGTCTGATTCAAGATGAAACTTTTTTATATATATATTTTAAATTAAATGATAGCTAAACGTACTTTTGGTAATGAGGTCGTTTGTCGAAGAAAACAATTGTCAAGGACCCCGTGCAAAGCCAGGCCAGGCCGCTAGTACATACACAGGTATTTTTCGTAAATGTAAACTAGATAAGGCCGGCTTTTCCCTGAAAAAAAATATTTTGGATAAGAACGTATATAAGTATCTTACGAAAACTTAGTAAGTTGCTTTGTAATTGATCTAGCTCCAATAGCCAGAATGACAATTTTTGCATCACACTGGGTTTTTAAATTAATATTAAATTAAATAAAAGCTTGTACCTATGAAATTATTTATTTACGTATTTTACGTATGTGCGACACTACAAATGCGAGAGCCTTGGATAGCACACAACAATCTTTGACGGATTTCCTGAGCACAGCAAATTAATGATGTTTATAAAAAAATAAAAATAACTATAAAGAATAGAATCATACAATGGTGTGTGTAACGTAATAAATGCGGTATCTAGGTAATTTATTTTACCAAGTTCTATCTTTAGTTTGAACAGTTAATTTTATCAATACAGTGTGAAATTTGTATAAAAATCTGTATCGAGTGCTAATCTAAATCACACACCGAAAAAATGTATAAATACGAAGAAATCTGTATGTATGGCAACATTGTCAGACAAAAGGTGCGTTTTTTCTCGCCGCAGTGCGCGCACCTGAGATTGCGGTTATTCTACCGTTGCGGTAGAACTACCGCAATTGCGGCCACCGCAAGGCAGTGCGCGCACGGCCTAATTGCTTCTAGATACAGTGACTCAGGCCGAAGCGACCGAACGGCCTTGGCCACCAACATCGGTCGAGCTACCGCGCCCCGCGCTCCGTGGCATGCAAGCGGCGAGAGCGGGGGAGCGCCGGCGCACCGCACGGCTCGTGCTACGACGCGTTATCAGTATTATGCGCGAACAATACGTAGTGATGTGGGAGCTTGTATGTACCGTATCTATCGATATTTCCCAAGTCTGTTTGTCCTAGGTCGGCAGTCAATGTATTTTTATGACATTTATTTTTAATGTAAAATTTACGTGTTAATTTTAAAATATATTATGTAATGCTAGGTAATTTGATGTTATCGTGTAGAACTTTAAGGTTGGTTTTAAATGGAGTATTATATGCAATTTTAACTGCTTTATTTTGGAGAATTTGTAACAGGTTGTAGTTTGATTGACAAGTACTGCTCCATACCGGACAAGAATAGGTGATGGAAGGTCTAATTAGTGTTGTATATAACCTTATTTTTGTGTTAAGACTGAGTTTACTTTTGCGGTTAAGTATAGGATTTATGGAACCTAGTGCTTGCGCTCCCTTAACACGTTATTTAGCTATATGTTTTGTCCAGTTGAGCTTGTTATCAAACACAACACATAGATAGCGAACTGCTGTGCTCCAAGGAATTGTCTGTCCAGCAATCTTTAAAGTTCTCTTAGAGATGCTACGTTGACGTGTGTTGAAGTCTCCCCGGTAATAGTAATATTTTAAAATTTTATAAAAATAATCATCATAAATAGGTACCTCGGAATCACATGCATCACTTCGTTTGAAACTTGTGGATCTTTCATTCGGATCAAAACCTTGCCATTGTATTTTTCTAATGATAAGACTCTGAAAGCCTTAGTGACCCCCGTTATAGAGTATACTCGTCGGCTTAATGGTCTAACAACGCCCGTTGCAATACCTTCAGCTACAAAATGTTGCATTCTCTGGAAGAAAGAAAAAGGTAAAATTTACATTATGGACAAAAAGGATTTAAGCGTCAAGATTGTGTTACGTATTTAATGTATTGAAATATATTATTAGGCAATTAATTACCATTTTTTCTTTTACATATTCGGGTTTAAATAAACTGGAAACTCTGATTGATTTGTAGTTCCTCCCAAAATCCAAAAATGACATTCCAAAGTCTTCGTTTTGTCGCATGTCCTCCTCGCAGACATCTAAAAAGAATCCATGTAATCTCGTGGTTTTCATAGCTGACTAAAATAAAACATAAAAAATAGTGTAGAAAATCTCGAAAATATCACACATAGATAAATACAGAATAGAATCAGGCGTAATGGAAATCCATAACAAATTAATATTATAGAACAAAATTCGGTGGTAATTTCGCCAAAGTACTATATTATTCAGTGTAGTTCGCATCAAGCATTGAGGAAATAAATGTACTACGTACTAGAGAAGACACTTCACATCACACGTGCGTTCCGTACAACTGCGGTGAATTGGCCGCACTTCACTCAGATGCTTGCTGGATCTTGAGCGCATAAGTCATTATTTGTTTTATACGAATAAAATTTAATATCGTCGTGTCTTTTAAGGTGTGTCCAAACATCGAACGGCAATTGAGCGCGGCTTCCGCGCGCGGCCCGCCGCCCTGTGATTAGACGACTGCCGTACACGAACGCTTTTGGCTACCTGCCGCGCACGAACATTCTTAGTATACATTCGGCAGTATTTATGTTTGGACGTATTTCTGCGCACAAACATGGACAACGAAACATCGATTCGTTTAATTGAAAAGTATGGACCTTTTCAAGAGTTATGGGATCCTCAACAAAAAGAATACCTGTTATGGTGTTTTTGTTGAGTATCCCATAACTCTTTTAGAAAACAAACGTGAACACTTGTGGAATGAAATAGCCAACAATTTTGATGCCAAATGAAGCGCGCGGCGTACCTTGGTTGTGCCGCGCAGTACTGCTGCGCAAACATTAGTTGGCTTTGTCCTAACTAGAGCGTGGCAGAAATGTGTCCTAGAAATGCCACGTGTTGCTACCGCGCTCTTACTGCTCAATGTTTGGACACACGTTTACGATATTGCACTAATAATTCAACTAATACGGCGAAGTGCAAATGAATAATTTCTCATCGGAGAATAACTAGATATTCATTTTTAAATATAATTTGAACAAAATATTTCATGGACGCCATTTGTCATAGACTAAAAATAAAGATGTGACAATTTGTGTAAGAAGCGTAGGCAATAGTCTAACATATATGTTAATTTATTATTCGATATTTACATTTACGAACATACATAAGTATGATTGGATGGTATTCCATCAAATCATACTTATGTATGTTCGTTGTATTTTTGCGAAGAGGATAAATATACCACCAAAAGAGGAATGCGTTTTCTGAAGTCTGCTGTACCTTGTGTAAGCTATAAACTTCGTGTTCCAAGCGAGTTGTAAGCTTCTCAACCTATTCCAATTTAATATGTTTTTTACTAATTGTAGCCGTAATTGATTATATACCGTGAAATTTTAATGGTTGTTTTCCCGCACCTAAATGGTTTTGTCTTGGTAATACAATCGTTCTTATAAACAAATAAAATATTAGAAACAAAAAATGGCAGATTAACCATTGTGAAAAACAAAACGCGAAAGCAACCACGAATCAATAGTAATCCTCCCCGATACCTACGCTGGGCGCCGAGTTGCCGCGCGGCCGTTAACCCGCGTGCTTTTTAATCAGCTGATAACTTATTTTTTATGTTTTACCCAAAAAGTTATTCAAATTTTTTCCTTCATACTTTTTTACATTTAACATGGCGTCTCGTTTTCTTGCATACTTCATTCGTTCTGAAATCATGTCTCATCAAATCAATGTTACGTAGAAGATAATTAAAAATGTGCGTATTCTTGTAGTGTTAAAAATAAATTACTATTATTCTCTTGTACATATTTTTGAGTAAACATAATTAAGTGTGACGATTTCATCGTTACACAAATCTTTAGTCTCCATTTTTGAAATGTGTTTCTGAACAAATTCAAAACAACCGCTTGTTGTCTTGAAATTTAAAACTCTATCAGTCAGTCAGGTCTCCGTAGAGCATGAAATAACGGAACCTTTTCCCAATACCGGTTTTGTTTCGATATTCATTTTTTTAATAGAAATATATAATATATTCCGATATTATGGAAATAAAATGATCAAATTCGTTTTATCGTTGTAAGGGTCCAAATATTAGAATTTAGAGACTATCAAAGTGTGCTCTGGAAATATAAAATCACCGTCATTTATTATTAAAAATATTTCATTGCAATCTTATATCAATTCGAATTTAAAGGTATGATACACAAAAAATCAATTTCTTAACATACTCTGCTGTGTCATTAAATAAAAAAATCAACACAAGTTAAAATAAGTGATTAAGTAACATAATATACAACGTGTAACAGAATAAACGCAATTCATGAAAGTAGTTGGTTCAGAATCGGCTTCTGAATCGATTCCGTCATACAAAATAGGTGTTATATTTTGACGGAAAAATCTTTCATTTAACTTAAAATGGAGACCCAGTATCATGACATATTAATACAATCCTTAATTCAAGGAAATGCGCTCGTGTGCGTGTCGGCCGCTAACATTGCATGAGTGTATGCGCCTGCGTAAGGATATTGTATGACGCAAATACGTTTTGCGTTTAGTAAGGATAACTATTTTATAGAAAATGTCTAAGTTTGGTTTCAATTTATTCAGTTACGGATGTTGTTTTAGACTTATAATTGAATATTCTAATTGGGGTGTCTGAGGTATTGCGCTTAATCTGTTACACCTTGTATAAATAAATATTACGTTAAACGCAAAGAACTAGATATTCAATGGGAGGGGTGACTACACAGTCATCTTATGGCTTTAAAGACGAAGACTACGGCAATTCAAGAGATCGCTATTGCGGAAATTTGGAACGTCAGTTTTAGAAATTCCCATTCAAGAGGTCCTTAAAGTTCTTTTCAGACTAGATGAGTACAAAACCAGCAGGCCGGACGGAATACCTGCATGAGTCTTAAAAAGTTGTGCTCTGGAGTTGTCACAAGCAACCAAGATGTGTAAACCAGTACCCAAAAAACCTCCAAAATCTGCAAAGTGATGGATAGGGTGCTCAATAATAAGCTGCTAGCATACCTTGAAAACAATGAGCTCCTTAGTATCTTCTTCTTCTTCGTATCGATGGTAATTTGCGTACTTTATATTATGTATTAGGCCCAGTCACACAGGTCTCGTTCAGTAGCGTTTATTAGGTTTTCTAATGTACACGTTTTTGGGTCATTTGGACACTCCAGCTAATGGGACATTGTTTGATCAGGAACGCCGTAATCGCACTGGATGTCAGTTTGGCATATAATTCCCCATTTTGCTAAATTGTGCTTGCAGTGGCCTATTTGGGTTCATTGATAGCTTTCCAAGTAGGCCACAGCAAGTTACGTCCGGGTGGCAGATGTTCCTGGGGCTGAACGGAATTAGGCGGTGGCGGAAGGTAGTTTAGCTACTTAGTGACCACCAGTATGGCTTCCGCCTTGGTCGGTCGACCCGAGATCTTGTGTTTGTTACGCACTGCTGGAGCGAGGCCATTAAGAAACATGGCAATGCGTTTGTAGAGTCCTTCAATATCTCAAAGACCTTGACAGGGTCTGGCACGCCAGTCTACTGAGTAAGCTTCCTACATTTGGCGTCCCTGCTGGCTTCTACAACTGGATTTCTGATTTATTAAGTGAGCGGTCAATCCGAGCGGTCATCGATGGCTGCTCGTCGGATCTTATGGCTGTCAATGTCAATGCGGTATTCTTCAGAGGTCTATTCTCTTTGCGATTCTTTTTGCTGCATATCAAGAACCTGCTCCAGCTCTTGGGTACACGGATGACAGCACAGACTTAAAGATACACTATCCAGTGCTAGAGCTAGCAGAGATGAAACAGACTGTCTTAGAAAGGCCATGTTGGAGCGAATGAATTTAACTTGACAATCTGGTTAAATTCAATGCTTTGAAAACACAGGTATATCTCTTCACTGCTAAAAGGAGCCAATTTAAATTATGTCCTACTTTCCGAGGTGCATCTATACCTATCAGTTACCGACCGCCTAGAGCTTTTGGACATGGAGTTAACGTTTAACTTAAACTTCGGCTCAATCATTGAGTCAAAAGCTTTGACTGCAGCCAAAAATCTGGAAATCCGTCACAAGGTGAGGCGATACTTCACATCTGTACAGCTTTCAAATTTGTATAAAGCACAGGTCTGTTCTTGTATGGAGTACCGCAGTCACTTGTAGGATGGCTCAGCAAAATACCAGCTTGCTGCACTTGACTCCGATAACGCAGAGCTAAAAGACTCATAGGCGATGCAGTGTTAGCAGACAAGCTTCACAGCCTGGCTCATCGGCGAAACGTTGTTTGCCTGTCGGTCTTCCACAAATTGTACTTCGGAGAGTGTGCGCAGGAACTCCACGACCCGATTCCTCCATCTACCTTATACTAACAATGTACCAGACGTACTGCATGGTACCATTCTCACTTGTTCAATATACCGTCTTGTCGTACTAAGCGATTTTCCTCTACATTTATTGTGCGCACGGCCAAGGTTTGGAACTCTCTGCAGGCTGCTGTGTTTCCCTCTACATATGACCCGTCTGCCTTCAAAACAAGAGTGAACGTGCAACTTCTGGGCTCGTCTTTGTGATACGATCTTATTTTATTGCACGTATGTACATAATGCCGGGCCAAAGTGTACACTTTTATATGGAAATAATCATTTATAAAAGACACTGTTGCATACATATTATTATAATTAATCGATAGGTTTTATTTATTTTGAGGTTTACATTAATTAAATTCAATGAAATAAGTAAGAAATATTCTATTGCGTCTGGTTTTTGTTTCTTATAAAATATAAAAAAACCGATATTTAAAATCCAATATCGCTTTTTTCGATTTCGGATTTACGGTCCGATATTCCGGTTTTTCGATATTATCGAAAACCGGTATCCATGCTCTAGGTCTCCGCTAGGGTAATAGTGTTCTGTGGGTTAGTTCTGATGAACAAAAACAAAATAAGGTTAAGTAAACGTCATTTCTACAACCTGTCATGGCTGTCATAACTCTTAGGACAAACGTCAAACATTATTAATTTTAATTTTGTACATAAAAACCATTTAATATTATGAAAAAATTGTTACTTTATTCTGTTCAGGGCTAAGTTTCCCAGCTTTGCTGAAATGTACATGTTATGGCCGGAGCCCCATACAAAAATGAAACATCTCCGAATCAACTTTTTACAATAATTTTAACTAACTTAACTACTTTAAAATGTTCATTATTTACAAAAGTACGAGTAAGTACTTACCTACACTTCCCAATAACGAAGTAATTATTCGAAGTGCAAGCCAATGAGTTGAATACACAATCAAGCACGTTTTAATTGATTGTCTTTCAATTTTATTAAGATGTATCTGTCACTTCTAACACTTATGTTACTTATGATATCAAAAGCGTCCACTAACATAGTTTAATAACTCGTTAATATGAGTCGCGAGTTTTGTGTTGCTCACGATACACCAGGTGCTTGAGCTCAGACCACAAGTAAAAGTGTAGCGGAGTTAGGTCCGGGCTAGATCCAATGTTAGATCCTGTTCAAAGTACTCGATGATATCTTCATCGAGCTCTGGCAAAATAAGGACCGATCGAACTCTGCCCTGCACATGTGCTGGGATCTGGAACTTCCCATGATCTAGTAGCCGCTGTGTCGCCGCTAAGATCATCCGGGCCGATGTGACTTGGAGGTTCAGAACCCCACGAAGACGGAGTGACTCCGAGTGTTGTGGCTCCGTGTAAAGTCACCGGGCAGCATGGGAGTCATAATCAGCTCTAACATACAGTTACACCATAGCAACGTACTCCAAATTGCAATAATTGTAATGACGATCCTTTGCACTGATAAGGCGCGTTGCGCGTACGACATTCGCGGGAAGACTAATTTCGCCGCCGTACAAAATCAATAGGAAGTCGGCACGCGGCATCGTTTGTAATTGTTGTTAGTTTGTTATTTAAATCGTATCACTAAACACGAGAGCTTATTTTGCTTTGAAAATTTTTGAACATTTAAATCGGTATTTTCTTTGTCGGCTCCACTTTTGTATTTTGTGTTGTTGCGTGCAAACTAGTTTACGCCGTATCACCACGTGCGAGAGTTTATTTTGCTTAGAATATTTTTATGCTCAGCTGTTCTTTGTCTAGTACCTACTATGATTTGAGTAGTACCCACAAGTTACCTCTAGTATTACTATTGATTCTCACGTTATTCGAGTTGATGAATATTTTTTGAATTATTTTACAACCAAACAATCTTTATTTTTTTACTTTTACTCTATGCTTCGAAAGTACTCCTTATGGCAAGTTGTTCTGGGTCGGAAAAACAACCATTGGAATTTAACGGTGTATAATATAAACAAAAGTTTGTTTTACTTAAAGTACTAAGGTTAACTAAGACTTCAATTAATAATAAATTATGAAAAATAAGTACAAATGAAGCTTGTTAGGTATAAAGCTATGTCACTTATGGTCAGTCAGCAGTTTAGTCTATATAAGTGACATTTTGTAGCAGAACTTTGAACGAAACGCATAAGCGCCATGAAAATCACGGCGCTTCCGACCTTTTAGTCGCGAGAAAACTACACCTTAGAAGTATTCTAGCAATGCGTGTTTTTGTTAGACGAGTAATGATTGTTTCAGCGCTGCAGCGAACTTTGGTAAAAACTCTTGTCAAAATGGAACATATCCTTTGCTAAGCTCCTCTAGTACGTGGTACATATTACCTCAATGGCGTCAAGCAACTTTACTGCTTTGAAGTACATTGCAATTGACAGCGTAGTAGTAAATCTTACAAACGAAAACGGGAAATGACGTGTCAGTCAAAGAAACTGAAAATAAGAAAAAAAAGGAAAGAGAAGGACGTAAGCGTGCATAATGTTGCTCATTTATTCAAATGAGATAAAAATATACTTTACAAGAACCTTTAGAGAAATATGCTACAAACGTAACACTTTTTTAAGTGACTGCGCCTGCACGTATGTCGCGATTGTGTGACCAAGACCTAACTTCAAAGCGACAAAGTTGGTTGACGCGATGTGTACATGCGTTACTGCAGTATGCTGTATCGCCCTCCTGCTCACAAATAGGTATGTACATTTGCTGAAGGTATTGTAAGAAACACCCAGGAATCAAAACAATTCTTTACTCGACATGATTGTTTCACCCCTGCACCGAGCATCCTCGTGAGATGTTGACTCCCCGCCATCGTTCAGGGCCAAACCTCCGCTGAGTTTGGTTCGGCGAATTAAGGCTTGTATTCATGCCAATAACCTTGACCATTTGGGCGGAGCTAACGACCCCTCCCCGCGCGTCACTCCGCGCAGCTCTCCGCTACCCGCATGCAACAGAAAAGAGAGGCGCGCGCTCGGCCCGCGCTTGCGCCGCCAGCATGCGTCGTCGCTTCGCCTAGTCTCGGCACAGAGTATCGAAATCACAGAAGGTCAAGTCATCGTGAAAGTTAAATTCATTTTTATTTGTACCGCATCAAAAGTGGTCAAATTTTATTTTTATTAACCGACTTCAAAAAAAGGAGGTTTACAATTCGTCTTGAACTTTTTTTTTTTTTTTTTATATATGTTACCTCATTACTCGGAGACGGCTGGACCGATTTGAAAAATTCTTTTTGCGTTTGAAAGGGTATACTTTTTAATTGGTCCCATTGTCACGAAATCAGGATTTGATGATGGAATCCTGGAGAAATCGAGGGAATTCTTCAAATATAGGCACACCTATAGCGTTTTGGGTATTTCTTATAGTACCTTGAGTAGTTGCTTCTGAAAAGTACCATTTGGGGAAGTTGAACTGATGATGAAGACCACAGATGGCCACTAAAAATCCTCAATAATAAGTATTTCGTGGATTGCGGGATTGCGATTCGACTACTTGAGTACGGATGTTAAACACTTTATGCTCGTCACAATACATATGGTGATGGAGAGCTGATGGTCAAGTACCAGGAGAACTCCTCAAAAATTAACGGCCATGCATCGGGAAAAGCAATATTTTGTGAAAGGTGATAAGTTGTTGACATTATGGCTTTTGTAACTAGATAAATTACAAACCGACCCACTAAAAAGCGAGAAAAAAATTTTTTTGCAAAAAATAGAACCGACTTCCATATCAAAATACTACAAAGCCAAAAATAACTTTATTTTCGGAAGGCGATGTGAAAAAAAAAAAAGAAAATCCAAAACCAATAACACCGACTTCCGAAATTAAAGTTATTTTTGGCTTTGTAGTATTTTGATATGGAAGTCGGTTCTACTTTTTGCAAAAATTTTTTATTATTATCTATTGATATAGATGCACTTTGAGTATGTACTGTAGAAACTATACCTCTATTATAGATCAGCCTGGCTCGAAACATGAGGTAATCAACTTGATGTATCTTTTTAACTTAATTATATATAAATAAAAGTTAATGGGTAAATGTGTTGCTAAGCGGAAAACTCGGGAATGGCTGGACCAATATGGATTTTTTTTTTCGAATATTCGTTATAGTCTGAGGAAGGTTTCTATTAAGAGAAAAATGGTAGGTAGGTAGGTAGGTAAGGTAGGTATGTAGGTAGGAACTTAGAGTAAGGTAGATAGGTAGTATAATTATTACTAGTGTATGTCATATTATTTGTTACAATTTTTATAAACAAATAGATTATAACTAAAATTCACTGAAATTTAACTTTCTTTCACCAAGTATTTTTATTCTTTTGGTTGGTTGAACTTCTTCATCCTCATTTATTTCTCCGTGTTCACATATATTTATTTTTAGAAATTTTGATAGCCATATAAAATCTTGTTCTATGTTTTCTTTTCGTCCTTCTTCGTTCTCGTTTTCTTCATTTTTCTCATCAATCTATTTTTCTTTCCTTAGTTCTATTTCCTTCTCTTTGTCGTTTTCTTCTTTCTCTTGTACATTATCTTAACTCTGTCTCTCTATCTCAACTGGCGGCTTCATCCGTACGAAGAGAAACCGGTGCATATCGGCTCAAGCCAGGCCTCGCTCAGACGAAGCGCACACACGCGCCTTGCTTGTAGTAATGTACCTATCATAGCGCAGTTGTATGAAGCTTACCCTCTGTCCGTTTACTCTGTGCTATCTACTTTTATGCGAGGTAAGTAAAGCGATAGTTTATAATGAAATATGTAGATAAAACTTTAAACTTACCTTGATAATAAATGTATACCCTTTTGTTTGTAATATTTTTTTAAACCTCTCTTCATTCGTTTCTGCTTATTCCCATGTTTTATAAACTAAATTTAAACACTACTTAAACTGTAAAATACTATGAGTTTATAACACTAACACTACTTATAGATACATAGAATACTCTTTAACTTATAAACAAGAATCAGAAATAAAACTTTTTGACGAATCGAAAGTCGGTTCTATTTTTTGATAATAAGTTTTATTTCACGCTTTTTAGTGGGTCGGTTTGTAATTTATCTAGTTACAAAAGCCAAAATGTCAACTACTTATCACCTTTTACAAAATATTGCTTTTCCCGGTGCAGAGCCGTTAATTTTTGAGGAGTTCTCCTGGTACATCACTATCAGCTCTACTTCACCATATGCATAATGACGAGCATAAAGTGCTTAACATCTATATTCAAGTAATCTAATCGTAATCCACGAAATACTTATTATTTAGTAGTTTCGATGGCCATCTGGGGTCTTCGTCATCAGTTCCACTTCCTCAAATGGTGCTTTTCGAGAGAAAATAAACAAGGTACTATAAGAAATACCCAAAACGCTATAGTTATGCCTATAATATTTGAAGAGTTCCCTCGATTTCTCCATGATTTCATCATCAGATCCAAACGTGATACGACAATAGAACTAACTAGGATGTATATTCTTTCAAACAAAAAAGAATTTTCCAAATCGGTCCAGCCATCTGCGAGTAATGAAGTAACATCATAAAAAAAAAGTTCAAGACGAATTGAGAACCTCCTCCTTTTTCTAAAGTCGGTTAAAAAGCTATTCCACTATTTACAAAATTAATTTTCGCAGTAATATTTTACGATATTATTTCGTAGTGCTTGAGCTCTCGCAACGCGACGTACGTCCACCTAGCAACACGATGCGCCCCGCACTGAATTTGTGGACGAGTGCGGGGGTGATGTAAACGCAGTCTTTAATTGGACGCATTTTTAATTTATTGTAATAAAAATAATACATATTTGTAAAAAGTAACAAAACCAAATTATTTTCATTTGTATTGCAAAGCAGTAGTATATTTTTTTATACTCTTTTGATAAGAAATTAAGGAGTAAAATGGTTTCATCTCAATGATTTGGAGGTGATTTGGCATTTTTTTTTCTTATTATGTGATACCGATAGAAAAATTGTGGCTAAACCAAATTACGGTTGATATCATGTAGATTACTAACAATTTTTTTCAGATGTAATTTCTCTGTAATTGCCGACGAAAAGTTGCTTCATCTGAATGCTTTTTTCAAGCTTTTTTCGAGAGAGCAGCCTTAAATACTAAAATATATTGTACTGTAATATTGACAGCAAAAATAACATGGGTTTAAAAGAGAGGAGTGTGGAAATAATTTACTTTATAATATCAAGAGAAAATTATATTTAATAAAATATCTGTTCTCAGAGACAAACCGTGTAAATGGTTTTGTGAGGTATTGGCTGACTTTTAAGATTCTAATTTAACCTATATTAATAATTGATAATAACACTAGTTTACACGGTTTTTGTCCTTGAAATTAAAAGTGTTTTTTTTATCACTTGAGATATACTGAATTTAAAAAAAAAATATGAAAAAAATCCAACACGTCACATTTCCTAAATATTTATTATTTTTGACTTACAAAAAAAGGCCTACAAAAATATTAAAAAAAAAAATTAAAATTAATTGCCTTAGCTTTTCTCTTGTATTTATTTGTGTCTGTTCCTCTTATAACAGACCAGCAATAATCACCTAACATGGCTTGGTCCCAGTATCCTTGATAATTTTGTTCGAAAAATTTAAAATCCTGATGAAAACGCTCTCCGTGTTCGTCGCTGACTTCTCCAAGATTTTCAGGGAAAAAATCGAGGTGCGAATGAAGGAAATGAATTTTCAGAGACATGCTGACACCCATTAGTAACTGAAGGAACATCTGCATATATAATTTTATCTTTTTTCTTCCGATTAAAACCAAATGTCTTAGTGAGACAGAAGTAACAGTCATTTTCGTGGTTGGATGGTTCCCTCCATATCATTGGCATATTAAAATTCAAAAATCTTTTTGCACCTGCAGCCCAGGAGCTTAGTGTTTTCCTACATCTTTCACAAAAAACGTGAGGTACCCATTTTTTGTCCTGGTGAGAGACCGAAATTTTGAAATAACAAAAATATGCTTCTTTAAGAGATTCCGTTATAGGATATCCTTTGTTAGATATAATAAGTTCACCACAAACGTAACAAAAACGGTCAGGATGTGCTTTACACGACCTTTTTGACATTTTAAATACAAATATTTATTTAACTGAACACTACAATGCAGCAAAACTTTAGAATGATTTCAGAACCAACTTGTGGGTAGTCTTAAAATAAAATGTGTTGATAACTTCATTCTTTGACGTAATAAAAATACAACAAATATATGTTTGCATTTAGTTTCTGTCACTAAATAAAACGATGTGAAATTCACTGGAAGGACATGAAATTTATTTTAATTTGTAAACTAGTGTAATAATTAATTTTTAACGGGAAGTAGGTACACTGTTTCTTATCATTGAAAAGTTGTAACATTATTTCACAAAAAAAAATATACACCAGAAAAATGTATAAGTATTTCGAAGGTACAGTGGAAGAATGTAATTTGATGGGGTTTATGAAAAAATATTATCGGGACCCGGGAATCGAAACTGATACCTCGTGCCCAGCAGTCGCACTTGCGTCCACTCGACCAACGAGGCAGTTTAAGGTTAAACAGTTTCAATTTATTATACATAATATATAGATAATAACAATAATTACAAATATAGATCATTAGAAAATGTGCTTATCTTACAAATACAGGGCTGTTGAAAGACATTTATAGTTATATTTAATATATGCATATATGCATACTTAACCTATTGTCCTTAACCCATAACAAGATTCATCATCATTACTACTGATTTTGGTACCTTATTGAGTAATATATAATTATTTCCATGAATATATAATGAATATATTGTTATGTTATTCCGATCTTATATACATAAAATAAAAACTTACGTGACGCGATTCTCCACTGGTGCAATTAATAACAATAGAGCAGCCGCGTCCATTTGTATTCCTAATGACTGTAGTATAAAACTCGGTGCGGGAACAGATAACGTTTTTCTCTGTTAAAATCAAATAATTAGATACCAATCATTATCACTGAAAAATAAATTAAAATGTATGTAATGTAATACATAAAAATAGAAATGGTAAATACCATCTAACTGAGGAAACATTTCGAGCAGTAATTTTTTTTTCGCTATATCTTCAACGGATGCATATGTTTCATATCCCATGAAAAGAACCAAGGAAAGGATTGCTTGGCCTAAAGGTTCTGCTGCACTATTTATAAATACAGAACGCTCGAAGTACGCTTTTCCTTCCATTAAGTAAATCTGCAGAGTAGTTATGATTGTATTATGTTTATACGATATCAGGACATATTCAAAAATAATTAAACTCAATTAGCCCAAAACACTCCGACATCAACACTAAAATCCTTACCAAACAATAATATGCTTGCACATAAGCCAAGGGCACTGTGGCCGCATCCTCTAAGCTCCAATGTTCTGGGACCGGCCATAGCAACGCCGGGTCTGCTTGCACAATGCTGCTTAGTGCACCCTCGGGAAGAAGGCCCATCATTCTTTGACCACTGAAATAACCAAATAATATACTTAATTACGGAAATGAAAAAAATTTTTAGCAAAAAAAAAATATCGACTTCCATATCAAAACACTACAAAGCCAAAAATGACTTTAATTTCGGTAGTCGGTGTTATTGGTTTTGTATTATCTTTTTTTTTTGACACCACCTTCCGAAATTAGATATTATACTTTGTAGTGTTTTTATATGGAAATCAGTTTTATTTTGCTTTTTAGTGGGTTGGTTTGTAATTTATCTAGTTACAAAAGCTAAAATGTCAACTACTTATCACCTTTTACAAAATATTGCTTTTCCCGATGCAGAGCCTTTAATGTTTGAGGAGTTCTCCTGGTACTTCACCATTAGCTCTACATCACCATATGCATTGTGACGAGCATAAAGTGCTTAACATCCATATTCAAGTAATCGAATCGCTATCCACGAAATACTTATTATTGAGTAGTTTCGGTGGCCATCTGTGGTCTTTATCATTAGTTCCACTTTCCCAAATGATGCTTTTCAAGAGCAACTGCACAAGGTACTATAAGAAATACGCAAAACGCTATAGGTGTGCCTATAATATTTGAAGATTTCCCTCGATTACTCCAATATACCATTATTAGATCCTAGTTTCGTAACAATGGAACCAACTAAAAAGTATACCCTTTCAAACGAAAAAAGAATTTTCCAAGATCATTCAGCCGTCTTCGAGTTATGAGGTAACATACATAAAAAAAACAAAGTTCAAGACGAACTGAGAACCTCCTCCTTTTTTTTAAGTCGGTTAAAAATAACATTTTATCTTAACCTTATTATAATTATAAAGGTTTTCATTAACGTAAAGTCAACTGATAAAAAAAATTGTGCAGTGACACAAATAAATTATGGTGCATAGTTATTAAATATTATACCTTTGTGTTCATACTTATTTTTCGTATGTTTACATTTAGTATTAGCCAAAATACTACATTTATACAATCCAAACTTTTCAGTTTCTTAATTCCTTTAGGAAACCAGAACGATTTCAGACGAATACATATACCTATTCACTTTTATTACGTGCTTATTATAAGTTTAACATAGCATAGTCCAAGATCAATACGGTCACTTATGGAACTGCTTCCACTTCATTTCTGAGTTGTAGATGTCTAAAACAGCTGGCGGTTGATTGCACTGATCGTGACGTCATCGGAATCATTAATGAGGACATTTACGTTGACGATTTGATCACGGGGTGTGATAATAAACAACAACTATTAGAAGTTTCTAAAAACGTTGCAGATATCATGAAGTCAGCTTGTTTTCCGCCTCGGAAGTGGATGTATAATTTCAATATAAACAACATTGAAAACAATGAATCTGACTTTGTTAAAGAATTATCATTGGGCGATAATGTCCATTCCAAAACATTAGGGTTAGGCTGGAATAATATGAACGATTCATTTTATTTTAACACGCAATTTGTTAATAGAAAAAATCAATTAATTACAAAGCGTTATAATATTATGTCAACAATTTCACAGATTTTCGATCCATTATGATTAAGCCCTATCATTATCATAACTAAAATCCTATTACAAAAATTATGGCTCGTGAAGATAGGCTGGGATGATGAAGTCCCTAGGGATATCAAACATATTTGGGATAATTGCGTTAGCTCTCTGCTTGTCCTCAACAACATAAGTATACTCCGACACATCATAAGCGACGAAACTGCTTCTATTGAGCTTCATATATTCTCAGATTCATCAGAATCAGTGTATGGAGCATGTATTTATGTTCGAACAATAAATCGTGACTCATCGGTGTCTGTCAGATTGTGTTGTTCGAAGAGCACGGTTGCACCATTAAATCCTGTAAGTATCCCTAGGCTATAATTATGCGGAGCTTTACTAGGCGCTAGGCTATATAAAAAAGTACGCGAATCACTACGCTGTCAATTTGAACATACAGTTTTCTGGTGTGACTCCACCATTGTGTTGGGTTGGCTACGGATGGCCCCCAATCTCCTAAAAACTGTCGTGTGAAACAGAGCGGCTGAAATTCACGAAATCACTAAAGACCTTCCGTGGTGTCACGTCAGTGGTAAGGACAACCCAGACGACTTGGTATCGCGTGGAGTCAGGCTAGAAGATGTTCAATCCTTCACGTTATGATAGCAAGGCCCAGAATTTTTGCGACGGCCTAAATTAAATTGTAGCCAAGCTTTCTCTAACAGGTATGTAGAACAGTCTAATTTACCTGAAGTGAAATCAACTAAAACTCACGTATTTCTATAAACTACGGATACTTTACTGTTTCCATTTAAGAGATTCTTTCAATTTAATCGCATGCAACGTACATGTGCGTACATGTTACGTTTTATTTTTAATACTCGCAATAGGAATAACATTAGCCGCGACCCTCTCACTGTTAATGAGCTTAGGAATGCACGCATAACTTTAGTGAAGTTGTCCCAACGCGAATCTTTTCCTGATGAATGCAAATTACTATCTAGTAATAACTTTCTTAAAAATAAACATAATTTAAGCATATTAAATATTTTCACAGAAAATGACGGCATTTTATGAGACGGTGGACGAATAAAACTGTCATCAGATTTTAATTTTGATAAAAAACATCCCATACTAATTTCTTCCAGCCACTGGTTTTCAGTATTATTGTTTCGGCATGAGCACAAGCGGTTGAAGCATGCTGCGCCGCAGGCGTTGCTGTACAACTTACGCGAGTCCCACTGGCCGGTGGGGGGTAGAAACTTGGCCAAACGCACTGTCCATGAGAGCGTTACGTGTACACGCTTGAGAGGTAAATCTTTATCTCCTATTATGGGCAATTTACCGGAAAAGAGAATTACTCCAAGCTTTCCGTTTTTACCACTGATTTGAAAACCACTTGATCGCACATACGTTGCCCCGACGCACGCAAAACTATGCGAGTTTTTGCTCTTATATATTGGCTACGATACACGAACCATTTTAGTTGTGACCAAGTATTAGGCCTGTGTGCATGCTAAACAATTACAAATTTTAAATTTTTGTATCCAATTTATAACGCATAATAATGCTTTCATACGCGTTGAAATGGTGTGGAAAATATTCCCAGACATCTAGATACCAAATGGATGACATAACTATTCATCAGTAATGAAATAATACGAAAATTATTTATCATTTAATCAGATTATAAGCTACCGCAGCGGTCCATTTAAAGTGGTGGTTTGGGTGATCAAGGACAAAATTGTGTCGCGCGTTGATGTCTTTTGGAAATGTCTCTTTCTTACATGAAGAAATTCTAATTCTTTTATCCCTGTCTTTTCTTTAACGGCTGAATTCGATATCGATAATTATAATTTTTTTTTTTTTTTTTTTAATTCAATTCAGATAGTTGTCATAAAATACCTATCTACATTAACCGACTTTAAAAAATGGAGAAAGTTCTGATATTTTTTCTACTGTGTGACATGCATGTTTTCATTTTAGATTTCCCAAGATTCCAGATTAAAAAGAAAAGTGGATGGATAAGGTTACTAGGGAATATTAGTTTCTAGTTTGGTTTTTATTGATATAATGTTGAGAAAAGTCAAAATAATATAAGATACCTATATCCAATCTTTCTAGGCTTCAAATAGTATGACGGAGTCTAATATTAATTAACTTGGACCTTTGCATTACAATATTGCCCTCGTAAGTTACTTTGGTTCCGGGGTTGCGGTAACGTTCTAATGAGATACCGCGGCCCCGGAAATTAAGGGCAGCTGAAGGAACAGGGTGGGTTTTTAGTCAGTAGAAGTCTGACACTCCATTCCACTTTACCCAGAGCGGGAGTCATTCGATGATTTTCCCACCCAGTCAAAAAAAAAAACTGGTTACTTTGTTTCGATGTCGAGTCCACGGGTTAAGTGTATGTAGGAGGGAGGAGTCATTAGATAAATCATCTAATGACTCACCACCAAAAAAATAATTATTACTGAGTGCCTGCTGAAGCTACAGTTGTTGACACAACTGATTTTAATGAAAATATATTTATAATGGAATATAAAATAAATATAAAAAAATAATTTATGGCCGGCTACATTGTCCATGCTCTAATAAAGCAAATAAAATGCCTAACTTGTATTGGAGCGTTGATTGGTGTTACAAATCAAAACGCCTTACGATTTCAAAAAGACACTAAAAACAAGTTATTGTGCGGATCCACCACAGTAATAGAAATTTGTCGTCGTTGTGAAATTTATATTAAAAGGGCGATCAACGAGAGTGGTTCGAAAGTGCTGTCTCAGAAATATAATTCCAATTATTTTATGAGATCGGTTTTAAAATCACTGATTGGGTGTCTCAGTGTAATCATTCCCGGATATTAATTTTCATCAATATGAAATAGAAACTACCAATCATTTGATTGAATTAGCAAGATTTGTCGTCGTTGTGAAATTTATATTAAAAGGGCGATCAACGAGAGTGGTTCGAAAGTGCTGTCTCAGAAATATAATTCCAATTATTTTATGAGATCGGTTTTAAAATCACTGATTGGGTGTCTCAGTGTAATCATTCCCGGATATTAATTTTCATCAATATGAAATAGAAACTACCAATCATTTGATTAAATTAGCAAGATGCATAATTCAGAAATATATAGACGCTCGGTTATCATTTTTTAGCAAAAACAATCAGGACCCTAAAACTTTTATTCGAAAATCATTTACTAAATTAATTCATTTTAAAAATCAATAATAACAGCATACTTGTTTTTCTTTTTGTAATTGAGACTGATAATGATTAAATATTATTATGTGATTTTATTGAGAATTTTTTATAATGTTAAACCTCATTTTATCGATATCGGTAACTTACCCTCAATCAAGTAGAGCAATACCTAACTATGCAATGCATATCTATGAAGTAACCTTGAACTGACCAATTGCAGTAGCGCATTTTTTCTTCGCCTCCCAACTCATATTGGTGAGTTGAGTTCTTCAAAGAAATCGGCCCATAAGCTCTCTAGGTTAAATACTCTCTGGTTTTTACGTACTGGTGTAGATTACGCCGGACTAGTGCACGTACTGAATCGTAAAGGTAGGGGATCTAAATTGATTAAGGGTTATATTTGCCTATTTATTTGTTTAGTCACACACGCAATCCATTTGGAGCTTGTCAGTGTCGTTTCTTCTAATGCTTATCTGCTCGCGTTAAAGAGATTTATTTCCTGGCGTGGCAAACCTGATGAAATAATTTCAGATAACGGTAGAAATTTTGTAGGTAGACCTAGGTTGCTAGAGCAAACGAATTTTCTAAATTCATATCAACATGCTCTGACGATTAAATTGAATACGCGGCTAGCCAGGAAATTAAGTTTTCTTTTATCCCGCATCATTTTGGTGGATTGTGGGAGGCTGGAGTAAAGTCGTGCAAGCACAACTTGTTACGAGTCGTTGACAATGCAAATCTAACATTCGAGGAATATAGCACTGTATTGTCATAAATTGAAGCTGTCCTCAACACCCGCCCCATGAGTCCTTTGTCCGCAGATCCTGACGACTTCCTTCCTTTATGTCACTCTTACTTCCTGGTTGGTCGTCTCCTAACTGCGTCTGCGTCGCCACAGCTGACTAAAGTTCCTGCTCACCGGTTGACACGCTACCGGAGGCTCGAACTGCTTAAACAACATTTTTGGATTCGATGGTCCAAGGAATACATCTCAGAAATGCAAACGAGGACAAAATGGAGACAGCACGGGCAAGATCTGCAGCCAAATACTCTGGTCGTCATTAAAGAGGACAACGCACCGCCACTGAAATGGAGCTTGGGGCGGATCATCTCTACAAATCCAGGAAAGGTTGGGTTTTCTCGAGTGGCTGACATCCAGACAAAGTCAGGACTCATCAGACGTGCCTTTCCTCGAATCTGTTCCCTATTCGATGATGGAGATGATGACAAGTTGTAAAACGTCGGTACCTACTTCCAAGGCTGGGGGCATGTTCAGACATCGCCTTAACAAATTCTCATCACCTTAAGGACTGCGTCTGCCATCTACGACACCGCGATTTTTTTCGATTCGCGCGCATCGACGTCAGTATTTAAAATCTCTTTTCCTCTTGTTAGTTCCGATCACTACTGTCACATCGCACGCGTCTTTGTTCTAATCTATACCTAATTGTAAATATGCAATACACTGAAATTTCAAAGTAATTCCTGGTGTCGACTACATTATTTCAAGAACCTTCAGTCTCCACACACGCAGCAGAGCTGATATCTGAACAGTATGTCTATATTTGGTTATTATATCATTGTAATTTAGTTTATTAGCTAAGTATATTTTATTTATCGTAATTAGTGTTTATACACACTGTGTCTATCATCTCTTCTTAAACTCTCCTGTCGCAGGTCTGCTGGAAAAAAAAATCTAATGAAATAAGCAGCACCTTTGTGCTCATTTGTCTGCTTTTTTAGTGTCATGTGTGTAGATAAATAAATAAATAGCTTGTAAAAGCAGACTGGAAGGAAAGTAACTTAAACTTCTGAAGTGACGCAACATAAGAAGAAAGTTGCAAATGGAATTTTGTTCTGCTTAGAAATTTACGTTGAACTTTATCGACAGCCTTGATGTATTTATCTTATATTAAGCTAGCATATTCAAACTGTGCATGGACTAGAACGTTGAAAAGGTGACTTTAAACCCCGTGGACTTTATCACAATAAAACATAACCTTCTTCTCTTGCAGTCGGGTAAAAAGTATAACCTTCCATCTTGAAACTACTTCCACGCCAAAATTTCATCCAAATCCACCCAGTACTTTCGAAGATTGATACGGAAAAGTTTGTTTGTTTGTTTGAACGCGCTAGTTCAAACAAACTTTTCCGCTGTGTAGGTATACGGGGTTAATTGTAAAACACCAAAAATCTCTCAGGACTATGTTACTAACATCATAATCAACAACTTTTGTTCTATGACTTTTAAAAATTCGTCATATTTTAGTTCACCAGATTTTCATATAAAAATAAAAATATTTAAACTGAACGCCCTAAACGCATGTAGCGTCTATGCAAAGCAAAATAAAGCGATAGTATAAATTGCTTTCTTTTGCTTCGCATAGAGTTCGTAACATTTAGGGCGTTCAATTTAAATATTTTTATTTTTGTATGAAAATCTGCTGAACTATAATATGACGAATTCTTAAAATTCATAGAACAAAAGTTGTTGATTATGATGTTAGTAACATAGTCCTGAGAAGTTTTCAGTGTTTTACATTTAACCCTGTATATTTTGTTTTTTTCGCAAATTCACATTTGGGAATGCGAAACATAAACTGTTTGTTTTTTTTTTTTTAAATAAACATTTTTAATATCAAGTCTTTGTTAAACATTAGAACATTAAAAAATAAAACAAGAAAGTATGACTTACTTCACATCAACCCCACTAAATTCTGTTCCAAAGCCCTTGTTTGGTATGAGAGCAGTACCAGCTGCGTTATGAGCATCTTCATTTGAAAGACCAACGTAAAATACCTTTAAATATTAAAAAAAAATTACTTCCTCGGATGGCCTGTACGAAGCTTAGTGTTGTTACTTAACAAAAATAAAAAAATAAGTTAACAAATAATGCTGATTTAATTGAATGTTATTTCTTTTTTTTTTTTAAATGTTCTTGATGATGAGTTAACGTACTGTCAGAACTTAAACAAAGACACTTTGAAACTTATGGCTGTTTACGTTCTGTCTAAGTCTAGGAGTTAAAAAAGTAGGACAGTCCTGTATAATAAAATGGTTACTTCTAGGTAAGCGTGTTCCAACTTCGACCACATCATCACTTAATATCAGGTGAGACGGTGGTCAAACGCAAGCCTATTATAAAAAAAAATAATTTTGCTAAAATAAAAAGTGAAATTTATACCACCGTTTGATGGACCCAATATATGCAGGTAGGATATTACTGTGAACAAAGACTGTAATAGACTTGAATAAAATGTCCGTATCACACCTGAACCATCGTTTTGCTAGCTGGCATTTCAGGCAGTTCAACCCACTTCAAACTGTCCAAATCACTAGTAACTGTACTGGTTAATGTAATATTTCTAATATTTGTATCTTTTGCACTTGGTAAGTTGTAATATCCACCCCAGTGTCCCTAAAATTTAAATAGAAATAGATTCATACTATATATTAAACTGAGATGTTTTTTGTTTACTGAGATGTTACAGAATATCATAAATCTTACATTCTTCAAAACATTAATTGATAATTGCTTGAGCAGCTGATTTTTGAATATTTTTGATTCTGAATTGAAGTTTTCGACATGATAGTCGTCGACTATTATCAAACCAATCTTATTGCCATATTTTTCTTTGAGCTTCTTCACTATACCTGTAGAAAAGATAAAATTTGAATATAAAAGTACACAATGAATTTTAAAGGTATTAATTAAACAGGAGTAGCTGTGGTATATTTACCTAAGAGACCAGTGTATGGTTGCTTGTCTGAAACTAAAATAAGTTTTCTTGACATGTCAAGCTCCAGTTGCACTCGTGGAATCCAATTAAATTTATTATCATTAACAATTGGCAAATACGTGATATTATCACTGTAACTGGAGTCAACAGTGTTTAATAAAACCAATGTATGATTATTGACTTCCATAGACGTTATGATACTGAATAGTTCGTATTTCGGTAGTATTTTTTTTGTGCCATTTTCCACTGCTAAGATGAAATTAGACTTTAGAGAGGATCGTGATATTGCTTCCATTTTCTGTAAGATGAAAAAATATGATTGTAGTACAGAATTGATAAGACACTAAATCAAAACATAGTTAATCCATTTTTTTTGGTATATTTTCATGCAAAAACATATTAAATATTATTTTGTACACAAATAAATAGTATAATTTTAACTTGATTGGCAGAATTAATTTAAAATACAACGGAATCACAATTAACATCTTAGCTTATTTGTCAATAACATGTTTGAATTAAGTTTCACCGTAATAAAGTCGAATTGATTATTATGGTTTATACTTACCTGCATATTTTCTAATAAGTTGTCAACTATAAAAACGGTTGAATTAACTACAGTATCTTTGGTGGATCCATTTAATACAAAATCTTTGTATGGAATTTCATCCGTTACTTCTTTCAAGATATTTGAAAATACTGGATAATCCGTTGAAAATTGTTTCATTACTTTTATTTGCCTGTGTATAGTATTATCAGCTACAATTTGCATATTTACGTGGAGGGCTGACTTGAGCTACAAAAGCAATTATATTAATACAGTTTTCATGGCCGCATTTATTTTAGTAAAAATATTTTGTGACTTACATCGATTTTTTCCAGAAGGAAGTGTGGCACAAAACAGCGCGTTTGTAAAATATCAGGTTCAGACAATTCCACTATCGGCATATCAACATAATAAGTTGAGTTAATTTCTACTCCACCGCATCTAGAATTATTTGAAATTATTGTAACTACATCCAATTTAGTCTTTTTCCCATGAACCTTACGTTTTTAAAAGTTCATTTGATATTTTAACGCTTTTAAGAAATACAACTATACCAAATTCGCGTGACCCACATAAGCCTTCCCTAGTAGACGGGTAAAAATCATAATGTAAATTCAACGTTGATACTTACAATATTAACTTATTTACAAACTGTGATTAACTACAAAACTGTGAGGTCGTTTGTTTTTAATGTTACCTTATTATATCATGCACATCATAGTATTCCGCCAACAAACATGTAACACCATCGATATCTTTCTGAACAGCATTTTTGTGACATATGGTATTGATAACCAGGTTTATAATTTGTTTCAATTTTGATAATCCTGCGTATTCTCTCTTGATCACAGCGATTTGTAAAAGTGAGTCAATAAGTGGAATCCATTCATCGGTGTATTTGATATTTGCTGTTGAGCAATTAGATGTAACAGAATGTATCGATTGGAATTTTCCTCTGCAAATATAAATATAAATTAGTTTAGATGACAGTGTAATTCGTATGTTCACCTTTCTGTACACGTTTGTTACATTTTTAAATATTAATAAAAGTAAGCATAAATGAAACTAGTCCACTGGTGTTGAGAGCAAAGTCTAAGACAGTGCCGAAGCTAGGCTATATTTAAGTAAACATTCAACCTCTTCTTCTTAAATTTTCTTTTATTAATTTTATTCTTAAATTTCCATTTAAAACATGTTAGATGGAACAACGAAATCTTGATTGTTTGTAAAACATAGTGTATTACATTCTCTTTGATAGTTTGTTTTTGGTAAATGTATTATGTTTTCTAAAAAAATTAATGTTTTGTTAAAAAGTTTTTATTTCACTCTTTTTAGTTGGTCGATTTATAATTTATCTAGTAACAAAAGCGTAAATCTCAACTACTTATAACCTTTTACAAAATATTGCTTTTCCCAATGCTGGGCCGTTAATTGTTGAGGAGTTCTCCTGTTACTTCACCATCAGTTTCACTTCACCATATGCATTGTGACGAGCATATTGTGCGTAATAACCATATTCAAGTAATCGAAGCGAAACCCATAAAATACTTATTATTCCTACTTATACAACGTGTAACATAAAGGGTATATACTTAACAATCGCACGCCTTCTTTGGACGATAGCAAATAATATGGTAAGGTTTTTGTAATCCTATGTCTACATGTGTGGAACTTATTAGAAATTTCAATAGATTGATACCACAGGCCCATTTTTTCAAATGAAGAAGAACGAAGAGAATTATCGTGTTATTAGCTTTCGTGATATTAAGTTATTGACCCTCGTAGTGCTGTGACTTGCTTGTATGGTATTCAAGAAACATGTGAAACCGATAATTTGGTATCAATTTTTTGAGTCACTCATTTTGACCTGAAACTGTGCATAGAGACTCCATATCAGATGTTGTCTTCAGTCCTTTTGGATAGATATGGGGTTTCCGTTACACGTTGTATATTGAGTAGTTCCAGTGGCCATCTGTGGTCTTTATCATCAGGCCCACTTCACAAATGGTGCTTTTCGAATGCAACTACACAAGTTACTATAAAAATACTCAAATCACTATAGGTGTGCCTATAATATTTGAAGAGTTTCCGTGATTTCTGCAGGATGCCATCATCAGATCCTGACTTGGTAAGAAGGGAACTAATTTCGAAGTATACCCTTTCATACAAAAAAAGAATTTTCCAAATCGGTGCAGCCGTCTTCGAGTAATCGGTGATGATATGTAAAAAAAAATATACGCGTCGAATTGATAACCTCCGCCGTTTTTTTTTTCGTCGGTTGAAAAGCCATACAACAAAGGTCGTTGTTTATGAAGTTACTAACATTGTCCAAAGAGGTTGTTAGTGTTTTACCTTTAACCCTGTATTTATACCATTTCTAATACAGGATACTACATTTTTTTGATAACATATACGTACATATTTATACTATTTGTAGTCTTATGAAACACTTAATTTTTACAAGATATCCATACTAATATTATAACTGTCAAAGTGAGTTTGATTGTTTGTCCTTCTTTCACATCAAAACGGAGCAATTGATCGGTGTGACAGTGGCTACTTTATTTTGCTGCAAAACATCACACGCGATATATTATAATCTAATAATAATTGTTGTTGCTCAAACGTATTCCTTAGGAATAAATGAGCAATAATTAAAATATGTTCTAAAGTAGTTAATGCATAATAATGATAAAATATGTGGGTTAATTGAATCTTCTAGAGACAGATTGAAGATGCAACAGTATCCTTGGGCAACAATCTAGATGCCAAGCTTCAATGAGGCATATAGATAAAATATTAAAAAAAACTGAGTTTTATTGCATACGTAGTTAGAAAACTTCGAAATTTAACTGATATTGAGACAGCCCGTTTAGTTTATTTGAGTTATTTTTATAGTGTTATGTTATACGGTATTTATTTGTGGGGAAATGCTGCCGATATCCAGACAGTTTTTGTTTTACAAAAAAGGGCTATTCGTTCAATTTATAAATTACCTCCTAGATGCTCCCTCGGAGATAAATTTAAAGATATTAATATAATGACTGTACTTTGTGATTATATTTGTGGAAATATTTAGTATGCCCATAAATATAAAAATTTGTTTAAAAAGTACAGTGATATCCACTATATAAATACTATAAATAAGCACACATTTATTGTTCCTGTAACTAGGCTCAAGCAAGTTGGGGGCTCATTTAGATGCCAGTGTACCTATATGCTTTTACAATAAACTTCCCAGTCATATTCAAGAACTAAGCACTAGAACTAAGTAAATTCAAACCATTTGTGAAGCGGAAACGTTGCCAGAAATCTTTATATTCTGTAAAAGACTACCTTGAGGACAAAAATGCTTGGTATTGTGCTGCTCTAGTCACATTGAAATTTGTTGTAATTCTCTTTTGTTTGTTTTTTTTTTTTTCTTGTAATAGAATATATTTTTATTTTACTTTATAATTTTAATATTGTTTGTACAAGATGACTATATTAATCATAATCATAATCTTTATTCTCTCGCCACAATATATATACATTTTCACAATTATTAGGGACAATAAACGCTGTGGGAGACTGGTGCCTAAACTAGGCCTGGGGCCTGTATTTTAGGACACCAGGCCTCCACCCTTTAGGTTAACATTTCAAGTGCTCTATATTTAGTGACCAGGAGTCACTTTACAAATTACACGATATTTAAAAAAATAAAAAAATATTGTTATTGGGATTAGTATTTAGTGGGGTGTGAGTACGTGTATAGAGTAAGTGCTTTTTTACACGTAAAATATTTATTATTCTGACCGTTTATTTTTTTTACTTTTAATTATTGTAAATGAGAGGAAGATATGGATACTACCGGTTTAAGTGTTTTATGCGGCCTACCGAAATGTCCTTTCTTTGGTATCATTCGTCGAATCACTGAGCTCCTAAGTATACCCGAGTTGAGATAGACGATTGCTTACATAGGCTTACACTGACTGGACAGATCCTCTCAAATCTGTCTGGTTTGGATTAATCTGTAGGATTTTTCCTCCAAAGCATCACAGACCTACATGGTTCTAATATAATTTGATCACATCAGATTGTATAGACTTCAAGAGACGTTGACTTCTGATTTTGTTTCTGTGTCTTCTCAGAGTAGTCAGTAAATGAACACTTGTTTTACCTAATTTACATTTACAAAATAAAATTGACAATAAGTGTTATTTATAACCTACTAGCTTTTTCCCGTGACTTCGTTCGTGTTATGGGAGGTTTTTCCCACGTTAATCCTGATTCAGACAGACAGAGTTACTTTCGCATTTACAATAATATTAGTATGGATTTGCAACATAAACATCATTATTTCATTACTCCAGCAGTGACCGTAAAAGTTTCGGACTCGTAATCGTTTCTGTTGGAATAATATTTTTTTCAATACGAATACTTACTCGTAGGAATAACCTTTCATGCGTAGATATTGGTAAATTTCTCGGGTATTCATGGTAATATTATTATTAACATCTGACTTTTCCAATTGATGCTCAAAATCGTTTTTAATTTCACTTACGTAACCTGTAGCTACTGTTGTGAAATTATTTATTACCTGTAATATACAAGTTGTTGCTTTTATTCACGAAATAATGCACTGATATTGATACCTACTGGATTAGTCCTTTTGAAAAGACATTTTTCTTTTATGTCATTATCTCTTAATACAAGAAACAAACGAATGTACATTTGCTGTTAATATGCTGCCTTTTCAAACTAAACCTATTCAGATGCTATGATATAAATGATATATAATATCTAAAATGATCTAATGTAATAATAACGATGCCTTGATTTCTTATTATGAATAACATTTACCTGACTTACCTCAAAATAATCATTTCCCTTATTAATCATAATGCCAAGCTTAAGAAGATCGTTAGACCTAATTTCAACTTCTTCATAGAATTGGACGTCACTAAAATTAACTGACATGGTCCTGTAGTCCTCTCCTTTGAACATCGCAAGAGTTTCCCAAACAACAGTCAACAAAGCAGCTTCGGGAAAAATATAAAAACCTGGAATTTTGTAATCAATGCATTTTCTATTTCCTTACTACCAATTTAGTAGTATATTTGCCAGTGGTACTAGACACAGCTGCAGCTGAAAACATTTCTGTCATCCCCAATTAGATATTTTAATATTTTTATTGTAAACAAGCTGTTGCCCGCGACTTCGTTCGTGTCGGAGGTTTCCAGTGTAAATTTTGATCCCGTGGGAAATTCCAAAAATCCTTTCTTATATATTATATTTTACTTACCATCTCTTTTGTAATTTTCAAAATACTTGTAGTCATCGTCACTTAGTGACAGCACAAAATCTCTGCTTGACGCGAGAACTCTGTCTTTTGTCTTGTATACCGATCGGGGCCTTAAACAATTAAAATGAAGGTGAATTTAATGGTTTTTTTTTTCAGTTTACATTATTATAATATTAAACTTTAGATATATTTTAAAAACATACCATATCTTACTGTGCTCCCACTCAACTAAATGCGACAGTAGAGAAGTTTCAGTTGCGACTGGAAATTGTATTCTTGGGTATAGTGCCTTTACTACTGGGATCTGGCCTACTAGATACAAGCTAGAATAAATCCATAATAACATTTATTTATTATCACTCTTGGTCTTAAATTATTAAGAATGGTATTAAGTTACATAGCTTTCATAATTTCTGCACTGAATGACATTCTATTTTTGTGACTTTTACTTTAATACAAATTTATCAAATCGAAACCGCAATTGTTAAGAAATATTAAGGATATCTTTGGGTTACAAACAATATGGAAGGTAAAAATCGTTTAGTAACATACTTTCCAACCGCTTGTAACAAAAACTTCACAGGATCTTCGTGCCCACGTCTGGTGAGTGGTATATGAGTACAGTCTGCTAGCGAGCGAGTCACGATCGCTTGGAGCAGACCGTGAGGGGCTATCTCGATCACAATAGCGTTTGATGGTATAAGCTTAGATGTTTCTTCGAAAAGGACTGCATTCTGTTGGAATAGAATTATGCTCCTTATTATCGAAGATATTCATACAGAAAAAAAACTTCATAGTTCTGAAAAAGTAGCTCATATGACATAGTTAGTTTCATAGAACAATTTCTGTACAGTTTCTTCAGTCCTCTCATAACAGGAATGTATAGTAAACATTTTTTTTATTTAATTTTATTTTATGCTGAGACTAATAATAAATATTATGAATATAAATAATTATCGTCATTGCGCGTGCAAAATTCGCTATGTGTTATTTAGTCATTTTCATTTTTTATGCAGTTTCAATCGTTATTTTAACACATGCTGTAAAAATTGCTATCTGATAAACGCAATATTTAAAGAGTTACAGAAAGTAGCTATGTGACATTCATTCATCGAAAGTTCTATGTTAACACGCTAAGTGCTATAAATATCACATAGCTAAAATAAGTTTACTAAAATGAAAGCAAAAATTGCGCCCGATATGTGGTTTACTGCACATAGCGAGTTTTTTGGTCAAGTTCAGGCTCGCTGGATCACGGATAGATAGTTATATCCAGTCACATAGATAGTTGCGGCGAAGTAATTACTCTTTAAAATCTAGCAGTGAACTTTATAATTGTAATCAAATAAAAATTATGTTAGTAAGTAAATCTAAGCTTAGTTTTACCTAAAATTTTACTAAAGATGAAATTATACTGCAGCTTAACTAACGGGCTAGGTAACTTATTCTTTTAATTGCTTTTACAAGTTGTGCATTTTCGTTTCGTTCATTATATTCACGGTGATTATATCATTTATTGGGAGGGGAAAATGATTGAATTACTTCTCCCGCTTTGGGTGGAGCGGAAAGGAGTTTCAGACTTCTACTGAATAAAAACCCACCTTGTTCCTTCAGCTGACCTTGCGTTTCAGAACCGTGGTATCACTTTAGAACATTCCAGTAACCCTGGCAGGCAATTATAGCGCTATGGAGCCCCGTCACGAGGGCTGACGAATCTTTGAAGCACGTGATAGATTATTCAAATAATTTCAGTTGGTTTATTACATTAACTCAAGTTTGTTTCTTTAATTGAACACAAATTAAAATATCACTATAATAATTATAACCTTTTTAACATGTGATACACAAAATTTAACTATTTATTATCAAAACATTGTAACCACTATTACGAAACCTATTTATAAGATAGTTTAAACTGTTCTTTCATTTTTGTCTTGTATAACAGCATATTATTTAAACGTTATTTAAAAAATAACGTTGCTTGTTTACTAATTCTGTCATCGTAAAACTAATAAGTAATTGAACTAATTAATTTCAACATATCTACTGTATTTTTATATCATCATTTAGACCTGAAACTATTTTTTTCTAATTCTAGTATTTTTATCTATTTTTATTAGATTATAGGGTGTCATAGAAGAGAAATAAAATACTCAAAAAAATATAAATTCCATAGGGAAGGTGGAAAGGGCCGTATCGTATATGATACAGTAGGCTTATCCATATGCAAAAATACCAAAGTTAACACAGAATTATTTATTCATGTTAAACAGCACATAATACTATTTTTTGGTGTGATACGTAAGGAAACAGTCAATATGTAGACCAACATCGCACTTGACGCATCTTGCAGGATACAATCGATGACAGGACTTTCCACATCTTGTTCTTTTATTTTGTGGTTGTTTGATGACATAGTGACCTTTTTCATCAAATCTGGCATCCATTATTAGTGACGATGGTCTGCTCGGGCCTGGTTTACTTCTTAGGGTATTTGATTCTATAAGTGCAATTGCTACGCGGCGCCTAAATGTCAGCATATCCATACTACCACCATTGTATCTACACAATCTGTAACAGAGTCTGTTACATTGTTCTGAGATCTCAACTACCGTTTAATAAATAGCAGTAGGATAATCGCTAATTGCAAGACTCTTGCGAGACTCTCGTTTGGGCAGCACTAATTGTATCTGAAGAGAAGCCAAGCGTTCTGGAGTGACATATCAATGCAGTGCAAGATGAGGGGCATATACCACTTCTTACCGCGAATACTAGTCCTTAGTGATGATATGTTTTAGTCAGAAAGATCAACACCTCCCATATTTTGATTATATTGGTGTATCAAATGTGGTTGCGAAACGGTTATTTTCTTTTTCTCTTTTTGAGAATATCGATCTGTTTTGTGTAAGGGGGTTATACCAATCGCAATAGAGCAAACTGTCAAAGAGTATGTAATACACTATGTTTTGTCACCATACTATTGTCAAGCCACTTCCAAATAATAATTTCATCAGAGACACGATAGTCGAAAAAACCTCTTTCCTTCTTTTTAGCCTCCTTATTTTCTAATAAAGGACAATTACCGGTCCTATTTTCTCTAATAGTCCCTGTTACTCGTATGTTGCTTTTAGTTAGCTCAGTAATCAAAGGAAGTCCAGAAAAAAAAGTGTCTATGAACAAATGGTAATTTCCTCCGAGACCAAGCTGGCTAAGTTTATCAGTGTATGTGAGAACCACACTGGCACCCAGGCCCAATTCTGCGTATCTGGCATTTAGATTAATTAGTACTGCAGTTGATCTCAACAAGCTTGGTGGTAGGTTGTTGATTTGGACGCTATCTTCATCCCCAGAATCTTCATCTGTCAATTCCTCATTTGCATTTACAAGTGGAAGCAAGTAAATATCATTTACTGTACCCGTATTTTCAATTTCGTCGTCTTCCAAAAGCGTAACTATGTCGTTCAGTGACAATAATCTGAAAACCGGAAAAAGACAATTATAACATGTATATAAGCCTACTGTATCAAATACGATACACTACTTTTCATGAGTAAAAAAATACATTAACATAAATAAAACGATAAAAATAACTCAACAGATATACTCTCTGACTTTTGTTTTTACTGTAAATTGATAAATATATCGAATTTTTGGGATTTAATAATGAATTCTTACCGTTTTGATGACATCATAAAATTTAAAAGAATAAATCACTATTAAAACAGGTAGGTATGCACTTTCTGAAGCCAACTATAACACTAAATTAATTTTTGTAGTATTGTTTAGACCTTCCACTTGACACTTGCACCAGACGTAAACAAATTCTTATCAAGGGTACTTCAAAATAATTTATGATTTCTGGTGTATCGTATGTGAGACGGTAGGTCTAAATGGGTTAAATCATAGCTTAATATTAAAATACAAAGTTTAACAAATCTGTTTTAAAATTGTACGATGTGACGTCACTTGTTTACACTGTGTATAAAAGCCGCCGCTCAGTCGTTTTAGACACCCGCCCGATCACTATGTTTGGCAAGCCAATCCCTTGAGAGAAGCGAGCCAAATACTTAGGTGTAATCTTAGACCAGTCCCTCAATTTCATTGAGCACATAAAGAAGGTTCACTTGCGAGCCACTTTCGCTCTCAGTAGGCTCCACGCCCTGCTGAATAAGCACAGTAAGCTCTCCCTTAGGTGTAAAATCCGTATTTACACGACGTGCATATGTCCCATCATGACTTACGCCTCTCCGGTGTTTGCTCAAGCCAGTCCCAGTCAGATCCATAGGATGCAGGTCATTCAGAACCGTTTTCTCCGAAAGGCCACGGGTGCGCCCTGGTTCTTGAGGAACGAGGATCTCCACGTAGACCTCAAACTCCCGACCATAAAGCAAGTGTTGAAACGCATGTCAGTGCGTTACTTCACCTCTGCTGATACCCACACTAACCCCCTGATCGTATCGGCCGCCCAATACAGACCCTCCAAGATTTCTCGTGTTCGTCGCCCGCGTAACGTCCTAGACGAGCCCGACGACCCCACTACCATCCGACAAGAGAGCAGTAGGGAAACTAGCACTCTTAGAAGACACACACACAAAACGCGTTCCGTATTCCGGCCTCGCCGACGAGGCCCATCGCGACGTCCGCGTACTTGTAATGGAAATCCTCCCCGACCTTTGTCAAACGAGCCAGCCCGCGATGCTGAGCCAGTAGCAATAAATACTCCCGTAAATCATAATATGACCCAGCCTGTCCCTTTGCTGCCCTCCCAAAATGACCCCGCTATGCCGAGGCCCATACTCCACTCGTCACTCACAGTCGCTCTGGAGCAGTCACACCGAAGGGACCTAAGTTAAGTGAACTCGTGTTGTTTCTAACTTTTATTAGCATTTTTTATGTGTAGAATTGGTATAAAAATCCTATCGTATTGCTATTGTATTTGAATATAAATTAACTGTTTTGTATTTGTTACTTTAATGTGACAGTGTTAGAAATTGATAATTGTGTGATAATTTAATGAACATTTGGTATTAATTCTATAAATAACATTACTTATATAATATGTAATGGAGTAATGAAATAGTAGATACACAAGTAAATAAAGCTATAAGTTATAACGATAGTAATCACATTGTGGTAATATTGTAAAGTACATATAGTGAATTGATGTTAATGTGAAAATGAATTATGTTTTGAAAAGAGTAACTGTGGAGTTTCTTGCCGGTTCTTCTCCACAGAAAACAACCCTTTCTGAACCGTGCGATAAATGAATAAATTGATATTGCTATACAAATTGCTAAGTTATTTCTATAATATAACTGACAATCATGGTAATATCGATTAATTGATAATTAATCGGTAAATACATAATAAATTGATATTGATAATTAATTACTTTTAAAAATAACAACATTCTTTATACATATACTATATATATATACATCTATTATATATACTTAATCTCACACACGCGTGGAACACAACGCGCCTCCAACCCGAGCCTGGTTCTTACCGGACGGTGAGCCATTCCTGCTTACCTGCAACCCCGCGTCTACGGTGGCTGGAGATCAGCTCGCAATCCCTGACGCCCGGGGCGTTTCCCACGGTAGCTGGAGCATGAGGAAGAGAGTTGCCTCTCCCACACGCGTTCAGCCTCCTCCTTCACCAGCGTGTCCAGTCCTTGGTTGTGATAGCCGCTCTTTGCGGCAGCGGAGTTTCACCCCGGCTTAGCACCTCCGCACGCGCGCGAGGCCTACTACCTCCAGATTCCACGGCAGCAATCCGGCCTCACCGGAGATGGTGCGGTATCCCCGGATCATCCGGATTGCCATAGCCCTCTAGGACGCTACCAGTTGGCGGGCTGGGTGCCATAATTTGGAATCTATAAGTGAGTGACCCTTACTTTATTTATTTATTTACACTTTATGTACACAGGTACAAAGGCGGAGGCCGTAGGCATTCTCTACCAGTCAACCATGAGTGGTGAAGGGATAGAGTGGAAGGTGCAATATGTACATGAAAATTATATTGGAAAAAAAAAATAGTGATAACACAAAAAACCTAATATCATAAATAAAATCGAAGTATCAATAAATACTTATATAAATTCATATACATTTACATACATATATACTTAAGAAGCAAATGAAAATTAAATATGGAAATTCTGCTTATTGGGGACGAAAGTGGATCCGCAATTTCTTTTTAAATGCGTAGCGATTATCAGCCGCCCTGATCTCGAGAGGAAGTGCATTCCAGAGGAGAATGGACTGGATATGAAAAGAAGAATGAACAAAGTCAGAAGTATGAGAAGGACAGAGTAAGAGATGATTATTGGATGAACGTAGGTTCTTATTGTGTGAAGAACATAGAAATTAAAAGTGAGACATTAGAGAGGAGAGTTGAGTAGAGAGAAAAGCGTTGACAAAGCACGCAAACTTCTCCTCTGACGAATGGTCATCCATGTAAGCTCAGACCTGAAACTTTCCTTAAATTAAATATGAACCGAATGCAGTTATTAAGAATACGGTCAAGCTTATCCAGCAAGATCGCATTCAGGTCATAGTAGCAAACGTCACCCTATGGTGACGAATGGTGATGGAATGGTGAGAATTTTCCCTTTGATTGACTATTCAATCAAAGGGAAAATTAAAGTCGGCACAAGCATAGTATTTATCTTAACAAGCAAAAAATTCCTCAGACGATACAAGGAACGCAACGTGCCATACTTGACTTTACCAGCCAAGTGTCGAATAAAGATGCAAACCGAGATCTTTTACGCTGAGGCTAATGGGAATGACGAAATGAAAATAATAGGAGGTAGAGAGATAGCCGCCACTCTACCCATCATACGTGAACTACCAATAACGATGGCCTGACATTTTGAGGGGTTTACTGACACTTTAAATCTATCAGACTAGTCATTAATATTAATAGCCTCCAAATCCCGGTTCCCATCCCCTATAGCGTCTGACAAATCTTCTACCCGCACAGTTGTATATAATTGAAGATCATCGGCATAAAGATGATACGAACACCGAAGACAGTGAGTAATAAAGTTAATAAAGACAAAAAATAATAATGGAGAAAGAATACCGCCTTGTGGAACACCAGCATCCAGGCCACGCCAACTCGAATATCTCTCATCAACGCGAACCGACTGCTGACGTCCCTGAAGATAAGAAGAGAACCATTCCAGCGCCTCGGAAGAAACCATAAGATGGGAGAGGATAGCAAGGAGTATAGAAATCAATTAGTACTATTACTGTAACTTTAGTATCCTCCATAGCTTCTCTAATGTCACCAGTCACTTTAAGAAGAGCAGAGGATGTACTGTGCCTGGGTCAGAATCCAGACTAGTATGGGCTTACAAGGTAAACAAATTCGAAAACTGTTTGTGAACACAGGCCTCGAGCACTTTTTACAGGAAAGGGATAATGGGTATAGGTCAAAAATGATTAGAAGGGAATGATTTAATATTTTTGGAAGTGGACGGACATAGGCCATACGCCACAAGGACGGAATTGCTCGGAATCTAAGGAAAAGTTGATGATGTGGGTAATTGGCGAGAGAAGACAGTCAAGGATCAAGTTAACCATACCTCGACTGATGTTATCATGGCCTACAGCTTTGTATTTAATAGACAGGATAATCTTTTTAATTTCTTCCAAGGTGACCGGTAAAATCTTAAGTGGTTCATAAATTGGACCAGGCAAACTAGTGATGAAATCATCCGTCTGACATAAATAAGGGGGTCCAAATTACAGTTGGTAGTAAAATGACGGTTGATATCATCCAAAATGATTGCTTTAGGAAAATCATCATGACTTGGCCTGCCAATACCAAGAGTTCCAAGGAATTTCCAGATATCAGCATGTGAAGAAGATGTTTTCAAGAATATGGTGGCGTTTATCGTTGCATATCATCTGATTACACCGATTCCTTGCAATTTTGTAGGAGTTTTTATTCTGTTCACTGCGATCCTTTTTAAACTTCCAAAAGGCCCGGTCCCTGCACCTCCTCGCTAAACGAACTCCTGGTGACATCCAAGGGGCTGGCGCTCGCCTAAGTTTAACCCTACGAATAGGAGCATATCCGAATTTCATCTGTACCAGTCACCGACTGCCTGGAGCTTTTGGGCATGGCATTGACGTCAGACCTCAACTTCGACTCAACCATCGAGTCCAGAGCTCAGACTGCAGCAAAAAACTGGGTATTCTACACATGGAGAGGTGGTACTTCACCCTTGGACAGCTTCTGAATCTGCTTAAAGCACAAGTCCGTTCCTGTGTGGACTATTGCAGCTACTTGTAAAATACCAACTTGCTGCACTGGACTCGATTAAACGCAGAGCTAAAAAGCTTATTATAGGCGACGGAGCACTAGTGGACAAGCTTCACAGCCTGGCTCAACGGCGAAAAGTTGCTTGCCAGTCGGTTTTCTACAGATGATCTGATCCCTCCATCTCTCTTTCACTGCAGGACTTGATTGATATTCCGTCTTGTCACACCGTCTTGTGGAACTCTTTACAAGTTTCTGTGTTTCCTACCCCTAATAATCTTTCAGCCTTTAAAGCAAGAGTGAATAGGCATCTTTTAGGCTCGCTTATTCCATCGTAGACCTAATCTATCGCTTACCATCAGGCGAGAATGTGGTGAAGAGTAGGCTAATCCTGTGAAGAACAATAAAAAAAAAACAAGAAAAAAGGCTAATGAATCATCATGCGCCCTCGAAAAGTGTGTAAGATGAACTTTAGCAAAAAAGGTTTAAAGGCCCCATATACAGTACTCTCCATCTATTTGTGGATATCGAAGGAGAGGTGCCTGACCATCACAGCCTTACATTTTCCGTCACCTAGAGTACTCATTTTTTTAGATTATAGGAATATACGTGATCAGTGCCGGTTTTAGCACTACCAGCGCCCTGGGCGAGATTTCTACGGCACCTTCTAAGGCCTAACTGCAATTCAAATCCATATGAAAAAATTGGCCAAGTGCGAGTTAGACTTGGTCATGCAGGGTTCAGTAGGAAAGGCCATCACAACCTTACATTTTCCGTTACCTAGAGTACATTTTTTTTTTTTAGATTTTGTGGATATACGTGATGGTTTTTCGACTAAAAGACCTGAAAGAAAATCTAGTGATGTTATACAAACTACGCCATACAGATTAGTGGAACAATTTACCGCAGAGGAAGATAAATGAGGCACCCACAAAGGAACTTTTAAGCCTTTATGATGAGCCACTATGAGTCTACAAAGCACTTAAGTCTAAGCAATATAATTATGCATTATGATAACCACCTACTTTATGAAAATTTTATTTATTAATTATTTCCCACATTCTGATGTGATGAAATTATATTGATTTGGGATTGTGTATTGAAAAATTATAGAGTTTTTTGTTAACTTTCTTAATAATTATTCTTTCCAAAACAAACAACAGCTATGTGTTATCGTTCAGGTCAGGACTTTCTTTAAGATTTCATAGAATTATACAGTAATTATGTGTTGTTAATGCACATGGCTAGTATTTACGACACAAATAAATAACACAAAGTGCAAAGTTTACCTATTAGGTATATTTAATTAAGTTATAATTTATAATCTTATATATTCAAATGTAATCTATAACTATGAAAATATGTTATATGTATTAAAGTAAACATACATTATTTGAATACTCTGATTATTTTTCGGGAAAAACAGTTTTTTGTGTCTCCTGTACAGTATGTAAAAAACACATAGCGACTTTAGCACGCGCAACGACGATATCTCATTTTGTTTTATACTCCATTTTATGATGAGTATAGCTAAACAACCTTAAGATACAAGATTTCAAACATATTTACCAATAAATTGTTTGTGTGATATTCAGCCGAGGAATACTGAGCTCCAGCTTGATCCCACTTATCTTGTGGTACGGATGTAGACATCCACTTTTGGCTGCGTTTCTTCGGGTTTTTGATCACTTCCCGCAAGTATTTAAGAAGACCAGGACCTATAAAAAATATTGTGTTTAGAAATGACTTAAAGTTTTAAAACAATCTCATTTGGGCAAGTTTTGCCAAGTAGAGGAGATATTTGAAATACTGTCATTAACATAAATAAAATAGGTAATCGCACCACGTTGGTCAGAATTAAAATAAAAAACTAATCATGATATGTTTTGTGAAATACGTAATGGAATTCAGCTGGGGTCTTACCAGCGTCCTGAATATATCTGGAGTGGTATGCAATGTTGGAGCATGGAACTTCTTTGGCGAAAATACTGCGAGCTGTTAGGTCTTGTATAAAGTTCTTCATCACATCAGCTGGGCCTGATATGGTACAAGAATCTGAGCTGTTGTGACAGGCTACTTCAACTTCTGGAGGGCAGAGGTTTTTTACCTAAAAGAAAAAAAATACAAGTCAATGGTGATTTTAACACAAAAAAGAAAAGGTTTTGAGTGGAGACTAAAATGAATACTAAAGAGATATTAAATTATTAGCAGTTATAAAATATATAAAATACCATATTTCTGGCAAATAAATGAATCTATAATAATATAAAAACAATATTTATTTAAAACAAGTAAACAACAGTAAAATAATAAAATCGATCTAGCCAAGCGCCATCAAGGACACCAGCTTGTGGGTACCAAGCTGGTGTCCTTGATGGCAAAAAACTAGATTTTATATAATAATAATAATATATTATATTATTAATAATATTATATTATTATTATTAGATGTTACTACGAAAACTGTATTTTTATCAATTCAAAGTTACAGTGGGGCGATCACATTACGAATCTTTCAGGTAGATTAAGCTCAGCTGCACATGCAGTAAGAAAAGTTAAGCAATCAACCAATATAATTATGTATCTCATCTATGGTACTTATATTAACTGTGGGGATCCACAGCTGGCGTAGATTAATTTTTATACTGCAAAGGAGGGCAATCCGAGCAATATGTATGTAAAATGGGTGCCTGCGAGTCCCTTCGAAATATTTATTAATTTTTTGAGTTGAAATACCGACTCTTTCTTACCTGACAATTAGAAAGCATGTACGCAAAAATTAGGACTTTTAAGATTAGGAGCGATCTTCCCATAACAAATACGCTTAATAAACATAAAATTGTTATAACCAAATAAAGATTAGCCAAAACAAGGAAGTATTCCTCATAAAGAGCATATTATGCTTTTATAACAAGTTGCCAAAGTCTATTATAGAACATAATGAGGGGAAATTAAAAACCTACATCAAATGTGTCGTTATATATCTAAGTCCAACGTGATCAATCACTTTATTTGGATGCTGTGGGAATATAAACATGAGTATTCTTCAACGCGGCCCCCCACTGGTGCCGGGCCTGCCTCAGCAGATCCCGTCTAGTCAAGCAGGGCAAATTGCTCCGCCACCTTGAGTATCGTGTTACATAGGGTGGCGGTAGTCCGCTGTCACTGGACCCATCGCCTATTGAATTCTCTGTTAGCACTTACCGCCATAAAACCTAGTCCAACAGCAGCCATAGAACCACGGATGACTGGTGTCTCTAAAGAGACCAGACCGCGACTGTAAGCTGAGAGAATCATCTCTTCAGCCGTAAAGCAACCGTCAGCGTACGCGCACCCTAGTTCTCCCACGCTGTGTCCTGTGATATAAAAGGGATTAATTTGTGCTAAAATTAAGTGGGGGCCATTATACAGACCGTTATTGAAGGTAAGTATAATACATATTAACGTTTGAATGTTATTAAAATGTACATATAAAGGGTTTTTCAACAAGAACTTTATGGAAATAAATCAGTAAAGATGACAATGATTCAAATTTTTATTATTTAAAAATGTATGGTTTGACACTTAAGAATGAAAAATGATGTCTGATAATTATCCAACATGACCACGGTGACACGGGATGTCAATTTCTTCATCCAAGTTTTTATTTATTTTTTGCCAAAATGGCAATATTCCATTAAACACTTCACGAATTTAAGGCTGCAATATAGGTACTATATATTCGATTTGCGCCGTAAAGACTGTCTTTAATAATCCAATAAAAATATCCAGCGGTGTTAAATCATATGTTCGAGCTGGCTACTTAACGGCTGAATCCCGTGAGATTGTGCGATCAGGAAATTTCGTTTACAATAAGTTTATTGCTTCGGTGGCTTTGTGACTTGCGGTACTGTCTTGTTGAAACCATAATAATATGTTGTTATTGATATCAAGACGATGCCGATGGTGCCAAAAGTGACACATCCACCAAAATAATGAATTTATTACCCGTGGTCGTGGTGGACATTTATCAGATATAATTTTTCATCATAATTGTCAAACCTTTATTTTAAGGTGAAATAAAAATTTGTATCATCGTCATCTAATTTTGATTTACAAAACAAAGTTCTTGTTGCAAAACCTTTCACAAATAAATAATTTAAAGAAAAAGAATAAGTATTGTATTAATACAATTTTGTAGACAGCTAAACTTACCAATTATATTGTCAGGTACAATACCCAGTTCCCTCAGCACGTCAGTAAGACCAATCTGAACAGCGGCGATACCAACAAAGGAATGTAGAATATTGTTGTAGATTGTCTTATCTGGATTGGTCAAGATATTGACAATATTAATGCCTTTAGGTTCTAGTGCTCGTTGACATCTGAAAGTAAACGGCATATTAAAAAGTGATTAGATAAAGCTCAAAGCTTTAAAAGCAAAAATCTAATTCTAATTATCACTGAAATTATCAGGAATGTCGTGTTTTAATTAAAAACATTCTAAGCCAATTTGTATTAAATTTAACTATGTTTAATTTATTTATTTTATGTAATTTATAATAAATTATATGAATCCAACAAATCTGCAGTTAGTTTATACATTCAGTCAAAAAGGATCCGTTTCCTTTGACTATCGCAGTGTCGTGCACTTGCAATTCTTGCCGGAAGGTCAAACAGTAAACAAAGAATATTACTTGAGCATTATGCGGCATTTCAGAGTGCAAATTCGACGAAAAGGCCAGATTTGTAGGAAGAAAATTCTTAGATTTTGCACTACGATAATGCGCTTTCGCCCAAGGCCAACGAATTTTAGACCAAAAACTCAACAAATATCATTAAACATCCCCGTTATTCACCAGATATGGTTCCTGCCGACTTCTTTCTTTTTCCTTAACTCAAATTATTACTTCGTGGACACCTGTTTTCATTCAGTAGAAGAAATAAAGGAGAATTTGCGGCGAGAACTAAACTCAATTCGGAAAAGCGTTTAAAAATGGTTTTGATGATTGGATTATTCGTTGGCGTAAGTCTTTAGTTTTTGAAGGAGCATACTTTTAAGGCGATAAAATAACTTTGGTTGAAATTACCATTTTGTGTATTATTGATCCCGGCACTTTCTTCACAAAGTAGTATGTATAGATATGACAGAACTTACTTTTCAATAGCAGCAGCAAATATTGGAATGCGCATCAGTTGTTCTCCCATAGTGGCCCACTGCGATCCCATGCCGCTGTACAGGAACCATACTGGTCGAGTCAATCCATCAATGAATTCTACTGCCTGAGCTAGGCACTTTGTTTCATTATTATCATTTGTATCTGAAAAGTTTTTAATGAAAACTTTAATTATGATGTTAATATTTAGAATAATGACAACATCGTAATTACGTGTACTGGTTTTTTTTATGAATGGGAAATCATTCAATGACTGCCTCCCGATCTGGACGAAGCGGGAGGGTCTATCAGACTTTTACTGACTAAAACCCATTCATGTTCCGTCATGTGCCCTTCGTATTCCGAGGCCGCGGTAGCTCTTTCGAACAATTCCGCAACTCCGGCAGGTAATTTTGCTGACATTCTTTGAGGTGTGCGTGAATACGACGCGCCGTCTTCACGGGCTTGGTTTCTATAGGGCTACTAGCTATCCATTGTTCACATCCCGCAGGCCCGCGTCTAGGGTGGCCGGGAGTTATCCTGTGACTGCCGATGCCCGGAGCGTCTCCTGCGGCGGCTGGCATACAAGGGCTGTGAGGGCCTTGAAATCCGCCTCTCCGTCACGAGTCCCGCCTCATTCTTCGCTTGCATTACTGTTTGCAGAAGGACTGCTTCCCATGCCTCCTTGCTCTGGGCCATGGATTGTACCAGGGTCTGGAGCAAAAGATCCCCGCCGATCGCCCTTACGAGGACACGGCGGGGCTCTGCCCAAGTAGGGCAAACCTTCACCGTAAGTTACACCGTATCCTCAGGGTGATCCCCGCAGTGGTGACACCAGGGCGTTTTCTCCCGCCGAATCCGGCATTAAGTAGCTCCCGACACAACTGTGTTCAATGAGCACCTGCGTCAGGTGGAAGGTGAGCCACTCCTCAAAGAGGAGACTTACCGCCGCTATTGTGGCGTGCCCAACGTGTAATGCGTGAAAATCAAATCAACGACCTCTCGATCACAAGTCCGCCAAGACCTTAACCATTAATTAGACTATAATTTTTACTTGAATTGTCTCTCCGGTGACGCGAGAGAGATACAGCTGTCATGACTGCTTCGCAGAAGGAAGCGATGGCATTCCATTCCATCTTACCCCGCACCATGGTTTGAACCAGGGCTGGGCGCGAGAATTCGCCGCCATCTCTACGTGGACATGGCGGTGCTCAGTCTAAGTGGGGCATACTTCCACTGTATCTTCCAGATAGTCCGCACAATGATGACACCTGAATGTGTCCTCCCGTCGAACCCAAAGTCGCTCTTTCCTAACCGTCGTGAGATCATGCAGGAGTTTTGTCCACTGCGCCGCAATTTGTGGATCCCTTAGGACTCAATTTCTTCAACTTATTACTACTATACTCAAATATTTTATAAGCTTTTTAATACATACCCAGTATAGTGTAACCTCTACAAGTATGCCCAGTAACTGGTTTTTCATGAATTTCATGGAGAAGACCTATTTGTTCAGCGTCTACCGGTTGTTTGTTAAGTTTATCAAACATACTTTTCACGCACTGGTCTTGTCGGCCAGATGCTAGGACTATGTAGGGAATACTACTGCGGTACCGATCAAGATCCTGAAATGTGTAAACAAGTTTGAATTCAAGAAACATTTGTTGTTTGAAGACTTTTTATAAAAAAAATATTTGCTATTTTAAAGTTAACATTTTATTACTAAAAAATAAACATTTTACAATGCAGTATGCAATGCAATACCCTGCTCTAACGGCTTTGTAAAATATTTATCTTAAGTAGTCTCGATCAAAGTAAGTATTTTTTGTCTGAATTCTTAGCGTGTTTTATAAATTGTATTATTATTATCTTAGTCATGAAAATAAAGAGAAAGACCACGTTGTTCACGACTTATATTTCGAAGTGGTAAAATAGATTATTTATTTGTAGAATGTACCCAATTTCTGAAGGTACTAATCCGAAAATATTTGATAAAAATATATGGTAGAAAGTGCTTTGACTCGTCAAAGCTTCTTTTTAACTTGCCAAAATGCATTATATTTAGAATACCCTCCAAAAGATAGAAAATTAGTTATTAGTAGAGATGCGCCGAAAGTTCGGCCGAATATTCGTATTCGGTACATTTGGCATATTTTTTCATATTCGTATTCAGCCGAATATTCGTTTGATTTTCCGAATAATTAGCGAATATTTAAAGTAAGTATTGTTAATATTAAAAAAAAAAAAAAACATTTTACTTAACAGTAAGGTTAACTAATGACTAAATATGTGTGGTTTATTCCGAAATTTGTTCATAGTTTTTGTAAATGAAAGAAACAATACTTTTAATCGACTTCTAAAAACATAACCCTTCCTTTGCAGTCGGGAAAAAAGGAGCAGGTCCTCAATTCGACGCGTATGTTTTTTTATGTATGATCACCGATTACTCAAAGATAGCTAAACGAATTTGGTAAATTCTTTTTTTTAAAGGTTTATACTTCAAAGGTATCCCTTCCATTGAAGGAATCCTGGAGAAATTGGGGGACCTAACTAAAAACATAACCCTTCCTTTGCAGTCAGGTAAAAAGAGAGAAATAAAAAAGTTTTAACAAAAAATTAAACTTAACCGAAATTAAAGTTATTTTTCACGTTGTAGTTTTTTTGGAAGTCGGTTTACTTTATTGCTTAAAAGTTTTTAATATCAATTAATTATTGACAAAATAAAAAAGATTAACTTTAACAATCAATTTAAATAAAATTATAAAATTTTATTTTATTAAAATTCTGCTGTTTTACTAATAATAAATTAAACTAAATTAAATTTCTATGAGATTGACCATTTTAAGTTCAGTGCTTTGAGTAATAACTTTTTTCAGAAAATAGTTTTTGTTTAAAATATAACGTGATAACTATGTACTACTATCTTTAGGATCCAACACAACTATTTAAATATGTTTGTAGGTATATAATCAAATTAAGTTTATTTTAAATAAATTTCTTCACAATACGCTAAATTAAATTTATATAACCTGTTTACCGCGCAGAATTGAACATTCTGTTCAATTCTTTTAATTTTCTAATTTCGGCCGAATATTAGGTTCGGTACATTTTGGACCGAATATTCTGCCGAACATTCGTATTCGGTTGAACGTACATTCGGCGCATCTCTAGCTATTAGTATATCTTTTTTCTGTGTAGTCGAATGACTTCTTCCGCTCTGGGTTAACCGGAAGGGTGTATCAGATTTCTATTGACTAAAAATCTCACTGTTCCTTCGGCTGCCCTAAAGTTCCAAGGCCGCGGTATCTCGATAGAACTTTCCCGCAAACCCCGGTAGGGTTATTAGTATGTCTAATACTAATTAAGTGCTAACCTTAGGCTTGTAATGTCCTTTCATAAGCGCATGGATGTTAATCCCACTGAAAGAGAATGAGTTCAACGCAGTAAAACCTCGATTGAAAGGTGTATTCTCGGTTACAACTTGGATTCTTCCTTCACGTACTGCTGGAATATTGTCATGAGGTTCAATGAAGTGAAGGTTGGCAGGAATTTCACCAGTTTGATATGCCAGACAGATCTGAGAATAAAATAGATATTATAGTCGACAATACTGAGACTATTGTTACACCAGTCGTTATTCAAGACACTAGCGCCACCTGGCGGCGTGTAACAGTACTGAGTATGTCAAGATGCTTCTGGAACATTCTTGGAAGTACTGAAAGTGTGTCGGTTGTACATGATCGTTCCAAAGCATATAAAATAATAAAAATACCTCGCAAAGGAATGCAGACAGCCAGTCTTAATTAAAAACCATATTAAACCATGTTGATTTTACTACAAAAGCGTTGTGTTATTTATATTGTTTGGTAAAATTACCTTTACGAGTGAACACGCTCCAGATGCTGCCTCACTGTTACCCATATTGGACTTGACGCATCCAATCTGAATTGTCTTGTCCTTTGCAAATACTTTCCCTATTGCTTCCAGTTCATTGTCGTCTGCCTCAGCGATTGCTATTTAGAACGATAAAACCCATGTTATGTATGGGTACATGTTCTCCGAATAACTTAATGATGCTACGATTCAAATTTGAGTCGACACAAGACATTAGGTGCTACAGAATACGTTACTGAAATTAAATGTCTAAAAGGTAATCTATGGAGATGATGAAAAAGGAGCTAATTATTACATTGCAAAGCTAGTCCATAAAAACTTAACAAAAAGCGCTCGCCTTTATGCACCTTTCTATTTAAAAAAGATCACCTGAAGCATTAGCCTCCAAATACTCCACGTCACGCGGTGACACTCCAGTTTCCTCATAACAATCTTCCATGAACTTCTGGATTTCTTGGGGCTGTCTCACTGGCAAAAACCTTTCCTCCATGTGCCTGCTGAAGCTGAACTTGACATGACAAACCTCGGAGTAAATCCTGTTCATTAGCAGAAAATGAATATGTTAAGACCAAACAAAGCAACACTATTGAAGTATCTACGGAAGTAATTTACTCGATCCGTTTTGAGCTGCAGTAAAATAGTGACAAAAAACGGGTTTACTCGGCTTTACTGGATAATTTTTACGAGCTACATATAAATCAAGATAACAACGTTTATGAATTACAACATATTTTAGGGGTTGTTAACCACAACAGCTAATAATTTTCAGTTTGAATAATTTCAACTTAAACACAAACAAATTATATAAATATTCCCAAGAAATCAAGATTTCATATAGATTGTAGCAAAATTTTACGTCTGCAACTCCCCCACTCCTGAACTTGGAAGCTTTTGATCTAACACGTATCAAAAAATACGTAGCTATAGAAATATTTTGAAAATACAATAGGGAAGATGCAAATATAATATTTATGAAAATTTCATGATTGAAATGTTAAAAAAAATATAAAAGAAGGGCCACTGCACCATTTTTATTTTACATAATGTTGATTTTTACCAATAATTACGAATTAAAAATGACTTGAAACGAAACGTATTTCGAAACACCAATGAGCGTTTAGTGACGTCACTCCTGTTATAAAAACTTATTTGAGGTTATGATTGTAAAAGTGAATATATTATCTATCATTTTACGGGAATATTAATTGCGGTTTTTTTTAATAAAATGGAAGTTGGGTTTATCAAAGCAGACTCCAGGAATTCACCAAGAGTTAGTGTTGACATGGTTGTAACTTATTCTCGAAAGTGCAGAGTTTTCAAGTGTAGAAATGAAAGGGACTAAATTACTACGGTATGTATAAATCATAGTTGTTTAACTTTGTATTTTATTAAGCGACTTCTACATATATCAGTTATTTCGATCGTTCGTTTATAAGGATATATAGACACCTGTACATCTGTATCATTGGATATTTTAATATTTTGAGAACCATGTGTTTCTGTGATTAATGAACACTGAAGATGGATCTGAAACATGAAAGACATAATAATATAGATAGATAGATAGATAGAATACTCTTTATTGTACACCAATAATTTAAACACACACGTGATTTACAATAATGCAAAAATATAGTATACAGGTATATGAGTAAATATAATATAGTTCTTCATTAGAAAGCATTATCCTTATATTATTATTAATTTGAAAGTTTGAATGTTTATTTGTCTCTAGTATAAGAATAAATCTGAAAGAATAAATCAAAATTATACCCGGCGTATTTTCAATATTTTCAAGAATTTCACGTTTTTTCCTTTTCATTATTACTGATCTAGGTTTCAGTGGCATCATTCTGTTTTGGCTTTCTAAAATATGAGGTACCACACCTTTTTTCAAGAAAAGTTTTCCTCCACACATTTTAAACTTTATCCAATTTTCAACGTCGTTCTCCAACTGCAAAATTAATTAAAATGACGTTATAGACAAGTTTTGTAAGTATTAGGTAGGTAACTAACGTATTTTTGCGTACAAGCAGATTAACTACAAAATATACAAGTAGGTATACCGAACTTACGTTAAAGTGATCTTCACAGCATCGAATAATGATCTTTGGAGAATAATTGTCATTTCTCTATGCAGCTTAAAACCACTTTTTTCTCAGTTTTGGGTCAGAAGAGGTCCAGTCACAAACAATTTATTTGGAAACTTTGTTGAAGTAGTTAAACGTAATTTAGAGTCAACACGGCTTTTTTTCGGAATATGAGTGGTATTGTTATGATCACCTGATGATGAATGGATAGTCCATTTAAAATTTCACAAAAAAAATCTCGAAAGTCGAAAAAATATGTATATGTATGAGCCAACGACGAACAAGTACCAGTGACAGACAGGAATGACGTCATCGGAACTATCGGTCCGTTTTCGCGCGAAAATTTAAACTGTCTATTTAAAACCGCATTTTTTCCGATAAATTACAAAGATTTAATTTTTTAATATATTTGTGGTCTATTCTACATGGAATTCTTTAAAATGAAAACAAAAATAAAAATATTGCATCTTCCCTATTGTGGAATAAGAAGAAACTACCGCTAAAACTTCTGATTTTATTACGAATACAACTATGTACATACTGTAATTGATAAATATTTTATAATATAATATACACAAAATTATAGTAACCTATTATGTTGATTATGTATGTGGTAACACTAACATTTCCTGCAACTCATTGCCCACGGTCAAACCGGTTTTAATAAATAAATAATCATGAATTGAAAGTAGGTAATTAAATAATTCACTTATGATATTACCTCTTTGCATCCTTCGCTTTCTGTAAGAAGAGGACGCTGATAGCGTCAGACCTTACGTAGCCATCTCCATGCTTGTCAAAGCATTTCGTCTTACCGTCTAAGCACAGCAATCCGTACCTGAGAAATATTAATTTGAATAATAATGTACAAATAATGTGGAGCTTGTGGCTAAATCATAAAAGCCCCAGATTACGCAACGCTTGTTTAGGTTGATCCGTGGATGGGTGACAATCTATATATGTCATGATTGCTCCGTGCTTCGGAAAGTACGGTTAGCCGTTGGGCCCGGCTCACATTTGTATATCTTTAACAGCTGTTATGGGTAGTTAGAAGCAACAAAATCGGACACTAGTCTCACCAAGGGGTATTGTGTTACCTGGCTACTGTGTTGTGGAGGTCAGATAGGCAGGCGCTCCACATAAACTACTAGTACTCGGCAGCATGCGGTTAGACTGGAAGTCGACCCCATAGGGTATTTAAGGAAAAGGCTAAGTATGTGATAATGATAATTAGAATGTATTGCATTTAACCTGTAATTCATTACAAGTGTTTGTCAATATTAATTTAGTAATAAAATACTAACTTTCTCAAATTTAGCGACACACAAGGGTGCATGCACAGGTTGCATCCACCAACAATGGCTGCCTCACATGCACCACTAATGATACTCTTGTAAGCATGCTCTAGACAGACCATAAAGCTTGAACACGCCGCATCCAGAGAATATGAAGGGCCTTTGCTGTCCAACCAATAGGAGATACGGTTGGCATTCATGGCTTTGTTGCATCTGAAATAATGATGCATATGAATTAATGGCATTGACTGCAAGTAGCATAAGTTTAAATATATATTTTTTTAGGAAAGGCTTATGTAGTTTTGTGTTAGAAACCATTTTATTCTAGCTGTGCCCGTGACTTTAGAACGTAAGAGTTGATATTAACTTCGCAATTTCTGCTGACTAAATGCTTTCCCATCTCATAACATTCTGTATCTAATAGTGAGGGTCTCGTTAAAATTGATTTAGCCTTTTCAGAGATTAGCAAATTTTGCAAATGTTCTAGCATAAGTTAAATATTTTTTGTTTATTTAATAGTACATTGTGTATTAAGGGCGGTAAGTAAGGAATTACGATCGAGGCTCTAATAGAAGCCCGAAGTCGGAGACTGAGGGCTTTATGAGTCGAGGTTCGTAATTTCCGTACCGCCCTTGAAACATAAAATGTTTTTCATCACATTTGCGAGTAAATAAATAAAATTATAAGGCAGAAAAAATATTTATTAAAATTTATAGTCACTGTACATCATTAATTGTTTTTGCTGCATGGATGATATCTGGCGGTGTTGCATTTAAATCATACTCATCGGACGACGCCGATGACATTTTTTATAACTTTTTTGTCTTCAAATGTTGGCAACACCGAGTGAAGCTAGCGCGAGTGGTGCTGTGGCGGGAAACGAAGCGTTTACACCGGTCAACATGGCGCGATCACCGGCTCTTTGGGTTGAGCTCTCGACGTGTACGGTTGTGTTGTGCTTAGTTTTGCGTTGTTAACGTTGAGATTGTCTGTATTGTCTATATTTGTGAATATACAAGTTATTCCTCACTTTTATCTTGTTTATTAATCCCTAATCAGCAGTACCAGTAAAAATAGTTAACATCAGAAGTGGGATAAGCTAGTGCTTTCCCCAGCCCACGGGTAAAAAGAAAAGCAAAACTAAGTGCAAACATAATTCGTGCTAGATACGCGTCGAGTAGCAGCAGCGTAAGGTTGACAGAAACTGTGAGTACAAATCCGAATATCCTGATGATAGGTACCTGAGTTTGAGCCGTCTGACTTTGTGACTGAATTTAATCGAAATTGATACATCTACATTTAAGTGGTCAGATAGTATTGTTTGTTGTTATCAAGTTAAACTAAATACTTAGATCAAAGTTTCCGCTAAGAGACTAATGAGTGTGTGATTACGTATCCATAACATGTGACCAATTTGCTTGTGGAAAAAAAAGGATTTCTTTGTCTTTTAAAAAGAAATATATTTGGCTTCATGTAGGTAGTTAAATTTACAAGAAAGTGACGTAAAAGTATTATTTAAATAACCAGATTGAACGAAAACGTGTCGGAAACGGTAATTATTATACTATTTGTCTGCAGTACAAGTCTGTAGAGGTCAGTTTTTAAAACACGTGAGTTTTAGCGGGTTTTCTGCATAGTTATCTATATAAACCAGGGCATGTAACTAATCATAGTAGCACAAGTATTCGGGATTAAATACTAAAAGGACCAAATAGTTGTATTGTTTCGTTAGTTCGGAAAAGAAAAGGAACTATTGCGGTGGTAATCATAAATAAATTCAGTGTAAAGTGTAAGTCTTGTGCAAGAATCCGGAGGCGTCTTGTTACAATAAAAAGATCGAAGCGGTCGAAGGTAGAAAAATATGATACCGTCCTAACTACTTGCCTTTGTAGAAATAGGTACCTAGTAGTCGGATATCATATTTTGTTATGGAACGCAATTTACAGATAACTGTACTACCTGCTATTATGAATGATATTTAAAGAATTTTCAAGGAACAGTGTAAAGAGGGTAGTTTAATAAAAATAGATTCGGCTTACGTTAATGTCGAAATTTATGTTCTTAATTCTTAATGTGATTGTTGAGGTGTTGATTGGTCGTAACGTAACAGCAGTGTCTTGTTTAATGTACAGACAAATAAGCGATGGACTGACATTTCAGTAACATTGAAAACATTTTTAAAGTGGTAGACGTATCACGTTCGAATAGTGTGAATAAGTATATTGGTTAACTGTTAAGGAACTAATGTTACTATTAAATAGGCCATGGGGTGTTTATTAATGTGAAAGATTTAATAACACGATATTAAAATTAATGTAAAGTACAAGAACTGGGTCAAGTCAGGATAGTTGTGATGAGTGTATATTTATTATGTAACATTACAACAAGTTTCTATAGTAGTTAAGACAAACCAATAAGGGCCGTTCGTTTTGAAGAGTTCTTAGAATAGATAATGCGTAAAGATAGTGACAGTTATTGTCCTGTGCTTGGAGACATTGATGTGCATACTATGGACGTCAGAGAAATATGAAAATGGTATCGAATAAACAATATGAGAGGAAGTGAGAGATCAAGTAAATGACATGAAGGAGTGGCCGAGGCGGAGAATAAAATCCTTAATAATCGGTATTTTGAGTAAACCACGCGTAGGCAAGTTAAATAGATTATACAGGCATTTATTTACAACTAGCCCTATTCATATTTGAAGTGTTCACGATTTAGGGTAGGAGTGGTGTGCTGAAGCAGGTTCTGCCTAAGACTAAAGGAGTAAACTGGACCAGGCACTACTTCGATCCAAAGGAGTGAATTAGGTTTCACAATCATTTATTTACAACTAGCCCTATTCTGCTTATTCAATTTATGCGTGTTATGGTTCAATATAAAAATATAATTTAGGGTAGGAGTGGTGTGCTGAAGCAGTTACTGCCTAAGACTAAAGGAGTAAACTGGACCAGGCACTACTTCGAACCAAAGGAGTGAACTAGGTTTCACAATAATTTATTTACAACTAGCCCTATTACGCTTATTCAATTTATGCGTGTTATGGTTTCATACAAAAGAATATAGGTATGTGCTGGTCTGCCAGAACTTTGAAGTGTTCACGATCCAGGGTAGGAGTGGTGTGCTGAAACAGTTACTGCCTAAGACTAAAGGAGTAAACTGGACCAGGCACTACTTCGGACTAAAGGAGTGAACTAGATTTCAGATTTTTTCTAAGTCTAAAGACAAAATTCTATGAGTTGGGCAGATCAGTACATCAAAAACGATGCGTCTCGCAAAGTTTCCTGGGCCTAAAGGGGACTAGAATAATTTTCTCTAATGTTTCAAGTTTAGGGAAGAAGTAAAAGAGATCAAGATGATGTTCATGATGGCGGTGTTCTGATACTTGTTTTATTTTCAGATGCATAGTTTTGGCTTGTGTGACGGTGTACGCAGGTGCTGTTGGTGTTCGTTGGAGTGTGCCTGAGGTCATGCACGATGCAGGAGGGCCGTGTTGGCAACACCGAGTGAAGCTAGCGCGAGTGGTACTGTGGCGGGAAACGAAGCGGTTACACCGGTCAACATGGCGCGATCACCGGCTCTTTGGGTTGAGCTCTCGACGTGTACGGTTGTGTTGTCCGGTTAAGTAGTACATTAGCCGTATAGAGATAAACTAAGAGTGGCCCTACCTAAAAAAAAAAAAAAAGGTTGTGTTGTGCTTAGTTTTGCGTTGTTAACGTTGAGATTGTCTGTATTGTCTATATTTGTGAATATACAAGTTATTCCTCACTTTTATCTTGTTTATAAATCCCTAATCAGCAGTACCAGTAAAAATAGTTAACACAAATACAAAATGTAAATAATTATGTATTATAGCTTTAATACACAAGTCAGCAGAACTATTATTACGTAACTTACGAAATAAGTGAACGTTTTTTAAGCGGATGGCGGGCTTTATCCCCACACCACAGATTATACAAATGTTTCATTCAGAAACATTAAGGGCATGACGGAGTGAAAAAAATAAAAATAATTTCGACGGTTTGATACAAAAAAAAAAATATTAAAATCGATTATTAAGAACATTAGTTGAGTATTTAAGTAACATGTAGCGAGATTGCAATGACATTCCTGTTTATATAACATTTTAAGAAAATTTTTCAATTGCGTGTAAACTCCTTGCTTGAACTTGCATGACCTGTGTGCTGTGCTGTAAAATAAAAAAAAATTACTTACCGACCTTGGGTTTCATGACAAAAAGAAAGCCCGGGGGTTTTATATGGGGCATTACGGCCAAGTTAGATACTGTGTGTTGTTTAGTTACTGTTTACGTGCAAGTGTTATGAAAAAGGTTTTGCAGTTTAAGGCTGGTTTCACTGCTGTACAGACGATTCGTACAAGCTGTCCGTACGGGCGCCCGGAGCGGGAGCACATCTTAGGCGCTGGAATATCGTTTCACAGCGACGCGGGTTGGTGCGCACGCGACCCGCTCCGGGTAGAGCCCGTATAACGCCACCCGCGTCCCGCGACCGGACCCACCCGCATACTGCCGCGATCTCGTCGCAGCTCTTCATCGTTTCACAGCAATTCAGAACGCCTGTGTTCCGGGAGTACAGTCAATATGAGTCGATTTATTGACACAGGATTTCTCATAGACGCAGTACAATGTAAACACTGTTTATGGGATTACTCAAATGTATTTGGGTTGTTTTGTGTAAATTACAAAACACCCGAATGCAACCCGGATACCAATCTGCGACTGCAATATACAGTGTACAACTGGGTAATTCTGGCGAGTCTTCATTCATCGTGCCCACAAATGATTCCCTATCTTAACCTAATCTTAAAATGTTAACAATAAATCTAAATAAAACCTATTAGTGATTATTTATATACGTGTTGTTTTATTTACTGTATTGCTAGTTGCCTAAATAAATGTTTTTCTTTCTTTTTAAAATAAATACGTACAACAAAAAAATTATAAAATTTAATTAACTCAAAGTAAGCGTCAGGCTTTCAATTGGAGGTACAGTAGCACGAAACATGTCTTGATGTTTTATTCTATTCTCCAAACTTGCTAGTAATTCATCAAAACTAGTAATAGACATACGAAAATAATTTAAAAAATTGCGCGGATCGTCCCTGAGTTTATGGTTTAAGTTGAAAAATGCACATTCGAAACATCTCGCTTCGAGGATCGGATGTACCCATAGTCTTTTTATCTGCTGTCGTCGTCTCTTACAAATTAAATATACACTAGTAGTTTTTAAAACGTATGCATTCATTTTTTAACCAGGGTTCAGCAGGATACGGTTCCTAGCGGGAGACAGCCCGCTAGCAACCGTATCCTACTAAACCCACGTTTCAGAGCGCTGCGGGTGGGACCCGTACGACTCTTCCGCGCATGGACAGCCCGTACGGGTCTCCCGGATAGCTCAGAAGCCAGCCTTAAAATTCCAATTAACAAATTGAAAAACACCAGTTATAGTAAAAACTGAGCCCAAAAACTCGGAACGTTATGTAAAGAAATAGTAATTAAATCGAGAATTTTAACCAAAATACCAGTGAGTTCTACTTCAGAGAGTGTGCGCCAGAGCTACTTGACGTGATCCCTCCCTCCCTCTTGCCTTTCACTACCCGTCTGAAAAACGTACAGCAGTTTTTTTTAAGGATGAGAAAACATTCCCTCCGATCTGGGCGAAGAAGGAGGGTGTGTCAGACTTCTACTGACTAAAACCCATCCGTGTTCCATCATTTGCCTTCGTGTTTCGCGGCAACGACAACTCTTCCGAACAATTCCACAACCCTGGCAAACAACGGCTCCCTTGTAGGCTCTGACAATTTTGCTGACACTTTTTGACGTGCTGACACGAGCCTGGTTTCTGTCGGGTGGCGAGCTACCTATTGCTCGCAACCCACAGGCCCACACCTACGGTGGCTAGGAATCACCCTGCGACTTCCGACGCCTGGAGCGTCTCCTGCAGCGGATAGGGCGCAAGGGCCGTGAGAGCCTTGAGACCCACCTCTTACTCGCGCATCCCGCCATCTCCTTTGCTTGCTTAACTTCTTAGCAGAAAGACGTGACTGCTTCCCATGTCTCCTCGCTCCGAACCATGGATTGAACCAGGGCTGGGAGCGAGAGGTTCCCACCTATCACCCCATCGAGGACAGAGGACAAACTTCCACTGTTTGTTCACTGAAAAAAAAGAATTGTTGAATGTACTAAAGTAGCGTAGGTTGAGTAATGAACTGCCATAGTCAACCCTTTTCATAGTTAATTTTACTATAACAAGAGTGAATTTAACAAAATCCACTTTGTTGATTTTACATAACAAAACAGATTGACTAAAACTATTTTAAGTATAGTAAAATTTATCGAACAAATATTTGAATACACTAAAGAAAGTTTGTAAAATACTTTCGTAAGAGTTCTCTAAATTTCCAACAGGTGACGCTACTAAATTTGTTCGTAACACTAACAAATAAGAAAGTTGATTTTACTTGACACAAATCATGAGATACGTTTAATATAATTAACACTAGAAATATATACATTTTACACAAGCTTGTCAATAAAATCAACAAAGAAGTTTTGTTTAAACAACAGTACGAGTTTCGCAACACAGTTCTCCAGATATCCGATAGGTGTCGCTTGCTACTCTACTAAAGTTGTTCGTAAAAACTAACAAATTGGAAGATTGATTTTACTTGACACAAATTATGAGATACATTTCATATAATTGACATTAGAAATATGTTAATTTTACGCAAGTTTGTAAATAAAATCAACAAAGAAGTTTTGTTTAAACAACAGTACGAGTTTCGCAACACAGTTCTCCAGATATCCGATAGGTGTCGCTTGCTATTCTACTAAAGTTGTTCGTAAAATCTAACAAGTTAGGAAATTGATTTTAATTGACACAAATTATGAGATACATTTCATATAATTGACATTAGAAATATGTTAATTTTACGCAAGTTTGTAAATAAATTCAAAAAAGAACTTTTGTTTAAACAACAGCGCGAGTTTAGCAAAACAGTTTTCCAAATGTCCGACAGGTGACGCTTGCTAATCTACTAAAGTTGTTCGTAAAAACTAACAAATTGGAAGATTGATTTTACTTGACACAAATTATGAGATATATTTAATATAATTGACATTAGAAATATGTTAATTTTACGCAAGCTTGTAAATAAAATCAACAAATAACTTTTGTAACAACAGTACGAGTTTAGTAAAACAGTTCTCCAGATATCCGATAGGTGTCGCTTGCTACTGTACTAAAGTTGTTCGTAAAATCTAACAAATTAGGAAATTGATCTTACTTGACACAAATTACGAGACATATTTAATATAATTGACATTACAAATATGTACATTTTACACAAGCTTGTCAATAAAATCAACAAAGAACTTTTGTTTAAACAACAGTACGAATTTAGCAACACAGTTCTCCAGATATCCGATAGGTGTGGCTTGCTACTCTACTAGAGTTGTTCGTAAAATCTAACAAATTAGGTAATTGATTTTACTTGACACAAATTATGAGATACATTTCATATAATTGACATTAGAAATATGCTAATTTTACGCAAGCTTGTAAATAAAATCAACAAAGAACTTTTATTTAAACAAGGGAACGAGTTTCGAAGTCAGTTCTTCCCGACAGGTGACGCTTGCTAATCTACAAATACTAAAGTTGTTCGTAAAAACTAACATATTGGAAGATTGATTTTACTTGAAACAAATTATGATATTAGAAACAAGTATGTACATTTTACACAAGCTTGTCAATAAAATTTACAAAGAACTTTTGTTTAAGGTTAAACATTAGCCCGTGACATGACTCGCTATTGTAGGCACATAACGTAGTTTCCATGGGTTTTATCTTCTACATTATATATTTTAGCGTGTTCCGACAACTAACGGCAATTTGTTCACTATGAACTATAAGAAAGCAAAATTATGTCATTATATGCAATATGTTTTAGTATTTGCTGAATACAAATTAAGTGTGTGCATATATACTCATTTGTACAAATCAAAGTTGTATTCGGCAAATACTACAAACATACCGAATACAACAGCATTTAATGAAATAATTTTGCTTTGATAGGTAACATAGTTCATTCATACTATAACCTTAACCGTTAAGTATAGTTACAGGAAATTGTTCCTATGAGACCATCCATAACTTTTTAAGATATTCTGAACTGCATTCACAGATTTCGGAAAAAGTTTACAGTCAGCAAAAAAAATCTAAAATACAAAAAAATGCCAATCGATCCTATTTCATGTGGGGATCAAAAGACTCTATGGGACCATTTAAGTTATGAGTAATAGAAATGACAGCAATCGCCAAATACTTTTTAAGGTCAACTGAAATTTGAGTACAGAAACTACGGTAGGTAAGTCAAAACACCGGGTTCACACGCAGGCATAATCTTCTACAACATAAGAACTAAAAAAAGTAGTTTCTGCACTCAAATTTCAGTTAAATGTGACTTCACATATCCTAAAACCATAAGACAATTTAGACGCTTCTAACGATACTTCATTTATCAAATTATCATAAGTAATTTAGAAGTTATGAGGGAACATAATAATAATAATGAACATACTTTTGGGGTTGTAAATCGGGTGAATGCAAGCAAAGGCAAAAGCTAACAATGTATATTATATACAGCGTGGCATGGACATTGACGCACATCCTGTTACCATGGATTCAGTAAGTACATGATTCTGAATTTTTTTTTTGGGTGGTAAGATCATCCAGTGAGTCCTTCCGCCCAGGGTGGGGCGGAAGGGACTGTCAGACTTTTACTGACTAAAATCCACCCGTGTTCCTTCGGATGCCCTTTAAGTTTTGGGGCCACGGTGTCCTGTTTAGACAGTCCCGCGGCTCCAGCTGGCATTTGGCCCTATGGCGGGTCCTGTCAGTTTGCTGACAGCTCTTTGAGGCGCGCGTGGAACACGACGCGCCGCCGACCCGGGTTCTGAAGCCCCCTGCGTTGAAAGTTTTTGTCGGTTATTAAAAAAAAAAGTTGATGTTCCATACATTTTGACCGCGTAGCTATTGCACTTTTCTGTGAAACTAATGATTTTTTTTTGATAACCGACGAAAAATTTCTTCGCTAGAGGGTCTACAATCGTGTGCTGAATTTACGGTTACAGTTTGCGCGTCGATGTCCCTGCCACCCTGTATATTTGAAAAGTGCTTATTAAGCCCTTTCATTTGGTACCCAATTTTTTTTAACAAAATGTCACATATCCTATAATATTACAAATGCGCGAAATTTCATCCAAATCCGTTAAGCCGTTTATGTGTGATTGAGTCACAAACATCTAAACATCTTCACAAACTTCGCATAATTATAATATTAGTAAGAATAAATATAAAAAAGTAACGATTTAACTCTTTGTTTTGATCTATACCATACCAATATATCTACCTACATGTTACTTAATTAAAATGTTGATTTTACGAAACATCTTTGAGATTTTACTAAACTATAATGTCATTTGACGTGACGTCATACCTATTCTTCCACCAATTCGCGTTCCGTCTCGACTCGATACGACTTAGAGTTGCCAGATTAACACTTCTCCGCCCTTTTTAATTTTATTATAAGTAATTTGAAGTAGGAAATGACGGGAATAATTTTGACTAAAATTAAACGTTTTTAGGGTTCCGTCTAAAGGGTAATAACGGGATCCTATTGCTAAGACTTCACTGTCTGTCTATCACCAGGCTGTATCATAGGCTGCTGTATGATAGCTAGACATTTGAAATTTTCGCAGATGATGTAGGTATTTCTGTTGCTGCTATAACAACAAATTCTAAAAACAGAATAAAATAAATATTTAAGGGTGGTTTCCATACAATAAACGTGATTTTTTGCCGTTTTTGCTCGATATTAATAACGATTGGTACGGAACCCTTTGTGCACGAGTCCGAATCGCACTTGGCCGATTTTTAGACATATTGCATACTGCCTACTGGTCATATCATGTTCGGACGTTTTCAGCGTGACGTGAGCGTGAGCGTTTTAAGATTTATAATATCATGAAAATAAAAAATAAAAAACTTTTATGCGAGTACACGAAAACATGCTTCTCTCTCATTTGTTCCAAGCATCTACAGAAATAAGGTAAAATCTAAATAATGGAAATGAAGTACAGAAAATATGGCCAATACCATCTCTAAATATATTTTGGACTGAAAAAATATGCCAAGGCATGTTACTCGTGCGATTTACCCAATGAAGTAATCGTAAATAAAATAATATATAATATTTTTGGGGGAAAAATTCCAACCTGCATAGCGGAATTCAAAATATCTCGTTGGCAACACTGTTCTTCAAATTCTTTCTATTGACGCGTGCGCCGCGGTGCTCTGTGTTGGATTAGTTAGATATTTAATATTTATATCATTCATAGTTACGCTAAAGTAATAGTAGTTCAATCATTGTTCATAGCAGTTCATAGTGAGTGAAAATGGACTCGACGTCACAAAATACGTTAGGATTTACATTACACTCCAACTTAGCCATAGCACTTCTCGATTTCTGGGGAGTCTCGAAGGAAACACAAGCTGTATTGCAAGGTAAGTTCTTACTTTAGAGATACTGTAGATAAATGTATTCCAAATTTTAATATCACTCCCTGGGCCCTGTCCTTCTTTTTTTAGAATATGACTTGGATGTATTTTGCATAGAAAATATTTCTGATTCTGATATAAATGAGCTGATTCCAAAATCAAGAATAAATGATAGAATTAAATTCAAGGCTAGATTAGCTCAATTTAAAAATGAAAATAAATCCCTGGTGAGTATTTTGTAGTATACCTATTATTGTACCTACTTTCCAGAATGTAGCGAGGCAGAGTGTGGTGAGGCTCGGTAATCTCAAGCACAGGCTTTGCTTGTTTTAAAACTGATTGATTTGTTCATATTATTTTGTTTTTGTACTATAAGAGAAAAGAAGTAAATAAACTACATATATATTACTAGCTTTTCGCCGCGGTTTCACACGCATTAATTTGAAAATGTCCCGCGGTTGTATGTAGCGTGATGATATATAGCCTAAAGCCTTCCTCAAATAATGGACTATCCAACACAAAAATAATTTTTCAATTCGAACCAGTAGTTCCTGAGATGAGCGCGTTCAAACATAGAAGCAATCAAACTCTTCAGCTTAATAATATTAGTAAAGATTATTATTTTAAAGATTTTTAGTTTTGGTAGAAATGTTACTAATGTATCTCAGATCAAATGCTCTTAATAGTATGAGCACTGATCTAGCTGGAGTCAACTTGAAATAGTTTTTTCACATTAATAAAATACAAACTTGTTCGTATAATTTATTATTAAATATTTAATATTTTTCTTTAAATATTTAAGTTTTTTGCAAATATGCCATTCAATATTTATGCTTGACAAAATTCGGCCTTATGATATTATGCTTTTAGAATTTTTAATAATAAATATTATGCCAATTGATATTTATGCCATTTAACAGTATAGGTTTTATGTTTAGGACAAAAAATTATGCGTAGGTAATCATTCAATTTTATTTTTTATCTTTTCAGGTTGAATTAGATTTTGAATTCATGTACCCAAACCATGACCTAGAATAATTGTTCAAAAAGTGGCCAATATTCATGGAAAAAGCATTGCCAATTTACAGTAAAATAAAAAGTTGCGTGGATAACCTGAAAACTTTGAACGACGATAGTACCACACCAGGTCAGTAGATGCTAATTTATTTTCATTATCCTTCCTATCCTACTTCCTACTAATCCTACTTCCTACTAATATTATAAATGCGAAAGTTTGTGAGGATGGATGGATGTTTGTTACTCTTTCACGCAAAAACCACTGAACGGATCAGAATGAAATTTGGTAAGTATATAGTTGGCAGCCAGGAATAACACATAGGCTTCTTTTTATCCCGAAATTCCCACGGGATCGGGATTTGCGCGCGAAAACCTTCCCACGCGTACGAAGTCGCGGGTAGAAGCTATATTAAATAAAGATAATAGATAGTCCTCATTTTTACAGGCTTATCTTTGTAATAATTTTTAACTCCTTGCAGATGTGAGAGATTTAAGAGTCCCAAAATGTATCACTTGAAGATCTTAATAATATGAAGCTATGGTTGAAATTTAATAAAGAGCCTTGGGTAGATGTTGTGGAGAAGTGGAAACTAACAAGGACATTGCGAAAAGAAGATTTATCTGGAAAAGATAAAACCATCCGGGACTTATTTAATGAGTGGCTTTCAATCAAAGCAAGCTTGGGCTACAAACTTGTTCGTATAATTTATTATTAAATATTAAATTTTTTTTTTTAATATTTAAGTTTTTTGCAAATATGCCATTCAATATTTATGCTTGACAAAATTCGGCCTTATGATATTATGCTTTTAGAATTTTTAATAATAAATATTATGCCAATTGATATTTATGCCATTTAACAGTATAGGTTTTATGTTTAGGACAAAAAATTATGCGTAGGTAATCATTCAATTTTATTTTTTATTTTTTCAGGTTGAATTAGATTTTGAATTCATGTACCCAAACCATGACCTAGAATTGTTCAAAAAGTGGCCAATATTCATGGAAAAAGCATTGCCAATTTGCAGTAAAATAAAAAGTTGCGTGGATAATCTGAAAACTTTGAACGACAATAGTACCATAATTTATTTTCATTATATTAAATAAAGATAATAGATAGTCCTCATTTTTACAGGCTTATCTTTGTAATAATTTTTAACTCCTTGCAGATGTGAGAGATTATGTTTACCTAAAACTTATGAGTTCGAAGTTGCCACCCACCATTAAAATTCCAGTTCAACACAGTTCAATTCATTTTACATGTCGCGGTAAGTAAATAAAGTGCGCAATAAATTAAAAAAATAAATAACATAGTATTTGTGTCTACCTGTGGTAGCCGATTCGTTTTTTTTTCTTATTATGACTTGCTCTTTGGTGAAGGAAGACATCGTGAGGAAATCAGCAAGTCTTAAGAACTCAACCCAATGAAGACTTGTGATATTAGTTTACAGGCAATGGGTTCAGTGTGGTAGATTATTTATGACCCAGAACATCTTGTATATTTGTATTTGTTCAACCTTGTATTTGTTCTATTACAGAATCAGAGCGAAATAGTAACAAAGATCAAGCTGCGTCAGGATGAGCACTTGGCCAAAGGACTTACTTGCCAACCACTGATAGTCGTGGTAGGGTCATCGATAGAAGAAATAACCGATTACTATGTCCATTATGAATCAGTCATTTATAAGATCGACACCCTACTAAAAGCAGTAGATGTATGCTTTAAAATTTTCCATGTTTTCAATTTAGAGTACCCGACAGAATGTGTTAACGTGTGGACCTTTATACAAAAATATTTTTACGGAATTGATTTCAAATCTGATAAAAAAATTCAAGTGTAGCTTGTTTTATGGCGGATCTGTCTTAAAACCTTTTTAGACTGAAATTTCTATTTTGTGCCAAATATTTTATTTTGTGATTTGACTGTAAGAATTATTTAGCATATTTTGATAAAACTTAGAAATATTTTTTGTATGTATTGATATAGTATAAAACTGAATTGTAACTGCGTTAGATGTAAACTTATCAATAATGTTAAGTAATATAATATTAAGGTTTTGCATGGCGTTGGTATGTTGGACATTGTGGGCGGATAATTCTTTCTTTTTAGTGCAGAATGGGTCAGCATATCTAACTACCCTTAGAGTCACATGATTGAAGATGATCCCTTCTGGACATCCTTTAAGACGAGCCTTTTGTAAGAGGTTACCGCAACCTTAGTTTTCAGTACATTTAAATATAAATATGTTCATTCATTTAACCATCTCCATATTAATGTGATCCTGGTACTCTAAAATCTGTTCAGTCAGTTATTCCTATCTGTTCTAAGAATGTACATTTTGGGAAATATACATTAGGGGAAAGGTGCATTTTGGAAAAAGTACTTTTTCGGAAGTGGACATTTCGGGAGTTGTACCTACTTTTTGAAACCGGTCTACACTATGGGAAGTGTTCATTTTGAACCTGAAAGCCTTTTATGATTATTTTGTGTCACATTTGTTTTGAGTTGATTATTTTATGTGATATTTCAGTTATTACCTCGCCTGTAAGTGAATTGTTTAAGTTTTATTGTAAAAGCAATTTGATAACAATTATAATAAACTTAATTTTATTCATTTAATATTTTGTTTTCTTTTACTATTTTAGTTATAAACCGAACAAAATTATTGTAACATTTTATCATACAATTCAGATTTAATTTGTTTAACATTTAAATGTGTATTTTTAACAGTTATAATTGGAGTACTTTTTGGTAAATTTTGCTAAACATGTTCTTTTATTTTGTACTGTATGATACCGCTCACTGGCGGGTGATTTTGTCTTTCGTTTATTTTTTTATTGGTAGTTTACTGATTTGTAAATTAGGCAGCTGACTCCAAGTCTCTGGCGACAAAGTATACACGGTGACTTTATTAGTGCGCATAATTTTTGAGGATGTTCGTTCAGTCGGACCATTAGTTTGATGGTATGAATATCCTTATAAGTTATGCGCACTAGTCACGCAGTATATTACGCTACGAGAGATTTTCAGTCAACCAATAATTTACAGCTTTCATGCATAATGGCGAAACATGTTTAATAGAATATACCTACATCCTGTTCGTACATTTTAGGAGAGCGCATTTTGTATATTTTACTACTAAAAGTGAAGTAAAGTATACGAAATGTGCTCTCCTAAAATGTACGAAATGGTATGAGTAAATGTTACAATACTAATTTTACATATTTTATTACAATACCTTACGTAAAATATGCAAAACTTATTTAATGTAATATACGAAATCATACGAGTAAATATCACAAAATTAGTTTTGCATATTTTAAGTAAAATATACTAAACCAACAAGAAGATATCTGGTAAGTTGTATGAAATTAATTTCACATGTTTTACCAAACACTTTTAGTTAAACATATTAAAGCAATATCGTTAAATGGACGAAAGTAATATACGTGAAATATGCAGGACTCGATTAGCTGAATATACTAAATTAAATGAGTAAATGTAGCAAAATTAATTTCGTATATTATACATAACACATTTAGTGACATTCATTAAATCTCATCGTGAAATATACAGTACTGGATTAGTTGAATATACAAAATGAAATTAGTAAATGTAGCGAAATCAATTTCACATTGTTTACATAACACGTTTAGTGGTATTTATTAAATCTCATCGTAAAAGATCAAAAGTAATCGACGTGAAATGTACAGGACTTTTTAGTTGAATGTACAAAATGAAATGAGTAAATGTAGCAAAATTAATTTCACATATTTTACATAACACGTTAAGTGACATTTACTAAATCTCATCGTAAAATATCGAAAATAATCGATGTGAAATACACAGGACTTTTTAGTTGAATAAACAAAATGAAATGTGTAAATTTACTAAACGTATGGGTTACATAATCAACCAGTTCTATTTGGTAAAATCAACAATTTCGTGTGTAGGACCTATATTAACCCGCGGATTTGATAAAATTTACGCGGAATTTAGTAAAATCAATCATTCTTTTTTTTCAGTGTTCCACCGTGTCCTCAGGGCGATCTTCGCAGTCAGTTGTGACAACCGGGCGTTTCCTCCCGCCGAATCTGACACAAGTAGCTCACGAAACAACCGTGTCCAGTGAGCACCTGCGTCAGGCGGAAGGTGAGGACGGACGCCATGACGCCTCGTTAGCCACTCCTCAAAGAGGGGACTTACCGCCGCTATTGTGGCATGCCCGACTTCATTTTTATTGAGTCATTCTGGTCTGCCTTGCTGACGGCTCCTTGAGGCGCGCGTGGAACACGACGTGCCGCCGACCCGGGCCTGGTCTTTGCCGGACGGTGAGCTACCCCTGCTCGCCGTCCGCAAGCCCGCGCCTACGGTGGCCGGAAATCGGCTCGCGATCCCCGACGCCCGGGGTGTCTACCACGACGGCTGGGGCGCGAGGAAGAGAGTTGCCTCTCCCTCGCGCGTTCGGCCTCCTCCTTCGCTAGCATGACTGCTTCGCAGAAGGAGGTGACCGCATCCCATTCCCCCTCGCTCCGCACCATGGTCTGAACCAGAGCAGGGCGCGAGAGGTCGCCGCCGCCGACCGCCTCTACGAGGACACGGCGGTGCTCCGCCCAAGCAGAGCATACCTCGACCGTATGCTCCACCGTGTCCTCCAGGTGGTCCTCACAATGACGACACCCGGGCGTGTCCTCCCGCTGAATCCGAAACAGGTACCTCCCGAAACAGCCATGTCCGGTCAGCACCTGCGTCAGGCGGAAGGTGAGGACGCCACGGCCTCTCTCCAGCTACTCCTCAAAGAGGGGAATAATCGCCGCGATTGCGGCGTGCCCAGCCTTTGGTTGCGACAGCCGCTCTTTCCATGCTGCCATGAGATCGCGCCGGAGTTCTATCCGCTGAGCCGCGACTTGCCGCGGTAGCGGAGTTTCACCCCGGCTTAGCACCTCCGCGCGCCAATTATGCACGCGCGCGAGGGCTACCGCCTCCAGATCCCGCGGCAGCAATCCGGCAAGGAGGTTCGCCGCCTCCCCAGAGATCGTGTGGTATCCCCGGATCATCCGGATAGCCATGCTGGCGAGCTGGTCGCCGCTGTAGATTCAGCGCCCACACAGGGGCCCCATAGAGGGCCATGGACCGCACAATCTCCGCGTATAGCCTCCGGCAGGAGGTGTTTGGCCCCCCTAGATTTGGTAGGAGCCGCTTGAGTGCAGCCCCCGCCCGGTCCAGTCTTGGAGCCAAACGTCGGAAATGTTCGACGAAGTTCCACCGGCTGTCGAGAACAAGTCCCAGGTACTTCATCGTCGTCTCCACTCCGATGTGAACCCCTCCCACCGTTACTTGGGAACCCGAAGGTGGCGCGTTCCGACGGCCATGAAAACACATGGCCTCGGACTTGTGCAAAGCCACCTCGAGTCCCAGTTGCCGGATCCTTTCTACGACTGTCGCAACCCCTCGCATCGCCAGTTCGGCCGCCGCCTGGTGCGACCTCCCATGCGCCAAGACCAGCGTGTCGTCAGCGTAGCAGATTACGCTGACGCCTGTAGGTAGGTCGGCGCGCAACACCCAGTCGTAACCGATGTTCCACAGGGGTGGTCCCAGAACTGATCCCTGTGGGACACCGCACGACATCTCTCGCCGATTCCACTCTCCGGTATGTATCCTCTCCGGCCGGTATGCGGACGGAGTGTCCGCAGGGCGCCCCGGTTTCTTGATAAGGACCAGTTTTCCTGTCTTCCAGCGTAGCGGAAACTGGCCCCTCTCCAAACATGCGTTAAAGAGCCCTATAAGACGAGGCCCGAGAGCCTCCGAGGCCAGGACCCAGGCTTTGCCAGGTAAGCCATCGAGTCCCGGGGCGGTATTTCTGGCACTCAGCCTGAGTACCGCCACTCTCAGTTCTACCTCGGTCACCTCTGGAATATTGTCGTCGTCGTCGCTGTGGCCCGCGTCGGGCACCGCAGGTGGCAGAGCCATGGGCGGGGGAGTATGCTCCCCTCGCGAGGAGAACAGAACGCTCACCACGTCCTCAACTAGCTGGGGCCGGAGACTCTGTGTCAGCGGGGGAGCCCAGGGGCGAAGTTTGTCTCGCACCATTTTGTATGGGCGTCCCCACGGATCCCGATTGAGAGTCTCCAGCATCTCCTTGTGGGCCAGATATTTAGCCCGCCGGTTTTTCACTTTGAGGACGGTCTTCGCTGCTCTGTACTCCTCGTATAGCGCCGCCTCTCTGGCCTCCCCATTTATAGGCCGAATGCGTAGCCTGCGGTGTCTAGCGTACTGGCGTCGTGCCACAACGCAGGCTTTGCGAAGTGCGGATAGCTCCTGCGACCACCAGTACACTTGGCGCCGGGCACGTACTGGCGGGACCCGAGGCATTGCCACGTCACATATTTCGGACATGGCCTCCTGGAACCATTCCGCCTCATTGTTGATGTCGGCAGGCCTGTCCAGTGATGCCACCCAGGCCTGCACGATCGAAGCTTCCAGGAGAAGCTCCTGGTCCAGCTGCCTCAGCGCCCAGCGCGGGCCACTCGGGGTCTGTCTGACCGGCGCATCCGGGGTCTGGGCGGAGACGTCAAACCGGATATACCGGTGATCAGAGTACGTCTCCACCCCCTCCAAGACGTGCCAGTCGATGACACGTGGTGACAGAGCAGAGCTGGCGAACGTAATATCCACCACGGACTCACCGTGCATCCGCACGCACGTGGGGACAGAGCCCCGGTTCAGGATAACTAGGCCTGTCTCTAGAACCCAGTCCTCCACCATCCTACCCCGTGTGTCCGTATACCGGGAACCCCAAACCAAATTCTTGGCATTGAAGTCCCCGAGGACAATCACAGGAAGCGAACGGAACCCAGCAACGACGACACTCAACTCCATGAGGGAGTCGTGAAATTCGGCGAGAGTTCGGTTCGGAGAGAAGTACACGCCCGCTACGGCAATCTCTCCGAACGGGGCTGCCACGCAACCTCGGCCTCTCCTGACATCCTCAAGAGTCGGGGTACCGGCAGCGGCCGACGAAATTACGACCACCGAGCCGCTCATGTCCTCCACCCAGTCATCCCTGGGCGGGACAAAGTACGGCTCGGCGACCACGGCGATATTGATCGACCACTGCGCCACGCTCTGGAGCAAAAGATCTTGAGCAGCGGCGCAGTGGTTGATGTTCGCCTGGAGGAGGCGTAATGGGGCCGTTATTGACAGTCCATTACAGCACCCTCCCCTGAGCCCTCGGACGGGCCCGCCGCATTATCTGCGACGGCGGCAGCAACGGTGGCAGCGGCGGCCACGGGGGCGGCGGCTGCAGCGGAAACGGCGTTGGCGGTGCGCTTACCTTTGCCCCTGACCTTGGCTGGGGGAGCACAGGCCTTGCTCCCAACCCGGTGTTCGGCTGGCTTGCCAGCTGCCGCACATATGACACAGTGCGGTGTGGCGTTGAACGAGCCGGCCTTGTGACCGGGCTGACAACATCGGAAGCACAAATCGCTACGGTCCACCTCAGAGGTGCAGTGTACTCCCACGTGGTTGCCAACGAGGCAGCGGAAGCACCTCAGGGGCCTGGGTTCCAAAATTTTCACCTGTGCGGAAACCCAGCCCACCAGGAGTCTTTGGCCCTCTATTTTCTTGGCCGCAGAGACGGGACAGCTCACCGTAACGGCTCGCAACCCTGTAGTCTCCGAATGTATAGTGCCTACCTTGACTTGTTCGGCAGGGCACCCTCCAGTTCTGATAACTGCGGCCACCACCTCCTCCTCCGTAGTGGAGTCGTCCAGGCCCTGAATACGCATCGTAACACACTTGGTAGGCCTGGACACTCTGACCTCCTCTGCATTTAGGGACGCCCTGAGCTTCTCTGCCAGAGCGTCAGCAGTTGAGCCGCTGGCCGCACCGGGGACCTCCAGCATCCGGGCCCCTGTGGCTGTGACCTTAACCCGAAGCCCGCCACAGACGCCAAGCTCCTCGAGTTTCACCGCCTTCTTTGCCTTGGCGAGGACGTCGCGGTAAGTCACCCCCTTCTTCTCCGCGTCCGGCTGTATTGTGATCACCACAGCCGCGGTTATTGGGGCGCGCAGCCTGGCCGCGGCATTACGCTCTTTTCGTCGCTGCCGTTTCCTTGCCGCCCTGGCTGCCTTGCCCGCCTTCTTTTTCTCCCCAGCCACCTGCCATTCGGCGTTTGTTGCAGGAGAACTTGCAGGTTGAGGCGTGGGCGGCCGGCTTGCCGCCTGTGTCCCCGCCTTGGCTCCGTCAGATTGGCGCTTGCCCGTCTTCGCTTGTGGCATCTTCGTCGGGGGCTCCTTCGCCAGAGGTGTCTTCACCGGAGGCGCCTTTGCCGGAGGCACCTTTGCCGGAGGCGCCTTTGCCGGACGCACATTCGTCGTCATCAGCCCGGCGGGCCCAACCGCGGCCGCCGCATATGTATGCAGCCGCTGCGGCGGCCGCGGTTGGGCCGGTTGGGTTGGTTAAGCAAGCCGGCTCAATCATCAACCCGGAAGGACACATGTCCTTCCGGGTTGATGATTGAGCCGGCTTGCTCACGCCTAACGGAGGGCGCAGAACAATGCCTTCCAGTACGGAGAACCGTGACTGGAAGGCAGCCAGCTCTTTCCGGATCAGGTGGAGATCTTGATTCTCCACCGATTTGAGCTGGTCTTGCCCCTTTTCGGGCGCCTCCTCAGGGCGGGCTCCTCGGAGTGCCACCAAGTTTGCACGGAGCTTCTCGTTCTCCTGTTGGAGAAGCTCCATGGCACCTGCCATTCGGGCAACTTCTTCCCGTGACTTAGTTACTTCGTCCGAAGCCAGCGGGGTCGAAGCGAAGCCGGCGGCCTTTGCTACCGCCAATACGGAGGCCGTGGCTTCTGATATGGCCCTTTTTTTGGAAGACTTCAGCTTCTTCAGGGCCACCTTCCTAAGTGCTGCAGTCACGGCCTCCTCCAGCTTGCCGAGCGCTCCCACCTCGGGATTGACCTCTTCCGGCTTGCTGGTCGAGGGAGACCCGGAGACGACCAGTTCCGGTTGCCACCCCGCCACGGTGAGTCTCGCCGCTTGATCAGCCGCCTTCTGGGTGATGAGCCCCCTGCCTCTGCTGTTGTCGTCTGTGCCCTTACACCGCTTGCTTGTCGGGATCTTTCGAGCCGAGACAACGTCTTCGCTCGAGGATGACCCCTGGCCTTCCTCCCTACGGGGGCGCTTGCGGAAGAACTTACTGATCTTCGCAACTCCCATAAACCTGTCGCGCCCGGAGCCCTCGGGGCTCCCCATACTCAGCGCCTCAGATGCGGAGTCCGAATCCGACCCCACATCTCTCCTCCCTGGTCTGATCCCCTGGGGGATTGGTTTTATTTTATTAGCCAAGTTGTTGACGAAATAGTAAATATGACTTTCTTGTCTCGTTCTTTTTATCGCTAACCTCATCTATCGCTTACAATCATGCAAAATCGAGGTCAAAACCGGGCTCATTCGAAATTAATAAAAAGACTGACGCACAAATAAACTTACCCCGTAATAGAAAATCCATTATAAGAAGGCTGAAATGTTATAACTTTCTCCGCATCAGAGGTGGTAGCTCCGATAAAGACACCGATTTTCTTTCCACGAAGCTCTACTGGACTGACACCTGGCAAAGAAAGTTAGTTTTAATATAAAACATCTTCATTTGCTTAGGATTTTCCAATTATATTATGGCATATGTTGGAGTCATTTTCCAATCTGGATGCAGCTGATAACTAGTATTTTAAATGGAGCGACTGCCTATCTGACCTGCATGTATCAGTAGCTGGATAGTGCGATATCCGTTGGTAAGACTGAAGTCAGATTTCCTGTTATCTGACTACACGTAACAACTGTCAAAGGTATACAAATGACCGGCCGGACCAAAGGCTTAACGTACATTAACCTACATTCTGAGGCATGGTACGGCAAAAAATTAAGAAAATTTTGGTGATCAAGGTATATTTTATGGCTAATTTCACGATACTATATTTAAATCTATTTCTTTAAATTTTTAAACCTAAATTCATTTCATAAAATAATGATACCATACATAAACTAATGATGTCAATCAAATTATTCAATCGAAAAATAAATGATCGATTTTTAATAAAGATAAATTTAGATATATTATAGTCAGTCAGTCAAAAGTAGTTTTAACCAAATGATTTTGACAATACAATATTGACTGAAATAACAGTTAAACGTGGTTTTGTCCAATGGAGCTGGGTAGAAATAGTTTTGACTGGTTATATCTCTAAAAACCCTAAAAAGTTAAGGAGGTCAGTAAAAATAACAAAAAAACGCACCTATAGACTTTTACATCACTAAATATTAGTAGAAAACGTGCGGATTTATTGTTTTTATTAACCTACTTCTCCCGAAAATGAAGTACTCACCATAACTTATAAAAAATATAGAAACTATTGTAACAATCAATCAAAACTTTCTCCCGAAAATGAAGTACTCACCATAACTTATAAAAAATATAGAAACTATTGTAACAATCTTTTAAAAAAACTTAAAATTGAGCATGATAAAATGGAATTAAAAAAGGCAGGGAATAACAGTAAACTTGTCTGGAAATTCATAAAAAAATATACATACAAGTCAAAAATCCCGGACCCGCCCCTGGACTTACTTCTAACAGAGCCTTGCCCATTAACAGTTATAAATAAGGTGAACAATTATTTTGCTAATGTTGGTAAAAACTTAGCAGAAAAAAGCTTAAATACAAGAAGTTTTCCTACTCTAAATGATACGATGCCTTCAACCTCTCACACCCTTAACTCTTTTGTACTGTTGGATACAGATGTGGATGAAGTATTACGTATAATATCTGGATTAAAAGATGACTGCGCTGTTGGATGGGACAATATACCTAATAATATACTCAAAAGATTCAAAGAACAACTTGCCCCACCGTTAACTCATATTTTTCAACTATGCCTAAATACGGGAGTCTTCCCTAAATTACTTAAAAAAGCTGTAGTTACTCCTATTTTCAAATCTGGAAACAAAGAGAGTATTAGTAACTATAGACCCATATCAATTTTAACAGGTCTGTCAAAGATTCTAGAAAAGATTATAAACAGCAGACTAATGAAATATTTAGAAGTTAAAAATTTACTCTCAGATCGGCAATTTGGTTTTAGACCAAAAAAGTCAACTAGCCAGGCAGTATCCCAACTGACAGACTATATAACTAGCAGTTTAGATAGTGGTATGCATTCCATAGGGATCTTTTTAGACCTTGCCAAGGCGTTCGACACTATTTCTTGTTCTATATTATTACACAAGCTTGAAGCTCTGGGAATAAGAGGAATTCAACTAGAACTTTTTGCTGATTATCTTAGAGACCGACATCAATGTGTGAAAATTGGTCATTATGTAAGTTCTGACCTGAAAAACAGTTCCTTTGGTATACCACAAGGGTCAATTTTGGGTCCGACACTATTTCTAATTTATATAAATGACCTCTGCAACCTGAATCTCCAAAACGGTACCATTATTTCATATGCGGATGATACGGCTCTGGTATTCTCAGCAAAAACAAGAGAAGAGGTCTATGAACACGCTCAGTCGGGATTTAATATCGTATCAAATTGGCTTTATAATAATATTCTAACCTTAAATAGAGATAAAACTAAATATATCATATTTTCAATGAAGAATAACAACAAACTAATTACTAATCAAAACATTTACGCACATAGCTGCACAACCTATAACGCTGACTTTGCATGTACTTGTCCCACTTTAGAGAAAACAGACAATATGAAATATTTAGGTATCACTCTTGACCCTAACCTAAATTTTCGTAAACACATCGACTTATTATGCAATAGAGTACGTAAATTAATATATATATTTAAAAACTTACGTTACATTACAGACTATAACTTAATAAAACAGGTATATTTAGCTTTAGTTCAATCCATACTTACCTACTGCATAATTGCTTGGGGTGGTGCCGCAAAAACCATCTTACTTCCTCTAGAACGTGCTCAAAGAGCTATTCTAAAGGTAGCCACCTTTCGTCCTTTTTTATTTCCAACACATCAGCTTTACGTGGCATGCAAAGTATTAACAGTTCGTCAATTATTTATACTCCACACCTTATTAAAACAGCATACTGATCTACCTTTTAACCCAGCACCATCAGTCAAGAGAAGGAAAGACCTGGTCTGTACTCGGCCACAAACTAGACATGCATTTGTTTATAGATTTTACATATTTTTAGGACCTTTTTTATATAATAAAATTAATAAGATAATAGACATACATAGCAAAAATTACAAAAAATGCAGTATCATGTTATCGGAATATTTAGCTAAGCTTAATTATGCAGACACTGAGAACTTGTTACAAATTTTAAAATAATTTTTAAATAATTTTATGTGATTAGTTTCTATTTTGAATTTTATATAATGTATCCATATTCCTTTAGTTATTAAACATTTATTGTATAATTGTTCTTGTTTAGACCAGTTTTACAAATAATAATTGATCCTGCAATAAAAAACATTATTAGCGACAGCCTGAAACACAGGTTTAACCTAGCTCAGGCAAGTCGTTAAGAGGTATTTTAAGTACAGGTGATTTAATTTAAAAGTAAATAAATAATAGTTGTAAATCAATTATATATACCTAAGCATTAGTTTTAACATTTATGTAATCTTTTGATTTATTGACCAATGTATATTAATTGTAAATTTTGGATGAAAAAATAAAATATATTATATTATATATTATTATATTATTACTTCTAATAAAGGAGGAGGTTATTAATTCGTCGCGTATGAAGCTTTTTTTTTGTATGATCAGCGATTACTTGAAGACAGCTGAACCAATTTAGAATTTTTTTTTTTTATAAAGTGGTAAGCAAGTCAGTATCTGATGATGAAATCACGGAGGAATTGAGGGTACTCTTCAAATATTGTAGTCACACCTATAAGTCTAAACTTCTAAACTAATATTATAAAGAGGAAACATTTGTGTTTTTGTATGTTTGTAACGTTTTCACACAAAAACTACTGGACCGATTTCAAAAATTCTTTCAACATTAGAAAGCTGCATCTTCACTGAGTGACATAAGCTATATAACATTTAAAAAAAAATAGGGATCCTTAATAAAAATGCAATATATATTTTTGGCTTGGGTTATATGTAATGTAACCCAAGGTGTGAAAAAATTAGTCATAAAAATCTGTCATCACGTGCGCTGCGGAAACTATTGAAGATAGAACAAAAAAGTGTTCCACCTTATTATAGAACGTATCAATATCTACAAAAAAATCTGGGATACCATATGTCCAACTACTGTGGTTATGCCACTATAACTACGTTTTTACATTTTAAAAGATGATAAAAGTGCCGACAATAACCAAACCATATTATTCATACCTCTGTATCAATTCTTATCCCACTAAATGATATTTTATTAAAGAACGTTTCAATACCTGTAAAATACTTTTTAAATGATTAAAATCGAACAGTCCATTCAAAAGATATAGTGAATTTAAAAATGCCAATCTAAAGAAAATAATGCAATTACGTGTAATTTAAAGGGTATATACATACCAAGTGCACGGCTTCTTTGGATGATAACAAACGATATAGCAAGGGTTTTGTAATCCTATGTCTACATTTATGTGGAGCATATTAGAAATTTCAATACATTGATACCAGAGACCGAATATTTCAAATTAAGAAGAACGAAGAGAATTATCGTTTTATTGGCAAGTGACGTGGAAAGTGATGACCCTCATAGTGCTGTGACACATTTGTTATTATTGGTATTCAAGAAACATATGAAACCGATAATTTGGTGCCGATTCTGTGAGTCACTTATTTTGAGCTGAAACTTTGCATAGAGACTCCATACCAGATGTTGTCTTCAGTCCTTTTGGATAGAGATGGGGTTTCCATTACACGTTGTATATAAAACGCTTCCGTTACTGACTGATTGACAGACAACGCACAGCCGAAACTACTGGGCGCAAGAAGCTGAAATTTGGCATGTATGTTCCTTGGGGTGTGTAGGGAAGCACTAAGAAAGGATTATTGGAATTTACACGGGAAAACCTCCCACGCGAACGAAGTCGCAGGCAACAGCTAGTATTTCAATATTTTTATAGTAGCTTGTGCAGTTACTCTCGAAAAACACCAGTAAATGAAGTAGAACTGATGATGAATAAGACATATGGGCGGAACCCGAACCAAAACTACTCAATAATAAGTATTTCATGGGTTTCGATTCGATTACTTGAACATGGTTGTTAATCACATTATGCTCGTCACAATGCATATGATGAAGTGGAGCTGATGGTGAAGTACCAGAAGAAATCCTTAAAATTAACGGGGAAACGCAATATTTTGCAAAAAGATTAAGAAGGTGAAATTTAAGCTTTTGTAACTAGGTATATTACAAACTGCGAGAAATAAAAACTATCGAGATATATCGCTCTTAGGGTAACCAACTTATTGATTTGTGTTTTGAGTGAAAAACATAATTATTACAAACAGGATGTTTTAATAATTACACAGTACAATAAACTATATTCTATATATTTATCTTCTTTCTTCAAAAGAGAACTAGCAATGTGGGTAGAATTTTTGATTTAAGCATTTGCAATTGCTTTATTTGGCATTAGGGGGTTCGTAGATGGATGTACATTTTTCTTCGTCGATTGTATTTCAATGGAAGTTTCGTTGCTTCAAGCGCGCTGCCACATTGTCCGTGAGGAATCTCAAGCAGTAATCTGAGTTATTGCATAGTTGGGATTGAAGATTGGACCGTTTTCTAGGTCGGATATCCACGCAAATAAAAGCGCAGGCACAACTAGTTACATATTAATAGCAACTTGCCACACAATTGCTGAAAACTCCATTGACATCCATTGTACAAAAAGATGTAAGCGTACAGACAGTGGTAGCGACTTTGTAGAAAGATACATTAAATAATATACCAGCATCTGGCTCACTTGCTTCAAAAGCTTTTTTGCGATGAAAATGTAAAAGCCTATGTCCTTCTAATAGGTATCTATTATTATACCAGTTTTCACCAGAATCGGCCAAGTGATTTATATGTGAAAGTGTAACAGGCAGATTGAATAATTTTAATGTAGACCTATTATGTATAAAGTATGGATGTGGTTGGATATACTGACCTGCATCAAAAATGGCGGAATACGCATGCTCCAACAAGATCCTGGTCATCGGATCTAAGAGCGGTGCTTGTTTGAAGTGCACTTTGAAAAACTGTGCATCAAAGTGGTCCACTCCGTTGATAAAGCCGAAGTGTTTAGGAATCTCGGGGTGATCGAGTTCCCAGCGATCGTTTTCGGTGGTAACCATGTCCTCCTGAAAATTTAAATAAGTGGGTGATATTTTCATGCACGGCGTAGAAACATGAACCATACGAGCCCGAGATAGGCAGACCACATGTAATGTTATAGTTGTAATTAATGTTATTCTATTTCATCTCCATGTCAAAGCCTGCTTCTCTACTACCTATCTATGTCATATTTTTTTTACTTTGGCCATAAAATGCATAAAGGAACAATCTGGAGAAACTGCCGTTGTTCGCGCTCTCGCCAACCAGATAGTGTCACCAACTTTAGGGAGCATCAACCCCAAAGAAACCTCACCTAACAGTGAGGACAGCGATGGCCAGGGACCGATGGAGGTCCACCATTAAAGCTGCAAAAGCCAGTGATCACGATCCTCAGTAATAAGGGAACGATGGGAGAGAGAAAAAGAGAGAGGTGACACTTACAAAACATAACGGCATTCTTTATAATATAAATATATTTTCTATCATACAAAAATATTGTCGAGCGATACTATCGTTATTAAGAAGAAGTCATATATTTTGTCAAAAGGCTCCTAAAAAGAAGACTTGAAATTTTTTGTTTTATGCCCATCAAAAGCATTAATAACCAGCCTATAATGTTTCTAAATATTTTCTATCACTTACCCCCTTGTAAAGATTTTCCTTAAACTCCAAAACGCTCTGTGACTTAGGGAACACGCCGGATATGCCACTGATCACACATTCTTCACCAGTCAGCGTACTAGGAATGGTCTGATGGTGCTGTTCCACCATATCTTGTTGAGGAGATGGAGCCATGGTGTTTCAAAACTTTTAAAGATTGCAAATAAAGAATTGCATATGAAGGCAAGTTGCTTGCCTGCAGTATAAATGGGATACTGGAAAGTACTCGTATTTATATAAAGAAAATATTTATATCATTGCTCGTTAATATTTAATTAGGTCGGGCTGCTTAAGGAAAAAGACAAATGTATGGTTCCGTCTATTTTAATAACATTTTAAATGCTTTTTGCATCTTCAACGTGACCCCATTTTGTTTTATTTTTTTATCGATCTTATTAATATAATGTTAGTTAATACATGTTAATAGTAATGTGTACTTTATGTTGGAGTAGATAGAGTTATAAGTGTCAATAGCCTGAAGGCTAAGGTGTCAAACTTGTGATCGAGAGCTCGCGATTTCGTACCGCACCCATTACACTAGTGTTGTGAAACCATTCCAGACACAAGTATACTTAGCTTAGTTGCAGTGAGTTACAAGATTGCTAGTAATATGAATTCCACTCATTGCTATTGCTAGTTCTCTTTTCAAAACAAAAAATAAATTAATATCTGTGCTTACTTAAGTGCTAATTCATTGATATAATACTAAAACAAATATTTTTATATATTGCCAGTATGTCAGTTTGTTTTTCCGTTTTTCAGGGCTAATCTTTGTAACGACTGAATTGATTTTAATGAGACTCTCACAAGAAGATATTAGAGGTAACAGGCCTACTTTTTATCCGGAATTCTTACACCATGGGTATTGAAAGAGAAAAACTTTTTTGCAAAAAAATAAAACCGACTTCCATATCAAAACACTACAAAGCCAAAAATAATTTTAATTTCGGTAGTCGGTGTTATTGGTTTTGTATTTTCTTTTTTTTCACACCGCCTTCCGAAATTAAAATTATTTTTGGCTTTGTAGTGTTTTGATATGGAAGTCGGTTTTATTTTTTTGCAAAAAAGTTTTTATTTTCGCGCTTTTTAGTGGGTCAATTTGTAATTAATCTAGTTATAAAAGCCAAAATGTCAACTACAAAAAACTAAAAACGCGCGAACAAAAAACACAATATAGAGTAACCGAAAAGGTCATCAATGTAAATATTTTTTTTAGACTTTTGTTGATTTTTCAGAAACGGCTTGTTCGATGTCGATAAAATTTTCATGGGACCATTTGGGAAGTATACCCTTTCCAACAAAAAAAGAATTTTTCAAATCGGTTGGCGAGCGACGGAGCTATGCCCGAACAAACATAAAAAAAAAAAAAAAAAAAAACAAACAAACATCCGAATTGAGAACCTCCTCCTTTTTCAGAAGTCGGTTAAAAACCACCGCGAACGAATTTGTGACCACAGCTACTTAAACTTAACTTAAGTGAAAGAAAAAAATATGCGGATCCCTATCTAAAATTTTTGATATATGGCTGAACTTGAAACAAAAAAATAAATAAACTGTAATAAGGAAATTGCAATGACGTACTAAATTTGTTGCATGTTTTTGTAGTTAATTACTTAAAGTCAAAGTCAAAGATTTATTTGCAAATAAATATGGTTACAAAGTTTAGTACGTAATATGTACCTACATAATCATGTTTTGTGTTCAAAACTGTGCTCGTCATTTTATGGAAAAAATTAATGAAGAAATCGCTTCGACAAAACTGAATGATTTCATGGTTTCATCATTGAACCTACCATGACTTCATTCCAAATACTGAAATGTATTTGAAATTAAGACATGTTAGGTTCTAAACCAAACATATGTATAGTAGGGTGTCCCTTATTTGGGCAGATTTTATAATTGAACTTGGCCAGACTCTTCTTACATCGTTTTTATAGATCTCCCCACCCATGAATCAATAAGTTTCTTCTCACAGTTAAGAAATGCTTTCGTGGGAATTCTTTTTTTTTATTACGGATGAGCCCGCTCTTGGCCCTGATGGCCCTGGCCTAATGGTAAGCGTTGGATGAGTTCAACGATGGATCAAGCGAGCCCAGAAGGTGCCTATTCACTCTTGTTTTAAAGACTGACGGGTCTTATGTGTTAGGAAATACAGAAGCCGGCAGAGAGTTCCACATCTTGGTCGTGCGCACAATAAATATAGAGGAGAAGCGCTTAGTACGACAAGACGGCATATCGACCAAGTGTGGATTGTACCTTGTAGTACGTCTGATAGACCAGTAGTAAATGGGAAATCGGTCGTGGAGCTCCTGCGCACACTTTTCCAGGTGCATTCTTGCCTTTTCCCAAAATATACTGCACTCTTCAATTACTAGAAATAAAGCCGTTAGAAAAATACGTGGATTAACTGATATCGAAACAGCACGTTTAGTCTAATTTAGTTACTTTCACAGTGTGATGTCATACGGTATTTTACTATGGGGAAATGCCACCGACATTCGTGCAATTTATAAATTAAGTCCTAAGCACTCCTTAAGAGACATAAAAGAGATTAATATTATGACTGTGCCATCACAGTATATTTATGAGAATCTCTTGTATGCACACAAAAATATTAATCTGTTTAAAAAATACAGTAATATTCATAGTGTAAATACAAGGAACAAAGACACATATGTCATTCCTAAAACAAGGTTTAAAAAAATAGGTGGTTCGTTTAGATGCCAAAGTATATACGTTTTAATAATAAAATTCCTAGCCATATTCAAGAACTAAGTATTAATAGGTTCAAATTATTTATAAAACGTAAGCTATGTCAGAAAGCTTTTTACACAGTTAAAGATTATATTGAGGACAAGAAGGCTTGGGAATGAGATGCTCCAGTGATATACGTGTGCCTTTTTTATTTATTTTTAAAATTTTAATTGATGATTTATTTTTGATTGATTAAAATGTTTGCTTTCTCAAGTATTGTATATACCTATTTATTTTGCTTTTGTTGTTTTTTTTTATATAATTATTTCATTATTGTAAATGAGAGGACAATGTAGGTTATTTTTTCTTCGTTGTTATTACTTTCACTATAATTTATTTAATGCTGTCAAGCAGTTTGAGTACTTGTGTGGCCTACCCAAATGTCCTTTTTTTGTATTGTTCGTCAAATGGTTGAGCTCCTTAAGTTCTAAGTTGAGCTACACGATAACTGACCAATGCTTGCACTGTCTGAACAGATCTGCTCAAATTTGCGTGGTTATTTTCTCAAAAGAATACCACATACATGAACCTACAAGCTTCTCATATACAAATACAAATTGTCTGGACTTTAAAAGAGACTTTGTTTGTGTTTCTTCTCAGAGTAGTCAGTTAGAAAAAACCGGCCTCATCTAACTGAACTAAACACGCAAAAAAACATGACGTGTAAAAGTGTTATTTATACTCAATTTACAAAATAAATATTTCATTTCATTTCATTAGATCTGGGGGCACGGCAGTGCCCCCGCCAAGTCGAGCAAAAAGTGTCACGGCCGTACCATACATTTCTCGAAACAGTTCAGGCCATTTTCGACCCCGTATTACTTCGTTGTGGATAAAACTAGAAGCCTGAATTTTCAGTAACCAAGTATGCATTGTATCAACACGGTACATTTCAAATTTCATTCAATTTGAACTGGTAGTTTAAGAATTATAACGAGTCAAAGTTTTTTAATTTTGTCACTCACTGACTGACCGATCATCAAAAGTCTAAGGCAATTCTAGCAGACATAGAAGCTTCAAATTTAGGATACAATTAGTGTTTAGTATATGAATCAAGGACAATCTAACATATTTTTCAATTTCGTTCCAGTTTTCTAGATACATCAACTGCATAAATAACTTTGTAATCCCATATATTTATATGGGATTACAAAGTTACATTTACAGTTAATTAATCAGTGTACCTGTATATCATTATGTATAATATAATGGAACAATAGGTGTAGATAGGTATCTAGATATAATTATGTTCAAAGGTAACTTGTAAAAAGGTCAACGGAATAAAAAAGCCAGAGAGGGCTTTAAGAAAATTCGTTGTTGGTATACAAGAAGTAGAAGGTACCGGAAAGGAAAAAGGTAGGACTATCTACAAAAAGAAATGAGATCTCATAAAAAACAATACTTGTCAAAAAAAAACCAAGTCTCGCAACTCAGTTCTTCTACCGTAAAAAGTTGTGAGATCCATGTAATACCAAGTCGGTTATTCGATTATTCAGTCCCTACTTACGGGACCTTCTGTCTTAAGTTGTTACGTAATTATCTAACCGAATAACATCTTATAGTTACCATATCAATATAATATAAAGTAAAATATAAAAATCTTTAACGTTTTAAATAAATATGTTGACTTGGCAATCGCAAAAACAATCTAATTTATATACATATATCGGCGCAAATACAACAATTCGTCTATTAAAATAATTGAAATGATTAAAGTTTAATGATTTGATTGTTTTACAAACTATTAATTGATTTTTAAGATGTAAAATTAACGTTTAACATGTTTCAACTTAAAGCATTGTAATTTAAGTAGCTTAATATTTAATTAGAAAATGTGGGTACATGTGTGACAATCCTTCTATATAAGGCCGCACTGTGAGCGCTAGATTCATTCAGATTGTTAATATAATATAATATTTATTTTAATCGCTTAATATTACAATATTAACAGAAATAATCCTAAGTTACACTTTCAATTGGGTTAATAAAAACTGTTAGGTGTTGCACCCAGCACCCTTACTAAGTTATCAAAATAACTTTTATTAAGGATGCTGGTACAAGCCCAAACATATAATAATTACCACATTAAGAAATTGCAGGAGAACAAGTATTTGCCAAGGTAAGTTAGCATAATACTATTAACAAACAATTTGATCTACAATTACAATTCATACATTTATATATTTTATAAAATGTCATTGTTTTGTGCGTGTGCGTGTGTGAGTGTGTGTGTGTGTGTTTGTAAGTATGTGTCTGTGTATAACAGTGAGAGTGTGTGCAAAGGTGATAGTGTATGTAAATGTATGTGTTGTGGTTTTACGGAGGGGTTTCAGGGGCGATTATATTCGGAAGAGAGCAGGCGTTCTCTATCAAAATAGTTTGTTGCAAGTAGAAAGTTGGTTACAATTTTTTTAAGAGACGAGGTTATAGTGAGTAGAGTTTTAGTTTTTTATGGAGTTTATTATATAATTGAGGACACTGAAAACAATAGAATCGTTTTGTAAATCAGTACTTGCATGTGTAGCGCTGACAAACTTCATTTTTACGTCTTTTGCTCATAATAGCGTATGGTGTACTTTTGTGTTGTAATGTGACTGTACTGAGAATATAGAGTTGCCTTACAGAAAACACTGCAACACTTGTACAATTCTTCTGTTGGGAAGAGTAATGGACGAAAGTACTCACCTTCAACACAGCTCTTTGTGCTCTTTCTAATTTTAGCAGCAGGGTCTTAGGTGCACCACCCCATGTCGAAACACAATATGACAAAAGTGATTGGCAGAGGGCAAGATAGACCCCTTTGACGATTCGAGCTTCTGCCACATCTCGAAGAGTCTTAAAAACGAACATTAGTTTTCTAATCCTCACTGTCAGTGATTCTATATGTGGTGAGAAGCTCAGTTTATCATCAAGAGTCACTCCGAGGTATTTGATGGTTTGTGTACGTGTGAGTTTGAGACAAGAGCAGGGTAAGGTTTTTGGACAGTCAATTGAGTAAGCGATTAGAGAGAATGAATTCGATGGTTGTGTCGATTTGCGTAGGGTAAAGCAGATTATATTAATTATTTTATCAGTGTTAAGGGTAAGTTTATTCTCATAGAGCCAATCTGAAACCATATCTAGCCCCCTATGCGCCACGTTAAAAGCTTCATGCCAGGTATTACCCGTAAATGTGAGTGCAGTATCATCAGCAAAGGCTGAAATTTTTCCATTTTGCAAAATAAGGTTGCACAGCTGATTAACGTATACCAAGAAGAGTGTGGGACCAATCACACTCCCCTGAGGAACGCCATAAGTGACAGGAAGCTCCCCACTTAGGTAATTATTAATTTTTACGCATTGTTTCCTGTCGCTTAGGTAGTCCACAAGTATTTGCAATGGATGGCCCCGTATTCCCAGTTCTTCGAGTTTCCGTATAAGGATGGGAATAGAAACTGTGTCAAAAACTTTTTTAAGTCTAGGAAAACAGACACTACTTTCTTCTTTTCATCCATGCTTTTAACAATGTGACTCATTAGCTCTAGAACAGCATCATTAGTCGACTTATATCGACGGAAGCCAAACTGGTTAGAAGATAAAAGCTTTTTTTCCTCAAGATATCGAATCAGTCTCTTGCTAATAATGCGTTCTAGTATTTTAGAAATCGAAGGTAGGATAGCAATGGGTCGGTAGTTGTTAACACAGCTTCTACTCCCTGCCTTGTGAATAGGATGCACAATAGCTTTTTTTAAGTAATGGGGGAATACACCCGTGCTGAGGCAAAGATTAAATAAATATGTCAATGGGGCGACTAACATACTCTTATAAAGTTTAAGAAACCTGGTAGAGATGCTGTCCCATCCAATTGCAGCGTCAGTTTTTAAGGACATAAGCAGCGTTTCCACCTCATCGTCATCAGTATCGATCATTACAAAAGAGTGTAATGGCGTAGTTGTAGCATTAGGCAGGGAGCCTCCGTTAAATCTGTGGTGAATAAAAGCGTTTGTAAGATTTTTCCCCATATCAACAAAAAACTCATTAACACTATCTACCGACAGTTGTGGAGAAACAGAAGAAACCAGTAAGTCAGTAGAGGGATTTTTTTTAAGATTTTCAATCGACGGTAGGGTCCTGTGAGATTTTAGCCAATACTCCGACAGCAAAATAACTTCACAATTAAAGTTAATTCTACAGAGGAGTGTTAGAAATGAGTCAAAGCGTTTACTGACCGTATATTATAATCTTGAGCTGCTTAGTGGGGTGAGTAACCACAGAACAGATAAAAGAGGTTAGAAAGGAAATAGTTCCTGATTTGTATAAGAACGCGTATCGCCGCTTGTCTCCCCACTCTTTAGGTCTACTGCAAGCAAGAGGCCCGTTACGTATGCGAATTACGCACACAAATAAATTACACACACTTATATCGAGAGCTTGCTACTGATTGTAACTCACTGTCTATAAACATTAGGGTGTCCCGTTCATGTATGGGGGAAAAAAATGAGCTACGGCTACGCAAGAGGTATCAAAAGTTGCGTTTTGACACATATATTACGATTATTATAAAATTTAATTAGATATCCGGCATCTTGAGGCCTCTACTAGTCCTTGAAGTTTTTCAAATTTGCTATTTTTAGGGGTTCCTAATATAAACTATAAATCATACAAAAATAACATCAAAATGGTTTTTATTAAATTTAAGGGTACAACAATCAGTTAAAGCAAGGTTTAAAATAGTTGAAAGACAAAATAATCAATGGCAACTTTAAAAACGGAACTGGTTTTTGTGACCAAAATTAGGCATTTCTGAGCGAGATTTTAATCTGTTCCTAATAAAACCATCCCGAGCTGTAGCGTCCGTGACGCTTTGAGAAGCCTCCGTCACTAGTTTTACACATCTTTCCACTGACTGTGTGTGGCAGGGAAAGTCAATAATGTCGAGGATGTGTTCTTTAGCCTTAATTCTACGTTCATCGTTGGAGACGTGTCGCAAAATTGGTGGAGCTGATATTTCACACTCTTGCCAAAATATTATATCGGTGTAGTCTCGCGCACAGAAGTTAAGCTTTGGTGCTTTAAGGGTGCTTCTTCGAGTAAGGCATTCTTCGGTGATTTTCGTGGCAATTTTCAAATTCAATTTTTTTTTATTTGATTTCAGAATCTTAAAATATACATAAAAGTAATACTTTTTATAAAAAAGGCACCCCAGAGAGCGATATACTTACAGAGATAATCAAAGTTAAAAAAATGGAGGAACACCCCACGAAAATGAATATTTTAATTTGACTTTCTCAAATGGGTTACTTATTGTTACTTAAAGAAGTTATTTTATTATAAGATAAAAAATAGGTAGGTTACTAGGGCAGAAAACTTTTTTTAGTAGAATCAGTCCAACTTTATTTATTATTTGTTAAAGAAATTACAAAAATATAATACTAATTTAAACGTTTAAAAAAATAAGACTTTATCAGTCATTTGTTAGGAACATAACAGTATTTATTATTATCACAATCATTTACATCCTTATTTATATATTTTTTTATAAAATGGTCATACCGGAATCGCTCGAGTTTTCGTCGGCTTTGGGGTCATCAGTTCTTCGTATTCTTTGGTCAAGCCTGGATTATTATCTGACAGTTCAATATCATCCGTTGATCGTTTCAAATCATAATTCTTATGTGGCGTTTTTGTTTAAACTCTCATTTCTGGAATAAACTCATTAAGTAATAAATTGTTCCATTCTTAATATTACTAGGTACTTATAAAGACAGAAATCCATCGAATATGACATTTTAAGTTTTGATTTAAACGAATTTACATTTAACTAAAGTAATAAAAAATATTTTCATTCATAACTAGTACAAAACTCAAAGTTATTTCATTTGCATGGTCAAAAATTGATTTGCGTGGGTCAAAACTACCACGTAAACCACGCAAATCACGACCACGAAAATCAAAATAAATCCTTTATGCAAAAAATATACAAAAACCGTTTAAGCAAATAAACTGTGTTTTGATTATAAGTTACGTTACCTTATATTTGTTCGCTACAATATTTTATTAAATAAATAAATTCACAGACACCGGAGATAATTGTACCACGCAAATCAAAGTTTTAAGAAACCAAACCCACGCAACGAAGTTCTTCCATCTATTTTTTGAAAACTCGACGCACCATCACACAAGCACTCTGGCCAGCCGTCGGAGCGCCACTAGTTGTAACTAGAATTACGATGATGTCTCATTGGGCCGCGAATTGAGAGATGTATGAGTGAAATTTTTAGGAAATTTAGTTCTTTTAGAACTATTGTCTATTTTTTCATAGCATTGTGAACTTCTAAGGACTTAGTGGTTTTTTTTTTTTGGTAAGCATGTAGCGTTTACTTTAAAATATATAATTTACTAAGTGACCAGATCGGGGCTTAGGACACTACACGAAAATCAAAGAATGGGGGTATTTTATTTTTATATGATATATAATCATAAAAATAATTGAATAATAATCAGTAATCCTGTTAAGAGAGGACATAAGGTTTGTGCGAAAAAAAAATGGCTTGCTGACTTTTCGATTTCTATTATTTTTAAGTAAAGCCGCTTGAAAAACCTGTCCAAAAGAATGACCCTTAAATACCCTGCGAGAGTTGCTCTTTTCTGCTTCTCTGGCTTTTAATATTTTGCGAGTTGCAAGCTCTCGAATATGCTCTCTATCGTCGAATAACATGGCAATAAGCAAGTTTTCTAAGTGCGCAAAAAAAGCGTTTCTTTCGTGATCGAATGAAACGCTTCGGTGATCCGAATTTACAATAGATCTCTGACTATCAGGCAAAAATCGAGAGTATATAACCATTTGAAAAATATGCTTGGCTCCATCTTTAAATGATGAGTTTTGCTTGATTAGGAACCAAACAGGAGCGTAAACTTTGACCACGTAGTTCACAAGCAGCTGCAAATTATTAGTCGGCGAAACAGTACTTACGTAAAGTCTGAGTATGCGATTGGCAGTAGTGAGCCATCTCGAATGCGCCATTTTTCCAGGTTGGCGGTTCCCTAGTTCAAGGGAACAGGAACCAGCCATCACAGCATGACACATTTCGTACAGATACTTTTGATCCGTGCTTAGTTCCTTCACAATATTATCAGGTAATCATAGCAAATTGCCAGACACTGCACAAAAAGACGCTAGAGGTTTACTTTCACAAGCAGCTAGCTGTTTTCCAATAGGTCCTGAATATTCTTTTGGCCCAGATGTGCTACCATCCAGAGACATGAACAAACGACGAAGCGGTAATTCATTCGCGTGAAGCATACAAACACACCATTGCAACGGTCTCTTTAAATAGTTTTCCAGGTATTGAATGACACCTCCCTTTCCATACCTGTATTCGTAGCAGACAGACAGACAGTTCCCCACACAGATCACCTATTCCAAGTTCAACCCTTGATTTTCTAAGAAAGATATGATAGAAGAGACGATCCCTTTGGCAGTGCCACGACTTGGCGTCATATGTCCTAAATAAATAGATCCCGGCTCTGTGAGAACTGAAATGTGTTCTTGCAAGACTTCTCTGCGGTGGTACCGATCACCTATTTTCTCATTTATGAGTGTTTTGTCCTTTCGTCCATCAAAGTAGATACTTTTTATTACAATCGTATCAATGTCTTTGCTGGTCTTGGTCCGTGCTTTTGAAACAGCTCTATGAATTTTATTCTTATCAATAACAAGACTTAGATCTTCGGAAGATACCAATCTTACGTCAGCTAAGACCGTCGAAGCGACCGCAGCCGCAGATCGCGTTGATAGTCCATACCGATCACATACCTTAGCTACTGTTGACAGCGCCAGAGTGTTCCGATTCAACGAAGATGATGGAGTCTCATTTACAGGCACGTCACTATTCGCAGAAAGCTCTGTTATAGGCGACTGCGGTCGAGGCGGCAACTCGCGCACCGGAACAGGATTGGTTTTTAGTGATGCACTGGGAAAACATGCGTGCTCTGACTCTTTCCGATTCAAATTTTCTTGTCTCTGATGTTTATTTAAAAGTCTTGCTGTTTACTTTGTGTCTATACCGCTTATTGCCATTTTTCTATCACTTCTTTGATCCAGTAAAAAGTCTCTTTCAGAAATAGGAACTTTCTTAGGTTTTATGCAGGAACAAATGTCAAACGAAGTGCACTTACGAGCAGCAATATCGAAGAACTTGTTCGACGATTCCAAAAAGCACTTCACTTTGCTTTCGTAACTATCATTTCTTTTATTTTTGGGATATCTTATCAATGACATGTATTTGTCGAAATATGATTTCAGCAATTGGGTAACTCGTACGTTGGAAACGATAGGAATCGAAGCTTTGGTCCAAATCGTATCAAGTTTTCTAGAAACGATTGAAGAAACTTCTGTGTTAGAAGGATCTTTCTCATTCTTCTGTAGTTTTAGTTCATTTTTAGTAAACAAAATGAATTTGATAACGTCACTTATCACTGGTAACTGGCGATCGTCAAGTTCTTTATATGATCTCAAAATAGCACAAGTAGTCTCACTTCGTCTTGAACCATTATCATAACATTATCTATAATTATTAACAAAAACACGTATTTTATCACAAGGAAGTGCAGAGCGACACCTTACAGCAATAAAACCGCAATAGAAATGAGACGAACTGCCTCACAGTAGAAGTAGAGAATTTAAGAAAAACAAGTCAAAACAATACATGAGTTTTGCGAGTTTGTTCCAAACGAATTCCTAACAGATAAAATCCTGTCGTTGCCTGCAAATCATAACTTAGGGTTTCACTATCAATGAAATAAAAAATAAAATGGGAATAATGTACATAAAATAGAATAGACGACATTGACTGGAGGGTTATTTAAGTGATAAAAAAATTAAAAAAAAATGCCGGTAGAACCCTCAAGATATTTTTTTTATATTTTTTTTTATTATTTTTACGGTAATCTAAAACTAATAATGCAACTTTTGAGTGGGCTTGAGTAGCGAAAAGCGAAAAAAAAATTTTTCGGGACACCCTAATAAACATGCGCTGTGCATCACGGCCAATCAGGGCAAAGGACAAAACGCCAATGGTTGAAGGGTGACGCATGCAGTACACTGTTAGCGGACTTGGTCATTGCGTTGATTAAGCGAGTACACAACGGGCAATGTATACTTTTTGTAACTTGTTGCAATAATGTTGTTAATGTTTGAAATTTCACAATATTCACAATTTCACAATTTCAGAATATTTTTATGTTTTTTACAAATAAAATTGTAATTAAATGTTATTTTCGACTTACTGATGGAAAGATATACCTCCTCGCTCTATATTTGCGGTCTGACTTTTTGTTTTACAGGTTATAATTGCACAACACGGCATTTTAAAGCAGAGCTCTGTGTTCCGAAGTAATCCGAAGCGCACTAAACGCGATGAATTAATTAATCGGTCGCGCTATGATATATGTATCAAAAATGTGGCGCGCGCGCCACGCCTACATTACCATTCCAACCTTATTCATCTATTCCGTGTGAGTAACATAGGATGAACCTTCTTCAGGTTGACAACGCAATGAGTCAGATACGGACAAGTGATCAATTTTATCGTTTAAAACACGTATGTTATCCACTAGTATCAATAAATAATAACGTTTTAGGTAGATTCATTCTTGTTCGAGCCGCTAGACAGTGCGGACCTCTCTGTAAAGTCGTTACGCTGTCAGTTGAATAAACGAGTCTCCGGTAATATTAACAAATGCTTTTATTTGAAAATCAAACATGAGTGATCACCAAGAGAATATTCGTATAAAGTGTGACGTCAGCACAGCTGACGTCACACTTTTAAAAAACATATACGACGCTGTCTCTCCGTCATCAGAAGTGGGATTCACTCACTCGAGTTGAAGTAAAACAGAACGTGACGTCCTGGATAGAAGCCGTACGGATCAAGTGGCCGTCAACGCTGAAATATTGAAATGATGAACCCTGGTGAGTCGTATTCATTTTATTTTGATTCAGGGGTCGAATACTCCCTGAAATATTATTTTGCGTCAAAGTTTACGCGCAAGCGTGTACATAAAATTGTCATTTTCTGATTACTTTAAATTGATTTGAAGTGTGTAAACCAAAGTAACCTGCAAATTTCATTTGAGGTTATAATTAATAATCTGTTATCATAGATCTTGTCTAATTCCCGTAAAATTTTCGAATATCGAAAAATATTCTGTTTCTTGAAATTCAATGCCAACAGTAGCAGTGCAAGTATTCGTTTTGTATAGCCTTGTTTAGTGCGCCGAAACATATAAGTGTATCGTTCGCCGAAATACATAACGTAGCCCACTCAATTTCGGGCACGTCGCAATTGCGACGGTAAGACCCCTCTTTGAGGAGTGGCTAGATCGGCGTCACGGCGTCGTGACCTACCGCATGACGCAGGTCCTCACCAGACACGGAAGTTTCGGGAGGTACCTGTATCTGATGGGAAAGGAGGAAACGCCTGGGTGTCACCACTGCGAGGGTCGCCCTGAGGACACCGTAGAGCACACGGTGCAAGACTGCCCCACCTGGGCAGAGTGTTTTTTTTTCTTGTTTCTTATTTTTTCCAAAAAAAAAACAAAATACTGGCAATGTGGGTGGAATTTGCATTGCTGGCAATTCTGTTATCCCCTCTAACTAAGCTAAATATGCTTGTGTCTGAGAATATCATAAAAGGATTATATCCTCAAAATTTAATAACATTGATATTTCCAAACATACTAAGATATTTAAGAGTTTGTGTAACAATTAACATAAAACAACACAAGTACCTTACAAATATTTAACAAAAAAAAAATGTAGTTTAATCTTTTGCTACATGTAAAACCTCCGTACTTTAGAAGAACCTCCAGAATGAGAATATAAAGTAATGATATTCTCAAATTTTAATAACTGAGTCTGTATAAAAACATAAAGCATCCTTACAGATATTCTACTCAAAAGAAGTCTAATTTTTTGTTATAGGTAAAATCTCCGAAGACTCTACGAGATACTCCGAGAACTCTACGAGAACCCCCGAGAAATCTAAGAGAACCTCCGAGAACTCGTTATGATATTCCTAAAACATTATTTCACAACATAGAAATAAATTTGTGTTTGTATAACAGCTGATGATGACAGATTATCTGTTTTGTTTAAATTTTGTATCACAATGCTTTAGTTTCTATCCTTGATTAGTGAAATCTAATGTTGTCGTTTGTCAACTCAATTTCAATATTTTATAAAGCTTCTCTTACATTGTGTAAATGAATGATGTTTTGAAAAGAGTAACTGTGAAGTTTCTTGCCGGTTCTTCTCCACAGAAAACAACCACTTGTGAACCGTGCAGTAGCTTCTCATTTTTTTATTGTTAACCGAGACTCTTTAGTTAGTCAACGAATTGCTTTACATAATATTAACTTTTAATAAGAGCCTTTGTCAAATAGAATATTTTGAGGCTGGTGCAGAGCGCGCACCGCCTGTCAGTATGGCCTTATCGGCGCAAATACAATAATTTGTCTATTAAAATAATTGAAATGATTAAAGTTTAATAATTTGATTGTTTTACAAACTATTAATTGATTTTTAAGATGTAAAATTAACGTTTAACATGTTTCAACTTAAAGCATTGTAATTTAAGTAGCTTAATATTTAACTAGAAAATGTGGGTACATGTGTGACAATCCCCCTATATAAGGCCGCACTGTGAGCGCTAGATTCATTCAGATTCATTCTTGTTCGAGCCGCTGGACAGTGCGGACCTCTCTGTAAAGTCGTTACGCTGTCAGTTGAATAAACGAGTATCCGGTAATATTAACAAGTGCTTTTATTTTAAAATCAAACATGAGTGATCACCAAGAGAACATTCGTGACGTCAGCTGAGCTGACGTCATACTTTTTAAAAACACATACGACGCTGTCTCTCCGTCATATATGTATGTATTACTTGTGAGATATATTGTGTTTTCATGCGATGGCACAGTCAATCTATTTATTTAAAACGTTAAAGATTTTTAATATTGATATGGTCACTATAAGATGTTGTTAGGTTAGATAATTACGTAACAACTTAAGACAGAAGGTCCCGTAACCTTCTGTCTTAAGTTGTTACGTAATTATCTAACCTAACAACATCTTATAGTGACCATATCAATATTAAAAATCTTTAACGTTTTAAATAAATAGATTGACTGTAGGGACTGAATAATCGAATAACCAACTTGGTATTACATGGATCTCACAACTTTTCACGGTAGAAGAATTGAGTTGCGAGACTTGGTTTTTTTTGACAAGTATTGTTTTTTATGAGATTGACACTTTAACAGACTGTCAACTTGACTTTGCAAATATTATAAAATAGAACAGCGACAACTGAAGTATTTGACTTTGACGATAACTCTGTACCATTTATTTGAAGGCAAGATAGTCCGACAAGGAAAATATTTTTTTGTCACTCCGTAACTCCACCGATACCTATATGCAATAAACAACAGAGCACTAATAATCTTAAAAATCACGTATGAAGTGGCTAATGAAACACTCAGTTACAAGCCGAAGCGCATTACCCGCGCAAGTTATATGTACAGACGCCAGCACATGAAGCTACTCGAAACTGTCAAATTTTCCCAATCAACCTTGAACCTAATTTCTTTAACAATAAAGTTGAAAATCTATTAAAGAAATTTGACAGATTGTTCTAGCTTGATGTGCTGGCGTCTGCAAGTTGCAATCGCAAGTTCGCACGGGTTATCGTTTATAAATCGAGCTAATATTTTTTTCTAGATCACATTAGGTCATTAGGAAAGTTTCAAGAAGGTATGTGTAAAAATATTTTGATATCGAAATTTAAGGGACTCAGGGAAAATGTGTGAAATTTCCACATGATCAAAGTCGTGGACAACTACTAGTTGTCGATGAACATATTTTTCTTTAAATATACGAATGTTGATTTATATAAGCATTTTTTCATTGATAATAGGCTCGGCTTTGACCACCATCTCACCCGGCGGTAAGTGTGGTCATAGATAAAGCACACTTACCTAGAAGTAACCCATTCACTCTTGACTTTTCATCCGTTGATGTAAGAAATATATTAAAAACTAGCTTTTGCCGCGACTTCGTTCGCGTGGAAGATTTTTCCCGCGTAATTCCCGATCCCGTGAGAATTCCGTGATAAAAACTATCCTACGTCCTTTCCAGGGTCCCATGCCAAATTTCATCTAAATTGGTTTAGTGGCTTAGGCGTGAAAAGGTAACATACAGACAGACAGAGTTACTTTCGCATTTATAATATTAGTATGGATTGTCAAAATCGAATGCATGTCTGACATGCGCAAAACAGCGCGAGGATAAACCGTAAATTATCTTTTATCTCTATCTAAATATCATAAATTATCTATTATCTAAATACTGCTGATCAACACTCGCATGCATATAATGACACGTACTTTTTGAGCCTCCATCACTACTGTCTTCAAAATGGTGATCATTGCATTCAATTTTGACGACGACCGGAAAAAATTCGAAACGTCAAACATTGTCCGGTATAATTTTAACTAATAAATAATCGATTTTTCTAGTCTAATTGATAAAAAGTACATAAATGCGCTGGGAATCGGTTCTTGTGTCAGTGATAGTGTTATCCAAGCCTCAAACTGCAGATTAACGAGAACAGGACCAAAAGTGGAAGTGCATAGTCACTGGCGTCTGTCATCAACATCAAAAAAACAATAGGTTAGATACACAATCTGCAACAGTAAGCTGAAATTGGGCTGCATAACTTGAAATACAGAACCGAAATTTCATTCTATTTTTGGAAATATACAGCTATAGAACAGTTGAAAATGTTTTTTTCGAAAATAAACATAGAATAAATGACTCATTAGCTTAGGAGCATTACTCGACCAATCACGAACTTTCAACTTTGACTTTGACTTGACAAGAGACGCTTCGTTCAGAAACGTGACGTGACTGTGTTCGAATACGAGCAATTTGAGACTACGTTCCATTCCACAGAGATTCATAAATAAACATTGATTATTTTGTTTATTATTTTGATCAATAATGGAAGAATTTAATAATATAACATATCGTAAATTACGCAGAACCAGTTCGCTACATGATATCAGCAGAGACAGTTCTGCATTATTTGATGCGACTATAATGAGCTTACCAAATACGTCACTTAATACTAGTCAAACTGTACTAGACCTAAATGAAAAAGTTAAACAATTATCGGACGACTTATTAGTTGCCCACCATGAAATTGAAAATCTTAATTCAGAAAATGTTAGATTGAAAACAGACATACAAAAATATTTAAAAACTATAGAAGCATATAAAAAGATAAACATAACAGAAACTAATGTTACTCCTCGATCCGGACAGAAACGGAAATCAAAACAAATCACAACCAAAACACCTGACCCAAATAGCAATAAATTAACATACTCACAGATGCAAATAACAAATTTTAACGAAATAAATGAGAGGTATATCGGAATTGAAAATTGCACAACAAATGAAATCTAAACATGAAATAATAGACGATCAACAAGTAAAACCTAATAAATGTACAAGCGGGAAACAAAATAAAACGTGTATAACTCAACAAAATAAAGAAAGTAAAAAAAGGAATAAAATATGTATTTTGAGTACAAACAAAAAAAAACAAAATACTTCCTATAGCAGAGTCAACTTTCTCTAAAGAGTATGATTTATGCCACTATCTTAAGCCTGGTGGAGGGACAAAACAGCTTCTAACAGACTTACAACAAAAACTAATCGGATTCACCATGGATGATTTTTGTATAATTCTGATTGGAGAGGACGACTTCTAAACCACTAACAATTATGTCAGCATTATCCTTCACATAAGAGAAGCACTGCAAGTGATTAAACACACCAATATCATTATATGCTCACTGACCTTCATCTGTGGGAATTATTCTGACCTAAGTAATTGGAGAATAGAGACATTCAATCATTTATTACATCTCGACTTATTAACGCATGAACACGCATTTGTCATTGATAGTAATTTGAATTTAAACTATGACTACAGTATGTTTTATAGACACTCTGGCAGAATCAATAACTTCGGCATACATACAATTTTTAAGGACATATTTCATTTATTAACTGACTTCAGAAGCCTTGACATACAAACTATTGAAGAGGACAAAAATGATAACGGTAACAAGAAGCACAATACTTTTTTTCTCGACTAATTATTTATATGTCATCAAAATATAGCAGGGTTGATATCAAAAGCCGACCTGCTCACAGTTTGCTTACAGGAACTGTCAGAAAAAGACATGGAAGTCGACATTTTATGCATAACGGAACACTTCATGAAGCAAGACCTGGAATATCAGTTATGCATACCTAATTATTGTTTAGCTGCATGTTACAGTAGGAAAGAAAGTAAGAGGGGTGGCTCATGTATACTCATTAAAAACGGGCTCAAATGGCGTGAACTACCTAAAATTTCGGATATATCTTTAGTTGGTGTCTTCGAATGCTGTGCCATCGAACTTATTGATCATAACACAATTATAGTATGTGTCTATAGAGTTCCTAATACTAATAATTTTAGTGAATGTGTTGAAAAAATTGAGATTCTTTTACGGATGTTAACCAAAAAATGTCGTAAGAATGTTATCATAGGGGGCGATTTTAACATTGATGTATTAAAAAGGTCTAAATATTCAATTGAATTTGAAAATCTGCTATTAAATTTTGATTTAAAACTAGCACTTCATGAGCCTACTCGATTGGAAAGCCAGACTTGCATAGACAATTCTGCGCATAACTTCAATAAACCATGCAAGACTGTAGTATTTGAATTCGCATTATCAGACCATACAGCGCAACTGCTTAGGTTTCCGATCAAAAAAATATGTGCTATTGATAAATGGCGTATTATAAGACGGGATTATTGTAAAGAAAATATAATTAAGTTCAAAGAACACTTAAGCAGTCTGACATTTTCAGAACTACATGAAACACATACTATATAAACACATGCTGCATATAATTATTTTATAGACTTATTTAGATTACTTTATAACTTATGTTTTCCCTATATCGGTATAACTGCAAAGATTAAGAAAAAGCAAAATTGGATTTCACGTGGTATTAAGATTTGCAGCAAGAAAAAACGACAACTTCTATGGCAATATAGGCTAAAACCTACACCAACAAATAAAATGCGACTTAAAAGCTATGCTAAAAAATATAAAAAAATTGTCAAATTGACACAGCGCGCTCAAAATAGCTTTAAAGTAAAAACTTCGGAGAATAAGTCCAAAACTGTTTGGCAAATCATTAATCGAAGTAAATTAAATTTACCAAAACCATTTATAGATCAGATCAAGGTAAATAATAAAACAGTCACGGAGCCAAACCTCATAGCAGATCTATTTAATAATTACTTTATTGATAAAATTGAACCCATAAAAAATGCGGGATCTGGTGTAACTCAACATATTTTGAACAAAAAAGATTCAATGTTTATGGCCCCGAGTACACCAAATGACGTATTAAAAATTATAAATACGCTTAGAAATACCAATAGTGTTGGATATGATGGAATATCCACTAGAATACTTAAAGCAGTGGCTTATGAGATAAGCCCTTCCCTAAGTTATATAATTAACTTGAGCATTTCCGCCGGTACATTCCCAGAGGCATTAAAAAAATCAGTAGTGAAGCCACTGTTTAAAAAGGAAAACAGGGACATAATGCAAAATTACAGACCAATATCTTTAATCCCCGTAATTTCTAAAATATTTGAAAAATACATGTATAGGGAACTTAACTCTTATGTAGAAAAAAATAATATCCTTTGCCATGAACAAAAAGGTTTCAGAGAAAAAAAGACGATAAACATGGCGATTTACGATTTTTTAAAAACGGTAATGACGAATATGGATCATAATATCCCGGTTTGTGCTATATTCTGTGATATGACCCAGGCTTTCGACTATGTTAATCACAACATTTTGCTTAAAAAACTTGTAGCATATGGTATTCGTGGTAATGTTCTGAAATTATTTGAGACATACTTACAGGAAAGAAAGCAAATTACGGAAGTTAGTAGGATAAATTTCACTATGAAACGAGAAGAAATCCATTCATCCCAAGAACGTGAAGTATTGTATGGTGTTCCACAAGGAAGTGTATTAGGCGCTCCTTTTTTCTATTATATATTAATGACTTGCCTAAATCGACCGAACAACCTATGAGCCTATTTGCTGATGATTGTGTTGTGACGATTCCGTGTAAAAATAAAAATCAATATGAATATGATATTAATAAATCCCTAATTTCAATAATAAAATGGCTAAATAATAATAATCTAAAAATGAATTTAAATAAGACTAAAATCATGCACTTCAGACAACGACCCCTGACATTAATTAATAATCCTGACATAAAATTTAATAATATTAACATTGACTCGGTTGACACTACAAAATTTTTAGGATTAATTATCGACACAAAATTAAATTGGAAAGCACATATAGAGACCATAACAAAGAAAATAAATTCCTCAGCTTATGCTCTTTACACACTAGCTGAAATAACAAATGTAGATGCGTTGCTTACCGCATACTATGGGCTGGTGGAGTCTGTCCTACGATACGGGATTATCTTTTGGGGTAACTCAACTGATAAGGACACAATATTCAAAGCACAAAAAAAATGTATTAGGTCCATGTTTAAATTAGAAACTACTCAGAGTTGTAGGCCTTATTTTGAAAAATAAAAAATTTTGACATTACCTTCCATATATATAATAGAAAATGCAATGTTTGTGAGGTCCAACCCAAATCTGTTTCTGAGCATGGCTGATGTATTTCCACGCAATAGACGTGACAACACTCAGATTTGCTTACAACAAGCTAGAACTGCTCTTATGCGCAAGAGTGTCTTTTGCATGGCTCCGATTATATATACTAATATTATAAAGCTGAAGAGTTTGTTTGTTTGTTTGTTTGTTTGCTTGAACGCGCTAATCTCAGGAACTACGGTTCTGATTTGAAAAATTCTTTCAGTGTTAGATAGCCCATTTATCGAGCAAGGCTATAGGCTATATATCATCACGCTAAGACCAATAGGAGCGGAGCACTAATGAAGAATGTTTCAAAATCAGGGGATTTTTTTTCCACGCGGACGAAGTCGCGGGCGGAAGCTAGTTTATAATAAATTGCCAAAAAGTTGGAAGCTTTTAAGTGATGTGCAGTTTAAATTGAAAGTTAAAAAATTCTTAGCTGAGAGAGCTTACTACACGATTAATGATTTTTTATGTGAAAAGAATTTTAATTTATGACTATTATAACTTGTACCTATTAATTGACTACTTTAAATGACTATAATTACTTTTACAATTTCATTGCCTGCGTTAAATGACTGTAATAACTTTACTTACTTGTTTTGACTATGTTATACAAGTAAACTGTGACATTTTAATTATTGAATTATATAAAATTGAATTGTTTTTATGAATTATTTAGCTAACTTTATTATATGTGTAATTTTATACGAAATTATGAATAATTATAATTTACATATATTCACCTTAAATATTTGTATGCCATTGTACAAATATGGCAAACATGACGACCCGTGTAAAATATTTATTAACAACTTGCATGCTTTTTCTTTTGTATGTATACTCATTTTTGGACAAATAAAATGATCTTATCTTATCTTTGTTTTATATAGTTATATTTGGAAAGTTGCACGCTAAATATGAAATATTTACCGATGCATATATGTATATGCCAGTATTACACGACTGTTTTAATTATTACCTATACATAATAATTACAGGGTTGCTTAATCAATAATTACATTATTTATTATGATGTCGCATGACGTAACTCTCGGGGACCAATTGAAAACAACCACAACATTTCAAAACAACCTCTGGCTCTGAGCCAGAGGTTGTTTTGAAATGTCACCCCCGATTGGACCTACTAATGAACTATACGGTTAATTTGCAAATACAAACTTATTTATTAAAATTTGAAAGTCATATGTGTTTTTCATAGAATTTAAATTTTCTTCGAATATTTAAATCATTGCATTGTTTGAACTAATTTTGCATTCACGATTCTTGTAATAAAGCATCGAAAGGAATACATTGCCATTATCGGTGTTGCACCATAATAAATCATCTTCCTCGTATTCTAAAGTTCTTAGGACACGTCTCTATGTGGGACATTGACTTCATTGAACGCCTTGTTTTGCAGAGTTGATGGCACCAGGCCGCGCGGTAAATCACCCATGCAATCGACCGACCAAATCAAGTCTGCTGTCTCCGTTGCACGAGTGTTCTAAAGCCTCCTCCCTAAGTAACACAGTCGCGTCTAAAAACGGACTATTAGATATCTAATAGAATTTAATTTTATCGTCTACCTTAAGAGTAAAATATCCCCCATGTAATATTCAAGAACGCTTATAGACACAGTTTAGTAAAAGTGGGCACAACCTTATCCGTTCTCATAAGAATGAGTTAAGAAAACATGAATAGATAGAGATAAGAGTTGTAAATTTTCTAATTGTCTGTAGAGATTTTTCTAGTGTCTCACTAAACTGTTTATAGACCACAAAGAACAATGGCAGCCACCCATACATTCATTTAGCTGAGATTAAATTTTTGCGTATTTAAATGAAAAATATCTTGTTTAACTCGGCGTCAACTTCTGAATTAGTTTATGCAAGAATTTTTGTTCGAAAAGTCCGAGAATAATAGAAATTCAGTCATGAACTTTTGTAGGTTATGTCCAGGTCAAGTAAAAATTAAAGAATACGGAAAACAATCGAGAGCAACACAAAGCACAATGTGCAAGCGTCTGTGACATGAACATTTTTAAGTAGATTAGTTCCTGACGGAACAGGCTAAGGTCTTAAACCATGCTGCCTAGTAATCAGTTAACCATAGATTATACATATAAATATTTTTCTTGAGGGTAATGTGACATGAACAATCAACAGTTGTCAAACCAAGTTATATTTTTTTTTGACTTGGGATAATAGTCTTTTTGCAAGTCATTAATTGAAAGTAATTAATTTATTTTTACACTACAATATTTTGACCTCCCTACATAGAACACTTCCACTTATAAATAAGCATTACTGTTAATTCATTTACTTCTTTTTGTTACAATAACAAACTAAAACTGATTTTATTACAATACTATTACACTTACTGTCACTTGGCAGAATAAATACAAAATGGCATCACTAATTGTTCATGAAAAATAAGTTCATAAAGTCAAATAACTTTTCATTGAAAAATAATAAAATTGCCTTCGTATATAAGTCACTTTTAGACGCTCAAATTAAAGTCAGCTAAGCTTTCGCCATTGTTCTTTTACTAGTAGATAGTTTATAGATAAAGTTGAGACCTTTAAAGAAGTCTTTACTTGTCAAGTTTTTAAACCAAAATTAACTCAAGACTAACAACTTTAAGTAACATTTGATTTGTAATAGACAACGACACATAATGGCGAAGAACGACAAGAGTTATTTAAACTTATTATTGTATTGCATCATGGCGTAACAAATTTCTTATTTCACATATATTTATATTTTAGCTAGTTATTAATGGGTAAACAAGCAAATCTTTATGTGATTGAAATTCTATCGTCATTATTATGTAAAACTCTCTTAAAATAAGAGCGCCCGCTGTAAATGTAAGATTTAATATTTTTTTACCTAATTATTTATATAAGTCAATTTTTAAATTGCATTTTAATGTTTAAAATACTCATTTTATTTAAAATAGAGTAATTTAAAACATATTAAATGTTTAATTAGTCATAATTTAATTATAAAAACATAAAAATAAGCATTAAAATACGTAACGAAAATCATTTGAAGCAAAATTAAGCAATAAAAAAATTTATATAAAAAATCTAAAAAACCCGACTGCTCAACTGAAATGGAAGGAACAAGCACATTGTTATTTTAAAAAGTGACAAGCAGGCGGGACCCAATAGAATGTTTTTTTTTTTGTAAATTTGACGGGTCCGCCTGCTTGTAACTTTTTAAAATAAAAATGTGCTTGTTCCTTCCATTTCAGTTGAGCAGTCGGGTTTTTTAGATTTTTTAAATAACTTTTTTTTTCAACTTTTCGGTTAAAATATTTTCCCGGTCGTGTTACATTGGCACCCCACCGGATTCAGAAAGTGAAAGAGCTCAAGTCCATATTTTTCAACTTTCTCTTTGTATTATTTTCGCTAGTATTACACTAATGATAAATATGATATACCTTTTTGAAATCCTTGTGATAAGCCCTTTAATTTGATACCCATATTGTGGTATTCGAAAAAAAAATTTTTTTTCCACTATGTATAATGAGTTCGCGCAGCCGCCATGTTTGATTTTTTCAAATGTCACTTATCTAAGAACACTTGGGCTGCTAAGACAAATCTAACGATACCTCAATTATGTGAATCCGTTCAGTAGTTCTGGAGATATGAGGTAATAAAGAATATTACAAACATACATACATACATACATACCTACATACAAGATACGCGCGAAAAACATAACCCTTCCTTTGCAATCAGGTAAAAATGGCGTCAAGATAAAATTTACTAGAAAAACGACAGAACAAAACAAAACAGATTTATGAGTGGTTTAAGATTATCTAGTAAGTGTCATCCAGGTCATTAGATGTGTTGTGAACGGAAAAAGATTTTATGCAGTAACAGAGCAATCTAATTAATCAATTCAAGAGGGTAAGTAAAAGATTTTTTATTTATAGACAATGGGAAAAATAGTAGGTATAATAGTAGGTAGGTATGTATAGATATACGCCTGTGGCGGCGGCGGTGCCAAAGACGCAAAGTGTTAACATAAGGCTGGTATACAAAAGTGGACGGATCCCTCCGTAGCTGCGTACCCCTACCTATTCGTATTTAATTTGCTATGGGCATAACCGCAGATTTGCGTACAAAGCCCGTAATTTGGCCGAGTAAAGCCGGGTCCGCTGCGCCAATTTTCTAATAAAACATGTTATCAAAACAAGTTAGCAAAACATGTTAGCAAAACATGTTAGCAAAACCGCCAGTCCACTGCGCCAATTGTTGTAATGTTTTTGTTTAATTTAAAAAATTATATCCGACGAAGAAGACGTGGAAGCTGTTATAGCAATAGTGGATTTAGTTCTCCAAAGAAGAAACAGAAATAGATTCCGGGTCCGACCCGGTCCGAATCTGGTCTCTTTGGCGTCAGTGCTCGTGCAAAATGGACGTGGACGCTTGCGCGTTAATATCGCTAGTCGAAAATAAACCCGTATTGTGGGATAAAACGTTGGACGAGTACAAATTAACAAATCGACGATTAGAAGCGTGGCGGGGAATTTGCATAATATGAAATCCCGAGTTTGAGAAACTGGACGAAAAAGAAAGAAAAAAATTTGGTAAGTTTTTTTTTTATTCAATACTATGTAGGTAGTTTCATATAGCTGCTTCCTGCCAAGGTATACTTCTCTTGCTCTTCGAATTATATTTGCAGTAGGACCACTTCTACACGGTCGCGGATGTGGACGATGTGGAAACGGGCCCGTTTCTTCACTTGTTTCCATACTTATTGGGTTTTGTTGTAAATTAAGACCGTCTTTATGTCGGACAAAGTTAGTCATACATGGAACTGAAACTGAAAATATTTTCTTTCATGAAACCTATACGTGTGTGGTATCTATAGATAGGTCTTTAAAAATGACATTAAGGTTTCTAAAATGACTTTTTCATAAAGTAAATCGTTTAACTTCCTCTAACTTCTATAATAATGAAGTGAAAAATATAAAAAAACCACATATTGTAGATCTTAATGTAAACTTTCAACCAAAATTAGTTTAAACGAGATCGAGTCAGCAGTTTTTGAGATACAGTATATTTTCTAAAACCGCAAATATAACTTTGTAATTCATACAAATACTATGAAAAACAAAGTTATTTGGCGTAGTTGTAAAAATTGTAAATAATCTAGTTTTAAGAAATTTGTAAGGTTTTTTTTTTCTTATAAATGTATTAAGTATATTATATTTATTATAGTTACTACGGATTACGGAACCCTTCATGGGCGAGTCCGACTCGCACTTGTCCAATTTTTTAAATATCGTTATAGCTCAAAGACTGAAGCCATGGTTTTAAAATTTGTTTGACCTTATGTCACATAAGCTTCTAAATTGGGATAGTTTTATTTGCTCTATTGTAGATCCTAGAACTTTATGTCTAAAAGTATCTAGACGTAAGTTTAGTGTGACATTTGGGAACTTTACAAACGGGAAACCCAGTGCGTTTGCTTATTAAATCTTGGCTTACTGGTATCAATCTGTGTCTACGTAGTATGGTACGGAGGATATATATTGGGAACTGTAAGTATAATGAGCTTCCGAGTATAGCAGTCCAGTGGGATAAATTCGTTTTTTGAACTACATCACTTTAAGTATTGCCCATTGTGCGCGTTTCGCTCTTAGTATTACAATTTTAAACGTCCCTCCCCATACTGAAATAATTTAAATGATTTAATAATAGAATAAAAATATATTTTAAGTATATCGATTCATTATGGGATAACTTATGGGTTCACGACATGCGGTATGCTAATGATAAAAGTGTGTGTGAGTGTTGCTTTGGCGCAATACCAATCTCATTAAAAACTTCTTATTTCTATACTTTAGTTTTTCTCGTGACCAATAATACGATGCGGAGAACGGACATCAATCGTCAGCCAACAAAGGCGAGAGACTATTTTTTGTGGCAAATTTTTTTGACGAAGATATTATGTATATCACGGTAAAAGGTATAAGCTTTATTGAATTAAAAAAAATTAATAAACGATTTTAGGAGTTAATATTTGTTTCATTGATATACACATCGCACACCTAGATAAAGAGTAGCACAACTCAAAATGATTTAAAATCGAGTTATTGCCATTATAAGAATCTGCGTCAAAAACTACGTGAACTCCAAAGACACCTGTGTAAATAAGTCCAGTAATAAAACAGAGATGGCGCAGTAAGTGGGTCTTTCCGAGTTGCTCCAGTTACAGCCCCCACCAACAACAGTAACACATTACCAGTTACGACATGTCCGGCGCACGGGAAGGTGCTGTCAATACGCACGAAGACTAGATTATTTCGAGTTAAATTTGTATTAGTGGTGATTTGCAATTAATTGCAAATTATTTTGAGATTGTTTGATATTTATGATTTAAACTATCTTATTTTTCGGCCGTTCTTGAAATGATCTCTACTTACACTGGTATTCTTTACAAAAAAGAGTATTTTTAAGGTATTAACTAAAAATAGTTTAATATTAGTGAAAATATTTAACATGGTTTGAGTTGGTTGAGTATTGCTGGTTAAATTAAAATTCGCTCTAATTTCAAAACAATAAGTGCTATTGTTTACTTTGCTAAAGCAACAATTTGAGATGTGTTTATGTTTTTGAAATTGATGATATTTTTTTTCTTTTTTTAAAATATAATATCGATTTTCAATCATTTTTTGAGTTAGTATAGTATTCATGAATTTAATTAATCTTCGTATTTTTACCTTCAGATGATGAAAGGTCGTGGCCTGTTGCTTCTAGAGAAGGTGATGGAAGCTAGTTATAATGAGCCTCAGAACAGTAATACGGCAATGCAACTTCAAGAGAACTCAACAACAACTTCAACGAGCACCAAAGTGACAGAAGAAGTCCCGGTGAATGACACCTTGGAGTTCCAAAAAAACTTATCAACTTTAGAATCATCACCAGTCAGCACCCAGGTAAATCCATCATATTGTATTTCATCGGAGAGCAGCGACAATGGCGATTTTGATGATTCCGATGCGGATCCGCTCTTCAAACCATATCCTAAAGCAAAGCCGGACGCCTGTCATAGTTTCAACAAAAAAGTGTCGGGCTTCCAGTACTACCTCATCCTCAAATTCTAGCTCCTCATCAAGTAATTCCAGCACAATTTCAAGCAGCAGTAGCAATCAAATCAGCAATGCCGGATTCTGCTACCTCTCAACCAACTATAGACCAGTCTACTGATACTGAAAATCGCCAAAGGGGTAGGAAAAGGATAAGAAACCCTGCTAATTGGTCCTCGAATGTTAAGAAATTGCATCGAAATACCGGAAAAGCCTATGTAAGCTCAGCCAATAAGACTGTTCCTGAAAGAGTGGTCAAGCCTCCATGCCAAGATAACTGCAAATTGAAATGCACAACAAAAATAAGTTAAACATCACGCAAATCATTGTTCGACAATTTTTGGCGATTAGGTGGCCTCCAAAGACAAAAGGAGTTCATCGTACGGCAATTGATAAGAAAATCATTCCACAGAATTACGTTGATTCTTATTACAAAAGGGCACTGGATCTAGAGTCATTTTAGGAGTTATTAATGCACGACGTTTTTACTTATAGATAATATCTTTTCAAATGACTTGAAAGACTGAATTATTAAGATTTTTGATAATTATACTATATAAAGCTAGATTACCACTCACTGACTCACTCATTGACAGAATTGTTCTCCCAGATGGTGGATGGGGAGGTGGGTATATTTTGACAGATTCGTAAACAAGTAACTCTCAAACCTACGGGAAAAGTGCCAAACCCCCCCTTTTCCCCCCCCTTCTCCCCCCCCCCTATCGTATCTCGGAAACTACGAGACCCGTATTTTTTTCTTTTTACGGATTCGTATAGAGGAGGCTCGGTAAAGTAAAAACCATTTTTCAAAGTCCCCCCCCCCGCCCCCCTTCTCCCCCCCTTTAGGCGGATCTCGGAATCTAAGACACTTGGAACATTTTTTTTTTTTCAGATTCATTTAGAGGGGCAATGCTTTAGTCGAAATACTTGTGCAACCCCCCCCCCCCCAATCACCCCCCCCTCTTTTTTTTTTTTTTTTTTTTCACAAGCACGCGAGGTGTTGCACCTCGCGCAACACGCAAATACTTGATTTAGAGGGGCAATGCTTTAGTTTTTTTCACAAGCACGCGAGGTGCTTGCACCTCGCGCAACACGCAAATACTTGATTTAGAGGGGCAATGCTTTAGTTTTTTTCACAAGCACGCGAGGTGCTTGCACCTCGCGCAACACGCAAATACTAAACCAACCATTTTTTTTTTTTTTTCACAAGCACGCGAGGTGCTTGCACCTCGCCCAACACGCAAATACTAGTTATATTATATAAAGCTAAATTACCACTGACTGACTCACTCATTGACATAATTGTTCTCCCAGATGGTGGATGGGGAGGTGGGTATATTTTGACAGATTCGTAAACAAGTAACTCTCAAACCTACGGGAAAAGTGCCAAACCTCCCCTTTTCCCCCCCCTTCTCCCCCCCCCCCCCCCTATCGTATCTCGGAAACTACGAGACCCGATTTTTTTTCTTTTTACGGACTCGTATAGAGGAGGCTCGGTAAAGTAAAAACCATTTTTAAAAGTCCCCCCCCCGCCCCCCTTCTCCCCCCCTTTAGGCGGATCTCGGAATCTAAGAGACTTGGAACATTTTTTTTTTCAGATTCATTTAGAGGGGCAATGCTTTAGTCGAAATACTTGTGCAACCCCCCCCCCAATCACCCACCCCCCTCTTTTTTTTTTTTTTTTTTTCACAAGCTCGCGAGGTGCTTGCACCTCGCGCAACACGCAAAAACTGAACACCCCCAACTCCCCCCATCACCCCCCCCCCTTCTCTTTTTTTTTTTTTCACAAGCACGCTAGGTGCTTGCACCTCGCGCAACACGCAAATACTAAACTCCCCCCATCTCCCCCCACTTATTTTTTTTCACAAGCACGCGGGGTGCTTGAACCTCGCGCAACACGCAAATACTTGATTTAGAGGGGCAATGCTTTAGTTTTTTTCACAAGCACGCGAGGTGCTTGCACCTCGCGCAACACGCAAATACTAGTTATACTATATAAAGCTAAATTACCACTCACTGACTCACTCACTGACTCATTGACAGAATTGTTCTCCCAGATGGTGTATGGGGAGGTGGGTATATTTTGACAGATTCGTAAACAAGTAATTCTCAAACCTACGGGAAAAGTGCCAAACCTCCCCTTTTGCCCCCCCTTCTCCCCCCCCCCTATCGTATCTCGGAAACTACGAGACCCGTATTTTTTTCTTTTTACGGATTCGTATAGAGGAGGATCGGTAAAGTAAAAACCATTTTTCAAAGTGCCCCCCCGCCCCCCTTCTCCTCCCCTTTAGGCGGATCTCGGAATCTAAGAGTCTTGGAACATTTTTTTTCAGATTCATTTAGAGGGGAATTGCTTTAGTCGAAATACTTGTGCAACCCCCCCCCCATCACCCCCCCCCCCTTCTTTTTTTTTTTTTCAACAACACGCGAGGTGCTTGCACCTCGCGCAACACGCAAATACTAAACCCCCCCCATCTCCCCCCCCCCAGGGGGGTGCTTGCACCTCGCGCAACACGCAAATATTAAACCCCCCCATCTCCCCCCATCACCCCCCCGCACTTTTTTTTTTCACAAGCACGCGTGGTGCTTGCACCTCGCGCAACACGCAAATACTAAAACCCCCCCCCATCTCCCCCCCCCCCCTTTTTTTTACACAAGCACGCGAGGTGCTTGCACCTCGCGCAACACGCAAATACTAGTTATACTATATAAAGCTAAATTACCACTGACTGACTGACTCACTCACTCATTGACATAATTGTTCTCCCAGATGGTGGATGGGGAGGTGGGTATATTTTGACAGATTCGTAAACAAGTAACTCTCAAACCTACGGGAAAAGTGCCAAACCTCCCCTTTTCAGCCCCCTTCTCCCCCCTCCCTATCGTATCTCGGAAACTACGAGACCCGTATTTTCTTTTTTTTACGGATTCGTATAGAGGAGGCTCGGTAAAGTAAAAACCATTTTCAAAGTCGCCCCCCTTGCCCCCCTTCTCACCCCCTTTAGGCGGATCTCGGAAATTAAGAGACTTGGAACATTTTTTTTTTCAGATTCGTTTAGAGGGGCAATGCTTTAGTCGAAATAATTGTGCAAACCCCCCCCCATCACCCCCCCCATTTTTTTTTCACAACCACGCGAGGTGCTTGCACCTCGCGCAACACGCAAATACTAAACCCCCCCATCTCCCCCCATCACCCCCCCTTTTTTTTTCACAAGGACGCGAGGTGCTTGCACCTCGCACAACATGCAAATACATAAAATTAGTAAGTACGATAGGTTAAAATACCAAAAAGAGATGTTAATATGAAATGTTAACATTTTTCAAACAAATATGGATCTCAATTTATAATAATGTAAGTTGCTCCTTATATTTCGGAGATGTTTGCTACACAAGTGCTGTGATTTTGATTATCTTTAATTGTTTGTTACTTAAACACTAAATAAAGATATATTTTAACTAAAATGCTGCAATTCATTAATATAATATAAAAAAATATACAAAGCGTCATTTGGATACACCACTCTTTTTGTAAAGACTATACAAAATTTTAAAATTTTAATAGTAGATTAATTAAAAATAGTTCTCTAATATAGGATCAATTTGAGTTGATGGAATTATAAAACAATGATTTAGTTGTTATTACTAACACAACACGAAAAATATGAATTAATAAATAATGCATGTATATAGAGGTAAGTAAATATGCAATAAACATTATAATAAATAATATATACAACAATACTTAACAATAATTTGAATTGGTCAAATAGAAATTGATTTAAACGTTTTTTGCTGTTTCTGAAAAAAGTGATATTTTGAGTTGTGCTACTCTTTATCTAGGTGTGCGACATGTTCTACCCAAAAAAAATTACACTATAATTACGTCTTTAGAACACAATTTAATAAACTTATAATACTAACAAAAATGTCTTATAAACAATTAGTATAAGGTGTAAGTCTCCACTCAATGCCTTGTCCTATCGAGCAACGTCAGTCTTAAAATTTGATTGTCTTTCGCACACTGCTTTGTAAAAACAACTTTAAACAATTTTCATAAGGTGGAATTTGCAAAAACATATTTTATGCTTATAGCATATTATTACTAGGTACGTAGGTGGTGAGTGTTTGGCGTCAGTTTCGAGCGTCACTTTTCTTCGACACTGTGCATCTTGGGTTTTTAGTATATCAATGCACATATCAAAGGGTTTCGGCACGGACGTCCGGCGTCCGTCCAAACGTCTGGCGATGCATCAGTTTAATCGGAGTTGCGGTTGAGAGTGCACGCGTGCTTTTTGCGATTTAATTCTTGTTTAAAAGGCTAATAATATGACCACCGAAGAAACTTTTAGGTTTATTAAGCTATATCAAGCTGAAAACTGTTTGTGGAACCACAAAAATAAATACCACAAAAATAAAAATGTCATAAGTGTACCTACTATTTTAATACTTACACCTAATTCAAATTCATTCAAAATTCCTATTTTTTTAATAACTCTACTGCGATGCACACTCACGCAGTAGTTAAAAGTACTAAATAAATAAATAGCTGCGGCAGCAAGGGTCTCAATATCCATTTTTAAACGTGCGTGTTGCGGCTGTCGAGAATGAACCTAGACTGATCGACCTGCAGACGTGTGGACGGCTCGTGGTGATCCATCTACGGATGCATCCGCGGGCGTCCGCGGACGCATCCGCAGACGTGTAGAGGAGGCTTCAGAAGGGCGTACAGAGAAAATGTCACGAATCATGTCATGTCATGTCATATGCCAGTGAATTAAATACGTTTGCGGTGAAATTCCAGAACATAGTGTGTGTGTTATCCAAGATAGACAACCGCGTCTATATCTGGAATCCAATGATAGTTCGCGAAGTTGTAGAGAAGCTGAGCCCACACATTACATCGAGATGGTGTGATTATGCTTCTGAGAATATAGAATCTTCGCGTGAACCTGAAGTGATATTGCTATCAAGGTTCTTGATGCGGGAGGCTTTCCGAGCTATGAAATACGCCTTCACAAATACGACAACCGTATCCACCGCGAAGAAAGAATCGAGAAGTGTGCCACAATTGCAAATAAAGAAGACATTGGGCCGGGAAGTAATCTACGCGACGTCGGTAAAAGTGGAAGCAAAGAAACAAGAGTGTTTGTGCTGTAGCGGTGAACACGAGGTGCCTAAGTGTGTAAAGTTTTTGGAAATGAGCGTCGATGAAAGATGGGAATGGGTGCGTACGGCCAAGTTATGTTTCAAGTGTGTATCAAGACGCCATCGACGCGAGCATTGCTGAGCGAAGCGATGTGGAACTGATACCTGTAGCCGCCCACATCACGCATTGCTACACAAGGACCGTGAGGCGCTGCCGAGTGAAAAGCATGATAAAGCGATCGACGTCAAGGACCCACACCCGCATGAAGCAGTGATGACCGTCTCCGCTTCAAGCAATGTGTCACAGCACGTGTCATTAAAAATGTGCCCCGTGACTTTAAAAGGACCCGGCGGGCAAATAAAGACGTTCGCCCTACTAGACGAGGGCTCAACAATATCACTCATCGACGAAGCACTGGCACGCCGCCTACAAGCAAGCGGGCCAGTCTCTACATTACATATTAATAGCTTGACCTCACAACAGTGCGAGGAATGTAGCCAAGAGGTTAAGCTACAGATACGCAGCCAGGGTGGTGAATTTCAGGAGCTACACGCTCGCACTATGAAAGACCTGCGACTTCATAGTCAGACAATAGACAGGTCGACGCTAGCTAATTAGTTACCCACACCTGCGAGACATTAAAGAAGCCGCGCTCTATGGAGAAGCTATACCCATGATAATAATAGGTGCCGACAACTGGCACCTGATAGTCACACGCAAGCTACGCATGGGGAAGAAAAGTGAACCTGCGGCTTCCTACACCCAGTTAGGATGGGTGATCCACGGGACTGCGCCGCGCGCCACGCTGAAGGAAGAAAATAGATAAGTCGTGCTTCACCTATACGACGTGTCTGTAACAAGACAGACAGATGATGTACATCGTGTAGGAGAGCTTATAAAGTCTCACTTCAGAATTGATAATTTAACCGACGCCAGCCAGTGGAGGTGGGTGCCCACCGACCATAACGTGGCAGACGACGCTACACGCCCGAACTATAGCATGAATATGAAACCTGAAGACAGATGGTTCACCGGTCCCGCGTTCTTGGACAACGATAAAGAGTCCTGGCCGAAGGAAAAATCCAAAGACGATACAACCGAAAATAAAGAAGTAACATACTTAATAACTGAAGAGAAAGTAGAACGAGAACGTCCTTCTCACCTGCCCGACATAAGTAGATTCTCTTCATACGAGAAATTGTTACGAGCGACAGCCGTGCCCTTTCTTTTCAAGGAAAAGTGAAAGGACAGGGCCAGCTAGATGACCGTCGATCTGATAGAAAAGGCTGAGAATTTATGGCTCAAACAGGCACAGCTCGACGACTATGCTGAAGAAAGACAATTACAACAGAAAGGAAAGCCGATACCCAAATCCAGTAGTTTATATAAGCTAGACCCCTATCTGGAAAACGAAGTCCTTAAGGTCAGAGGAAGAATTGGACACGCAGCAGTCATGGACAGTACAAAGACACCAGTGATTCTGCTCGGCAAACACCCGTTCACGTGGTTATTAGTCGAGGATGCACATCGCAGAGCTGGTCACGCAAACAACGAACGCGTGATCAATGAACTAAGACAGCGATACTGGGTGGTCAACTTACGCCCGACGGTGCGAGCCATTGCCCAGCAATGTTAGCTCTGCCGAATCAGAAAAGCTGCGCCAGTGAGACCGACTACGGGAGACTTACCGATTGAGCGAATAATGGAAACACAGCGGCCCTTCACCTACTGCGGGACCGACTACTTTGGTCCAATGATTGTAGTCATAGGTAGAAGACACGAAAAACGATGGGGAGCGCTATTCACCTGCCTAACTACGAGGGCTGTGCACCTAGAATTGGTGTCGAGTTTATCTACCGACTCAGCACTAATGGCAATACGAAGGATGGCGGCACGACGAGGTTGGCCCCAAGTTATGTATTCAGATAATGGCACTAACTTTAGAGGGGCCGATGCCGAACTACGACAGGCCTATAAAGAGTGGACAAAGAAGTTCACTGACTTCGGGCTGGAGCATCGGATGAAGTGCAAGTTCATCCCACCAGGGGCGCCACATATGGGGGGAACCTGGGAACGCTTAGTGCGCTCCGTGAAAGCAGCGCTGGGGGCAACACTAAATCAGAAGGCGCTGAAAGAGGAGGTGCTGTTCACTCTCGGCCCCTGACTCATGTCTCTGTCGATCCTAAGGATACGGAGGCCCTCCCGCCGAACCACTTCCTCATTGGAACCTCCTCAGGTCTTCCCCGAACTGGGCCTTGTGAAGAAGTCAGCCGCAAGCAGTGGAGAGCTGCCTAAGCGCTCGCCGACCATTTCTGGCGGTGCTGGGTAAATGAATATCTGCCTACGCTGGTGGCCAGGCGGGCATCAGATGACCAACGACGACCCCTTCAAGTTGGTGACTTGGTCGTCGTTATTGACTCCTCACTGCCGAGAGGAATGTGGCCTCGAGGCGTCGTGGAAGCTGTCTACAATGGTCCAGACAGCAAGGTGCGATCAGCTGACGTCAGAACCACAGCGGGCAACCTACGGGGTCCAGTCATGAAGCTAGCCGTCCTCCGCGTGGAAAATTAGGCTACGGTAGCCCTGCGCCGGGGGGAGGATGTTACGGATGACATAGCTTTATAGATATAAGTACGATTAAAGTAGTGTAAATTAGTAATAGCTAGATAGCATATGGATAACACAATGTTGATTAAGGTTAAGACTTCAGTAATAAATATTGATTTAGTATTAGTGTTCATGTAAAATAAGTAGATTAGGTGGTTTAATTTAGATATAAGTAAAAGACCACGCCATGGTATTTACTTACGTTTCGGCGCTCTGATTGGCCGAAGTAAGTAAAATACCACGCGGTGGCGCGGCAAACTGATTGGCCGGCAGTAAAATACCACGCGTCGGCGCGGTGCTTTGATTAGTCGGCAGGAAAATGGCACGCCAGCCAACGGTAACTGGTATGCTGAACTGTCCGCGATTACACGGAGCTTGAACGTTGATTCTCAAGAACAGTTACACAATAGCCTCTAAGGCTTCAGTACAACAGTTAAGCTTACACTTATAACCTAGACTCACCCTCTGAGCTGGGACGTTTAGCTTCGACCTTTTCTTCTAGCCACGTCCGTGTCATAGGTGTGTAAGTAGGTAATGAGTAATTGAAATGTGTAATGTTGTCAAGTGTTCATGGACGTTCACAAGGCGCCGGTCTTCAGATGGCGTGGTCCAGACAGCATTATCGTTGCCCCACAGGCGTATTTTAGCAACAATTCACAATTACTTTCAAAAACTCGCGGGTCAGTCAGTCTGACGACATTCGGCGTTATTGTTCCAAAATATCCCAGGTTTTTCGTCAATTCGGGATTACAATTTCAACTTATCGTTAATCGCGACCAAATTATCTTTTAACCGCGTAGATTCCACAGGATTTTTAATTTCAATCAATGATACGATGTCAACAAACAAGGCGGTTGCTTTTGCAAGGAACGGATATATCAAAGTGAAAAAGTCAAAGACAATAGAATATTGCCATACCAAAAATATGGGTGCAGATATTCTCTTCGGACGGAACATCTACCCCCCGGACGGGCCTACCCGTCCGCTAATCAATTGGAAGCCTTGACAAAGTTGCGACCGCTCTCTTTATGATGGATCCTTCCACCAAAACCTCAGCAAAACGAGGGACCCCGTCGGTGCCAGCCACCAAGTTGAGAATGCGCCTCCTGCGCCAATACAAAGGCTTAAGGTTGGCATCCTTAACCAGGACGAGGTCTCCGATCTTGGGCGGATGAGTTTTATCCGTCCACTTGACGCGTTGCTGGAGGATGTGCAGATACTCTAAGCTCCAACGCTTCCAAAAGTTCTGAGCGAGCTGTTGCACCAACTGACACCGCGAAAGCCGATTTTGGCTCACATCAACAAAAGGGTACACCGGCAAGGCGACTAGTGGCTGTCCAATCAAGAAATGGCCCGGGGTTAGAGCCTCCAAGTCATTCGGGTCCGAAGAGAGCGGGCACAATGGGCGCGAATTCAACACAGCTTCAATGCGGCAAAATACCGTAGCTAGTTCCTCAAGGTGAGAACGGTGTCTCCCAACAATCTCCGCCAGTGTCCCTTTGCCGCTTTCACCGCGGCCTCAAAAATACCCCCCCAATGGGGGCAGGCTGGCGGGTCAAACAACAAAATGACCCCTCGGCGGGCCAAACTATTACCAATGTCAACCTGGCTCTCATTAAGGAAGGCGTATACCTCCTTCAAATAGTTACTTGTACCCTTGTAGTTCGTACCGCAATCAGACCTAATCAAAGAAGGCAACCTACGGCGAGACACAAATCTTTCCAAAGTCACCACAAAGGCCTCTGTCGAGAGGGAGGTTACCAGCTCCAAGTGTACTGCCTTGGTTGACAGGTAGACAAAAACACACAAATAAGCCTTAACAATCTTACTATTTCGAAGTGTGGACGTCTTCAACGAAAAGGGACCAGCAAAGTCCGTTCCGACGCCAGCAAAGGCCCTCGCCTCATTGACACGATCAGCCGGCAAGTCTCCCATTAGGGACTGCATAGTGGAGGCCTTAGTCCGATAACACGGCATACAACGTAAGACAATGCTACGAATAGTACGACGAGCCGACAAAATC